>JAQPZY010001329.1:0-662500 GCA_029931535.1 Margaritifera margaritifera | reverse complement strand
ACTGATTCCGGTTTCATGCAAAACTAATATTGTGCCATACTAAATATAAGCAGCTATCTCCCGCCACACTAAGAATTCAAGGTTTACTTACGAAATACCTACACTGCAGGCCATCCATTTCTTGCTGAATGATTAGATTGGGGTTATGAAGGCCAGCATATAATAGTCTCTGTGTATTACACATATATTCATGTTTAAGTCGCCTTTTCCTTTTATTAGCATTTATCATAATTACACACAGTCACAAATTAAAAGGTTCTGAATTGAAGAATTTTTAAAACTTATTATTACAATTATATAAGCTTACACATATACCCCACTCCCCAATCTGTTACAATATATATATATATATATATATATATATATATATATATATATATGTATATATATATATATATATATATATATATATATATATATACATGTATTTCAGGGTGGTGGTACGTTTTATTGTGGTTGATTAAAGGCGAAAGGCGTTGTAAATTCGCACAATTGAGACTTTTCCGTGTCTTATACTCACCATGGTTACCTGGGGATGTCATGTAGGAAATATTGGCGGCGAAAGGTTGAATAAGCTGCATGAATCTGTCTCCAGTCTTGAACAAAAGAAACAGTACCATTACGTTTTTTACCCAAACACACACACACACACACACACACACAGAATTCTTAAATACGGGAATTTTAGCCGTGCCCGCACACGGAATAATTATTTAATTATCTTACAAATGAAATACCACCATTTGTACTTAGCATGACAGCCTATCAAAGCAGATCTAATGATAACTTAGAGAGAAGCAAATTATACAGATAAATTTTCATCGAATTACTCATGCACATGCTGCTGTAGATTTTTTAAAGATAGTTTCAAAATACTATTTCCTGATATATCGGTTACTTCTGCAAATTATGTTAGAAAAATATTCCCTAGGAAACATCACCACAAGAGTAACAAAGCAGTTTTTTTTTTTTTGGCACGAAGGTAGACTGCATGGATACAAAATGAAGTAAAATTAGAAATGCTAAAGTCTTGTTTTAACTTGAGCTAAATCTATGTTAGAGCGGACACGCATCTAGGAAGGGGATACAATTTTTATAAAAGAAGACTTACTACCACTACCCTCTTTCGAAAGTACAAACTTTTCTTATGAATAACATGGTCGCATGAGATCGTAAAAACCGAAAGGCCCAAGTATGTCTGATGTCGCTCACCCGGCTTATAAAACTTAACAATGGACCATTTTGCTTAACATATTTCTGTAGTAATGTAAGAACATACTTAAGTAAGCTATATCCCAACCTGTATATCATGCTGATTTTACCGATTTTACGACAGTTGGAACAAAAAATTAAAAAATTAAATTAAAAAAAATAAAGCATAATTAATATGTACAGCTCTATCTCACAATCGAAATCATCCAAGATCTTGATGACATAAACCTATTGATCAAGTTTTATCAAAATCGGATGAGAAATATATTCTACTGAGAAATAACAAGCTCAGCCAATCAGATGTAAGATCACCTCATTCATATGGACATATATCATGTTATAGAACCTAAGACCATGATGATATAAGCTTATTTACCAAGTTTGTGAAAACTCCAATCTAAATTCGGTTTTCAGATTAGTAACAAGAACAGCCAACCAGACAGGAGATTAGCTCATAAATATGATCATAATCAATCTCATCCAAAATCTCGATTATATAAGACTATTTAACAACTCAGATGAAAGTCGGAACATAAACAGTCTCCTGAGTGTTGACAATCTTGGCTAAAAAGATGCAACATTACCAAAGTACTATGCGTCAATCTGACTCGTTATCAAATTTGTCCAAGATGATGATGATATAAACCCCCATATTCCAAATTTGATCAAATTAAGACCAAAATAGAATCAGATATATGGACAACAGATTAGTAACAAGCTCAGCTTACGAGAGGCAAAATCACCTCATTATCATGTGTGGATCTCGTTCATTAACAAACTCATCCGCGATCTTAATGATATAAGCTTATATTACAAGTCTGAGCAAAATCAGACCAGAAATATGGCCTCCAGACTGCTAAGAATCTCAACCAATTGGATGCAAGATCACATCATTTGTATGCGTGGATCACGCTCATTATCCATCTTGTTCTAGATCTTAATGATGTACAGCCATATTCCAAGTTCGATCAAAATTGGACCAGAAATATGGTCTCCTGAGCAGTAACGATCTCAGCCGATCAGATGCAAGATCGCCTGATTGTAATGCGCGGATCTCTTTCGTTATCAAATTCATCCGCGACCTTGATAATATAAACTTATATTACAAATCTGATCAAAATGGTCGCAGCCAACTGATTATGTTATGAGCTACGGAACCAGGCTATATGTAGTGGTGTATTCAATACCGTATTTCAAAGAATGAAAGTCGCTGTGTGACTGAAAGTAATTACCGAAAAAGGTTAAAGTAATTTTTCTGAAGAACCCTATGCAGTGGAGACGCGAGGGTTTGAGGTGCCCGGGGTCAATGTTCTTTAATGGCGTCCCCCTATCGAGGCGCCCTGGGTCAATGTTCTTTAGTGGCGCCCCTACTTTGCCACAGAGAACAGCTTTTATGTCAGTTGCCAACTCCAACTCCACCCCCACCCCCATCTAAATGTAAGCTTTGGCAAAAAAAAAAGAAAAAAAAAAAAGAAAAAACGCTTTCGCCGGCACACACCTATCCCGCACTCGCCTGGTGCCCGAGGACAATTGCCCCCCCCCCCCCCCTACGACCTCTCCCCCCCCCCTCGCCGCCACCGAACATATGTATGGGTGAATTGCATGCAATATTACGTTTGAACCTTAAACCATTTTAATTTCATCGCTGTCGCCGCACAGGTACAACTGATTGTAAACCGGGAAATCTCATTGGGCCGGATTTTTATAGTGGCCGCCAAGGGCATTTTTCTCAGCATATAATTTTTATAGTGAGAACGAAAAAGGGCATTGTTCTTAGCATATCATTTTCATCGTTTTAAAAGTTTCCGCTTGGATACATCGTTCAGAGGATGTAAACGTGTATTGTCAATCTTACCTCGAAAGTATGGTATTATGGCCAAACATTAAAATTATGGTCTATGGAAACTGATTTATTATCTGTGCACTGTATCAATGGAAACGCCCAGTGGAAAAGGGCCTAGGAAAATATGCAGAACCCCTTTCCCACGGTTTTATCAGTCGGTTAGGGTGAATTTGCTTGTAATTTTAGGAATTACTTGTCTGTTGTTTACATTTTAGACGTTTCTACCAATTTTTATTCACGCTCAATTTTAAAAACATCAATATCTGTTAAGTTAGGTATCTTGCTTCTGAATGCTGAATGACTCTATATATCTTGCTTCTGAATGCTGAATGACTCTATATATCTTGCTTCTGAATGACTATATATATATATATATATATATATATATATATATATATATATATATATAGAGAGAGAGAGAGAGAGAGAGAGAGAGAGAGAGAGAGAGAGAGAGAGATAGAGATAATTGATATATTGATATAATTGTTCGATAATTTTCATTAATTTTCTCAAATGTTTGACTAATTTTATTACGTGTGAATCTCTCTCCGCCCCATGTAAAATGACGCAAATGGTCGTGGAAAGTTTTCCTTTGATAATTGAAAAAATATTTAACTTGCGATTTCATTAACGCCGAAAGGTACCGCTTGGTCTCTCAAAGATTATGAAACGTAAAATCTGTGAAGATGGAGAAATGGGTTCCAAGATTTACTTCCCTTTTCTTTTTTCAATTCCTCTATATTTTCAAAATGGTAACTACGAGACAATTATGCTTTTGCGGGTTGTTTAAAAAAATACAACTATTCATTATGAATAAATATTATGCATTTAAAATTTGGTTATATCAACAGACAAACCCAGTGGAAAAGGATCCGGATAAAACATACACAGCCCGTTTCTCGTTCTTTTTATCAGCCAGTTAAGGTGAATTTGTTTGTAATTTTAGGAATTACTTGTCTGTTGTGTACCAATGTTTAGTCAAGCTGGATCTTAAAAACAGGTATCGCGGGATAGCTTAATAAAAAAGCTTTGATATGCATTTTCTCGGCAAATCTATTAATAAGACGTGTCCCCAAAAATCTGTCTGTCATAAATTTGAGCACATAAATGTATGCTTAACAATTCTTGATTTTTAAAAGTGGAACTAGATGATTGCAATTAATACAAGTTAAGGTGGAGAAAGATGTACAGTGTTTACACTAAAATTTGTTTAAAAATATTCCAGTTTCCCTATTTTGTCAAACCGGCTACATCTACCAGGACGAAACTTAACCACATCACGAGGTCACATGATCACTATCTCTTAAGTTTGGTATATTGCTTCTTTCATCTGGCAATGTTTTTTTTTTTTTTTTTTTTTTTTTTTTTTTCTCTTGTTAATTTTCTGAAATGTTTGACCGATTTTACTACGCGTGGATCTCTCTCCGCCTTGGGTAAAATGACGCACATGGTCTTGGAAACATCTTCATATAATAACTGATAAAATATTTACCTTGAGATTTCATTAACGCCGAAAGAGACCGCTTGTTCTCTCACAGGTGGTGAGAATTGAAGTCTGTGAAGAAGTATGATGGCTTCCAAGATTTACTTCCCTTTTTTATCACAATTACTGTACACACACTGCTTTCATGCAAACATTTGCCAGAAATGCCCCTCCAAAAGAAGAATGGCAAATCCTATTGATTTTATGTATCCACATTTAAGGACGTTGAGTAATTGTTTGAGAAACGCAAAAAGTTTTTAATATTTTATATCGAAAAAGAGCCTATGTATTCCCCGAATTACTTCCCTTTGTGAACGTCCTGCTAAATTATGCGTCGAAATTCATTTAGCTGAGGATATACACTACATAGAAACATTGGAGTCAGAATAATTCCATTTGCATATATCATCAAGTTTCAAAGAAAAGTAAATTCTTCTGTCGAATATGTTATCAATTTATCGTTACAGCGGGTACCCAATTTAAAATAAATTCCTTGATATTTTAAAACGGTAACAGCGAGACAATTATGCTTTTGCGGGAGGTTTCAAGGAAAATTATTGTTTGCTATGAAAAAGTATTATGCAAGTAAAATTTTATTTTAGGTAACAGCCAACCAATTATTTTTTGAGCTATGGAACCAGCCTATGTGTGGTGGTATATCAAATACTGCAAAACATACAGATTTTATAGTAAAGTTTGTCTAAAAATATTGCATTGTTCCCTGTTTGGTTAAACCGGGGTAAATCTACTCGTATGAAAACAAACCACTAACAAGGTTACCTGATCATAATCTGTTAAGTTTGGCATCTTGTCTCTGTAAGCAGGCAATTAATTTTTTTACATTAATTGTTCGATAATTTTTAACCGTTTTCTCAAATATTTTACTGATTTTATTACGGCTGGATCTCTCTCCTTCCCAACTGGTCGAGGAAATATCTTCCTTTGATATCGTCAGCTTTTGATCTGTTATGAATCGTACCCGACCGTCTGTCTTCATAAGTGTTAACTTGACGCAATTACAATCTAGCTGAGAATTATTTAATCCCTTCATAGTTAACGAATTTCAAGCCATACTATGCTCCATTGTGGCGCAAACTTTTGTAATTTGGAAACATCAAGTCGACAACGGCGAGTACAATGTTAAATCCATGCTAACTTTAGGAGACAGAGTAGCTTAATGTACACGATAAGCTGCAAATATGTAACGCGGATCGTCTCGGAGGTAAAATAAAAAAGTCAGTACACATATACTGTATACACCATGCAGATACCTACCGCTATAGCAGCTACAATGAAAATAAAGGGAGATTAAACCAGTGATAAGATTCTCGGCATCTTAAAAATGTCCGGTAAATTAAGTACAGATTTTTAAAATCCATTTTAATTATATGCCAAACATTCCACTGTTACGACTCTATGGTCTAAGAAAAATGTAATAGAAAGAAAGTGAAACCAACAAATCAAGTAAAAATCAACAAGCAATTTATTTCTAGATAATTAAAATGAAATTAAAAAGGCACAATCAATATTGTGAATTAAATTCCGAAACTAATCCAGAATGTATTAATCACAAGTCCTAAAATAAAGAATGTTCTGAGTGAATTACTGTATCCTTGAATGTGCTGATGTGCCAATAGTCTGGAATGTCCTGATGTGCCAGTAGTTTTTAATGTGCTGATGTGCCAAAATGAAGCACGCCAGAATATCTTTGAATAAATTCACATAAATCTCAAAATCATCAATTCAAAATCCAAAAAGAGAATGAGTACTATAAGTAAATGCAGTGAATCTTTTGAAACAGATAGTTCCTCTCTCTGAATTTGGAATGATTTTTCACAACTGTAACATCTGATTGCTAAACTAAATTCCTTAATAGACTGATCTTAATGACATGAAGTTTAGCATAGTAATGGAATCTTGTTTACCAAATGCTGTATAAATATATGACAAGTCACATGACAGAATATTCAGAATATGAGAACTCTAAATGGAATTGTACTGGTGTACCTGATTTTTCTCATGTCAAGATATGGAAAATTCCAATCTAAGTACTAAATGCTATGTAAACAAGACTAACCTTGAACGAACTCAAATGCAGTAAATATGTTGTTTGCAAAATGACCACTAAAAGTACAACTTACCTCATGAGCACATATTATAAATTCAATATATATAACACCACAATAATGCAGTCTAAACTAAAGTGTCTTTATGATTTTGTAAAATTCATATTTAAGAAGTATTTAAAATATTAGTGTCTTGATTATATTAAAAAAATAATGTAGACATTATTATTATTATTATTATTATTATTATTATTATTATTATAAAAGACAGAAGAACTATTAACATCTGCATGTGGAATCTAAGTAACAATTAAAATATTCAGATGACTAAAACAAATTTAACAAATAAATGAGAAATACAAGTAAAAATATAAATAATATTTTAAAATTATTAGGTGACATTTTTTATCATAATTTTAAAATTTGGAAATTTAACCAAATTTTGAAATCAGCAAATAATAATAATAATAATAATAATAATAATAATAATAATAATAATAATAATAATAATGTATATGTTTATCTTATTTTCAGATGTAATTTTTATGAATAATTTTTGCTGTATTGTCATAATAAAGTAATAATAATAATAATGTCTACATTACATATTCTTTTTAAATGTTAGTAAAATTGCTGACATGCTTAATAACATCCAAATATTATTCAACACATTTTTCGGGACACTTCTATATAGTCTGCATTAATGTTTAAGATATAATACAACAAGGAAGAAAAAAAAAAATCACAACCAACTATACTTTACTTACTGCACAATTGTTTGATTCAGAGAACTTTGTCACTGTGGTTTCGTCTCCCGTTATATTATATGTAGCCCTTATAGCGTTAGGTATCATGCATGGTGTATACAGTATATATATATATATATATATATATATATATATATATATATATATATATATATATATATAGAGAGAGAGAGAGAGAGAGAGAGATAATTAGATATAGATATAGAAATATATATATATATATATATATATAATTATATCTCTCTCTCTCTCTCTCTCTCTCTCTCTCTCTCTATATATATATATATATATATATATATATATATATATATATATACTTACCTTTTTTTAAAAAAATTTATAAGTTATGAAGGGATTGAATAGTTTTCAGGTAGATTGTGATTGTGCCAGGTAAATTCTTTCGGACACTGAAGGTGGGGTACGATACATAATGGATCGGAAACTGATTATAATTGATATAATATCTAACTTTTGATTTTATAAACACCAAAAGGGACAGTTTGGTGTCTTAAAGGTGATGACAATTGAAGTCTGTTAAAAAGGAGAAATCTGTTGAATATTTACTTCCATTTTGCATAGATCAAGAAGTGTCAGAGGGAAACGTAGTATGGAATAAGTTACCAATTTATCATTACAGCTGGTTGCCAAGTCGAAATAAATTCCTCGATTTTTTCCAAGCAGTAACTGTGAGTCAACCATGCTTTTGCGGATGGTTTCAAGGAAAACTGCTGTTGATTATGAATACTTATTATGCAAGTAAAATTATAGTTTAGGTCACAGCCAACTCATTATTTTTGAGCTCCGGAACCAGCCTACGTGACTGGGTATATTAGATACCGTATATCAAGGAATGAAGGTCACTGACTGGCTGAAAATAATTTCTGGAAAAAAAATATCAACGCAATTATTTCGAAGAAGCCTACATATGGGGAAATTGCATCCAACAGTAGGCTTGAACCTTAAACAATTATTAATTTTATCGCTGTTGCCGCACATGTATTACTGGATGTAAATGAGGAGTTATAACCAGGCCGGATTTTTATAGTGGGCACTTACAAAAATCATAATTTTTCATAAACAATGCGCGCATCACATTATTTTCGTCGTTAAAAAAAGTTTCGTTTTGGACCGTTCATTCAGAGAATGTAAGGATGTGCTTCCGGTTTACCATAAAAGTAAAGTAATTTTACAAGAAATTAACATTACACTCTATGGGAACAGAGTTATTTCTCTGTACCCAACTAAGACCAGATATATGGACTCCAGGTAGGTTGGAAGCTCAGCCAATCAGATCCAAGATCACCTGATTGGTATGCGTGGAACACGCTCATTGTCGAACTCATCCTAGGTCTTGATGATATAAAACTCATATTCTAAGTTTGATGAAAATTGGACCAGAACAATGGTATCAAGAGTGGTAACAAGCTCAGCCAGTCAGGTGCAAGATCATCTCAGTCACATGCGCGGGTCTCATCATTATCAAACTCATCCAAAATCATGATGATATAGCTTATATTCCAAGTTTGGTTAAATTCAATCAGAAATATGACCTACAATGTAATAAAAAGCACAGCCAATCAGATGCATGATTACCTCGTTAATATGCGCGTAACTCGCTCATTATCAAACGCTTCAGAAATCTTGAATTTGCAAGCTTGTATTCCAAGTTTGATCCAGCTCCAATCAGATATATGGCCTCCAAAGCGGTAACAAGCAGTTGAAGACGCACGACGGACACAGGGCCATTCTATAAACTCACTTGTCCTTACGGTCAAGTGATCTAACAACTCTCAGCAGAGTACTAAATATATACCTGGCCATCTTCGCTTGTAAGGTCGTAAGCCATATCGCCAATATGCCAGATGGCGCTGTATTTATTTGAGGCTACTTCTTCCTCCAGTTTCCGATAAATTGGGAACTCCGCCACCGCTCCCAGATCTCCATATATCAAGTATTTGTGTGGTTTCTCCTGCAAATATAGATTCGGTCATGAATGTGAACATACATTTTTCTTAAACATAGAAACAAATTTAAACTCTTCAAAAGTATTATTTATGTGGATTTACAAGCGTCGTGTTTGCGTCAAAACCCAATACTGGACACAATTATGAAAACTACTGAAATGTGTAAAGACTATAAATTATTAAAAGCTAAAGAATAAATTATGAAATTGAACAAGTCAAGACTCTTTGCGAATCACATGATGCAAAGCTAAAAATTCAGCAGTTGAATCTGCAACAAACTTTATGCCTACTTTTGAAAAATCTTAAGAAACATTTTGGGAGAGGTTTGAAACATCTTCTGTTACTTTTTAAGCTGAGACTATTTTTAACATGTTCGGGAAATTACAGTGGTGATTTAAGACAAGTTATTGAAATTTAGTAGATTTATAATAGGGACGGATCCATAATTTTTTTCTGCAGGGTTTGATGTTAAAAAAGGTTATATTTGGTTTGCTTACAACAGCAAACATTCTCTGACTTTGCACTGAAAAATGATACTTGTTAAGGGGGACGCAGGACAGAGGGAATTGACTGACCCGCCCTCCCATCTCCTCTGGGTCCGCCACGGAGTAGAAGTATACTTACGGTGTCGTTTGTTAACGTTGTGAAGCTATATATGCTGCTGCTAATTACGGTATGCTCAGATTCATCTAGCGCCACAACCCTATAGTAGTATCGTGTTCCTTGCTTTAGATTCTGAAAAAAGGAAAATGAAAAGACATCGCTGACAAAAAATGAAAAGGATAATCCGAAAATATGAATATTTGTCTTTATAACACAGCTACATTATCTGTGGCTTACATATTATACACACGACACGGAGGAGAACCAAGATTCGTCAACCAAGGCAGCCCATGATCCTTGGAAAGCTTCCAGACCCAGTTTCTTTCGTCTTGAAGTTTGGGTTTTTTTGTGCTTTTTTGTGTGGCTATTTCACACGTTAAAAGTTTGCGCCAATGTAATCAAGTTATATAAAAAAAAATAAAGACAGAGGAAAAACTCCTCCATGACGAAGACTATAACGATATGGTACAAGCGCCAGCAAACAGATAAATAGAACAGTGCGCGACGACCTTTAAAGAAAATCCACCGATTATGTCACGTGTCAAATATTTCTGCTGCTCGAAGCTTCTGCAATATTGGTCGAAATGTTGGATTTATTTACTTTTATTCGTTTATTTTCACTGATAAAGTGTAAAATGGTAAAGATATAATTCTTCAAAGCAATCCAGCCTTTCAAAAACAAATCCGGACATAAATGGGCTTATTTAAAGACAGACTTAAAGGAGGCAGGTCGAATATTGAATAGAAAGTTTTCTTCAATGACAAATCACTCTCTTATTTATTTCCAGTACATTAATGTCATGCGAAGCTTCATAACAATTTTTGTTGTGTATATCGTGGCTTACCTTGACTTCTGCCTTATGAATGTATTTTAGAGCCTTAGAGCTCCAGTCCGGAAGTTCACTCGCGTTACTTCCGGCAGAATGCTGCAGTAGATCTGAACTTTCTCCGTACTCTACCTGACATCGGATTTTAACGTCGATAGACCACATGACCACCATGGTTTCGTGCTCATTTCCAAAACTGAGATGAATCTGTTCGGGACGGCGGATAGAAAGCGAACCTGTAAAGGAGGATACATGTCTATATTACAGTATACAGTGTTTCTGGTTTATTGAAGAAAACATTTCACGTCATACTTTACATAGCTGGACTAAATATTGTACATGTAACGATAATCTTTTATGAGAGCTCGTCTCCAAAGGATTTGTGAAACGATTTGGATAATATCTGTTTAGGAGCTTCAACGAGTATAATAAATATCAAATGAAATATTTCTCACATGGACAATAGTCAATACACTGCTAAAACTTGATACAATATACAGTGGTATAATTGATCAAGGGCTCCTGCCTGAGAGTCATTGTGGCTTCGGGAAAGAACGAGGGACCACAGACATGGTGATTGCAGCTCGTCAACTCCAGGAGAAATGCCAGGAACAGAACTCCAACCTGTACACGACATTCATCGACCTGACAAAAGCCTTTGACACAGTCAGCCGTGGGGACCTTTGGAAGATCATGGCAAAATTTGGTTGCCCAGAGAAATTCATCGTGATGGTTCGGCAATTACATGATGGCATGCTCGCTCGTGTCGTGGACGACGGCAAGTCGGCCAGTCACAAATGGAGTCAAGCAAGGCTGTGTGTTGGCCCAAACCATCATCAGTATGATGTTCTCTGCCATGCTTACTGGTACCGTCCGTGACACTATGATACTAGGATCGACATCAGATACCGGACTGACGGCAAGCTCTTCAATCTGAGGAGACTTCAGGCGAAGACGAAGTTACAAGAAGTAACTGATCTTGATCTCCTATTTGCCGACGACTGTTCCCTGAATGTCAAATCTAAGTCTGACATGCAGCAGAGTATGAGCCATTGCTCTTCAGCTTGTGACAATTTTCGGTCTCACAATCAGTATCAAGAAGACAGAGGCGATACACCAACCTGCACAAGGATAATCTTACGTAGAGCCTACCATCAAATTAAATGGCCAAACCATTCTGACAGTGGATAAGTTTACCTATCTCGGCCAGCACACTGTCACGTGCAGTCCACATCGATGATGAAGCCAACACCAAAATTGCTAAAGCAAGTGTGGCCTTTGGCAGACTACGCGCAAATGTGTGGAAGTGTAGAGGCATCAGTCTACAAACAAAACCGAAGGTCTACAAAGCCATTAGTTGCCGACCCTGCTGTGTGCTTGCGAAACCTGGACGGTGTACAGATGCCATGCCAAGAAGCTGAGCCATTTTCACATGGACTGCTTGAGGAAACTGATGAGGATAAGATGGCAGGACAGGGTTCCAGAAACTTAGGTTCTCAAACGGGCAGGCATTCCAAGCATGCACACTCTGCTGATGAAATCACAGTTGAGATGGACAGGCCACATCACCAGGATGTCAGAAGAGCGACCACCTAAGAATAAGATCTTCCACAGCGAGCTGAAGGAAGGAAAGCATTCTCAGGGTGGTCAGAAGAAACGCTTCAAAGATTCCCTCAAGTCCTCCTTGAATAACTTCATTATTGACCCTGAGTCTTGGGAAGATCTCGCACAGGATCGCTCCACCTGGCGCAGTCTCATCCATACTGGAGCTACAAAATTTGAACTTAGGAGAATTGCAGAGGCAGTGCAGAAGAACGAGCAGCACGTCCTCTATTTATCAAGCAAACCCAAGCGGCATCTCCTGTTAAGTGTGCCACAGGCAATTCAGAGCACAAATTCGCCTGATCAGCCACTCATGTACTCACAGAAACCAAACCAGTTAGTGATATCATGGTCATCTTCGAACTCGAAGGACGAACAACAACAATTTGAATAACACTGGGCAGCTCTGACAGTAAGCTTTTACCTTTTTTGTGACGTCCTTGTGTCATATTACACACATATGCAATATGAAAATAATATTTCAAGGGTGCAAGGACAGTGGTGCTTCAGTGTAAGCAATCATTATGAACAAGAATATACTTGTGTTCAAAGAAACGACACATATTTATTTCGGGTTTTTTTTCATCTTTTATTTCTTTTGTTTTATTGGCATACATTAAATATAAGGACTCAGTAGGCAATGCAATAGTGTACATGTATGTTACAACTTTTATACGCAGGTGCACAAGGATTTACAAATATGAATAAGGATTTTATAATTTGTCTAGTCATTGTTTCTCAAGATTCTTTAAATATTTTAAACAGAAATTTTACTTCGTATGTCATTCACTCTGAATTCTCTCTTATTTACACTGTAAATATAGGTACATGTACAACATGCAGCTATAGTACTGTCTTTGTGTGACTGGGTCTCTGTATGAGTGAATCCGTGCATGCATTATCTAGTATACATATATCTAGTGTCTTTGACCCATCTCTCTCTCTCTCTCTCTCTCTCTCTCTCTCTCTCTCTCTCTCTCTCTCTCTCTCTCTCTCTCTCTCAACCGTTTAACTGGGTTATTTAATGTTGTGAGTTTTATTCGAGCGCATATTAAATTTAAACTGCCTCCTCCATCATTTACCTGCATCAGATGTGATGTGTGTGTGTGTGTGTGTGCTTTTCATTTAATCCAGCAAACAATAATCTCTCTTTCATTTAAATGGATTATTTAATTTCATGATTGTTTGTGAGGACAGATGAAACCGAAACAACCTCATCCATTATCTACCTACATTGTTTGTATATGTGGTTTTTATTGATTTCTTTCAACGATCACAACTCTCTCTCTCTCTCTCTCTCAATCTCGTTCACATAAAGTTACTTTGCGCTTGATTCTCAAAAAAACTGACACTTTGTTATATACGTGTAAGTAGAACTGAGAACATGATCTGAATTGGTGTATTTTATTATTGTTTTATTATCTAATTTATTATTAATTCATGAGAATGAAAATCTCGTGAAATATGGTTAATCTATGTTGATCTGTCAGATGATCATATAATTCCCACATCATTCATATATACATTTTTTGGGGTTATTACAGCCTTTCTTTGTTACCTCTGACCGAAAACGTTAATCCACTCCTCGAAACTTACTGGTCTCCTAAAAAAATACACGACTTTCTCGGATCTTCGAGTCGACACCGTGGTATACAAAAACGGGAAAACGTAATCCTTTCCTTGTTGGACACGCTAATTACGACTTTAAGATACGAGTATATTCCGTGGAAAATAATCTTTTCCGCCAACATTCTCAATACATTGATTACCGTGTCCCATCATAAACCGACGGTGATCGTAAAAAATGTAGAGTGAAACGGCCAATCTGATTATAAACAAGTTCCACTGATCCATTATTGACAAGTTAATCTTGATATAAATCAGACTGATGTAACACAGAGGGCATGCATTGGATGGAGTAGTATAGTTTAAATCAGACTGGTGTAACACGGAGGGTATGCATTGGATGGTGTAGTATAGTTTAAATGAGAGTGGTGTAACACCGAGGCTATGCATTGGATTGAGTAGTATATTTTAAATCAGACTGGTGTAACACGGAGTGTATGCATTGGATGGAGTAGTATATTTTAAATCAGACTGGCGTAACACGGAGGGTATGCATTGGATGGTGTAGTATAGTTTAAATGAGACTGGCGTAACAGTGAGGCTATGCATTGACTGGAATAGTATAGTTTCAATCAGACTGGCGTAACACCGAGGCTATGCATTGGATTGAGTAGTATATTTTAAATCAGACTGGTGTAACACCGAGGATATGCATTGGATGGAGTAGTAATGTTTAAATCAGACTGGCGTAACAGTGAGGCTATGCATTGAATGGAGTAGTATAGTTTCAATCAGACTGGCGTAACAGTGAGGCCATGCATTAAATGGAGTAGTATAGTTTCAATCAGACTGGCGTAACAGTGATGCTATGCATTGAATGGAGTAGTATAGTTTCAATCAGACTGGCGTAACAGTGAGGCTATGCATTGAATGGAGTAGTATAGTTTCAATCAGACTGGCGTAACAGTGAGGCTATGCATTGAATGGAGTAGTATAGTTTCAATCAGACTGGCGTAACAGTGAGGCTATGCATTGAATGGAGTAGTATAGTTTAAATCAGACTGATGTAACACCGAGGGTATGCATTGGATGGAGTAGTATAGTTTAAACGTGGTGCAATTTTTGTTTTTACAAGGAGTTCTTAAAAATCCCTAATGAGAAGATCGTCCTAACTCAAGAAACCCTAGGAAGCAATTTGCGGGAAATATCCGCTTGTGTAAAAAAAAAAAAAATCGACTGATCGTTAGACCGTTCTGCTACTTCAATCCTTTTTCTGTTTGATTGTTTGTTTTTCACACAACTTTTATCCTATACTTCTAGAAGTGTATTTCCTATTACTAACATTCTGGACCGTATTTAGGAGAGTATCGGAACCAACGGGGAAAACAAAATTGTTACCGAGGTTAAAATAAAATAGTTTGGGAGTAAATGTTACCTCTGGAAAATACTACTGATTTCCTCTTTAACAAGTGACACATTTCAGGAATCAGATGTGAAATAATGTACAAACACCCAAACATATGCAAGAAGTTCTTGAATGACTGATTGATTTTCAATACCGGAAAACTGTTCGATATCTTTAATAGCATTGAATTTTTTTGTATATCAACAATTATATCTGTACATAAGACAATTACTAAAAATCAAAGATTGAAGATGAGCACGTCTTGATTTGTTTTTAAATCACTTGATGTGTAATTTTTTTTAATCAGAAAAATTGCCACAATAAACATGTTTGAAAATTTGCTTCATGAAGTAATCGTCCATATTAAAAAAAAAAAAACACACACACACAGACACTCAAACCTATATTGTTGCACCTAGCATCTCAAAAGCTGATTCGTATTCTTAAGAAAGATATTTCAAACACATCTGGATCTATAATTATAAATCGTGTCAGAATAATTGTAAATTTATACAACTGTAATAAAATACATGTCAATCATGTCTATATTAAACACTATTAACATTTTTGTAAGGTTAAATCCTGTCTGAATGAGTAACTATACATTTATAAAACGATAATAAAATTACTTGTAAATAATGTTTATATGGCTATATTAAACACTATTAACAATTTTGTAAGGTTAAATCCTGTCTGAATGAGTAACTATACATTTATAAAACGATAATAAAATTACTTGTAAATAATGTTTATATGGATATATTAAAGACTATTAACATTTTTGTAAGGTTAAATCCTGTCTGAATGAGTAACTATACATTTATAAAACGATAATAAAATTACTTGTAAATAATGTTTATATGGCTATATTAAACACTATTAACATTTTTGTAAGGTTAAATCCTGTCTGAATGAGTAACTATACATTTATAAAACGATAATAAAATTACTTGTAAATAATGTTTATATGGCTATATTAAACACTATTAACATTTTTGTAAGGTTAAATCCTGTCTGAATGAGTAACTATACATTTATAAAACGATAATAAAATTACTTGTAAATAATGTTTATATGGCTATATTAAACACTATTAACATTTTTGTAAGGTTAAATCCTGTCTGAATGAGTAACTATACATTTATAAAACGATAATAAAATTACTTGTAAATAATGTTTATATGGCTATATTATACACTATTAACATTTTTGTAAGGTTAAATCCTGTCTGAATGAGTAACTATACATTTATAAAACGATAATAAAATTACTTGTAAATAATGTTTATATGGCTATATTATACACTATTAACATTTTTGTAAGGTTAAATCCTGTCTGAATGAGTAACTATACATTTATAAAACGATAATAAAATTACTTGTAAATAATGTTTATATGGATATATTTAAATTTTTTTAACGTTTTGGTGTTGATGGTGTCATTCACATGAAAATTTCTTCCTGTTTCAAGCTTTAGTTTGCTGTATTATACGCAACGGCTGTAAAAAAACATTCATTTAGATTTTTAGTTTCTATCCCTAAAGGTAGTAAAAAGAGAAATACCAGCTACACGTATAACGTATGCATTTAAATAATAATGATACTTGGGTGTTATGATGTACGAGGGGTATTTATTTTATTTGAAAAGTTCTGCATATTTTATTATAATTTTGGGTTTGTTTCTTTGAACCTGTAAATAAATTTAATGTCGATCGATAGACAAAATAACATTCTATAAAATGATCTGCACCTGCACCACGTGCAGCAAGCCGAACGCCTGCAGATATATGTGTGTGAACTAACATAGGTAAATGACGGTGACGTAAAATGTCGGAGAAGAAAAACAATTCTGCGACTGTGCAAAGAGCATACTGTAAAATCCGGGCACTTTTAGGGTACTCTCTGACTGATATCAAAACCGACATGGATAAAGTTTGCGGATGCAATTCTCCGTCATATCCTACAATTTTAAGGTGGTTTAATCGTTTTAAAGATGGTCGTGAATCTATGGAAGATGACCCACGTTTTGGAAGACCGTTGTCTGCGATTGGTGAGCGGGAAGTGGCTGCTGTGAAGATGAAGATGCTCTACACAGAGTGGAAGATATTTCTATTATCACGGGTATTAATTCATCAGCTGTGTTTCATATATTGAATAATCATTTGAATCACAAAATGGTTTGTGCAGGATGGGTGCCGTATATGTTGACGGCTGATCAAAACAAACTCGGGATGAAATCGCCAAATAGGTACTCGCCAAATATAAAAAGAGTGACCAGAGACATTTGCATGAGATTGTAACTGGTGATGAAACATGTATTTACTTTTTTTTAACCCGACTCAATAGAGAATAATAAAGTATGAATCAGAAAAAAACGAGCAGAGACCACAAATCGCTCGACATAGTCGGACTGTCAAAAGACTTATAAACGCATTATTTTTCAATGCAAAAGGCCCGTTCGTTCAGGTACTTGTGCCTAACTCTGCTAGTGACACTGGACATTTTTATGTCTCCAAAGTGTTGCCAAAAGTTGAGGAACACTACCGAACCACCCGTCCGCGCAACGGTAGCCGAAGTATCGATCTACTCCATGAAAACGCACCGGCGCATAAATCCGCCGTCTGGACAGACTTCCAGAAGGAGCATTGCATTCAAACTTTGCCACATCCTCCATATAGCATCGATTTAGCTCCAAGTGAGTTTTGGCTGAATCCCGTTATCACATATTTGCTGAGGGACAGACGATTTCAAAGCTATATGTGGTTGGAAGTGCAGTTTTCCAATGCACGAACAACATACCGAAAAGTGAATACAAAATGGCATTTAATAATTGGATAATTAGACCAAGAACGTGTGTGGAGGTGCATGGGGAATACTCTGAGAGGATGCACTGACGTACTGTTGTACATCGCACCAATATACAGACCTTTTTAAATACCCCTCGTATATTGCCCACCCCAACCCCAAAACTAATCAAAGTACATGAGGGAAATCAGCTTGAAACACGATGACTTTACATGATTGTTTGCGAAATTATTTTATCACACGACTGCTGTGTTATTTAGGTTAATATACCCATATCATGTTTCATAACGCCTCATGGCGTCACAAATGACGTCATGGATCCATGTAGTGCAAATGCGTAATGTTCAAGACATCCTGAAAAGATGGAAATTATTAAACTTGTTTAATAAATTTCATTTTAAATGAGCACTCATATAATATTATATAATTAGCCTGTCCGTAGTTTCACTGTATGAACGACACTCTGTTATGTTGCCACTTGAAGTACATAGAAAGAACAAGTAATTCAGATACACACTGTGTTGTGGATACGTATAGAGAAAGAACGAGTGATTCAGATACAGCTGCTGTGGATAGGTACAGAGAAAGAACAAGTAATTCAGATATACACTGTTGTGGATACGTGAAGAGAAAGAACGAGTGATTCAGATACAACTGCTGTGGATAGGTACAGAGAAAAAACAAGTACAATCGAAATTTAATGCAGTCATGACAGTGAAATAAAGAAAACGTCATTATAACGACATCCACCCCACGTCTTGCGCGATATTATAGAACTTTAAGAACTATGTATGCATGTATGTATATATGTAATGTAATGTGTGCAATGTATGTATGTATATATGTATGTATGTATGTATGTATGTATGTATGTATGTATGTATGTATGTATGTATGTATGTATGTATGTATGTATGTATGTATGTATGTATGTATGTATGTATGTATGTATGTATGTATGTATGTAATGTATATATGTATGTAATGTATATATGTATGTAATGTATGTATGTATGTATGTATGTATGTATGTATGTATGTATGTATGTATGTAATATAATCTATGTATGTAATGTATATATGTATGTAATGCATGTATATATGTATTTAATGTAATGTATGCAATGTGTATATATATATATATATGTAATATATATATATATATATATATATATATATATATATATATATATATATATATATGCAATGTATATATGTATGTATGTAATGTATGTATGTAATGCATGTATGTAATGTATGTATGTCTGTAATGTATATATGTATGCAATGTATGCAGATCCGGATTAAGACCTTTAGAGGCCCTTTAAGCACTGAAAAGATTATGGTGCCCCCCATATTTAATTTAAAAAAAACAACGTAATTTCTCATTTTTTTTGGTGCCCCTGCTTTGCAGGTGCCTAAGCACGTGCTTAGTCTGCCTATTGGGTAATCCAGCACTGAATGTATGCAATGTAGTGCATATATGTAATATATGTATGTATGTATGTATGTATGTATGTATGTATGTATGTATGTATGTATGTATGTATGTATGTATGTATGTATGTATGTATGTATGTATGTATGTATATATGTATGTATGTATGTATGTATGTAATGTAATGTATGTATGTATGTAATGTAACGTAATGTATGTATGTAATACATGTATGTAATGTATGTATATATGTACTGTAATGCATGTATATATATGTATGTAATGTAATGTATGTATTGCATGTTTGTACTGTATGTAATGCAATGTATGTAATATATGTAAGTAATTCATGTATGAAATGTAATGTATGTAATATAATGTATGTAATTTAATATATGTATGTAATGTAATGTTATGTATGTGTGTATGTATTTAGGTAGGTAGGTAGGTAGGTATGTAATCTAATATATGTATGTAATGTAATGAGGGTCTAGTCAACTTGCAAAACTGGTATTGATATGAATTTATATTGTTTTATTGGTCATACCACAATTACCTACTGTCAAATGGATCAGGCCCTTAACTGCATGCTAGTGAAAGGTCCATAGGACAGGTTATTCTCGTCAACTTTGACCATTATCCACCCAAATTTTCATAACAAATGGTATATATATATATACTGAAGCTACCTCTTGTGAGTATTAGGTGCAGGTGCGCGTCGGTACTCTATTTTAGTGTGACCACAGCAGTATGAAGAAAAGATGAAGATTACACAATATTGATAAGACGATGATATTAAATGTTAATAAAAGGGTATTCAGAATAAAACAGTGTTTAATATTCTACATTCTGTAATTATCAAACAATTCCTTGATATTTCTTTGATCTTTATGCAGTGATACATCCCATAAATGTCATTTCCAGTCATCAAATATACGAATTCAATATATCAGACATTTGATAGTTATGAATACTAATAAGTAATGTTGACAAATGTGATTGGCTGGCTGAAAGGAAAACTACTGAAACTGGATTTCAGATGTATCATTTAGTCAGTAAAACACTGCACATACGTGCGTATGTATGTATGTATGTATGTATGTATGTATGTATGTATGTATGTATGTATGTATGTATGTATGTATGTATGTATGTATGTATGTATGTATGTATGTATGTATGTATGTATGTATGTCGAGAATTACGTAATGCAAGTTGAACATAACGAGGGTCATTTCCCTGTATGAAGTACGTCATGTATGTCAGCATAAGGGTATGATAATTTAGGACTTGGCTGTAAATTCCTGACAATTTGATTCGACAATGATCAGTGCATTGATTACAATCAAAACGAATTGGCTTCCGTAACTTTTTTAATATACTATTGATTAAATCTGTGTGAAATGTTTAATGCTGATCTGTACAATATTTGTATGTGTCGGTATTTTGTTTTATTTTTTGCGATCCAAATATATGTTTTTATGAGTATGAGAGAGAGAAAATATACTACAATATCCACCTAATAAAAGTGCTGTCTACTCAATTATATTGTCCTGCTACACAAGAATCTAAAAAAAATTAATAAATCAATTGATTGTTTTTAATGTTTCACCGGTACTTTATTTATTTACAGAATTTCTCCAGCGCAGATCCGTTAGTTCAGGCTTTCATCGTAGACAACGATTGTATTGATTCTGCTAAGCGGCTAATGAAAACGTGGGAACCCACATATTTTACCTGAGCCGTTCTGCTTCAATATGGACCACAGTATTACAAATGAACATAACCGATTTCTATTATGTTGAACAGAGGGAAAATAACGTTAACTTAAAACTTACAAAGAGGGTATATTGTAGAGATAGATAGATATACATATCGGTATGTAGGTAGATACACCTTTCTTCCTAGTTAGGTACCAACTTACTCATTTGCACATTGTTTCCCCAAACTATTATTTATTATGACAGAAAGATACCGAAGATAAGATTGTCGATTCATCATGCTATAGATAATCAAGCTCTGTCACGTTCTAAGTCAGTAATAGACTAACCCCAAGAGACTGACCTTCAAATATATTCGGTAAGATCTGAGTTCTCTCACTGATGGTTGCTCTAATTTACTTACGTGAGTAAATACAACAAATTTAAAACTAATATTAGCCATCTACGATCTATCATCGATTTGTCAAACAGGTGATATTTTGAATAAAAACAAATTAAGTTTCATTCTTCTTACTAAAATGTATGTATGTATGTATGTATGTATGTATGTATGTATGTATGTATGTATGTATGTATGTATGTATGTATGTATGTATGTATGTATGTATGTTTGTATGTATGTATGTATTTATGTATGATTGTATGTATGTATGTAACGTATATAATCGCGTGTAATCCGATACCAACAGCAAACTGCATAGACCCAGATCTGCCGGCGCATAATGCGCCGGCAGATCTGGGTCTATATAGTTTGTAAGGACTAATCAGTAGAACAAACAACATAGACCCTCATCTGCCGGCGTATTATACGATGGCAGATCAGGGTCAATGTTGTTTGCATTTGGACCCGGTTTATAACCGAGTATATACGGTATGTATGCATGGTTGATTGGTTGGTTGGTTGGTTTGAAGAATGGATGGAGATGTAACAGCCCGCAGGAAACACAAGGAACGACTGAACAATGAAATAAAATCTTACCCGACCAACAATAGATATGTAGTAACGTTTAACGGCACAGTGGCTATATGGTGCCAACTAAAAGTAAAATTCGAAAAGAGTAAAAATGAAGAATTGCACACAAAAAGCCAAGGGATCCGACAAAAAACTGCCTTATTTGCACAGAGTAACAACTAATCAAGACCTACTCTACGTGTTTCGATTCTGTATGATCGATCAAATATGTATTTCTGCCCAATATGGCTTATCGAATAGGAGGTTTGTTATAACGGTTGTTTTTTAATTTCACTGCAACCATACAATTTGTTACTAAATCCTGTAATTTGATACGATTTCAATAAACATTACCACGTTTCCACTGGCATTCTAATTCTGCCGTAACTTCTTCTGCTATATGTTTGGACGACGAGCCAGAAAAGGAAGATATATTCTGGATTGATATACCAACCACAACCGGTAGGCATATGAACAATTCAGATATTTTCGAAACACAGAACCTTGATAGCTCGAACACACTAGAGACCAACAAATCATTTCTGTAGATCTGTGGTTCGGGCAATATAATAATAAGTATTATGTCGGGTCTTACAAACAAGTTCGAGCGATTTTGGGTGTTTGAGCCACCCGTGTTCGAGCCAACGAGATTCTACTGTATTTTGTTTTATGCTTTCCCACAGACAAGAATTTTGATAAATGTTTTACATAGCTTTCAGCAAAATAATAGATATTAATTTAAAGAAAGATGTAGTTATATTGTTGGTTGGTTGATTTGGCTATATCACGCCGAGGAAACTGGGGGTCCAGTGCCTTTCCCAAGGACACACCGAGGCAGCCGACCCAGGTTGACTTGGCGGGTATCTAACCCGCGACCCTTAGATTACGGGTAGTCGCTCTACCAACTGAGCTAGCGCGGCCTCCGATTTGAAAAAAAGAATACATGTATTGATTTAAATAAATAAAATAATAGTGACACATTTCAATATAATTGCTACTAAAAGAAAACAAAGAAAGAAAACAAAACACTGAAATACTTAAGAACTAGTACCGGTCGCGACAAGACCGTATAATAAGCAGGTTAGAATAGCCTAATTAAATCAGATTGGGCCGAATCCTGTCACATCTCGAACATTTAAATCAGATTGGGCCGAATCCTGTCACATCTCGAACATTTAAATCAGACTGGGTCGAATCCTGTCACATATCGAATATTTAAATCAGACTGGGCCGTATTTTGCCATATCTCGAACATTTAATAGTATAAATGAAAACTTTCCACAATTGGATAATATCGTACAGGTAATGCACGAGAAGATAATTATCTTTGTGGTGGTGGTGGTGGTTGAGGTGATGATGACAGTTATGATGACTATGATGAGGACAATCATCATCATTGTAATCATCATTGTTATCATCACCGTCGTAACAATCATCATCACCAAGTGTGTGTTGTCAACTGGGTGTACAGATAGCAAATATCATTGGACACGAAATCTCGTGAATAGAAAGAGTGCATAATCTGGTTGTGTTTATTGTACACAAGATGCTGATCACAAGATTGCAAAATACGAGGAACTTCAGTGTGTTAACATAAAGCTGGCAATGAAATCTTTAACTATTAAGAGTGTATATATTAAGCGTTCCCCCCACCCCAAAAAAAGATACTTTAAAACAAAAATTAATGAGTAAAAGAAAGAAAAGAAAAAAATCGTTATGTAGTTACGCGGAATAATTTTAACTAGTACTTGAAATATGACAACATTTCTTATTGCTTTGTCCAGTTTTTACCCATAAATAACATCTTGAAAGAACGCACTTTATTGCAAATGAGTGTTCGTTTATTTCATTTAACATCTGAAACTTAAAGGGTAAGAGCATGAAAATGTTCACTGTTTATTATTTAATAGATATTAACTTCATGAACAAAAAAAATAAATGTAAATGAAGTTCAGAAAAATCAAACTTGTGCTTGTGAAAATATTTCATTTCAAACTTTTTAAAATCTTATGTATCTATCGTGTCCTCTACACCGCCATATTGCAGAGGTTAAGCGTATGAATCATTTGAAAGCACCAGAGGACAAATGGTTCGTTGCATCACGCGGTCGGTTTGTGTTCACTACTGTGCTACATGCACTACAGTTAAGAATTTTGTTCCAGTGAAATATTTTCATAAAATCAAAAATGTAACCACACAAAACCTTGAGTTATGTTTGCTTTTAATTCAAATGTGCCTTGTTTTTGCCAGGGACGTCATATTTTTGTGACGATTTCCAACCCTAATGACTGTAAAACTATGATGCTGCGATCGCTGGAAGTTTCACTTTAAAACAGATAAATCATGTTTTATCTGGGCCAAAATTAAAAGTATCAGTTCCTATTCCAGCTTCAGCATAATAAAATGTCTGACTAGTAACTAGTTTCTTCTGTTCTTCAAACGGAAATACTGTAATAACGAGTTTCAACTGCGTAGTACATGTAGCCATTGTAAACAAACCGAACTTTTTACGTCATGGACACTCTTTTTAATGGTGGCCGATATAGACAGTGATAATAAGGTACTTTCAAACAATTTATTTCGCAGAAATAAATAACAAAATCCAGTCTAGTGTGGATATTATATAAAACATGTCTCCTACATAATATGTGTAATAAATACAGTGCAAGATTGACCTTCCCATGAATTCCCACTCAACAATTTATTGATTCGTGTTGAAGGTCATGAATAACATTTCTTTCTAGTATCCCGTACATTCTATACTGTGAGCCAACAATTAAACTTCTAGACAGCTGATGAGACTTCTAAAGTAAACTTAAATATTTAAGAGAGGCTAAAAGTTCATGCAATCTTTCAGTCCAAAATTTCCATTATGTAAACAATAAAAAAATGTGAATTACAAAGATGTATGTATATATATATATATATATATATATATATATATATATATATATATATATATATATATATATATATATATATATGATGGCGTAATTTTTCGCCGCGCATGGTGCCAGTCCTTTGTTCTCAGCCTGGAATTATTTAAAAAAACACTTTGGTCCTCTGCGTGATACGCACTATAAACAGTTCTTTGAATTTTTTTTTACACATCTTTGTTGGGCTGATCGCATCATAACATATTTATGTAGTTTACCCATTTTATACCGTTTTTTAATTTTACCTTTTATCTTTCTTCTATTGTTTAACCTTTGTTTCTTTATTTCCCCGTCATTGAAACATATACGAGTCAAGAATTCTTCTTGGCTTTTGTGTTTAGTGTTTGTTTTGTGGATGTAAATTGTTTCTTTCCCTGAGGAAGAGCTTGTTCAGCTCGAAACGTTGGGAAACTGTTTTGTATTTGCTCCGTCATAAATTTTTGCGTCACTATATATATATATATATATATATATATATATATATATATATATATATATATATATATTATATATATATATATATATATATATTGTAACAAACATAGAGTATGTGTTATTTGTACTTCAGTCTCCGTTTATAGCTTTGTTAGATTTTAGTGATTATTTCTTTGATTATAGGAAATCGGTGTTGGGAAGATATTTTTCAAACCGAGTCATTAACCAATTACTAGGAGCATGCGTCATAATGCACAGTATTCACCAGACTTTATGGTAGTATGGATTTTTCGTGAAATGGCCCCTTAACAAAAGGAATTATCGGTAGATTATGACGTATAAGCGTTTGATAATTTGCGATAGGAATCACTCTTTGTATTAGGTGTTGGGTCGTGCTTTGTAGTACGTGACAAAACATACCGATCTACGGCTTACAAAAAATCATATGAACATAAAGTAAGAAAAACCATGCAAGTGTGCAAGCAGAGTTTCGTGAATGTGTGGTCGTTAGTATAATCAGAGAAAATTATCTGTGGTATTAGTCTGTTTAATAACCCTTTAATTGACACCTACTGTTGTTTTGAGAAATAGGGAAAACATTGACCTCAATCCAGCCCCATCTAGGTGGTCAACATTGCTTGCTACAATCTACAATATGTATATATATGTATGTATATATATATATATATGTATATATATATATATATATATATATATATATATATATATATATATATAATATATATATATATATATATATATATATATATAGCTAAGCCTATATCTAGGTTCGTGCGATTGCATTACCCGGGTTGCAAAACCGCGAAAAAAGTTCAGAGTAGCTGCGGGTACCCTGATTTTGCATAACACCTCAACCTATTGTATAAGAAAATAAAACCCGTCTGATGTTGTAGCCCTCTCTGATGATTCCGAAAAGGTCGCTGGAGTTGCTATATTGCCCAATACAAAAGTGTAGCCGTTCTAACGTAACCATGACAATGCCTAAAAAGCAATAATTGTTACATAGCTCAATATATTGGCTTGCGTTTAATCATATACGATTAGATTTTTTTCGTACAGTAGATTTGTTATGACATATGTGTATATCTGCAAAGGAACTTGGCCCAAGTGAGTGAAATTTAACGAAAAACTTCAAAAATATTTCACTCAATAAGCCAGTCCAAACTCGTAGCACTTTTCACAATTAAAGATCGAGGTAGCTATTAGATAATATTAATCTAAATGTTGCGGTAAAATCAGTAAATGATGACCTTTGAGCTTTGAAAATTGTGTATGGAACCAGTCCTGTCTATCTTCGCAGGCTCCCATGTGATGAATCTGAGACGAATGTTTTGTGATAGATATGACAGTCTGGAATCTTTCATGATGGTATATCGTCCCCAGATATACAAACAATGCACCAGAATATGTAATAATCGGATTTCCTACTATTATACAGTACAGAAGTCATTTTTGTTTTTCGCGAGTAAGAAAACTAAGAATGGCCTTGACTAACTTCATTCATCTGCTATTTGCGGCAAACCGGGCACAAAACATCGTGGAGAGGGGACGGTGCTGGTCATTTATAATGGAATTGATGAAGGAGAAAATGATCGAGATTCCTGAAGTAGCATATCTCCGTCAGTTATTCTCAACTCGGATGGAAAATGTTACACGCAGAAGCCCATTAGTGCCAAGCTGAGTCATTAGGAAAAAAAATACTGCTAAAATATGGAATACTTTTGCAATAATATTGCAAATATTTCCAACTAATGGGCTTCCGTAGACACATGCCATACTGAATACCATAATCGAGGTATAATCTCATTCAGGTATTACCGTCCGATGTGATGACCTGTACTGTTGCATTACTATGCTTCATGGTTTATATGTAGATTTATGCATGTACATTTAGTATGGATATCAGAAAGGAACAGAACATATATCTTTACAGACTTAAACTACACATTACAAAGTACAAATATAGTGCAACAGCCACACAGGTAAACCAAATCTGCAGCAACTAAACCAGTTGTGGTATATGACTACAATGCATGCAGTCTTGCTTGAAATAGTCATTGTTTTTTAAGGATCCAGTGTGCTCAGTGGCTATTTGGCGCCCGGGGCGACGATGATGGCCCAAAGGGCCAGAATACGTGGCCCGAATTTGTATCATCTGTTTTGGCGCCCCAAGACCTCTAGCGCCCGGGGCAACCGCCCCGTCCGCCCCCCCCCCCCCCCCCTGTTAGTACGCTTAGAGTGTGCTTTAAAAGTTGTAAGCGTGTGCGCATTACTAAAGTAAAGATGTATCGTGCCAATGCTTGCACAGATATGCGTTGAGGTTTGTGTATATAATGTTGAATGAAGCAACATCACAAGCATCAATACTGGAAATAATCGCAAGGAAGATAAAATACTTCACATCGAGTGATAAACTACAAAGTATAAGAAGTAGCGAATACTTTCTCTTATACAGTCGGTAGTTGTTTATTCATAAAATAAATACTTAGCCTAATTATATCTATATCTATATCTATCTATATCTATCTATCTATACATATATATATATATATATATATATATATATATATATATATATATATATATATATATATATATATATGTATATATATATATATGCTTATTTCATCCGTACATACTACATTTCTCTGTAGTTATATTTGATATTTACGTCGAGTAATATTTTTTCATCACACAGTTCACGGTTATAGGAATCAAACTATTAAGATACGTATTACCTACATACAAGCTATATCCCGATTCAGTACAGATTTCAAATATATTGACGGGTTTAGTCACCGTATGGCTCTTGGCAACACACCTCATCGTGTTACGCTCTATACACACTTGTCCCGGAAACCAGTCGGAGAAAAATACATCGGTCAGAGAGATGGCAAACTCCAACATCACTCTACAAGGTTAGCATACACCCAGCTATTTCCACCATACCAGATTCAGTTTGTTATGCCATAGGTATGGGTATCTATACATTTAGAGGGTTTTGACCGCTACTCAAGCATCGCCATAGGCCATTACAAAATTCCAGGTTCCTCATATACCGACATATTAATCGATTTAACCTGCATAACAAACATCCACATTTCTCATCAATCTTAATCATCATATGTAAAACCATCCGTCATCGACTGCAGTAGTAGTAATAGTAATAGTAGTATTGGTAGAAATGGTGGTAGTAGCAGCAGTAGTTGTTGTTGTTGTAGTGTAGACCAACAAGTTGTTCTCCACCTTTTTTTTTTTTTTTTTGGCTGCCACCAGTAAAAAAAAAAAAAAAAAAAGGTGGAGAACAACTTGTTGGTCTAGTTGTAGTGGTGATGGTGGTAGTAGTAGTAGTAGTATTTCTGATTCGCCGGCAAAATATCATCATTTACAATTTCTTTTAATGACATTCTTTTGACAGACGTCTTATTAATTCAACATAACTATACCTATGGTCATATAGTTTATGATCTGACCAAATTTGTGTTAGCTTTTGATCTGACCATTGCAAATTTGTGTTAGCTTTTGATCTGACCATTGCAAATTTGTGTTAGCTTTTGATCTGACCATTCCAAATTTGTGTTAGCTTTTGATCTGACCATTGCAAATTTGTGTTAGCTTTTGATCTGACCATTGCAAATTTGTGTTAGCTTTTGATCTGACCATTGCAAATTTGTGTTAGCTTTTGATCTGACCATTGCAAATTTGTGTTAGCTTTTGATCTGACCATTGCAAATTTGTGTTAGCTTTTGATCTGACCATTGCAAATTTGTGTTAGCTTTTGATCTGACCATTGCAAATTTGTGTTAGCTTTTGATCTGACCATTGCAAATTTGTGTTAGCTTTTGATCTGACCATTGCAAATTTGTGTTAGCTTTTGATCTGACCATTGCAAATTTGTGTTAGCTTTTGATCTGACCATTGCAAATTTGTGTTAGCTTTGATCTGACCATTGCAAATTTGTGTTAGCTTTTGATCTGACCATTGCAAATTTGTGTTAGCTTTTGATCTGACCATTGCAAATTTGTGTTAGCTTTGATCTGACCATTGCAAATTTGTGTTAGTTTATGATCTGACCTTTGCAAATTTGTGTTAGTTTATGATCTGACCATTGCAAATTTGTGTTAGCTTTTGATCTGACCATTGCAAATTTGTGTTAGCTTTGATCTGACCATTCCAAATTTGTGTTAGTTTATGATCTGACCATTGCAAATTTGTGTTAGTTTATGATCTGACCATTGCAAATTTGTGTTAGTTTTTGATCTGACCATTGCAAATTTGTGTTAGCTTTTGATCTGACCATTGCAAATTTGTGTTAGCTTTTGATCTGACCATTGCAAATTTGTGTTAGTTTATGATCTGACCTTTGCAAATTTGTGTTAGTTTATGATCTGACCTTTGCAAATTTGTGTTAGCTTTTGATCTGACCATTGCAAATTTGTGTTAGCTTTGATCTGACCATTGCAAATTTGTGTTAGCTTATGATCTGACCATTGCAAATTTGTCTTAGCTTTTGGTCTGACCATTGCAAATTTGTGTTAGCTTTTGGTTAGAATGAAGCAAAATTTCTAATGGGTTTTGAGAAATTCCAATGAAACGATATATTCCCTTTCGGTTTTATGCGATTGATAATGCACGTTCTTTCTTTTATTTCAAATTTGACATATCGCCGACGCCGCTCACCTGTCTATCAAATTGTGTCATGTTGCGAATTCTAACTGACCGCCAGCCAATCAAGAACGTTAGCAGGGCCTAACAAACTGAAAGCTAGTTGAAACATTTAGATCTGATTCTCCGACACCTCCATGATTATTATCATATAACGTATATAAATGCAAATAGTCATAACTTCAACAGTTTTCAAGTAATTTGGTGAAATTTTAAGCAAATCTTTCGAATTGATATTAATTTCAAAGGAGGTCTTTTTTAGAAGAAAAAAATGTTGATCGCAAACTAATATTCTTTCCCAATTCTCTCTAGCAATAGATAAATTTATATTCTGAGATCATGAGATGATGTAGGAAATTTATGTGAAATACTCAACACCCACATGTCTGTTATTTCTTGTTAAGTAATAGATACATAAAGTAAAGAAAGACAAGAGTGTTGTCAGATTTTCTCTGCGGGTAAGTAAATTTTAATGAGGGAAATAATTTTGTTATAATTAAAAGAAGAATGTTATAATATTAGAAAATGATTTTTATTCATAACAAACTGATATAGAACTTCCGTGGTAACATGAAAGAAAATTTGATGTAACATTAGATTCAGTCGAGGAGAGTGTCAACATGTTTTTTTTTTCATCAGACTTAGAAGGTGCATCGCACGAAGGGACAATAGATCTGAATAACCGTAGACCTATTCCCGCTCTCTCGATGACATGGATGCAGCCAAATTAAATGTTACGAATTAGACCGGTGTGATGTGGGGTAAGGGTGGTGATGAGTGGTGGAAGGTCAGGGAAGCTGCGTTATCAGGCTCCTTTCGTACCACTGCGGTCTCGGGTTCGAGTCCTAGATTTACACATGAGACCATGGGTAGTCACGCATTCAGTGTCAGTGTTTTTCTCCAGGATCTACGGTTTCTTCTACCACCAAGACCACATCACGCCAAAATCTTTGTCAACGAGAAGGCGTTGTGTAAGGTGTCAGAACTTGTTGTGTAATCTTCATAAACTTAATAAAGTTTAAAACAAAGAAAACAACAACTAGTCTTTGGGTCCTCAATATCATTGAAGAACCTCTACAAATCCATTATAAAAATAAAAATAAAAAAATAAAAAACACCACCAACAACAAAAACTAAAATAAAGACGTAAATAGTTGCAGGTACTTATATTGCAAAAAGATATAATAAGCTGCTGTCCTTTACCATAGTCGGCGATGCAACAGTCGTAAAAAGTTAGGACCTAGCTAGAATAATAAATCTACAGGTACTCAAAACTAATAGTCCATTACACTGAAAAAATGGCCCTTGAATACTTTGAATATGTTCCATCTACCCGCAACACAAACTTGTGAGCGTGAAAACTAATTTGTTCTCTCCCCCCCCCCCCCTCCAGCCCAAATATTGTAGAATATGGATAGGATAATGTATGTGTACTGTCTGTCGGGTTGACAAGTTGTTGTGCTATGTGACCTAGAAATCTGCTATTCTGCTACACCAAAAAACAACCCGTTTATTTGTTCTATCATTTATAATTATCATCAGTTACCGCATCTCTTGACTTCACAAAAAATGTTACAAACATTCAAATATATATGCTCTTTGTATCCTTTACTCAACTTCATTCATAATTTTATTTATGACCATCATGAATATTGGGCGAGTTTGATTACGGCATAATATAAAATGTTGGATGACGCCATAATGGCTTACGACGACATATGTAAGAATAATGTAATCCATCATATGTGGGATAGGAAAGTCCAACCCGAGGGTCAGAATTTGTTGGTAGGAATGAGACTTTGTCAAGTTCCCTCGAACAAATTCTGGCCATATAGCACAGCAGTGTATTTGATGAATTGTTTTTCTCTCATTTCTATCCCGGAAAGAGTGGTGAAAAAAGATGGCGGATCATTCGTATGGGTTTGTCTATAGAAATACAGAGCATTTTCTCAAAAATTTTGCATCATTTGAGGTGGGGTGGGGGTGTGGGCATAAAATGATTAGTTTACAACAAAGTATGTATTGTAAACAATGATGGCTGTCAATAAGCCGGTACAATTTGTCTTTTCAATACTGGCACAGCTATACAACTTTGCAGACGGTCATGACGTCATAAGCAATACAAGGGCCTATAATGATGAAGCATGACTGTAAGAAAGATACAGTTTTAAAGACATTTAGTATTCAAATGCTTTAAAACGGATTTAAATTCACCGAATAACTACCACCAGACGTATTCAGACCCTACAGCTGTCCACGAGTGGCAGCACTATCCATTCTTTTGCAGTAAAAAAAGAAATACTTCACTCGTGACAAAATATTCATGGTGATGAATGGTGATAACACACACACACACACACACACACACACATCGGACCTGAGAGCGAGAGAGAGAGAGAACATAATTTTGTATTGAGCCTAACACATTTGTTACCACAAAAAAGTGAACAAAAAGAGATTATAATAATAGGAAGAAAAAAAAAAGAGAAATAAGGAAGATCACGCCTCCTCCATAACGCCTTATAAAATATTAGGTCACTGCAATACTCTAACTTATACAGTGGCGAAGTCCTTGTAAAAAAATACGCAATTTCTCAAGAAATAGAAATGCAAAGCTTTTGTTAGATACATGTATGAGATATGCAGTAGACAGTATCCTTTTCAAGTTAACGCTTACATTATAAATAATGAAGAAAGCACTACAGCTTCACGGTGATTGATTTTTCAATGTAGAGATCTACGAATGAGTGTAAGGACTCTTTCTCAAAAGTAAATCAGTGAGCTCATGAAATAAATATTAGAGAGTTCTAATGAAATTACCTATACACATCATCTATAGTCAGTCAAGTTCCGTATTACTGCGAATGTTGCTCTCGTATGTGCTCAAAGAGTGTGTGAACATACATGCGCACTAGCATGTGTTTGTATGTGCATGCGTGCGTGTGTGAGTGTGAGCTTGTACATCAGGTCAGAGGTTCCCATAACTCCGCGCATACCTCTTTCTGCTACAGAAGCCATAAAGACTCGTAACCTTCAGGTGTAAATGTATTGATATGTAAAACTGACAAGATATCATCAGGGTAATTTATATGTGATTCTCTCTCTCTCTCTCTCTCTTACATCCTCTAGCAAGTCAGTATGTAGCTTAAGGTTTTCACACTTCACAAATGAATATTGTCACAAATGACGTGAAAACACAAGTGGACATACATGCTGTTTGAATACTTCTGGGGTTAGTACTTCAGCAATGTTTGTCCCATTTGGAAAACTGTTTGGATACTGTGTAGAGAACTCAGTTGCGGCGCGAGGGGGGTGGTCTGCTGGTGGTGGGCAATTGCCCGCGGGCGGCAGGCAAGGGGGTGGGGGGCGCCGTCATGAGCTCTTTTTTTTTGTCCACCCCCACCATCTAAGCCCCAGGTTTCAGGGCTTAGATTGGGGGGAGGGTGTTGGAGGTTGGCAACTGACATAAAAACTGTTCTCTGTGGCAAAGTAAGGGCGCTACTAAAGACTAAAGAACATTGCCCCCGGGCGCCTCGGTAGGGAGGCGCCATTAAAGAACATTGCCCCCGGGCGCCTCAAACCCTCGCGCCGCCACTGAGGGAACTTAGATCATATATAACTAGCCGGTGTGCATACAGGGAAAATTATAATAACTTGTCAACTTTGTATATTATGGCAAATTTTTCTTCCGCAATTTCACAACGTCCATAATGAAGGTTGGTGTTAAATATTTATGAATAATGTGTGTAAAGCCCATGAAAACAGACGTTTGCAAGTCGATTGTTAAAGTAAAGAAAGAGAAAAATAAAAATTTTAAAAAAATTAAAAAATTTCACTGAAAAGTTTCGCACAGCCAGGAGTTAAATATTTATTTGTATTGAACTAACGTAAAAACAACAACAACAGCAACAAAATTGGCGAATTGCTCTGCCTCTTCCACGTGTATACAATAATAAAAAGAAAAGGTTTTCCTCATGAACCTGAATAAAAGATGTTGGCTACTTAAAAGAACTGTTGTTTGTTTTACAGTGTTATGGGTGACATAAGCTGCAACTGAGTGCTGACAGAAGAACAGTCTCAGTGGTGGTGGTGGTGGGGGCAATGGGGGTACGTGCCCCGGGCCGTCCTAGTCTTAGAGCCTCCCATGGTTGCCATGAGTAAACTTACATGTGTTTAAATAAACCATATATAGGTCTAAACCGTCTAATACTTAGCCTAATATAACTCTAATAATTATACACATATAAGGGACTGTCTACGGACTGCTTTTAGGGTGTATTTGTAAATCCACAAGGGCCAAATTTTCTTAAATGCCCCGCCCCCCCCCCCTCCCCCCAAAAAAGCCTTAATCTGGCCCTGGACAGTCTTTAGGGTTGAATGCTGGAATATGAAAGTGCGATGAGACCTTTTTTAATTTTGTAACTTTCACATAAACAAGATCTTAAATTGTGTGTGTGTGTGTATGTGTGTGTGTGTGAGAGAGAGAGAGAGAGAGAGAGAGAGAGAGAGAGAGAGAGAGAGAGAGAGAGAGAGAGAGAGAGTTACCTGTTATGCAAAGAGTGATTAGTAGGCCCAGCAGCTGAATATCCGTCATTCTCATTTTTCTTTCATTTTTGCTTTTTTCTTCTCTATATACAATGTTCTCCAAATTAATTACGTCTTTTTTATTTTTTATATCTGTGATGTCATTTTCCAAAGAGGATATTCCAGTTATTTCCAATACACAACCAGAACGTCTATTATACGATACAGGTGTATGTTTTAGCTTGTTGTTAGATACCGTATTGTTGGCCTACCCGTACTATAGAATTCACCGTTACAGATCAATCGTTGGACGGCGCGTTAAAACTTGTAATGAAGTTTTCAAACAATTAATCGCTGCATTGGTTCGTGTCTATTGGTCCATGACCAGTTCACAACTACGACAGCAAACTGTCTTCAGAAGTACACGTATATTCTTCACCCCATAAAATTATGTACGCAAATTTCTTGGCCTCCCTTTATATAGAGTTGACTTTACAGCGCAAGCGCGAAGGATGGTAACGAACTTGACAGGGACTTCATTATACACACGTAAGTCCCTGGATTTGAGGTCAGTGTAGGATGCAGGTGATGAATAAACCTATGGTATCATAAGAGAAAGGTCTGATGTATATATTATCATCTGGGACTTAACTTATGTACTGGGTATATTAGACCCAGGGCCGGATAAACCTTAAGCCTTAAGCCCTCATATTTTTTAGGGGTTCCTTTAGGCCCCCATTCCATATTTTATGCCCTCCATTCCATATTGAAGTAACAGATGAGCAACCTTAAGTCCTATTAGCCTTATTCCACTCACAACCTATATCCAGCCTTTGTTAGAGTAATTTATTATGCTGAAATATAAGATGATTTTTTCATTATTTCCATCATTTCGAAAATCAGAAATTTATTTGTTTTTTTCAAAATAAATTTAGGTGAAGATATTTCTTGTCCATTGTGAGTCTATATTATTCTGCCATTCAGTTAAGTATCCAAAATAACCGGTCAGGTGATCAAATTATCTGTGCGTGAAAGAGCTAAAACAGTACCATATCTGTGAATGCAATAGTTTCAAATAATAATAATAATAATAATAATAATAATAGAAGATTCCTATTTATAATATTGTTTGTAATTATAGCAAGCAAAGTTTGGAAGGGCTGGTCTTTTATCCTGCATTAAGCTGAGTGGGGTGGGGTGGGGGCGTTGAAAACAAGGGATGCATCCATATGAAGATCGTACAGTAGGGCTTAGTTGACTGAGATATAATTATTTTTGTAGCCACAGCACAAATAGAAATAAATAAAGATATTTTTGTCTTATATCAACCACCATAGAAGTTTATATCATCCTGAATGAGTTAGAACATAATTTATGCAATTATGACACCGTACATGTGACACTTTTGTCATTCGCATATCGTTATATCAGCTTTGAAGAATATACATCAGTGAAAAGGTAAACGTGCTAAACTTTCATCATAGTAAAATGACGTTAGTTAAAGCATCTTTTAATATAAAGAAGCATTTTGATGAGCAAAAACCTTTTTGAGCTGAATTGGGTTTACAGAATAGGAATATTTTATTTTTAATAAAGTAAAAATAGTATTTTTTAACTGAATATTACCACAGTCTCTGTTTCAAAGACTATTTATATACGGGTATTGAATCTGTCCCACCCAAACGCAAAAATCTGATTTTCCCCCTTTGGCACAGTGGTAAAAGAAGTGATAGCCCTAAATTGCGCTTCTGCGTCACGATAATAAATGTAATGGTTTTAACTTTAAAAGAGGAATGGTTTAATTTGCGCATACTTCATAAACACTGTTTTCCCTTCAAAATTACCTAGAAGCCTGAGATTGAATTTTTCAATTAATCTTAAACAAAAACTACATTCTCTATTTCAATAAAAAAATTAATATTTTCTGGATTTTTTTTATTTGTACACGTATGATTGTAATTGCCAGAGTAAACATGTGCCTCGCAATTGTTATAGTAAACGTGTACCTCGATAAAAGCGGAGTCTTTTTTTTCTATTTTTGAATCTTTTGGATAGCCTGACACATTAATTACATATACATTCCACGCTTATTTCTCCGCAGTCATCTTTACAGTGTTTAGGTAGTTATGACACTGTATACATTCTATACATGCTTGGCAATACGCGTCAGATTATCATAATCCATCTAAATGGTGTCAAGAAGATTGCAAAGTCCTTCTGCCTTTCAGAAAACATTGACGCAAATTGTTACCCCATTAAACACGAATTTTACATATGTTTACAGATTATTTTGACATAAATTTCAAAAAACATATTTTAGGAATGAATAATAGCACCGTATGAGAACCTCTGTGCTAAAGCATATCAAAACTCAAACGTTTGGACCTCGGAATTACATAATTCTTTAAAAATGGAATTGTGCTTCCTGTTTACAGTAGCTGTATAACTGTGATATACGACATAGACTGTCATTAGTGGCCGAAGCAAACAATACACTCTTATTTGTTTTTAACCTCAACCAGGAATCATACACAGATCTACGGAGCATGACTGTACACATATCCAATGCAATTTTCAAGGGTCATTAAATGCGGCATACAAATTTTTATGTCGGCCATATATTTGACTAAAAACAATGCACTGTATGTATGTATGTATGGGCGTCTGTGTGTGTGTGTGTGTGTGTGCAGTTGCCCCTCCCATTTAACAAATAAATTCTGATATATATATATATATATATATATATATATATATATATATATATATATATATATATATATCCCTTTGATGTGGGCTTGATCCCCGCCCCCCCCCCCCATTTAGGCTTTGCCCATCCTCCCAGTGGAAAAATTCCTGCAGACGCCCATGCATGTATATATGTATACGGGAATGAATACTACTACTACCACTGCTACTTCTACTGCTACTACTACTAGTGCTACTACTGTTACTAGATGACTACAACTAGCAACAGCAGGGACCAAACAAATAAAATTTGAAAAGCCCTACTGCATAATGACGTATCTGATAAATTAGAAAAACTCCAATCTAGGGCTCTAAGATATGCATACAATGACTTCACTTTAACAACACTTATATTAAACTGCTTAAAAAGTCAAAAACACATAGTTTACAATTACGTAAATTGAGGATGATGCTACTTAGAGACATACAAAATAGTTTATAGTTCAGGCCCAACTCATAATAAAGTTTCTGAAAATATAAAACTCTCCAAATACTCCTTCAGGTACAAAAATATATTGGACACATCAAGAGTCTGGACAATAAAGTATATGGTATAAACAGTTTTAGCTATGCAAGGTATTTGGTATAAACAGTTTTAGCTATGCAAGGTATATGGTATAAACAGTTTTAGCTATGCAAGGTATATGGTATAAACAGTTTTAGCTATGCAAGGTATATGGTATAAACAGTTTAAGCTATGCAAGGTATATGGTATAAACAGTTTTAGCTATGCAAGGTATATGGTATAAACAGTTTTAGCTATGCAAGGTATTTGTTATAAACAGTTTTAGCTATGCAAGGTATATGGTATAAACAGTTTTAGCTATGCAAGGTATTTGTTATAAACAGTTTAAGCTATGCAAGGTATATGGTATAAACAGTTTTAGCTGTGCAAGGTATTTGTTATAAACAGTTTAAGCTATGCAAGGTATATGGTATAAACAGTTTTAGCTATGCAAGGTATTTGTTATAAACAGTTTAAGCTATGCAAGGTATATGGTATAAACAGTTTAAGCTATGCAAGGTATATGGTATAAACAGTTTTAGCTATGCAAGGTATTTGTTATAAACAGTTTAAGCTATGCAAGGTATATGGTATAAACAGTTTTAGCTATGCAAGGTATATGGTATAAACAGTTTTAGCTATGCAAGGTATTTGTTATAAACAGTTTAAGCTATGCAAGGTATATGGTATAAACAGTTTTAGCTATGCAAGGTATATGGTATAAACAGTTTTAGCTATGCAAGGTATTTGTTATAAACAGTTTAAGCTATGCAAGGTATATGGTATAAACAGTTTTAGCTATGCAAGGTATATGGTATAAACAGTTTTAGCTATGCAAGGTATTTGTTATAAACAGTTTTAGCTATGCAAGGTATATGGTATAAACAGTTTTAGGTATGCAAGGTATTTGTTATAAACAGTTTTAGCTATGCAAGGTATATGGAATAAACAATTTTAGCTATGCAAGGTATATGGTATAAACAGTTTTAGCTATGCAGGGTATTTGGTATAAACAGTTTTAGCTATGCAAGGTATATGGTATAAACAGTTTTAGCTATGCAGCGGCTGAGCTGTGGAACTCCCTACTCCCTGAAGCCAGACATGCCAGCAGTGATAATGAATTCTGAAAGAATATTGACCATTTGGAAAGGTGAATGCTGTAAAATGCATTGCTTATCAAACTGTTTCTAGGACTACAATGAATCTGATGTGTATAAAATCTTCTTGCTTTTGCATGCTTACTTTAAAATCATCTGCTGATCTGATTTAATTCTTTTGTTTTAGTGCTTCTATTTTGTTTCAGCTCGCATTTTTAGTTAAATTGTCTTATTCAATACTTTTTAGTTTAAGTTTATGTTAAAAATTACTCTAATCTATATGTATGATTTGCATGCACGTTATAATATATATATATATATATATATATATATATATATATATATATATACGATGTGTAAGTTTCTTTTTGTGGGTTTAACGCCATATTCCAGCACATGATAGGCTATACATGGTGGCCAGTATATATTTTGGTGGAGGAAGAACCCGGAAAGACCCCGGGAAGAATCACCGGCCCACGGAAAGCTACTGGCAAGCTTTCTCACATACCCACGTTGGCCGAGTCGAGACTCGAACCCACGCGGACAGAGGTGAGATCACAGTGATCTGTAAAGGCGAGTGCCTTGGACGATTCGGCCACCTGCGGCCACCTGTATGATGTGCAATGTATGCATGTGTAGCTATATTATTTCTCTCATCCAGCGTACTGTGAATATGTGATTTGTATTGTTGAAAGAATTGTTATCTTTTGAGTTTCTTGATTAATCATGTTTTATGGTCGGTAGAAAAGGGTTGATACGAAATTGTGTTTTATTTTGTATGTACATAAGTATGCATGTATTTAATTACATGTATGTATCGGTGGGTCTAAGATGGAATTCACTCCCAAATTCTCCAAATTTTGGCGTTGTCAATCTCTGATTCATTGAAAGATGTAAATAACTGTGGTATCACTTCAGGAATATTTCCTGAGTCATTGAAATAAGCCAAGGTATTCGTAGATTATAACGGAAATGAAAGGAATAACATACAAACTATTGACCATTATCTGTTCTACCCGAACTTTAAAAAATTATTGAAAAATATGTCAGCAAGTATCTTTCAGGTATGCTAATTAATACGAACTCATCTATAATTCATAATCAAGTTACCTACAAGCAACATTTATGCCAAAACTGCCTTGACGAAACATGTAGACCAGTGGCTACAAGCGATTGAATCCGGTGATTTTACTGGACCAATCGTCCTTGATCTTAAGAAATCAATCGATTTAATTGACCATTTTTTACTCATTAGGAAATTAATTTTTTCTAACATCAGTACCTTCTTCCATCCAGCCAGTGGCGGCGCGAGGGGGTGGGGGGAATTGTCCCCGGGCGCCGGCGAGGGGGCCGCCGTCGGTAGCTTTCTTTTCTTTTTGCAGCTGTTACCGTGGCGTAGATGGAGGGGGGGGGGGGAGGTTGGCAACTGACATAAAAACTGTTCTCTGTGGCAAAGTAGAGGTGGACTACATAACACTGCCCCCCGTCGCCTCGAACCCTCGCGCCGCCACTGCATCCAGCTACCACCCATGGCACTGCACTCAAAACATTCCCTACAATCAAGAACTTAGAATCAGGTGTACATGCTCTGATAACGTAATTTTCGATGAGAGGTGTAGAGAGCTAACCGTACACCTAACAGAGCGGGCATACAGCAAAGATCCAATAGCTGAAGGGATACAAAGAGCCAAGCAAACAAATCGTGCTGACCTCCTAAAAAAACGTGGAACAAATACCTTTCATCCTCACCCCAGATAGCCATCAAGTTGGTCGCATCATTCAAAAACACTGGCCAACCAATGAATCTTGTGAATCGCTAAAAATGATCTTTCCACACATACCAATTGTAACATTCTGTGGACCTCGAAATTGAGAGACATTCTAGTCAGGGTAATGTTAAAGTCACTCTAATGTTAAAGTCACTCTCAAGTCAAACAAAAGTTGTGAAATCAAAGCCTTGTGGAGGCAATAGATACAAGACGTCCCAACACATGAAATAAATAAATACATTTTCAAGCAGTCACAGGTGAAAAGTTTAAAATTTAGAGCCAGTCTATAGGATGCAATATAGAAAATGTGATCTACCTCAATGACACACGAGGTATGCAGCATCTAGTATGTTTGAGAAACAAAATAATTAAATTAGAATGAATTTCCACAGATCTGATTTGCAAACTGAAAAAAAAAAACAAAAAACAAAAAAAAACAATGGAAAGAAGTCCAGTGGTGGAACATTCCTCTTCCTCCGGCCACACTTTCAATGATGTAATCATGCCTGTAATCGCCCATGACTCAACATGGAGCGCAGAAAATAGGAAATCCTAACAAACCTATTGGATTCGCCGGCTGCGAACACTCAGAATCTAGCGGCTTAAATGAAAAAGAATCTAAACGGGCAATTTCCCGTGCATAGCTAACACGAAATTTCCAAGTTACCAAAAATCACATTTTCCTGCCATTAATTCGCTTCCTCAAACCCATGATCTCAACTTCCATTCTTCTGTCCCAACAGAATAAAATAAAAATTATAATTAAAGTTAAAAAAGGCATATAATTTATTTTATTTTATTTTTTAATTAATGATAACAAATTTTTAAAATACTACTTTGGAACAAAACTTTTGATAGTGTTAAGTAATAGCCAGTTCAACAAAATACTATATCTGGGATAAAATTTATTGGACAGTTCTCGACAGTTTTCGATAACCATATTACTGATCTACTTGCTTACGTCATCAATTAAATTCCTTTCTTCTCATTGTATAGTTTCCGTAAATGTAAACAGTCAAATATCATATAGATTCTATAAAGTAAGTAATTGCATCTTTGTGTTTTGATCTTGTCTCGTTTGTGTAATAGTCCTTTGTAGCTTTGCGCGTTTGAGAAAGGAATCGGTAGATTCCGAAACCGCTTGGAATGGTTTCACATCAGCTTTGCACTGTTTCTTATATATATATATATATATATATATATATATATATATATATATATATATATATATATATATATATCTATATATATATATACTAATTCAGACCTGTCAGGCAGACGCATTTTCGTATTTTGTAGACGCATATTGTACAGAAATCACGCTCACACGAACATCCTAAAGTTTCTCACGCATTCTTGAAAATTGTCTGTCATGTAGTTTTAACATAATGATTTTATTGTTTCCTAACTCTCTCTTGTAAATTTGCACGTTTGCGCAATGGGATTCCTAAAAACAGACTGCTCGTGACGTGACTTTTACTTGGAATCGGGTTAACCTATATTTTTTACTTTTAAAATCGAACGTAGAGATCAACTGGATTCCCAAGTAAACAGTGCTGTCGTAGAAAATTATATATACACCGGCATTCTTAAACATAGAGAAGCGCGAAAATTCGTGCTCACCCGTTAAGAAAAAGAAAAAGAAATATCGGGAGCTGCTGTATTCAAGTCAAAATTTAACAGCATATGGATGGGACAGCATCCTGTCAAGCCATCACAATCGGCAAATCACTTCTACTGTATGGTATGCTCAAAAGATGTAAGCTATGCACATCAAGGTGAGGTTGATGTTAAAAGGCAAATTTCGACTAACGCGCAGTGACAAAATTCTTAGTACGAGAGGGCAGAGAAATGATCCTCTTACTTACAAAGTTTACAAGGCCGAATTGGAAAATAATTTGCCTATTGCAGTAGCAGATAAAATGGGGCCAATTTTCAAAAGCATCTTTACAGATTCAGAGATAGCTAAAAACTACAAATGCGCCAAAACCAAAACTTTCTGCATTTTTTATTGATGAACTTGTTTCAAAAATGAAGATGGACCCATTTACTGTTTCAACATACGGAAGTAATGACTCTGATTTGAATAAAATGAAGATGGACCCATTTACTCTTTCAACATACGGAAGTAATGACTCTGATTTTAATAAAATGAAGATGGACCCATTTACTCTTTCAACATACGGAAGTAATGACTCTGATTTGAATAAAATGAAGATGAACGCATTTACTCTTTCAACATACGGAAGTAATGACTCTGATTTGAATAAAATGAAGATGGACCCATTTACTCTTTCAACATACGGAAGTAATGACTCTGATTTGAATAAAATGAAGATGGACCCATTTACTCTTTCAACATACGGAAGTAATGACTCTGATTTGAATAAAATGAAGATGGACCCATTTACTCTTTCAACATACGGAAGTAATGACTCTGATTTGAATAAAATGAAGATGGACCCATTTACTCTTTCAACATACGGAAGTAATGACTCTGATTTGAATAAAATGAAGATGGACCCATTTAATCTTTCAACACACGGAAGTAATGACTCTGATTTGAATAAAATGAAGATGGACCCATTTACTCTTTCAACATACGGAAGTAATGACTCTGATTTGAATAAAATGAAGATGGACCCATTTACTCTTTCAACATACGGAAGTAATGACTCTGATTTGAATAAAATGAATTTTCTAGACATATGTACAACATTAGGGGTTACAGTTGCAGATATGTTTGGTAAAATTGACCAGGTTCTCTCTGACAATGAAATACCATGGGAAAACTGTGTTGCTTTTTCAGTTGACAACGCATCAGTCGATATGGAGGAAAAGAAACTCCATAAAAACAAGAGTACTCCGAAACAAACATCAGCATGTTTTTTTCATGAGATGTCTTGTTCATATGACAAACAATGCTGCACGTATGGGTGATGATGGATTTTCAGGTGTATCAAACTTTGATGATGAAGATATGGTGGTAGATATATACTGCTTGTTTAACAAAACACGAAGCGCAAAAATGAACTGAATGAGTTTTGTGTATTTTGTGATAACAAGTTTCGTCAGGTAATTAAGCGTGCATCTACTCGATACAAAGTCTGGATAATGCGGTTTCAAGGACATTGCAAATGTACGAGACTTGGAAAAGCTACTTTCTGTCTGGAAATGAGAAGCAGCCACGATTCAAAAGACTTGCCTATTGTTTTGGGGATATTTAGACTGAGGTTTACCTGTTGTTCTTTCAATTCACCTTGTCACAGTTTTTGACCTTCAGTCTGTTCATACAAAGAGAAGAACGAAATTTACACTTGCTTGAGGACCAGATGAAATCTTTCTCGAGTAAGTTGCTTACCTATTTCGCACAGGTGAAGATTATCAAGGATGCTGCGCCCTTATTTGATGTTGACCCTTTCAAACCCAGACAATATTGTACATGCTGACAACCTACAGGTAGGCATTTCATTTAATACAAAAGTTTTTTTTAAATTATTGTACCAGTTTGAACCTCTGTTTTTTAATTGTTCTTTACAGAGTGTGGCTATGTGTTGTGAAATGTAAATATTTGTAAGAGTTGTGCATCATTAATTGCAGTCATGGAAAATAGCACAGCATTGTAAATCCTTTTTTTTCTAACAAAAAGTCTTCTTATGAAAATTTCTTCAAAACAGAAGTGGAAAACAAAGTAAAAATTGAATTAAAACCAGATGATTAAAAAAAAATTGGAATCCATGAGATCTAACTCTAATAAAGTTGTAATGATTGACATTAAATGTAATTATGTCACGCCCAACTAATTATGGACCACGTCATTCCTCACCTGGACGTCATGTTTTTCTATTTTGGACCCCCAGTTTTTAAAGACTGAGACTCGTGCTGTCAAAGGCCTTTAGAGAGCTTTGGATATATAAATGAATAAGGCCTTTAGAGAGCTTTGGATATATAAATGAATAAGGCCTTTAGAGAGCTTTGGATATATAAATGAATAAGGCCTACTTACGACATAAAGTTGAGGTTGATAGATATATCAACATACGGATGACTGTGGCATACTTGTGATCAATCATATTGGCATAATGGATACTTCAGAGATCATGTTGCACTATAGCTAACGGGAGATAAATCTGGAACAGGAACATAACAGGTCGAGTCCATCTGGTCCGACTTCCTCCCCCAGTCATGGGGCAACCCTGGTTACCGTGGATACAATTACACATGCTTAAATAAACCATATATAGGTATAAACCGTCTAATACTTAGCCTAATATAGCTATAATAATTATACACATATAAAGTAGAGTTTAAGGACAGCTTTCAGGGTGTATTTGTAGATCAATATCTTAAGTGTCCCGGACCCCCAAAAGCTGAAGTGTTCCGGGCCCCGAAAGCCTTAATCCGACCCTGACTCAGATCACAATTATTTTCACATTATAGTCCGTACATTTGTTTGTCAGTACTAAACATTCCATTAAGTCAAAATCCTAATAAATCATATGTTAATCTAAAGTATATTCAAAAGATGAACTCACGGTAAAGTTCTTATCATAGGTTAACCACCACTTTTTTGAGAGGCTGGCCTGTAAACAAAACAAAGTGCCATAAGTCACAGATTTCACTTCCAGGAACGCATGAATGCCATATTACCCACTGTGCACTGTCGCCAAAATACAGAGGCAATCACACCATAATGCTCATATTCTAAAAACATAACAATTTCCTTTAAATCAATACCAAGAATACTTAATTCTAAGCCAAGGATCACCACCAAAAAAGAGAGGAAAAAGTACACTAAAAATAGACTGGGACTACATTCATGGGTACTGACCCAGAAGTAATAACTGTGACCTGGGTCCTATCAATCTTATATGCAAACAATAATTTGTGTTTATAAATAAACCGGTAGAATCAGTGGCGTACTAAGGGTAAATGGCACCCGGGGCGACGATGATGGCCCAAAGGGCCAGAATACGAGGCGCGAATTTGTATGAGCTGTTTTGGCGCCCCAAGGTCCCCTCACCACCCCACCCACCCCAGTTAATACGTTATAGTGTAGAATGTGCTTCATTTAATGTATGATGGGGGCTTTTTCCTTTGAGCTTACCGGACTTCTATATTCTGGTAACTCTCGGCTAGACCGTGCTATAGATTTAGCTAGTATTGCAAGGATGGGTGTTACAAAGTGCGATTTTGATTAAAGACGTCAGACACTGTCTCCAATCTTTGGTCGAATAGATCTAAAACAGAGAGAGAGAGAGAGAGAGAGAGAGAGAGAGAGAGAGAGAGAGAGAGAGAGAGAAGAGTATAGTTTATACATTGAAAGCTGCTCGTATTTATCGTCCCATCCGGTATGTGAACAACGAAAGAACACATGAAATTGCAAAATGACAACAAAAAGATCAACGGGAGGAAAAATATAGATCAGAGAGAGAGAGAGAGAGAGAGAGAGAGAGAGAGAGAGAGAGAGAGAGAGAGAGAGAGAGAGAGAGAGAGAGATTCAGCAAATAAAATGGATGGTCATTGAAAATTACTTGTCTTTATCGTGCCATCCTGTAAATGAGCAACTCATTTCCATTTAACAAGAACCGCAACCTATGATAATGTCTTCACTTTCCGCCCTGCTTTCAAAATTCCAAACGTGTGACAAACTGATGTAAACTAGTCTTCTTGAAATAACCACACAACACTGTCCAAAATAATTGGCTGACTTTGTCTTTATCGATGATGCAACATTTAAAAAGAAAAAAGAAAAGAAACCACGAGGAAAGAGACGTATAAGGGAAACAGATGTGAAAGGGGGGGGGGGAGGGGGAAGAGAACTTAAAAAAATAATCAGAAAGAAAGCCGCAGTCATACAATAAATCATTTAGACAATATTTTCTCGTGTGATATCAAGTATATCGTAAGGCGGGGGATTCAAAATCTATTAAAGCGCCCTCGATTTCTCTACCAAAACCATTTTAGTCGCCCATTCTACAATATATCTGGTATCCCTGTCGAACAAATCGTCTAACTAATACATGCTTACTGATGCTTATCCTCTCTGTAGCGTAGTGAAAGAAACCGCGTCTCGAGTCTTGCATCCACTATAATCAATAATGTTTATCTTATTTGTTTTTTACAATGAAACAAAGTCAACCTGGTCAGTTGGATCGCCACCATCTTGTATTTACAATAGTATTTACACAAACACATTACATATTTATTTCAGTGGACCTATAATGAGTATAACTGCTGGACATTCTAATGGGCTCATAAAATATCAATAGAAAATGAGTATTGAATGAAACAGTAAGAAATACGGCACCATCGATTTATTAATGGATTACATGAAAATTATGCTACGTGTATTTTCTGATAAGACTTCATTAGGTATATTATAGTCGTGTGTCTAATCTATCAAATTGTTTTATTCATAACTACGCCAGTGCTATTGGTGATCCACGACTAGTCGTATAAATTTGAGATATAAACCTAGTTTTGCCTTTCATATACTTCATGAGCTTATTAAGGAGGAAAGTAATATTTAAGAACAAAAGTTCAACACAGTGTACATTCAATTATTTGACAGATTACATTGAAATAAGAAAATTTCTAAAGGTCTGTTTCTAGTTGGGGGTGATATAAATATTATAACAGTCGTGAAATGGAACAAAAACGTCATTTGATACCACCACCTAGTAGTAACAAGACATTTGTCTACAATAACAAGCTCAAAAACATTTGTCGTGAGAGCAATCTGAATTCACAAAGATCCTAGTACCCAAGACAAACCAGCGTTTATTTCAGGTTCAGTGCACAAACTGAGGCTTGCCATATGTGCTTATTTATGACAACCATTGCACTTAAAAAAAAAAACTGCTTTAGTAGATTCAAATGCGAGTTAGCGGTTTACGGTGGATATGTTGGATGCTGCGAGCTGTGCCAGACACTTAAAATATGGGATCTAACTCGGATGAAGAAATGTTGTCGGATAGATGGAATTAATTCCCTTAGCTAAGTTTTGGATAAATTCTACCATATCTACCATTCTATCTATTATGCACAAGGATCCATAGAAAGTTACTCTACTGTGTCCTAGATTAGTCAAAGATACTACCGAATAAATACTTAATGAAACTAGAAACTCGACATAACCCGTTTAGTATGGTAGAAAATATAAAGTATTTTTCACAATTCAACTCAATGTTAGGCCTATGTACTTCCGGTAATGTATTCCATTTTTACGGAAAGTATGAACCATCAAATGGCAGTTTAAGCATGACGCAAAGACTAAGCATAATCAGCAGGTTTGTTAATCAATATATCTTTTTGCATATAAAGATTTAAAAGAAATTCTATGTATAGATATGACAAGTGGTTATGGATACAAACTGGCTTTTTCTCATATTAAAAAATGAATTTCTAGCAGTAGAAAATGATTTTCTAATATTAGAAATGTATATTTTAATATTAGAAAGTGATTTTCTAATATATGAAAATGATTATCTAATATGAGAAAATCGAAAATCGACGTCTAATATTAGAAAAGCATTTCATATTTGAACCTCAGACACATTTTTAATATTAGAAAATCATGTTCTAATATTGCTTTTGTTTAAAACGATTTGCCGCGAAAATTTAATTTTGAAAGCAGATTTGATCATATCCATGTTTATGTGGATACAGCGAGTTTTCATCGTTATAAACATACATAACGGGTTCATTCTGTATGAAGACCGTTCTATTAACTTGGAGTTGTGTATCGCCAGAATTTTCGTATTGCGATACAGGACAATATATGTATCGCAATATATAGGGAAAATATGAAGAAAGCGCAAAATAATATTAAAAGGTCAAAATTTCATATAACTTTATGTTTTTCTTTTACGTTTCTTTAAGAGAGTAATGATTGGAAGACATCTTTGCATGTGGGTGACTCCGAGCTACACGAGGCAGGTTTCTGTTTAATTTGCATCTTCTCAACTCGGGCCTCATTGGTAGCTCTGATGAAGTGTTGTAGGCGAACGCGGGAACTCCAGTTCGTCGTCCCACCCGCGCACTGCATCTCCAAATTACATTTCCGACAAATGGGAAGATTATAATTTAAATTTTAACCTTTTCTTTGAGAACTTTTGCTAGAAATGCTCCAAGACGAGTCAACGTCGGCCATATTGGGTCCTTGCTATGTAAGAGGTGGGATATAACCTCGAGTTCAATCATTTTGACGGTGGACACATTTTATAAATCTTTTGGGTTTACAAAAGCTCTCTGCAAAGGTCTGACGCAACATTCTCTTTTACTCAATGGAACTGGCAGACACCGAGGCAATTACGTTTTAACAAATGCACTAGCCACTCCCCTCCCTCACCAATCACACTTACTAATATGTTTTCCCGAATTTTCTCTAACGACACCCCATCATTTTGTATATCATAGCATGTTACTAGCAAATCGTTTTCGAACAACTCGGACATACGGACAAGTAGAAGGAGCTCGTCTCCGAAAACCGTATGTCGTTGTTACCTACACTAACTCGATTCCACTGACAGCATTGATATCTAGTACTTCTAACTCCCCTACTTCTGACAAATCCTATTTAAATTGTGTACGCGCCCGATCACCTGTTTCACTAAGGTGCGACCTTTCACTGGACTAACCCCTCCAATCACTAGAATTCGAGCACGCAACAACACGACATTAAGGACGCACACGAGAACGCAACGGAAATACGACGACTGGTCCCTACCTAAATAGTGTAAAGAGGTGGTAGTAATTGACACTTCAAATTTAACACGTATTCGACAAGACAAATCCCACCTCGGGAACGACGAGATAGAATCTTTTCCTGGTGCCAAGATACAGCAGCTGACACATTTGGCCAAGAAGTATGAGCCGCAAACAAACGTTAAAAAAGAAATTCTAGACATCGGAATTCTGATAAGCAAAAGAGTGGTGCTCAGACTATTCCTGTAGAACTTCGGAAAATTAAGGCTGCTTTAGCAAAGCAAGCGTTTCTCAATTCAAAACTCTTCTTTCAGCTGGTAAATTACTCTCCGAAACTTCCTTTGTTGAACGCAGGAACTTGGACATGCTAAATTCTTTTATATCCAAAAACTGTGACTTTATCCCAAAACAAAAAGACTCCAAGTTCTATACAGGGACTGAAAACATACACTGGACGGAAGAGACTGCGGCAGTAGTATATGGGGGGTAACTGGGGTCGTGGGGGCACTCGGGGGTCCTACGTGAATTTAACATGGCGGGAGCACTCTGGGGTCCTACGGGAATTTTAACATGGCGGGGGCACTACGGGGTCGTACGGGAATTTTAACATTGGGGGTACTACGGGGTCGTACGGGAATTTTAACATGGTAGGCAAGAATGGAAAATTAATCTTTTCTTGAAAAATGGGTGGCCCTGAAAAGGGCCGTTGGAGATTTTTTTTACTTCCTCCAACATTTGGTTAGGAAGCCTGGGAGGTGGAACTTGTTGTTTTTCTTCTTCTGGGGTATCCAGTCGGGATGTCCCAATCGCCTGAACTTGTCCTGAATTTTCGTCCAGTTCAAGTTCAGGCGATTGAATTCCTTTTCTTTTTTTCCTTAGCCCACATAACCTTGATTTTTTGGACTTCCTGCTCCATAATTTTTTTAAGAATGGTCTGAACTCGGAGCAGGGCCGCTTCTTGTCGAGAGAGGATTGGACACTTTAAATTGTCTTCTATCTTTTTTAAACAATCCAGGGTTTCTTTAAGAAGCCCCACTCGACAAGGTGAGGAGGAGTTCTTGATCTTCTTTACTTCCTTATCCTTCACTTCTTGAATCAGGCCCATGGCCATGTTTATGTGGGCTAAGTATTGTATTTCCCAGTGTAGGTTCACTGGATACCACCACATCATTCGTTCTCTGTAATATTTGACTTCCACCATCCAGTCCCAGGCTTCCTGTAGATTTTCTACTATATTCATTCTTCAGTTGAAGTGCGAATGGTGTAACTGTGGAAGACGCCGCTTTATATGCTAGAAGCGCGGACGTGAAGGAAAACATCCCTTTTTTCCAAAACATAATTTTTTTTTAATCAAACACACTCTATACAAACACATACCAGGGAATGTGACTAATTTTGTTTTTGGAGTGGGAAAAAAACAAACACACTCTATACACACACACACACACACACACACACACACACACACACACACACACACACACACCTATATATATATGGCAATGATATGAAAATTAATCTTTTCTTGATAAATGGGTGGCCCTGAAAAGGGGCGTTTGTTTTTTTTAGTTCATCTAGAGGTGCGGGCACCTCCCTGGCTTTGCCCGACAAGCGGGACAGCTTTCCCTCCATGTAGCTGCACTCATGCAGCGCTTCGTGATCTTTAAAACAAATGGAGGAAGGGTCACTTCAGACTCCCAATTCTCCTCCTCCTTCTCCTCCTCCTCCATCATCGGGTGGGGTCTGATGGGCTCCTTCTTCTCCCTCTCCTCCTTCTCCTTCTTCTCCAGGTCTTGGAGGAGGTGCCACGCCACCTCGAGATGAACTCTAATTTGCCTAATAATTTCGATAGTGTTCATTCTGTTGAATAAAACGGGGTAGCTCTATCGGGGAAGGTGTTGTTTTAATATACTAGAAGCGCGGACGTAAAGGAAAACATCCCTTTCCAAAAAAAAAAAATTACTCCCATTACCCCGCGTCTGACGTCATCCCTATGACATCATTCTAGGCTTCGCGGATTTTGCACTCTATCACCCTTACCCCAAAAAAACACAAACCCAGTGCGCGGACCTAAAAGAAACTACTTTTGATAAAAAAAAAACACATACAAACACACCACCCTTTTTTGATAAAGTTTTTTTATTTTTTATTTTTTATTTTATTTTTATCAAACACACACCACACTATCCTTATTTTATTTTTTATATTTTTTTTTATCAAACACACACCACACACTCTATACAAACATTATTTTTTTTTGGGAAAGGGTTTGTTTGGTGGGCAAAACACACAAACATACAAACACCTATGGCAATGATATGAAAATTAATCTTTTCTTGATTAATGGGTGGCCCTGAAAAGGACCGTTGGGGTTAAGAAGTTATGTTGTTTAACTTCTAGTTGCGGTAGCAGCGGCAGCTGCAGCAGGGCGGCCACGTTTAGCCACGGGTCTCACGGCTTTAAGACAAGCTCTCTTTCTGGTAAAAGAGAAAGCAAACTCATCGCAGTCTATCTTACAGCTGACTTCTCCGTCGGGTAGTTTCATGGACTGCAAGAGTTGTTGTTGTTGTTGTTGTTGTTGTTGTTGTCTTTGCTGTTGCTGCTGTTGCTGCTGCAGTCTTTGTCTCTCCTCCCATTCCGTTCTGTCCCTGATGATTTCTTCCCTCAGGACTTCTTCCACCAGATCATGAGCCATTTGTAGGAAGATCATTGTCTTTCTCTCAGGGTTGGTCTCCATCAAATGATGCTTCACCCTCTGCATATTCACCATAGCTTCGTTCAGTTTACTAATCTTGCCTGCTGCCATCTTCTTGAAGTGTTGTTGAGATCTTGACGAGTCAACGAGAGTGACTACACTGATGATGATGATGATTATTGAATTAGCGTCGTGTGCGCCCATTCGGGTATGTACGACGATTTACCCTCACAGCGTGCGAAGCACGCATAGGGGGGTTCAGTGGTCAGGTGTGTTGACAGTTTGCAACCACCTGACTCTTAATTAAGTACACCCCTCCAGCGCAGCATGGTTCCCCACAATTAAGGGGGTTAATTGAATGCGCGCTATTGGAGGATGTGTACAGTATACACACCCCAGGAGGATGTATATGTTTTAATTTTGAAATTTTGAATTATACCTGTACATAGGACTAGAACCGCAATGTTTACAGGTATACAGGTGTGCGCAAGCGCACTTACAGAATTGTTTCAAGGGCTCAGTCTGGAGTGGTAGGCAGCACGGATTAGGCGAGGAAGGCGCGACGCGTGACTGGATTTCTGAAACGACATGAATGTACATGATCAAATTCTGCCCAGTTAGCTAAGTCGGTCTGTCCCTATTACCAATTGTGTGTTAGCCACATGTTGTAATTATGGTCACATTTACACAGTTGAATAAAATTTTCCTATTTCTCTATCAATTTTGAAATTTCGTGTACAAAATGTACATATATTTTCCAAAAAATGATAGATAAAAAAATGAGGTTGAGTACCCCTTTGATTTTTTGTGTGATCTTAATCAGATATTTTCAGGTTATCATTGGATTCGGTGTATAATTAGTCATATTTGTGTTAAGATTTAGTTATATTTCGAATAGGTTTTCAAGCCAAAGTGAAAACCATTAGGCAGTTAGCAAACTCTTTAGCCCTTATAAGGGCTGGGTCCCCTCGGTAAGACCATCGCCTAAAAAAACGCTTTCAGGTGGTCCGGTATGTAGTCCAAAGCCTTTCGTCTAACACGCTCTTTCAGGAAGAGCGGGCTAAGGAAGTCAGTCCTCTGGCTAGGGTGATCAGTCATGTCGAATTGAAGGTAGAATGCGTCGTAAACAAAAGGCTCGAACTCCACTTCGTGGTAAGTCATCAGGTGGTTTACAATCGATGTAGCTAATGCTAATGGGCAGTTGCCGAATCCTTTCCCCCATTGTTGTAATGCTCCGACTGCTTTTTTTGTCCGTACTCTGTTTGCCTTTGTTAGTCTTCCACCGCAATCCTCGATTGAACGAGCACCTTCATATCGTCGACGAACTTTATGGCCTCTTATTTTTCCAGCCATAGTTCATTCATTCCCCATTTGTATGATATGTCATACAAGAGTTGCCCAGCCTGTTTATGTAACCTGAGGTCATCTGTAGAAACCGGTTCTGGGATAGTTTGTGAGGTGGGTGGGGGTGACTTGCACGCTTCCGCCGCTTCCTGTTTTTCCTTCAGTTTTACCGGTGTTTTTTCCATAGACCTTGGTGGGGAGGAGATTGGTAGTACTACGGTACTTGGCGGCGGTCCTGTCGTTTCTTGTGGCTTTATTACCTTTAAAGTTTCTTTTGCAACACTAGCTAGTATAGGACTAGATGTTGTTGTTGTTGTTGCTGGGGTCCTTACAGGAGTTGCTGTTGTAGTAGAAGGTTGAATTATCGGTTCATTGGGAGGGGCAGTTGGTCTTTGCTGCGAGGTAGGCGCCTGCCTATTTCGCCTCCACTGTGCTGATGGTCTTCCTCCCTGTCCCGGTCTTCTATAGGGCCCTCTTCTTTCTATTCTTTCTATTTGACTTCTATTTTCCTCCCAAATAAGCAGAAGAGTCGTTCTCTTCGCTTGAGCCCGGAGGCTCCATCCAGTTGCCACTGAAAGGCCTAAGCCTTTCAGGGCATTCAATGCATATTCAGGAATTATTAGTTCCATCGCTAACGATTTTTGTACTTCTTATTCCTACTGTGTTCGCTGCAGACTTGGTGACTACACTGGCCAACGCACCGCTTTATATGCTTAAAGCGCGGACGCGATGGAAAACATGGGGTTAGAACATAATAATTTTTTTTCAAATTCAATAAAAAAAACCACACAACACCATTTTTTCAAAAAATCAACATTTTTTAATGAACAAGAAGAAGCTTCTCTAACATAAAAAGGTAATAATAACCAACAAGATATTAAACAGGAACGTATTTACAGGGTTGACAACGTTGGGAAGGTAAACTAAACTTCCACTTTTTTACATCTACATCATTCTGATGCACACTACGTTTCTGAGCTAAAGACAAGAGATAACCATAACGTTCACAAAACCATCGTTCTTCTTTAGCATCGTTTCGAGCATAGTCTCTATCAAAACAAGTCACTAAATGTTCTAAGGAATATCCGAGACTGCGTTGATGAAGAAAATGTACACAATATTGTCCACACACCATGGAATCCGATCCTTGTAATCGGGCATTATTGAATCGAGTAGAGATGGCATTTCTTCTCATAAAGTCGATGATGTCGTCTTCCAAAGGAGGTAATCCATAAGAATCAAAACATTCCACACCACCACCATTGTGATCGTTGGGAAAGTACACGGCTATCCAATGGGTTCCTGGTCGATGACTGTCGTCGGTATTGATGACATAGGCATGAACGTCTTTAGGTTTGCGATGAGGTAGTTCATCTTTAGCACACACCACAGGATTCCAAGAAGAAGTGTAGGAACTGCGAGTCAACAGGTAATGAAGTTCACTGGTATCCATTTTTTTCACAGGTAACGAAAAGTCATCAATTCACACTTGACTTTATGCTTGAATGTGTCTCTCAAGTAAGTCAATGAATCACGGACAGTCTCTATAGCCTTTTGTAAATGAGATTTGATGCGTCTGATCTCCAGAGGAGTGAGTGGAGGTGAAGAAGAATGCTGCAAGTCTTTATACCATTATCTCAACACCTTTTCTTCCGAGATCTGAGACCAGGCGTCCTCCATATATTCGTCCATTTTTTCTTCGGCCGTCATCATCAAACATTTGTCGTGTTGTTTCTGACTGGGATGATCAATTTGACATCCATGACAATCTTTCCTAGACAGTTCTGTAATTTTGGAACCCATTGCCGTAGCAAACAAGAGACTAAATGTTGTTCATGTTCTGGCCATCTTGATGGCATACATGGAATAAATCCAGCATACTTTGGAACATTATTATTCTCTTCTTCTTTTTTAGGTTCTGAATGAATGACTTCATCATCATCATCATCATCCGTGGTAGTTTGTGACTGCTGAACTTCACAAAATCCCTCATCTATCTCCATAGGTTCTTCTTCTACGTGTTGCATCTTTTTTTCTTTTCCTTCTAATAGTCTAGAATCACTTCTCTCAAGATGTTGATTTCTAGAGTGTTATCAAATTCTGCATACAAGACGACGTTCACCGTGTCGGGTAGAGGATCTTTAAACTGAAGTGCACACGAAGTGGGCCTGATTTTATAGGGTGGAAATGTCCTTCGTCGCTGCCTTGGTCAGGAGTGAAATCAAATCCCCACAAGGCATACCCTCCTGCATAATTGTCGTACGAAATACAGTGGCTGGTGTTGGTATCTAACTGTCCTGTGGCTTCAAACAGGCTCAGGTAAGATCGCAAGTAATTTTTCTGGGCGTTGCCAAAGTTAGGTTCAACAGGTCTGGTACACAACGTTTTGCCATCTCGACTGACTTCTATCTTGGAGACGTTGTAGTGTTTAAACTCGAACGGATTCTGATTGTGGACTCCGTTGAGGGCTGCATTACTGACGATGCCAATCAGCAAACGTTTGGGGAGCTGTCCTTGGAAGACGTGATCTTCGACTTTGGATCGGAGTCCAGCGGCAATGGTAAAGGTTTTCACTTCCACTCGTCGCACAGGATACTTGGCAGTGGTTCTGCTCAAGGTTTGACTGATGTCGTTGGCTACTTTTGGTAAGACTTCCACACGTCGTACGTAAAGTCTGGCTTCTTGGATGATGATTTTCCACTCGTTAGCATGAGCCATCAAATGGAAAGCGACACTACTGCGATTCAGTCTCAGGCGTACATCCACTCCGTTCAACAAATACTTGTCTTGCAACCACATGTCCAAATGCAAACGATCCATCAATTCTAAACTGGGTCTGATTTTCTTGTGACGGTCGTTAAATCCCACATTGTGCGGATCTGCTGGAATTATAGTTTTATCAACGGCTTGCGTCGCCGGCACTGACACCGCTGTGTCGTTGAACTTTTCCGAGGTGTCAGATTCCAGACCACCGAAGCATCCAGATGAGTGTTCTTGGGTTATTTTCCGTACGTCAAGAGATTTTCCAAGTAAGCACGGTAAGGGTAAGTATCCAAACTGCTGCTGACCAGTTTGTTATTCAAGTACAAATCTACTTCGCTGAACAAGGAATGCATGAAATTATTGACGGGAGCCACTCGGTCACCGTCCCCAGGAAGGCTACTGTCCGCTGTTTTGATCACTTTGAGTTTCAGGTACAAGTAGCTGTTATTCAGATCGATGTAATCTTCGGTTTGTCCTTTGATTTCAAATTCGATAGGAGCTGAATCCGTCAAAGACGATACAGGATGAAATTCCACCCATTGGGATTCTTGCATCGTCATCATGGTGGGAGGCATGGTAAACATATCCAGTTCTGACTTGGTACATTCGCAAGAATCTCGGTGCATCATTTTCAATGGCTTTTAGTAATCAAACACGTCTAATTCTCTGACGGTGCTTCTTCTTTTCTTATTCTTTTTTGGAACACCACCGAGTGTTTTATGAACTCTGAAGGGATTTCGACGTCGTCTCTTACTACCTTGTCCTTGCTGTGAAGTGGAGGAAGAAGTAATACCAGGACCAGAAGCGTGAAGTGAATTTATAGGACTCTCTCGAAGACCTAAAAGATCTTTGCCAGTGTTCATCAACACATTTTTGCCTGCTCTCATAAAGGCTTCTTTAGGATTTTGTTTGTCGATGAGGACATTTTGCAAAAAATTCTTTTCCTTGTGTCAAAGCGGCATCTTTTAAGGCATGGAATCCTCGAGTCACCATGGGTTTCAAAATAGGGGCTACCGTCCGAAAATCCGATCTTAACATATCTCCTAAACCATGTCCTCGTTGTCGAGCCACTCCTCGGTACACTGGATACATTTGTTTTACAATGCGTTGGAGAACTTTTTTCGAAAATGTAGTTTCACCGTGACTTTTCCTTTGTCAATGAATGACACACTTTGTCCCAAATCTCCTTTTATACTAATGTTGACACTGTCAAAATACGATTTACTGACTGGAAGATAATGAGGGTGTACAAATTCACGGTGAACGTGAAACGTGTTTCCACCTTCTTCGTACGCACCAGCAGCAGAATCTGCTTTGAAAGGAACGACTCTCAGTAAGGGAGCGGCTGTGTTTCCCACCACGTTGTATTCTACCACATCGGAGTACACAAACATTAAATTCAGTCCAACGTTCAATTCGATAGGGGTTTTAAAAGCCTTTCCAAAATCTAAGTTGCTTTGGACTTTTTTATTTTAAAAAAATTTATTTCCACCCAAAATAGCATACAAACCAGGAGAAAAAGTGATGGCCAATGTGTCGTCGTCCGAAAATTGTAAGACGAGACGACGTGCCACAGGATGGTAACTGATCTGGACACTTTTCTTGGCTTTGACTAAGGCTTTGGCAAATTGAGCCTCGAAGATGGCCTCAATGGTGTCCACCAAATGTTGAGCATTAAAATAATACCCCACAGGAATTCTCATGGTATGGCTCGCAAAGGGAGGAGTGGCCGTCATGAATACCTTTCTGGAATGGTCAAAGCCAGGTTTAATTTTCTCCAACTCATCATGCACTTCCTTGTTCAAGATATCCACGATGAAAGTGTTTTGACCTTCGTCGATGTTTTGAGCTTGCGTAGGATGAATGATTTCTACCAAACCTACTTCCCAATGAGCGTCGTGATCCAATTGGATGGATTGAGGTAATTTGGTCGTGAAACAACATAAGGTGTTGTTGGGAAACACATCCATGGAACTGTCACTGGGTAAAGTTAAATAAAATTGGTTATTCATAGTAGGTCTAAAGTGGTTTTGGTCTCCGAGGAGTCACTCGAGTTCAAAGCATGTTCAAAGGGTTCCAAAAGAGGAGTGGTATTAGGGTGACTGGAAGAAGGTGGACTGGCGTTGGTCGTACTACCGTGGTGCTGGCTGTTGTCCGTCGTCGTCGTAAATTTCAAAGAGGGACTGGGTAAAAGATAACCGATGCAACTGCTAAGTAAAATGGTCCACAATTGTTTGTCCCCTTGTTGCAAACTCAAATTGGCAATGGCTGCTCCGATGACACAATACACTACAAAAATTTGGCAGAAAAAGACGATTTGATTTTTAGGCACACGTTCTCCACACCACACCCAGAGCGGTTGTTTTTGTAATTCTTGAAGAGAAGAACTCTGCGAAGGAGTCGAGGTCGCGGTTGTGTTGAATGGCATGTTAGGTTACTTCTTTTTCTTTTTATAGTCGACGAATTGAGAAGCAGCAATCCAAGAATCAAAACTAGGAGGATATCCTTTCCAACGTACTTTGACTTCTTCTACTCGACGTTTGCCCACTTTGCGTGTTCTTTGTTCGAGAATGCTTTCGATGTCGTACAAGGCGTCTTCTTTTTTGGTCACTCGTTGTAACTCAGGCAATTAATGTTCCTTTGAGCACTTCACCGTGCATGTCTTCCAATTTATAGACGGGAGGATTACGTCCACGGACGGGGGTAGTGACACGAAACAATTCGGTGGTCCAGTTGGGTAAATAACCTTTGTCAAAAGTGCGTTTGGTTTTTCCGATGCGAACCCAATCTCCCGTCTTCAACTCCAGCAAGGTTTGTTTCTGAGGTGGTGGTCTGCTCCTCTGGGGTGTACCAAACAATTTATCAAACACGGTCACTTCGTTTTCAGGGCTGACCTCTTCGGGGGCACATCCGATGCTTCGATGGTACGATTGATTGTACGCTTTGACCAAACGAGGTAACACGTCGATGTACTTGAGAGTGTGTTGATGTGTAAAATATTTCCACATGTGTTCTTTCAAAGTTCTTTGAAAACGTTCCACGATACTGGCTTTGGTTTCAGGATTTTCGGTAGTAAAAAAATGAATCTGTCTTTGTTTCAATTCTTTTTGAAAAGCTTGGTTTAGAAATTCGGTGCCTTTGTCAGTTTGCCATCGTAAACGGTGACGACCACTTTGTTTCAAGACCAATTTTAAGGCACGTACCAATTCGGTACTGTTTTTAGATGTCAAAGGCACGACCCAAGCAAATTTGGAAAACACGTCAATGACACAAAACAAATATTTGTGACCACGATTGTAGGTTGCCAAATGAGAGACGTCGGCTAAATCGGCTTGCCATTGATGATCGATGCCTTCCACTTGGGTTGGACTTCTAGAAAATTTTCGTCGAATGGGTTTGTGTAACGTGTACGTCGATTGTTCTTGTAACCATCGTCGTACTTCTGGCAAATGTACACTTTTCAATTTACTTTTGGCAGCTCGATATAATTTTTGAACTCCTCCGTAACCAGCAGCATGGCCAGGATTGTAATAAAGGCTGGCTAAAAGTTTCTCCATGGTTTGATTCCTCAATAAGTCAACCAAGTACCAATGCTCTTTTCTTCGTGGGGTATCTTTTTGGATTATAATGCTTTACGTGTCCGACGAGCCACTGGTGTAAAGGAGGATGTTGTTTGAACAGGGGTCATCGGTTCTGTTTTGACTTCTGTCTTCACTTCTTCCTTTTTCACTTTTGATGGCAATGGGGTAGACATCATATTTTTTTATCCAACCCGGTGTGGCTAACTTTCGTATTTTTTTAAGAGGTGGAGTTTGTAACTCTTCTTCTTCTTCTTTTACGGTCTTCCCTGTGGCGGTGTCTGTTTTAGTGGTGGTAACTTTAGGTTCGCTTTTCATCAGGGTTTTGAAATCTCTCAGAGTGGGTGGAGCTGTTTCGTCTACAGCTTTTTGGTGAAAGAGTTGCAGACGTTGTAAAAGTTGACCGTACCGTTGCGATTTTTCTGTTTCTGACAAATCACTTCGTTCCATCAGGGTTTGTAATTCTTGTTGTAACTGTGACATCTCGTTGAGATTAGGATTGGGTGGTAAATGAGGTATCCGTTGTTCGTTCCAACGATGAAATTCCATCCATCGTTTGTAAGGCACTAAAGTCAGTTTTCGTCCTTCCATTTCATCCAAAGGTACAAAAAGGTGTGGTCTTTCCAGAGAAGGGTGTCCTTTTTATCCTCTTTTTTTTTGTTATCGCATGACACCTCCTAAAAGTGGTCCAGCGATCGTTCCTAACAAAGGACCCGCTATTTTTAACAACGGTCCTAACAGCATAGGTAGAAATTCTCCTCGTTGCACCAACATTTTTTTCTTTTGTTGGAGAGGTATTTTCTTTTTCACCATTTGACGAAGAATGTTCCGATGTTTACCTAAGTTTTATTTCTGTATCTTGGACAAAGGTACCGTTCCTTTCAAGACGTTCAAACAACATTCACACACGGTATCGATGATTTCTTTAGGGGCTGTTTGAATGAGTTGTTTTCGCATGGGAGGATTGGATTTGGTCAGGACAGACAAGACGTCCCAATGTTTCGCCAGACGAGGTGGAAGTCCTTTTTTGGTTTTCTTCTTTTTTTGGTGGTGGTGGTGGTGGTGTGCACGTTTGGGGGTCATCTTAGAGGTTAGGAGTAAGTCTGAATTCTTTTGCAGGTCACCCTTCTATTTTATACTGGAACACGTCTCCACTGATTGTCCGCACGGCGTACCATCTTCATGACAGGCCTCACTCGACGTTGAGGTGTTTCAACGGACTAAATCGTCTCAATTTTTCTTTGGATAAATCCACTAAACTTTGTAACACGCCGGTTCTTTCTTGGACTTTGGTTTTAGGAGACGGTACTTTGTTCGCGGCCGCTGCCATGGCCAAATCAGCCGAAGTGGAGGGTCCCGAAGTGGTGACTTTCGAAATAGGTTTCCATTTTTGCATCAAATTAGGAAACACTTGTCTTAAGTCTGGTTTGGCAGGCATCATCATGAAGGGTGGTGAAGTAGACAAAGATGATGTGGACGCAAAAGGAGAAGGAGACCTCGTCACTGCTGGTTGTGGTGGTGGTGTCTTGCGGGTGTACGTTTGCGTCCTGGCAGCAGTACCTCTCTTGCGGCTCCTTGCAGTGGTGGTGGTTGGTGTTTTCTTCTTCTTGGCAGATCTTTTCTTTTTCTTGGGGGCTTTCTTCTTTGTAGGGCTTTTCTTTTTTTGTGGCTTTCTTTTTAGGACTTTTCTTCTTTTTTGGTGTTTTGGGTTTTTTTGGCTTGGGCATTAGGATCCCATTTCAAAAGGGAACGAATCATGACCCCTCCTAAAGAACCGCTTCCTCCAGGGGTTAAAATGATTTGTTTTTTAGTCCGTGGATCGATTCTAGGATCGGCTAGTTATGACAACGCCCCTTTATGTTTTTGAAAAAAAACGTTGAGTTTGATGAGGGATGTGAATGATGCCTTGCAGTAATTGACGTGCCGTCAAAGTAAACCATCGTAACACTTCTTTAAGACTAGCTTCTAACAAATGAGCACGGACTTGTGCATTTTTTTCGCGACTGATGCCATACAAGGCACGAATCAATTTAGCAGGAGGATGAGATTGAAAGGAAGTCATCTCGAAGACTGTGAGACAGAAATGACGTAGTAGATGTTTTTATAGGTTTTTTTTTTCAGAGAGTGGCCTAAGGGGATGTGTAAATGATTGGACCTCCTTCTTGGCACCAAGGGTGAAACAATTGGGCACGAAATCTCAAATAGTCGGGAGTGGTCGGTTTTAAGTCAATGAGTAAATACGCATGAGGTGTTTGAGTGGCATCGTCGTACGCATAATTCAACCAAGGAGTGCCTAACTGTTTGGCTAACACTTGCACTTGAGATTTGTCTCTGGGGCTTTTAAACAACACCACGTAATGAGCGTTGAGACTGATGGTACGATGGGCTTTACTTTGTTGAAATAAATTTTGAGTAATGTAAATGATGCTGGCATTTCGATGGTGTCCTTTTCGTGTAAACCAAAGTTTAATTTCTTCTTCGTCTTCTCCTAACATGTCGTCAAAGATGACTAGATGTGTTTGACTCACGTCAGACACGATCCCATCGTCTTCGCGAGGGATGCCTTCTACAAACGAAATGGCTTCTCCTTGACTTTCTTTCAATAACGTGTAAGACGGTTGCCACTCTTCGTAACACCACACGATACGTTGAGGTGGACGATCGAACAAATGAGATTTGTGTTCGATCAAACGTTTGACAAATTCGGTTTTGCCTGAACCACTGGGTCCAGCAATCAACATGTTAAAGGGATGGCGCAGATACAAAGCGTCCCAGCTTTGACGATCTAACTTTTGTCAATCACTTTGACCAAAGCAGAGGAAGTAGAAGAGGTAGACGAGGCAGAAGAAGACGATGTAGCCATGACTGAGGTAGGAAGATTTTTGAGAAGAAGACAAAAGACCCAAGACATTTTATACGTTTCATACACTTTTTTTTTTAAAAAAAAACAAACAAACAACAAAAACATATTTTTTTTACAAGTCATGAAGAACAAAAATGCAAACGGCAAAAATGGTCATGTACAAGATTAAGGCTACCACTAAAAGAATTAAAGTTCTGTACAAACAAGTCAATGTACAACATTCTGGTGTCCTAGGAATGGAAGGCCCAGGCACTGGTGGTAGTATTCTTCTGGCCGTCTTTGTTTTGGTAGAAAAATGAAATATCTCTGACGGTAAGGAGGGTGTGTGTTCTTGTTGTGTTTCCATGTGGACGACGACAACGGTGTGGTCTTTCTCTGCTGTGTCAGGTTCTTCCAGGATGGTTTCTGAGGTCATTTTTTGTGTGACTTAGGTTCCCATTTCACTTTTGGAAACTTAGTGACGGGCCAGATCTTTAGCAAATTGAGCCACTTCTTGTAGCCAAACATCGAAACCCATTTTTCTCCAGTCACGTACATCTTTACAATCGGTAAGTTGTTGGTGTAACTCACTAGCAATACACACTTCTTGAAATGTGTCAAAGGTAGATAAAGTTTGACTAATGTCTTCTTCACACGGAGGTACCCCACTTGTCTTCATTACCACTCTCAACACTTTGAGTACAATTTGTCTTTCGTGTACCGATAAAGCATGAATGGTCATGGTTTTTTTTGATGGTTCATCAAAATAGTCCAAAACAACCACGGGTCCTCCAAAATAATCCAAGGCAAACACTGATCCTCAAAAATACTCCACAACGAATGTCCTGGAAAACGAAATCCAAGAAAGGTAGTCACTAAGACACACACTGCATAGCGTCCAAAATTTAATGGAAACAGTTCTTGTATCAAGTCTTTATAATCCTCTAAGGTCTGAACACGATCGTTGACTTCCTTCCACGGAATACGTTTCACAAGTGAAGACCACAGTCCTGACATGGTGAGACTTTATAGGGTGAGATTCCTAAGGTAGGTATCTTTGGTGGTGGGTTTTTATATCCAGGTTCCCAAGGTTGGTATCTTTTGTGAAAGTCTTCTCCAAGGTGCCAGCGATAGAATCTTCCCAGAATCAGTCTTCTCATACTTTGGAAGTAGCAATGGTGTAAAAATCGAGAAATGACTTTGAGTTTGCGTTTCACTTGGATCTGGACAAACTCTTGGTAAATGCGTTCTCGCACCTCCAAAGACAAACCACGAATGTACTCTGGTAAAGTTTCCGACTTGGAAAGAAGTAACTCTCTTTTGTGTTCTTCACGATAGCGGTGATAGTTTCTCTCCAGAATCAGGCTTCTCATACGGTGGAAGTCGCGGTAGTGTGCAAATCGAGGAATGACTTTGAGTTTGCGTTTCACTTGGATCTGGACCAACTCTTTGTAAATGCGTACTCGCAACTTCGAAGGCAAGTCCCGAATGCGATCTTCTAAACTAGTCTTCTTGGTGACAAAATACTCACACTTTAGCCAAATGGAATCGGTGGGTAAAGGATATCCAAAATGATCAGTGAGAAGAACCGTATTACACAACGTCAGTCGACGTAAAGACGTTTCGTCTTGAGGTAACACTTCTCGTAAAAGTTTTTGGTATTCTTGTCTGTTGGTTGTTTCCTTCACTTCGTTCCATCGAATTCTATGGATCACTGCCACATTGTAGGTGGTGCCCTCCAAACTCTTAAAGCGGTCTTCTAGTCCTTCATGAATGTCTGACCATTTGAATATCTTGGTACTAATCAGTATTTTTATAACATTCAGATACCAATGGTTAAAACATGTATGTCGTAAAGGATGTAACTGTTCTTTACGTTTCACTTGTATCTGAACCCATTCTCTGTAAATGTGTTCTCGCAACTCCAAAGGTAAACCACGAATGTACCATTGTAAAGTATCCTCCGACATGTTGTTACTTCTTCTTGGCATCTGGCTCATCGTACACGTACTCTTCTAAGGCCACTAAAGGTAAGAACTGACAGTGCGGAGACCATCTGGTATGTTCAATGTAAGCTGAGTTAGTAGACTCCCATTGGTGAAGTCTCACACCGCAACTGAAACACTGAACTTTATCTCCTTCTCCCAAATAGATAAATCCAGATCTGGCTAAAGCTTTGTCAGTAGATGATTGTAGTAGATATTTTTGCCACTTGTCTTGTTAACGTCTGGAGTCGACTTTCATACTTGGAATAGCCAGGCAAAGCCACAGGTATCGTCAATTCTTTACCCCTGTTGGGATGACATTCACAGGTACGTTTAGCATTCTTCCCAATAAAAAAGAAAGGTCGTCCTGCATCTCTAGAGGGACGGTGAGGTGCTGCATCAACGATGTCCAAGCGTACGGCATCCGTCTGATCGTGTGAATTGCTGATGCCAAAGCCTACGGAATCCGTCTCGTCGCATGGCACTGCATCGCACTCCAAGTCGTGATGGTACTTGGAGTTCACACTAGATTTCTCCCTTGGTGGGTGGGTGGCATGAGTATTCTTATTCATCTGTGGTGGGAGGATGACAAAATTACTCATCTTTTTTTTTCTTCTTGCTCGGTCAACGTTGAAAGTCAGAATGAATGGTTAGGCTTGGAAGGTTTCCTTTTTTTATACCTGTCGACTGTGCCATCCGCAAAGTACTGTAATGTAATCGGTGGAAACGCCATAGAAAGGTAAGCACAGTTTGGACCCCATCTGACATGTTCCAGGATAGCTGAACTTTTAGGGTTCATGTAAATGCTTGCACCACAACTGAAACATTTCACTTTGTTTCCCTCTCCAAAGTAGACAAATCCTGCTCTGGCTACAGAATTGGAAGTAGGTAATCCATGCCATTTAGGCCATTTTTTAAACGTGTTCAAGCGACTGGCACACTCACAATAGTCAGGCAAGGACACGGGAAATTTGTATTCTTTCAACTTGAAGTCTGTAGTAGTGGGTTCATCACACGGTGTTGTTGAAGTCATCGTCAATCTTGGTGTTGTCTTTTCTGTTCAAGGGGGGTGCCCTTTTTTATACTGCAGATCGGCGAGTCCGTAAGGCAAAGTGGTGTGGTCTGGAAGTCTCACTCTGGTACACAATTTGGTACACCTTTTGGAAAGGGCGACTGACAATTTGGTGATTAGGTAACCGTACGATCTTGTGAGGTTCTAACGTGTGTACTCGAAAGTCTTCCACTTGTCCAGACAGCAAAGCATTTTTCAAAACCTCAAAGTTAACCACTTGGCTGGTTCGATAGTTGAGGGTCAATCCTTTGACTTTACATTGGGTGTGAAGTTGTCCTTGCGGGTCTCGGTATCGGTAGCCGTAATTTTTAGGACCACCGCTGGCAAAACTCAGGATGGTGTCTTGAGGGTGCTTGTCTGTCCAGGCTTCTAAACGATCTCCTTGGATGGTAGGGTGTGGGCAACCGGGTCGATGGATGTACATGCAACTGTCGGTGTCAAAGTACAGGACACGATCTCCCAAGACTTCTAAAGCTTCGTCGTACAATTTCAAACGAGCATGGGCTGTCACGTAAGCGGCAATGACTACGTTGCTAAACTTGACAGGTTTTACAAACTTGGGTTCTTCTTCGAAATTGACTAAGATCTAATCATCACGGACTATTTCAACGTGTTTGACTAGTACACTTTTGTTGTCCACCAATTCAAAGTACTTATAAGGCTCGGTCACGTATTCCGTCTTGGGTAGGATCGTACGTTGTGCCATTTTTCCCCACAAACAATTGAGCATGACTTTGGCAAACGATCTTTTTCCTTCGTTTTTTTCTTCGTCTTCCAAAGTGATGCCTTCGATGTCACGGTACTCTTCTTTGAATCGAACTTGGTCTTCGGGAGTCTGACACCACGAGGGATAGCCGCTGGCTTCTTGTTTCAGTTTTAAAAATTGGTTGACGTACCCCGAGAAAATGCCTGGATAATTCGTAGCGTCGTCCTTTTGGTATTGTGCGGTGGTTGGAAAGTGCCAGATTTCGTACACTTTCAACAAACGGTATCCTCGATCCAGAGCCCGAAACAATTCGGCGCTGACCCATGTTCCTGTCAAAGCGCGTTCTTCCTCCGTGTGGTGACAGGGGTGATCTTGGTTGCACGTTTCGGCACACGTACGGCATAAAGGAAACATCAGTTTTCCTTGGCAATGGTGAGGAAAGATGGGATGGTACAAGTTGGTCGGGGGTAAGACTTTACATTTGATCAATCCTTCGTATTGACGAATGTGTTCCACGTCGATGTGTTCTGTCAAGATTTCTGGGTGTCCGGTTGGAAAACGAGCATATTTGCACACCCAAGGATACAAAGAACACACGTCGATGTATTTGATTTCTTTTCCTTTGGATTCGTCTACGTCGTACAGCAAGCGAGTGGCATTGGTTCGTCTTCCAAATAAACTGTGGCGTGGATCCAAAGGTTCGATGGTGGTCACGTCGTAACTTTCGGTGATGCTCTTAAATTCAGGATCGGTTTTCAAACGTCGATCGTACTCGTGCTCCCACATTTCAACCACTTGGTATCCTTGACTTTCTAACTTGAGTCGTCGTTGGTAAGTCTGTTCGTACAACTGTTCCATGGTAGAGTCTGAATAAGGACTTTTCAGGTCTCGTTGAGGAAAACAGGTAGGGCATCCGTGAAACAAGCAACCCTGAAACTCGTACACCGTGTGCGGGTTTTCTAAATCAAATCCATCCACGGAATAAGATCCAATCTTCTTTTCTCCTCCTCCGTTTCTGGCATGTTGTATCCATTTGTCTTCTTTTTGACACAAGTAATGGAACCAACGGAAGGCTTTGGCCGAATATTGACGACTGGCAAAGAGAGACGTATTGGAGTCGATGATGGCTAGTTCGTTCTCGGGCATGAAATTTTGGGTGTACACTAAGGAACAGGTTTTAGGTAGAGTGCACGCATCTTTCAAAGGATCAACGTCTCCGTGATCTAGAAATAACTGTCGAAACTTTCCACAGTCCACATCAGATCGACAGTACCTCAGCATTTCCTCTTGAAAGTCAAATGGATCGGACTGGTGAGCGCGGTGCCAAGCGTGAAAGGCTTCTCGCTGTTCGGAGCGCATTCCGTTGGGGTCGTAATCATGGAGGTCAGGCAAATGAGGTAGGACGGCATGTTGATTAGCTTCCGTGTTGAAGAAGTGAGCAAAATAGCCTTTGGCCATTTCTGTCATGCCAAATGTTTTTGGCATTCGACTCAAAGGCATGGCCAAATAACTCATGGAATCTTTAAATTTGACTTGACCCACTTTCATGTAGATGAGTTTGTTTCCGTTCATGGTGACTTCAGGGCGTTCGGTACCTTGTTGCGAATAATATCTTAACAAAAACTGTCCATCGTATCCCGAGAAATTGTGAGCTATGACGGTCGCATAGCGATGACAATCTCCGTAACGTTGAATGTCCTCTTCGCTCCAACTGTCGTCGGTAGGGTCTAAAATCCATTCAGCAAACTCGGACAAAGTGTTTGGCTCCGCGAAAGATTTTTTCACGTCCTCCTGGAATCCGACTACAATGAGGACAGTGAAAGTGGATTGTTTCTTGAATGCACTTCTCACGAGCCCGATGAGCCACGCAAAAATTAGGAATGTGAATGCCTGTTTCTTGCATGCATTCAAAATCAAAAATGATGAAATCCACTTGGTTCTTATTCTTCTTTAATTCTTTCTTCTCTGTCTTATCGTACTTTTGAATAAAACATTGATGATCAAAGTTCACCATCTGCTTGCAAATAGGACATCTTTTTTTTCCAGTACAAACGTGACTCTTGGGGTCGTTGGTGCGAATCAGGTTTCCACACGTGGAGCATAATTTCATTAAGTCGCAAGCACATTTCTGTTGGTGTCCTTGTGTCTTGCGATGCTGTTGGTAACAAGAGGGACTGACAAAAGTGCGTCGACACGTCTCACAATGGACGTGGTGTTGTTCAGGAAGGCATGGTTTGTCCGCTAAACACCCCCGACATCTCTGACCGCAATGAATGTGTCGCTCCCGACTGTTAAATCCTTGGTCGCATTTCTCGCAGTAGTAAGAGTATCCCAAAAATCGGTGATAGTGGTGATGGCATCGAAATGTTCTTGTTGGTAATACACGTGAATGTATTTTCCTTCGGGAAAATTTGGGCCTCGAAACACCACATCTCCGCGCACTTCTTGAGGGTGAACTTTCAAAGTGTAGTGAGGAGCCAAGACGTCTTGAAGTTGTTGCATTTGAGAAATGCCACACACGGTCTCTTTAGGGATACCAGCTTGTCGTAACAGGAGTTCTGCTTCTTTTAGTTGTTGGGGTTTGTTAGACTTTCGAATGTTATTCCAGGCTCTTTTCCATTCTTTGCTCTCGTTCTTGTTGGCATACGTGCGCCCCACCACAATAGCCCGGGCCAAGCACATCTGGTCTTGAGTATTGTCAATTTGGACGATACTGAATTTGGTACTTCGAAGATCGTCCACCAGTAACGCTTTCCTGCTTCGTCCACTTCCTCGAGGAGGAGCAACGTGAGTCATGTAAAGTGTGGCTTTTCCATCCGTGATGGTAAACTTGTTAGATTGTTGAACGTGTTCTATTTTGGACATGACTTTGTCTGGTGTTAATTCTGCCGGGGTGCTGAACTCGATCCAAACAGGGGACTTCAAATTGTCGTGATGAATAGACAGTCTCAATCGATCGTCTTCTTTGGCTCCGCATTGTTGTTTCAAGTTCTGTAACACAGATCCACACAAATCGCTAATGAACCCCGCCGCTTTCTCGGGAGGTACTTCGGACTTGAAGTCTTTAAAGTGAACCGTGTGAGTGTAGGCTGTGGCTTTAAATTTTCGAGAGGTTATTTTTTGCGTCTCTCGAATCCGATAGAAATTTTCAGGAGCCACGGTAGTAGGTCTTTTTTGGTCAGGGGTTCTGGTGGTGGTGGTTTTTGTTTTGGGTTGGGTTTTTTTTGGTTTCAGGTTCACTCATCTCATCTTCGAAATCGCTCGCATGGACTTGAGCTAGTAGTTCAGCCAGCGGTGTTTCAGGCGATACGGAATGTCTTGTCGCCGTGGTCTCTTTGTTTCTTCTTCTGTTTTCTCATAGATTGGGCGTGATCTTTTCATCTTGAAGTTTGATTTGAAACTGATTCAGTTTCACACAGGAACCTATATATAGAGTGAGGAGACTATATATAGAGACCTTCTTACCTTCAGAATCAGTCTTTGTGATTGAACTTTCAAACTGTAAAGATGGCAGAGTCAAGAAGACCGATTGCTTTTTTGGTGGGAGATTTGCAGACAGTCCTTCGAAAGTATACTACCAGTAAGAGTAAGGACTACTCCTCCTCCTCTACCTCTCGAGATAAAAGTCAAGATACTTGTTATATCTGCCAAGAGAAAGGACATTGGGCTCCAGAATGTCCACAACGTCAACAAACCCAAAACAGAGATAAAGGGAAAGATACTTGTTATTATTGTAAAAGAAAAGGACATTGATCTTCGGAGTGCCCTCAGAAAAAACAAGAAAAAGAAAATCTACCAGAGAGGGAGGAAGCCGAAGGATCTTCAAACCTAGAAGAAGAATAAGAACATATCGTCAAGAAAAGTAAGAAGAAAGTGAGATGGCTGGAAGACAATGAGAATGAAGAAGAAGAACCCTTGATTCCTGTGAAGAAATTCAAGAAGAACAAGAGAGACAGACAGTGAACAATGAACTTTTTTTGGAGTCTGGTGTTATGTTCATTGGTGAATTATTTTGTAAAAAAAATGAGAATACACCAGAATGGCAAAAAGTAAGTGTTTTTTGTGTTATTTTGTTATTTTAGAGTATGGATGTTACACGCACGCAGGTACTCACTCTTACACAACCTCCCCCCCCCCAAGGAATGGGGATTTTTTAAGTTTTACTTGATTTGGCAAAATGAAATGATACTCTATTCTAGAGATCTGGCTGGCCCTGAAAAGGGCCGTTGGGGTGTTTGTTTGTTAAAAAAACTTATGGACTGGACATGATCATCTTCAATTGTCGTAAGCCTTTTCCACGACCCAGTCCAATTCCTGCTGCTGCTGCTGCTTTGGTGATACTAGTAGTAGTAGTGACTGGTGGTGGTGATGGTGGTGGCGGTAGCATCTCAGTAGAAGTCGTGATGGGTTTTGAATGTTTCGCTCGTGATGGCCTTTTTCGCTTCGGCGGCTGAGTTAAAGAATATTCATATAACTTTCTCAAATACTTTAACTCGGATAAAATCTCTTGGAGAAGACTCACCGTTTTATCTTCCTGACTCTCTTCTTGCGGTGCTTCACTCTTCTCCTCTTCTTCTTCTTGTTGCTTTCTTCTCCTCTCCTCCTCTTGTTGAAGAAACACTTCTTCCGCTTCTCTCTGTTGCTTTAAAAATATTTCCAGTTGTTCTTGTTGCCTCTTTTTGAAATCGTCCATCACAGGCAGCAAAGAGGCTGGTACAGCAGCAGTCGTAGTGATTTCAGGCTCAAATTCTTCAGACAGAAAATCTAAATTAAACTCTTTCGGTTGGAAGTTTAACACAGCGGCATTCGTCGTTGCACGCTCACCCCAATACATACTGGTCTTGGTAGTCTCCATTTAGGCTGTCCAAAAAGTAAAATCCCTACGAACGCTGTGATGCCTTTATACCCAAAATGACGTCACACCCCTACTCTCTTCCCATTGGAAGAAATACCGACCCGCTTGTAACGCGCGCTTGGATTGATAGTTCATTTCGATGCATTTCAATCCGATCGTAAGGTATATATACGACCGCTTGTCTCGTAGAGCTTCACCGGTTTTCTCCAAGACTACTCCAAAAGAAACAAAACAAAATGTGGACAATTGTGGAATCATCCAGTATCATCTCGGGAATGCTGTTTAACCCAGCATTCCCTATGTATGTGAAGGCCTCATGGGCCATCACCAAAATTACAGAGACCGCTACATGGAAACGTCGGATTTATGTGGAGAGACAAGGCTGCCTGAAGAGGGTCTTGATGTACGGACCGGAAGTCCGTAGAAGTTTAAGGAAAAGAAGACCCTCCAGGAGATGTCAATGTTAAACAAAAAAAAAAAAAAACAAAACAACGGCCCTTTTCAGGGCCACCCATTTTTCAAGAAAAGATTAATTTTCCATTCTTGCCTACCATGTTAAAATTCCCGTACGACCCCGTAGTACCCCCAATGTTAAAATTCCCGTAGGACCCCGTAGTGCTCCCGCCATGTTAAAATTCCCGTAGGACCCCAGAGTGCCCCCGCCATGTTAATTTCTCGTAGGACCCTAGAGTGCCCCCGCTATGTTAATTTCTCGTAGGACCCCAGAGTGCCCCCGCCATGTTAAATTCTCGTAGGACCCCAGAGTGCCCCCGCCATGTTAAATTCTCGTAGGACCCCAGAGTGCCCCCACGACCCCAGTTACCCCCCATATACTACTTGCGGCTAAACACACTCGGCACTGGTGCACTATTTCATACACTCAGACTGGTGCACTTTTTTGTTATAGGTTTGCAATCCGGACTCAGAACTTAAGTGGTAAATCTTTCCAAACGTCACGTTCTGACTTTCTCAGAGCACGGTTTCCTTTCAAAAGGTCTTAATTTTATACCGACACCGGAAAATACAGATACTTTGGATGAGAATATAAATGATTTTGAAAAGGTGTTTGTCGGGAAAATAACATTTAACATAGTTGGCAACTCAGAAACGAAATAAGCAGCCTCATGAATCCAGACTCCAAAACAAATCCATTTCGCGGCCTGCTTATGTATTCGAGAATATACAGAACTGCATTTATGACATTAGAAACAAAAGTGTACCTGACGTTTTTATTCAGAATTTAAACCTTAGTAAATCAGTAATTAGGGCGTTGCAAAATTTACCCCCAAACAAATCTTTGGTAATAAAAAAGGCAGAAAAGGGAAGTGCCACCGTTTTCATGGACCAAGATTAGTATATTTTTGGAAGCGCAGCCACGATTAAATAATTTGGAATATTATCAGCTTCTTTTAAAACTACTTTATCGTGATACGGCATTGGAAGTCAGACGTGAACTTTTAAAATTACGTGAAGGTGGGTTTTTTTTTTTTTTTTTTTTTTTTTTTTGACAAAAGAGAATTCGACTACTTGATTCCGAATAATTCAAGACCAAGGTATTGCTATCTTCTCCCGAGAATTCACAAACCTGTGGAAAACTGCCATGAGCTATTATATGCTTTGGGGAAGAAGTTTGATCCATCTTATGCAAACATTTATGTAGCTGAATGGGAGAAAGAAATATTTGCTGAGACCCGAAAACTACCATTTTTCTATGATTGGTTTATTGATGATATTTTCTTCAATTAGACCCATTCGGAAGAAGAACTGAAATAGTTTCTTAACTGGATGAATAACTATCATTCAGCAATTAAAATTAAAACTAAAACTAGTCAGGAATGTGTCGACTTGGGGGAGTATGAGAGGGCAATTGCCTGCGGGCGCCAGGCGAATGGGAGAGCAGTCGGGAGCTTTTTTTTTTTTGGCAGCTGAAATTTTCAGAGTATTTCACCTTCACCTTAGTGTAACGGGGGCAAATCTTCACAAAATTTTTTTTTTTTTTTTTTTTTTTTTTTTTTTTTTTGGGGGGGGGTAAACTGACATAAAATCTGTTCTCTATAGCAAAGTAGGGGCGCCACTAAAGAACATTGCTCCCAGGCGCCTCAAACCCTCGCGCCGCCACTGGAAATAATTCCGTTCGTTGTTTATTTCAATAGATGTTCAGCCTTTGCATGAAAGCGTTCTAGACAAAATTTTAGTGATTTGCAACGATAATTTCCTGAAGTGTTTGGAACATGCACTTTGGTTACAGCTTACAAACGAAAAATAAGACACGGACCTTTTAGTGATATCCAAGCTTTCGAATATTGAAAAATCTGGTTGTTTTAAGTGTGAATGTAATGGTTTTAAGCTGTGTGATGTTCTAATTAATTCAGACATAGTAAAAAAACTTGAAAACGGGTAGAAATTTAAAAATTAAACAACATATTTCATATAATACGCAAAATGAGATAGATGTAGTGTTTTGTTTAACCTGTAAAAACAGTATGTAGGGAAAACCGAAAGAAATTTACGCGTTAGGATGGAGGGGCATTTTTCGGACATACGAATGCAAAGAAAGATAAAACATATATGTAAACATTTTAGTACAAACTGTAGTCAAGATCATTTGAGAGTGACTGACATTGAGCAAAACATCTACTGGTCAAAAGCGGCTTGAAAAGAGAAAAATTCTGGATTAATAGTTTAGGAGGTGAAATTAATATTGAAATTAATTTTTAAATTAATATTGAAATTCCACAGACGGCTTAGCTTCTTTCGTAGTCTTGTGCATTTGCTATTTTTTATTTCTTCTTTCAAAACTTATTTTTATCTTTTTGTAAACTAAACATTGTGTAGGATCATTGAGATAAATAGATTAAGTCGCATCAATCTATCTATCTATCTATCATTTGGAAATATAATGCCAATAATTTCATTTTGCTTGAAAATTTACACACTTGCATAGAGTTTTATATATAAAATACATCTATTACATACTGTAGCGTACTAATGGGGGGGGGGGGGGTAGGGGGCGGACGGGGCTTTTGCCCCAATAGCCAGAGGTCTTGGGGCGCCAAAACAGCTGATAGAAATTCGGGCCTCGTATTCAGGCCATTTGGGCCATCATCGTCGCCCCAGGCGCCATTGACCCTTAGTACGCGACTGATTACATATATCTCATATTTTGACGCTCATTTACTGGAATTCTATGTAGATGTCGTGTATAATTTTCCATTGGAAAACTCTAATGCATACGAAAATCTGACAGGAAAAAAACAAACAAAAAAACAGATGCGTATCAATATAATAGTCCGGCAAGCTAATTAAAACTGCCGAGCAACAATAAATCACCAATCAAATTGGTATCATGGACCAAAAAAACATTACCAGTGCAATTTCTGATTTTTGTAGATACGTTTTGTCATCAAATTTTCTGTTCTTTGGAGATACGTGTTAGACATATTTGTTTATACATAAAACAATACAACTTTTTGTCCAAATTGAGTTGAAAGTCAGTTTATCATGTTGGATTTTTGTTGATGACACTTATAATCTATCACTTATAATTCCCATGCTTTGGTTAGTTTGTACTTTTAGAACACTGTTAGTTCCAGTCAGGATCATTTAGTGTGAGTCATACGGAGGAAAGGAGGTTATTGATAATTTTTTTTTTTTTTTTTTTAAGCTCAATACTAAATAGTCTCGTTTATTTAACATCAAATCGATGCTTTGCCTTTGGGATTGCTGTCATTGTCGCAATTTTATAAGGCATTACGTTTCAAATGCACAACGATGTGGTTAGTACGGATGACAATATTTAGACAAATCTATCTATCTGGAACATACAAGCCATCGTCAACATGTTTGCACCAGGAGAAATCTCAAGGTCTAAATTTCGTTTTTGGTACAAAGGTAAGTGGTTTCTTTATTAGTTTGGTTACTTGCTTGTTTATTGGTTACAATTTGTTTTGTAACATTTGCTTTTCTTTCTTTTCGCAAATATTCATTTTTCAGGTATGTGTCGATCAATATATGTACCTGTACTCGTAAAAGGCAGTATTGGGAGGGGTATGGCAGGACTTATCTTTTTTTTTCTTGTTTAGGGTATATGTGTATTTACTGTGTCTTTACAAAAGACCACGGTTATCTATACATTTTAATACCATAATTAGGTCAATGACACGCGGATGCATATCCCCGCGTTTCCAAACTATGCCACTAGGGGCCAATGTTGTGATAGTGTAGACGTGGATTTAACTCTTAATGTTCAGTTTAATAGTGCATATATGTTTATAGCTTGGGGAGTTTCCAAGTTATGATCCAAGGGCAAGTTCCCTACTCAAGGGGCAAGACCCAGGGTATGTGCTGGATACACAAGTGCAATTATCCCTCATGCCTATTTTATGTAAAGATGAATATAGAGAGGGGATCCTAACAGTTACCAATACCCAGGGTGAAGTCCCCTACCCAGAGGACGTTACCCACTATATGTCCAATTTCGTCTCCTCATGTTCTTCAAAATTATATATAGATATAGAACGGGGACCTCATCAGTTTCCTAGTTATGACCCAGGGGGAAGTCCCCTACCCTAGGAGCATTATCCAGGGTCTGTATTGGATATATGTATGATTTCATCTCGTCATGACTTTCAGACCTCAACAGTTTCCAAGTTATGATCCAAGGGCAACATCATTCCCCCGCCCCTAGCGCAAACCCCAAAAATTACCCCCCCCCCCCAAAAAAAAAAAAAAAAAAAAAAAAATTACATACGCAATAGTCCTGGCCTTGATGATAATACATGCCAACTTTCAGATCTACATCTATCACATTTAAGAAATTGCTTGAAATTATAAAAAAAACAACAACCTCCCTTACCCACTGCCAGGGATGATATAAAAACCGTTGCGCACATCTACAGACCACCCCAGTCGTATCTCCAGTTTCGAGCCTGTATCTCTAACCGTGTAGGAGGATATACAATACATTACAAACGGACGGACTGACGTAAGTACAAACCGACAGAACGCCATAATCACTGCCTTGTCTCAAAAAGCACGGGGATCATAATCTAATCAATAGTCATTGTAGTCACCACTATCAGCTTCGTCGTCATCATCTGCATAATCAGATACAAAATGTCTCAAATAAATCTGCGTTGAAAAGCCGCGGCAAAGACGATGATGATCACGTATGAAAACCTGAACATATGTTACGAAACAGAGATAGAAACTACGCTCTTTCATCGTCTCCGTTATCTTGGAATTACAAACCTACTTCTGAATTCGCGGCAATGGAAAATTCACAGTTCTTCATTAGGGCATATGAGTTTTTACGAAGCTCTATGCAGTGGCGGCGCGAGGGGGGTCGGGAGGGTCAATTGCCTCCGTGCGGCAGACGTCAGGAGCCTTTTTTCTTTTTTTTTATTCTACAATTTTCATAGTATTTCACCTCACCTTAGTATAACGGAGGCTTAGATGGGGGTGGGGAAGTGGTGGGGGTGGGGTTGAGGATGGAGATTGGCAACTGACATAAAAACTCTGTGGCAAGGTAGGGACGACAGTAAAGAACATTGCCCCCGGGCGCCTCGAAAACTCGCGCACCACTGGCTCTGTGTGCACAAGATTGCCATAAAGCCATAAAGGTGAAAGAATCCATGACTTTTTCGTATGGATTACAATTTTGTTTCCGGTAGGAAGAAACATTCGGTTTTCTCTGACCTTCTCCAAAGTCCCATGTCCAAATTCTTAACTTCGGCAAACACATGTTATTTAAAATAACACGGATTGACCAGGATTCCCAAATAACTTCTGTAGAGTTGGGCTGTTATTTTGATCGTATTGTGTAAGGTAGAATTAAGAAAAGTTTGTGTCTGAATATGTGACATGTGTTTTTGTTGTTATTTTTTATTCTTTAAAGTTCATCTAGACACAAATAGATCATATCTTTCGAATTTTAGATCAATATTTGTTTCTTTTTTTAGTTATTATATATATATATATATATATATATATATATATATATATATATATATATATATATATATATATATATATATATATAATTTTACATTTATCAGGACACAGAGAGATTAGGAAGTGATGACATGCAAGTCAAATGTCAGACTTTGAATGAGCACCGGGATAGCAATGCAAGATTGGATAGATAAATTGTCGTATCTCGTTCAATGTGATCCTCTGAGTAATTAAGTTACAATGATAAATGGACTGACTCCCCCGTCTGGGTTATCAGCTGCATGCCCGTGTCCAAATACCCGTATGTGACCTCTGATGAGCAATAATCTACAGTTAATTTAATAAAAAAGAGTTGTATATAGCTATCGCTTAGATCCATACCATGCTGATGGTTGATATTTGGCCAGCTATTACGGACCTTATATGTGGTACACAGTGACATGTACATATTGTACTCTAGATTTCATCTCACAAAGTACTGGTGGTCGCGTGTTGTATTTACCGGACGATCAATATTCAATCTAAATGGTTAAACAATCAGATTTATTCTGGTTCATTATCTTCCAACCGGAACAAACAAAAAATCATCATAAAATACAAAATTTAAACGCAAAACAAGAGCTAGCGTCCTGCCTCTTGGTGCATATACGGCCTAACACACACACACACACACGCACACACGCACACACGCACACACACACACACACACTATTTGACTCAACTAAAAATGCTAACGTCTGACTGGTTAACTTGAAATTAATGACCAATTTAACGTCAGAAGTTTACGGGGGGGGGGGGGGCAATTACCCCCGGCGTCAGGCGAGGGGGAGGGCGCCGTCGGGATTTTTTTCTCTTTTTTTAGCTGTTACCATGTTACCAGTGCGTATATGGGGGAGGGGGGAAGGTTGGATGTTGGCAACTGACATAAAAACTGTTCTCTGTGGCAAAGTAGTGGCACCACTAAAGAACATTGCTCCCGGGCGCCTCAGTAGGGGCGCCACTAAAGAACATTGTCCCCGGGCGCCTCGAACCCTCGCGCCGCCACTGCACGACCAGAAAGGACACATTCAGGAAAGCCCTAAATACGAAAGTGTCTGTAATATTTCTTTGAATAAATGGTACCTCTTTGCAAAGGACATAATTGTCCCGTTCTATGAATATTCTTGATAGATATGATTCTCTGTGCTTTCAGATTTATTTATGGCGATGATAGCAATAATGTATCGTGTAATTTAGTTAAATCAGCATTCATAAACATTTCTTGCATTTTATTTTGTGTTGCTCACATAATGTACGAGATATTATAGGAACCGGTGTACGGGCTATACCATAATCAAACCATACGATCCTGTGAAGAAATTTGGCGCCGAGCTGAACATATCGTTCCTGTAAACTTAAATTACTTGGAAGAATTATTTTTCTGGCTTCGGTTTTTCAATGATTGACCAATGCTGTGAGACCTGTATTACCACAAATATGTTTGTTGTTTTGAGTAGCATTAGTTTCCTGAGTTAAGCCTTATTTGAGGTGAATTCAATTTTCTGCCTAAAATTTTGCCGATTCGGGTATGGATTGATTTGAACTTTTATTATAATCTTATAAATTTTCAAGTATTCTACCATTCCAGAACACATAATATAATAACTTGCGTCAAATCGTGTTCTTTGGTATACTGGAAATGTCTAATAGATAAGAGACAGCTTTTTGTGGTCATTTATTCATTTATTTAGTTTCAAAAGGCATTTTTTCTTAATTTTGTGTTTTTGAGCCATCCGTAAAATTACTGAAAACTTATCTACAGAAGAAGCTTCAGATTTATGGTAAACGTCTTATTGGACCAGCCATCTCCACATTTTTATGTAACAATGTAAATTAGCACGATTTATAATATCTACCTTTTTAAGGCAATATAAAGCAAGTACGGAATATACTATCAGAATGGGAGAGTTGAAGTTGCTTCTTTTAAAAACATAAAGTTTGATTTGGCTTGTGGTTTCACAGGAGTGCTCTCAGACGTAAGAGGCGATATTGGCGGAATTACCACTGTTTTTAATATTTGATTTTGTTTTTCTTTTTCTGTGTTGCTTCTTACGACAAATGATAAAATATATGGATCATCAACTCAGCTCACTCGTCCTTCAAACACTAGCATCTGCAAATTTCAATGGACCGTTGACCAGTACTATAGTCGGCTAGACGTGAGATATTACGCAATGTCAGCTATACTGGAAGCTTATCAAAGAGTTGATGTCTGATGTTCCGATAACTACAGGTCACTTTTTAACATATACAAATCCAAATCGTCACAAAATTCATATGTTTCGTCCATTTTCATGAAATGTTCAGTACATACAAGTTGTTTTATATTTAAAAATGGGTTATTATCATAGGACAAAACATTGTTTTACTTGAATCGTTAAGCTACATAATACGTAGGCCTGATTGTCGAGGCTCTGGTGACAGGTTAATTCAATTTGCTCAGATTAACTATAGTAAGACTATGGCGTTTCTAATTGACTGTACAAGGTACTAAGTCGTTGATAGCTCGCTTAATTTAGTACATCCTTGCCATGTCAATGTTTCTTGAATTATTGGGCCTGCCAGGTTACACAATTCACAGCCATTACAGCACTACCTCACTATAAGATCCTTTAATATAACACGGCTCCTCTTATAAGGCTGGTATGGTCATGAATCCCATTTCATTATTCAGTAGTGAAATTATATTTATCATGTACTTCATTATAAGACGGGTCTCACTATAAGGCGGTATACTCTATGGCTCCCATGGACAGCGTTATAATGAGAGATTACTTTATAATTAGAGCATTATTATGGTTTCGTGTAGATGGTTTGACATCATTTAATTTCATAATTACTTTCCTTGAAACCACCGTCGACCATTATTAGATCATCCTCGTATAATAAGTGTATTTAAGAAAATAATTCCACGAAAATGTACATGCCATTAAGTGGGTCTTAAGAAATGAGCATGTTTTTATGTGTTTAAAACCAGTAGTTAACAAAACCAATAGTTAATAAAAGATGAATTGTATTTATATCGCTATATTTGTCAAAAGTAATAGTCAATGAAGGTTGACCCTCAAGATCGCGGGCTTCTATTTCCATGGGAGGTAAGGCTGACTGGGACCGAGACTCCTCTATAGAATCCAGACAAAAATTGGGAAACGAACATGTTTAACATTTTATGAAAGAAATGCTTGTCATTATTGCTGGGCAGGAAGCTTAAGACATGTTTCCTGTTTTTTTTAACAAGTCTTGCAATCATAAATTATCCTTGAACTAGACTATTTGTACGCAATTATAATGTCAGTTGACACTTGATAGTCGATAAAAAAAGGACTAGAAGGCTAGAAATACTAACATCTTTGATGACGTAACGTCGAAAAGCTGCAATTCTGAAAACACAATCAATATCGACAATTTTGTTTTTGTTTAGCAAACAATTGGTAAATGATTTTGTTATTTGAAAGTACAATATAGCGTGATAAGGGAAAATACATATTGCATCAATCATCCATCTAATGCGAAGCTTTACAGGACGCTTCATAAGTGACTTTGATAGCTGCATTACCAGCGACTAGTGAGTACAAACCAGGCACTTTTCCATTTGTAGTACAAATGCAACTTTCACTAACGAGGAGTGATCGGCTTTCTGACACTGGACTAAATTAAACCAATTGGTTCGCGTATTTATAAACATCATGCAGCATAAATAGAAATGGTGCCAACAGTCAATACTAAACGCACTAAAACTATTGAAGAGCGGGCACGCAATCGACGTGCATTCTCCTGGTGTTTGCATAGTGTTGAGTCGGTTTCACGTTTGAGCACTTGGTAAATAGATGCTAATTTTCCATTTTGCTTCAATATTATGACTGCGTTAGGCACAGATTGTTTCCATGATATCGATTTTAGCTGTAAAGGCCTATAATATTAAAAAAAAAAGGTTCTCCACTAAGTATGGCATGGACGGTTCAAGTTTTGTTGGTTTTACTTCGCTCTGATTGTGCAAACATTTATTACAGCAATATTGTTACTAAACTGGCCTTTCCTTCTTAGCATTATTATCTATATGTCTCTAGGAGGTTCTAAGTTTAAAAACGGAAATAATCTGCAAACATTAGTAGACACGATTTAAACATAAATGCGTTTGACATTAAGGGAGATACAATCTTATGCAAGTTTGGGATGGATTGTTATTTCTTGGGAATTTTTTGTATATCTACACCTCTAAACCTCCTGAATATGTTTTCTTGTGTGTGTGTGTGTGTGTGTGTGTGTGTGTGTGTGAGCGTGCGCGCGCGTGTGCTTGTGTGTGTTACTACTCGTCTAATACAAACTGAAAATGCAAATCGCTTCTGCGCTAAATGTTCATCCATGAAATGAAATTGAACAGGTACATTTATCGGCACTGACCCTCAAGTGTTTCTATTCAAAAGTTGGTAATATTGTTTCGAGTTATAACGTTTTATATTACAGGTATTGCTGTTATTTTTTTTTCTCTACGGAAATTGGCGGCACCGTCATCCTCGCACCAGTAAGGATCTAGTTTAACAATACAGAGCAAACACAATCAATAGGACATTATTTTTTTTTAACCTTTTTTTTATACTTATCATCATGATGTGTAATTATTACTTTTCCAGGAGAAAATTGTAAAATCGTGTTTCTTTTCAAATAAACTAGCCTTTTCCGTGACTGTGTTTCAAGAATTAACGCCTTATTGTGTCAACATTTATAACATCTCACTTAGATTTGTGATCTTTGAATTGGAACAGCACCTAAAATCCAATCTGTCTACAAGTCTATTCTAAGAATAAAATAAGGAGGTTTTCTTGCCCAGCGATAATACTAAGCATATCTTGCATTAAATGTTTTCTCTACCACAAATAACTTGATTTTGCACAGATGCTAATAAGTCGGCTTGGTTATCTAATCTCTGACAACATTTAATTTGTTTAGCTCAGAATAACCATAGCAGACAGGAAAGTTTCTAACTGACTGTAAAAGATACGAGGTCTTTGATAGATCTCATATCTTTGTATAGGCTATCTTCTCAATACTGTTTCAACAGTTAACCCTGCTGTATTACGTCATTCAAAGCTGTTATTGTGTACTACATCATTATCATGGTTTCTTGTAGAAAGTTTGCAGATGACGTCATCTTCCTGTAATAAATGTATTGTAGAAACTGATTCCTTAAGATGTACACGATTTTGAGTGATCAGTGTGTATGGAAAAAAAATGTGCAAAACCGATAATAAATTAAAAGTGAAACGTATTTCTATGACGCTATTTTATTATATAGCAAAGAACTATAACCTGTCGAAAGTAATATATAAGGAAGGTTGACTGAAAAGATGGCAGACTAATATTTCCAGAGGAGGTAAATATGACTGGAACTGAAACCAATCTATAGAATCCAGACAACATGATTAACCTTTTCCAAAATGATGAGTTTATTTTTTGGGTAAGTATATATTGATACGGTCTTTACCGAATTACACATTAAATCATTGCTATTACTGCCATTAAAACAATTGCAAGGTTAAGAGAAAACCATTTATTAAAGAAACAATGGAACATATTAGTCGTGTATTTTATAAAGGCGTCATTTTTATCGAGAGAAATCTTACAGAAGCTTTTTAACTTAGTAGTTTCTTTATAAGAGTTGTTTTTTCTTTCTGATCTCTTGATTACAAATACGCGTACCATTTCATTTATGAGTACCGTAATATAATGTTTGCCACGATATTTCATCCCAAGAATCCACAGACGGTATGTAAAACATACTTATGATTTTGAAATCCCATATAAAACTAACATTATCCAGCAAAGGCTCGTGTGTTCAATAGCGTCATTATATGCACCAAGAGTCCGGGTTCAGGCTCTTGTAATACGTAAATCATTTGGATTTAATGATGATTGTATATTCCTGAAGATAATGGGCCGAAAAGTCTGACTGTTTAACCATTCAGATTGAAGATTTATCGTCCTGTAAATAAAGCCGGCAAGCACTAATACAATTGCTGGATGAAATCTCGAGTACAATATTTGCATCGTGTGTACCACAGATAAGGTCAGCGCCAACTTTGCGTCAAATGACAGCCTAGTAAATATCTGGCTAGGTATCGGCAGTCACTATTACTAGTCTATGCCATTTCTCAATATCAATGTTTTTTTTAATTCCAGCTATAGCTTATTGCTCTTTAGAGACTAATTTACAACTGCACAGTACTTAGACTAAACCTATTGGGTTCGAATGGTATGATTAACCTTGAAACTCTTCACATGCACTTACACAAATGACGTACAACAAAAATCGGCCGCTTGACTCACTGCTCATGGGTTTGGTTGGTTGTTAAGGGTTTAACGCCATTTTTGAGCACATGATAGGCTATACATGGCGGCCAGTATATTTGGTGGATGAAGAACCCGAGAAAACCCCGGGAAGAACCACCGACCCACGAGAAGCTACTGGCAAGCTTTCTCACATACCCACGTTGGCCGAGAGTCGAACCCACGAGAACATAGGTGAGATGTCAGTGATCTGTAAAGGCGAGCGCCTTAGACCACTCGGCCACCCGGGGCCCAATACTGCTCATGGGAGGAGTGAGTAAGGTTCACATGAATGATATAGCATACAGGCCAGAATTCTGTTTCCAGTAGATGAAAACATTCGGATTACTCCGACTTTATCCACTGTCCCATGTCTGATCCATTAAGCCCTGTAAATTACCATTTTATTTTATAAATAACCTTATACAATTTGGGAATAGATGTATTTAACATGATATGAAGTGACAAAAAAATGTCCAAAAACAAACACATTCCAGTTTAATGTCTTTATATAATGGAGCTATAACATTTTAACGGGAAAACATGAACTCTTTTTTCAGAGCGATACTTCACTTCTAAAGTTGTGCAGTATCGCTCAACAAAACAAAATCGTTCATATTTACCATAATTACCTCATCACTGGTACTCAACCAATGAGATACATAATGTAATATTACGTCATCACTGGCATTCAACCAATCATGCCCCAAATTGAATTCTCTTTCTTAGTCGACGAGGTGATTTACTCGGTTTATATCCTTGTAAGTTCTTTGAATTCGGTAATAACTAAAATCCTTATGGAACAGCAGTAGTAGGTGGAATGGCAGATTCTAGCACAATTTGTCAATTTTGCATTTTGTGTTGGAGACAAACATTCTGATCAGCCAGAAACGCCTTCTATCAAGACACAATTTTGGCAAAAAAGTGAGGTGCGCGAGATTTTCCTTTGGAAAATCCAAATCCGCCCAGTGATGTTGTTGTTTTTGGGGCAATCCGAAATAAAGATCAATGATTACCAGTCTGAATCGCTGGCTTCATGTTCGGTGATCATTAGTGTATTTGCATTCAGTCTGAATCGCTGGCTTCATGTTCGGTTATCATTAGTGTATTTGCGTTCAGTCTGAATCGCTGGCTTCATGTTCGGTGATCATTAGTGTATCTGCGTTCAGTCTGAATCTCTGGCTTCATGTTCGGTGATCATTAGTGTATCTGCGTTCAGTCTGAATCGCTGGCTTCATGTTCGGTGATCATTAGTGTATCTGCGTTCAGTCTGAATCTCTGGCTTCATGTTCGGTGATCATTAGTGTATCTGCGTTCAGTCTGAATCGCTGGCTTCATGTTCGGTGATCATTAGTGTATTTGCGTTCAGTCTGAATCGCTGGCTTCATGTTCGGTGATCATTAGTGTATCTGCGTTCAGTCTGAATCGCTGGCTTCAGGTTCGGTGATCATTAGTGTATCTGCGTTCAGTCTGAATCGCTGGCTTCATGTTCGGTGATCATTAGTGTATCTGCGTTCAGTCTGAATCTCTGGCTTCAGGTTCGGTGATCATTAGTGTATCTGCGTTCAGTCTGAATCGCTGGCTTCATGTTCGGTGATCATTAGTGTATTTGCGTTCAGTCTGAATCGCTGGCTTCATGTTCGGTGATCATTAGTGTATTTGCGTTCAGTCTGAATCGCTGGCTTCATGTTCGGTGATCATTAGTGTATTTGCGTTCAGTCTGAATCTCTGGCTTCAGGTTCGGTGATCATTAGTGTATTTGCGTTTGACATTAGGAATACATTGTCATCAAATTTGAACAGATTGAATTTGATTTTTGTTTTTGAAGTAATTGTGGTGAAAATCATACATCAACATTTTTGATAGGTCTAACACTGTAGATCCAGTTGCAATTGGTTTATTTAGGACGAAATCTGTTTTGCGTTTATGAACAGCAACAAGATTATCATTAAAGATTTTTACTGAAAGACAATTATCTGCTGACACAACTTTATCTCGTCGTTCTGGATTCTTAATTATTTCGATATCTTTTCGTTTTCTGAGGTTCTTCATTGTTTTGCCAAACACACTGTTGTTCATCAACTTGAAAAAGTTCTTTTCAAAGTCTGTCGTTGCAATTGTTCTCTGTTTTGTATTAAAGTCGATGTAGTTTTTTAACCAACAAGCTTGTTTGAACTTTAGTACTCGATGGATATTGGTTATTATTAGACCATGATCAACAGCTTGCTTTAGTGCTTGATATTGTATGACATAGCGCTTTTTGTTCATCAGGTTTGGAATTAGCTTGTTTACAGTATTTTTGCCTAAATTATATTTTTCTTTGAGGCTTATTTGTTCTGGGGACAATTGATCATCATTGATTAGAATTTGTTCAGCACAAAACGGATAATCGTTGTGCAGTTTATGGAGATCAGCTGGATATTCGAGATCGACCTCAACAAAGTATCTGATATCATCAGGAACTTTTTTGTCGGTTTCGTAGCAAAAAGTTTCTGCTGTTATCCACTTATAATCTCCAACTGATAAAGGCTGACTCATTGCCCAATCATAAAGATTGTTTGTATGTGATATATGATGTAACTACTAGGTTCATCAGGATTATAATTGGGGCAATACTTGTTGTTTGCTTTAGCGTACTTTTGTGTTATTACGGAGATTCCTCCTCTGATACTTTTTCGATAAACAAGAACATATCCGAATCTGTGAACAGGTCTAATGTAATTCCGCTTAATTTTAGTGCAGCGTCCCACGCTAATCCAGGTGAAGAATAATACCAAGCAGGATCCAGTTCGTAGTGGTGCATACAAACATCACGAAATTACTCAAAAACGTCAGCACGAAGAAGAACATCAGTGATCAAGGATAGATTATGATAGTCGCCCATGCTCTCGCAATTGAATTTGGTCTATATTTGTTGTGCATGCTCGTAATCCTTGCTAGTGATCCCACCAATACGAACTTTTGAATAAAATTTGAAAATGTCTGGTAAATTTGTTTCATCGAATTTGTCAAAACTGTCCATGTACTCATATGGATAAATTCCTTTTTGTTTCAATAATGTAGCTTGTTCTTTGCCAAAGTATTCTTCCACATTAGTGAATTTGATGCATCCTTTTACAAGTTCCTCAAGAGATGCGGCCATGAACTGAAAGCTATCAGTGAATCTAAGGCCCTTAAATGTCACTAACATATACTTTTCAGTGCTATTTGGAATACATGTTATGCTTTTTGCACTAAACTCATTACCAAAAGCTTCTACTATGATATGCGCATCGTATCCCCGGAAATTGTGGAAAACTACTGGAATAAAAAAACGGAGACTTAAAATTTACATTACATTTATCATGGGCTGGACCTATATAATCACCTGTTATATGACAGTGAGTTTTTACTCTGTCATCGTTTAGCTCTTTTGCGCAGATGCAGCAGTTGTTTATATCCATACATTCACTTTCTTGTTCTTCGGCTAATAGTTATCTTGATATTAATGAAAAACGTGAATCTAATGCGCGTCTAAAACCTTTTATGAACATAGTAATTACAGGAAGACAAAAAATATTAAATTTGATTTTGTTTTTGTGAAGATGTTTTTGTTGCTCGCAAATATAGGCATAATGTCAAAAGCACTAGCTGATGAGCTAATATCTAAATGCAAACCAGTAAAATGTAAGGACGTGCTAGAAAATATGAACAGATTTATAACAGCATTATACAACAATTGACTTGATCAGCCTACGACCGATTTTATACTAGCTGAAGGAACCCAACTATTGAATTTGTCACTGTATCAACGCCATTTTACAAATGATTTTTTGCCTTTTGTTGCTATCACTTTTTCGATTACGAAAACGTCTTGCTGCGTCTTTTAAAGCTTCTGTTCGTAAAAACTTCCTGTTATTTCTTCACCTGCCAAATCAACCAATTTTTACGTAACAGGAATTGTTGTCAGTATTTTGCTTACCACGAACACTTCTTCAGACCAATTTTGTGTATAACCTTTTTCAAATTGCTTTTTAGTTAGTGAAATTCTGACTTTGTCACCAACATCAAATTTGTGTCTGCGATAAAGATTTTCATTGACAAGCATCGGATTTGCAACAGCTTCGTTTGGCGTCATTGCAATTGAGCGATGTTTTCTATTGTTTTATTCGGAAACAATTTGCTGCAGATGATCAACGTATCTGTTAGTATTGTTTGCTGTCATCCACTTGTAAAGTCTTTCCTTTAGGGTTCGATTGAATCTCTCGACAATTACGCTTTTTCCTTCATTTCCTGTTGTGTATTTTTGAATATTATGATTTTTCAACCAATCCTCAAACTGTTTATTATAAAATTCGATTCCATGATCGGTCCATATTTTGTTTGGCTGGCGTCCACTGTTCATAATAATTTTGTTAAACGCGGTAATAATTGTACTTCCCATCATATTTTGTACTGGTACACTAAACGGAAATCGGCTCTGAACGTCAACGGCATTAAGCAAAACTTTTTTTGTGTTGTCATTTTCAGACGCGATTGACGACATGCCTGTGAGATCAACAGACCAAATATCATCTACAGCATTTGCAACTACACGCCTTCGAAGAAATCTTTTTTTTATTGGCTTATGAAGTTCGTTGGCCAAATCGATCGTAGATTGATCAACAACATCGTTACCCAATCCAAGTCTTGGCTGGCCAAGACCGAGTTTGTATTTTGCTCCTATTATTCCTTGTACTAATTTTCTGTCAACGCGTTCTCTCATATTTGCTGGTTTCAAATCACGAAGTTCATTCAACATTTTATCATCACATGTGTGTTTAGTACTGGTAAGGTTATCAATATCACGGTAACAAATATCGTGTAGCATAACAATTGCATCAACAGCATTATAAGGTTTTTGTCCAGGCAGAGGATTATCATTTTCATCAAGTTGTTGATCAAGAGGATTCCATGGCCTAGTGTATTTATGACCGGGTAATGTCCATCCTCCTTTAGGTCTTGGAAGTTTGCCAATTAATTTGTGAATATCTATTGCTCCACCAAGTACAGTAAGCTCGTTACACTTGTTGCAATAACAAACTAATTTATCTCCTTCAACACAGAGTATAAATCTACTTACAGCAGATTCACTTTTATTACACAGGCATTGCTGTTTCATTGTTGACTATAGTAGTTAATTGAGGTTGTTTTATGAATCTGCTTTTGTTTTTGGCGCAAATAGCGCAAATACTTCTGATATTGTTCGATTGTTCTTTGAAATTTGCACTACTTCTTCCAGATTATCCGTCTTAGTTTTGCATTTTAAACAATACGTATGTGTTGTATTTGACATTGTATTATAACATTGTTTCATACAAAATTTAAATCTGTCGTTAAATCTGTCTTTTACAGATTCACAGATTTTTAGAAGAAAAATCCACAGCGATTTTATCGTTATTTGAACTTGGTCTAGGTTCAAACTGAGAAATAAAATCCAACATTGATTTGCCAGCTGCAAGTTGCTTAATAAACATTATACAATAGCATCCACACGCGAATGTCCCTGTTTGTTGAATTTGATTGCAGACATAATTTATTGGCGTGTTCTTATATTTTGGGAATGATTGAACATATTTTTCTATTGAGTCGCTTGGCGGAAGACCGAAACTATCAAAGTAATTGTTGTTGTACAGAGCAACCCAATGCATTCCCGATCCGTCATCAAAGTTCTGTATATTTACGACACAATGCGTTGTCGGTAATCCGCCAAAGGCGGATCGAGGTGACATTGTTTTTAATTTGTCATTTGAGAATACTCCGTTGAAGCCGCGTACGTTTGAAAGTGCTTCACCAATGTCAAAATTACTTAGCGCATGGGAATAGTTCCTGGCAAAGTTAGTCCGCTGTCAAACAGTTTTGGGAGAAACGATCCGGCTAGTCCTGCTAATAGTGGAGCTATTGCTCCAAGGAATCCTCCTTCTTTGTGTATTATTTGAGACTGTACTTTTGCTAGCAGTGATTCCAGTTCCACAAATAATTTTTTTATTTTTGCTAGGACCTGCCTCAATGTTCGTGGTCTTCTTGTTCTTGGCGCGGTTTTTTTGTTGTTCACGGCTTTCGTGTCGTTGTCGCGGATCCACTTTTAGTGGACTTAGTTGATGAACTTGTTTTCTTTGTTGGCATAATTATTTATTACGTTTAGATAAAAAGTGTTGCTTTTTTATGCCAGATCCAGATCTTCGAAAGTCCAAAGGACTTTTTATGGAAGATCCACTTACTGCTTTGTTTGTTGCTCCTGATGTTGCCACAGACGCAGCAGCTAATCCAAGTGTCGCAAGTACTGATAAAACTTTAGGTCCTATTGTACTCAAAAGAGTTGCTGCTACTGGCCCAAGAAATCCTCCTTCTTTACGTAACATTGTTACTTGTGTCAGTAGTGGTTCTAGTTCTATAATTTTTTTTATATATTTTTGTTGTTAGTTGCGGGACTGTCTGTGGTTTTCTTTTTTGTGGCATTTTTATTTTAGCTTTGTAGACAAAACTCGAATCTGCGAATCTGTGAATCTGTGAATCTGTCAAAGACAGATTTAACGACAGATTTAGCGACAGATTTACACTTGTATAGACATTCTTCAAGTGTGATGTATCTGTCAGATGTAATTAGAGCAAATACTTGATAACCTGCAGCAACACCTAGTGGTGCATTTAAACTCCAAGTAACTTCAATATCAGCCGTTGACCCTGACAACCTTTCACTGTGTTTGCTGACATCAAAATGAAATACTGGATACAATATCCTAAATTCTTCAATTGATATTTGACATCCAGTGTCTGTGTCTTGATACTTTTGCATTGCATCCATAAACGACATGTAAACTCGCGACATATTTCTTGTTGGTGTTCTCAAATCACAAATAAATTCTTTTTCAGGATATTGTCTTGAATTTATTCTTACATAAATTCTTGATATTGAAATTACACTGTCAAATATTCTCTTGTTAAAATTTTGGTTACCAGCAAACCTTTCATTAGTCTGAAATGCTACATATATGTGGCGAGGAAGCTGTTCCGATGGCGCTGTTGTTATTCTCCAAGTATAATTTGTTGTATCTGGTATTGATTGTGAATACATCTTATTTTGTTCAAAATGAATTTTTCTTGTGAATGCTGCCAATGAATTTTCAAGTTCTAGTTGTTTTGTAATTGATGGAATTAAGTTTGGCATCCACATAGAACGGTGACTAATAACAAATTGCCCATCAGCAACAGCAGCTTCTCTAAAAATAACATTGTTGTTATCATTTCTGTTAAAATGACAGTGTGTTTGATACTTCTAAAAACTGTGTGTACATCTTTGCAAAAACCAAATATTGAACTTAGTGGAAGAAACATTGTACTTTGTGCTCCATTGTCGGTAAATCTTTTTCTTTTGTAAAAACCTTCATTGTACGCTTGTTCTTTTACGCTTTTAATTCCGGCTTTAATATTACCTGTGGCAGCTAATCCAGCCGCAACAGCAGCTGCATCAGCAGGATCTGGAAATAGAACATCTCCAGATAATGCTGTTCCAAGATTAGTATCCTTGAACCAAAACATGTTTGTTGCAGTTGATCTAGAATAATCTTCGCTAAATGACAAAAGATTAATAATAGTACTTGCAATTGGCAAGTGATCTTGAATGTCCTCAATTGTATTATTGTTGAGTTGGTACCGCGCATTTTTAAACAAACCAAATCCATTATTTTGCAATGTAATCTCAGTACCAGCAGGAAATGCTGCTGCAGGGTCAGCTGCTGTCATTAAACTTTCTCTGACTTCAATATATGCTTTATGAGGAAGCAAATAAACATCTTCGTCTCGAGTACTAATTTTCCTTTCACCAGGTTTATTCATGTCGTTATCACCTTCTATGTACTCCACATACTCAAATTCTGTTGCAGAGTTGTCCATAATGTATGCTTCATTAATATCAAAATAAACTTTTGTTGATGTCATTTATTAATCTTTGTTAGACAAAATTTAAAATGCCGCAACGTCAGGTTGTTTTGGAGCACGAACTTTATCATTTAGTTGTCTGATAATTTGTTCTCCATCGCGTGATAAAAATTCTTTTGCTGTTTTGATCATTACTTTGGCTATTTCTGGAGTTGGCGCAATTTCACGAATATCTTTTTGAATATCTTTTGGATTAATTAAATTTGCGACTCGTTGTCCAGCTGCAGATGAAGCCCCGGTTGCAAATGCCTTTGACGCATCAAGAACAACTGGAGCTAGTTCTGTTGCAAGTCCCGGCCCGTGCTGCACTATCTTCGAAAATATACTTCCAAAAATGTTTCCTCCGATCACATGCTCTCGATACATTTTTCTCTTGTTGTACATTTATTTGTATGATCGCCACAAAATTGAGAATCTGTCTTTAAATCTGTCATTAAATCTGTCGTTAAATCTGTCTTTGACAGATTCACAGATTCATGTTAATCGATCTTCCTCAAATGCAAAAAGTACGTAACAAGTTCGTTGTTAAGGTCAAGCTGGCGACCAGTCTGATCGGTTAACCTCATAGTAATTGATGATATTTGTTGTTCTACATGCACTGGATAATAAATAATTTGCCTCGGATTAACTTGAGTTAACGAACCAGGTGGAACATCAGGAGAAAAGCTATAAATAGATTGGCTACGAGATCCTTTGGCAGAATACGACCCATCGGCAATGCTGCAGTCAATCAATACAGCATTGACATCAGTGATGTTTACGGGGCGTTCTCCTTCAAAGCTAACAGTTTCTATTGCCCCTCCATACTGTTGTTGTTCAAAACCCAATAGTGATCCAACACTTGCTGGTCCTCCAAAGTCAACTATGAATCGATTTTTGAGTGTAACTTTAGCCCTAAGTGTATTGTAATTAGGCTCTAATACAAAATTTGTTGAACCTAATTTTGATTCTAATACTGTATTGATATCAGCGATATCGTATGCTCCTGGTGAAATGACAACAGTGATCCAGGGAGACGCATTGGTTAACCTATACGTAAAATTATTGTTGACGCCAGCCTTAATGTTAAAAAAGCTGTTCCATAACGTTGCAGAAATAAACCCAATCTGATACTTATTATCTGTATTAAGACTGACTGGCGGAGTATAATAAACAGTAAAATTTGCACTGTCGTTTCTGGTTTGTGAAGAATCAAGAAAAAAAGTTGCTTCCATCAGTATACTAATGATTCTTTACAAAAATCTATCCAATTAGATCCCTGTTGAGAAATTGATAACCATTCAAGTCTAAAAATCCATTTGATCTAAAATAATCCAAAATTTCTGTAATTTCATTGTCAATCCCTGCTCCAGTATTTCCAGCTTCCTTTGACGAAATAATCAGCATGAATCTATCAAAAACATCAGTTGGGGATGAAAATACTTTTATTCCTGAACCTGATGTCGTAGCAGGAACTATAGCTGCTGGGATATCATCTTCAGCTGTTATATATGCTTCTCTATAATATTTATTATATGTTCTCATATAATGATCTTTAACAACTTGAAAATATTTCCTTGTGTTGACAACATCTTCTTTAATTTCAGCAATTTTGCTTTCATTTTTTATCCTGTTTTGATTATAAGATGATATAAAGTCTTTTATTTTAGATAACTGATATGGAGTCATATTTACAAATTGCTCTTCGCCAAAAAGTTCAGTAGAAATTGGTTGATTACGTTTTGATAATTCTCTCCATTTGTTGATTAAATGCAGCCTGATCATACTAGTCATCATCATGATCAACATTATTCCATACAGCTTCTTTATTTTGATCTTTCACTGTTTTTAATTGTTCATTAATAGATTTAGATATTTTGTTAAAATCTCTTTCTACTTGAGCACGTTCACTTTTTTGTTTTTTTTTGCTCCTCTTGCTCTTGAAATTCACTAAGTTGCCTAGTTTTTTCATCAAGTTCTGTCTGAATCCGATCACGTTCAGCATTGTCTTTTGCATATTCTTTTTGTTTAATCAAGTCAGTTATAGAATTAGTTAAATCTTTATATATATTCTCTTCTTGCAAATACTTAATTTCTTCTAAATGTTCACTTTGTTCTTCCTGTTTTGATTTTATTTGTTTTAAATGTTCTTCATTTATATCACTCGTCAATTTACCTAAGGTAGCTAAATCCACTTTTTGGCTAGTTTCTAAGGCCCTAATTAGAGCCTGTGTTTCAGCTGAACTCCCTTTAGCTGAAAGTGCTAATCTATTGATAAGATTCTTTTTCGAATCTGTTTTAGCTGTTAATGTTTTTTCAGCTTCTCCTTGAGCTTGCACAACAGCACTTGTCACCAGTTTAAACAATCTTGATAAATACTCTTCTGTTTGTTGTTTACCAAGTCGCGCATCAGCAAATATTTCTTTGTTTCGTTTTTTTGTGCCTCAATAAGCTTTTCGAGTACATTTTTATCAACAGACATAACTATACCAACGATAACATAAAATTAAACAAGCATGATGATCTTTTTATGAAAGATCCACTTGCTACAAACCAAGACGAAACATTTTATTTGGATCTGATGTCAGTCTGTCAAATAGAAAGAAATTGTGTTTGTTTCCATTAGTTGCTTCATGATACAGCTCTACAAACTTTTCTTTGCTAATTTCGCCACAAAAATCATGTGATATCTTTTCAATATCAGTGTTATCTTATCCTGAAAAAAAGTATGAAGCAACCCGTGTTTCTCCTAATAAATTTATTGACATTATAAAACCCCTGGGCCAAAAATATTAAACTGCATCTTTTGTTTCGTGACAACGAAAAATAAGACTTAATTTTCTCAATTTGTTTATGCTCAAGCAGAATGTCATCAAATACAATAACTTTGTTTTCATCAGAATCAATTTCAGTGATAGGGATTACGTCTTCATGATCCCTAATAACAAATATGTCATCGGTTGTTCCAAGTCCTTTTTTTAAGTGATTCATTTTAGTTGCCTAACAAAATATATTTGTCTTGCTGTGGGTTAACAGTATAAATATAGACTCTGTCATAATTAAGTTTGTCGTTAAGCAGCAAATCCATCAAAAGATTAGTTTTGCCAGATCCAGTTCGTCCAACAATCAATTAATGACAATTTGGAAGAACACAATTGTGTTTGTTCACAATTACATTTTTGGTATCAAAATGTATCACTGGCATCTTTATAATACTGTAAGACAAAAGTAGATTGAGTTGACGGCGATCAGAGATCGTGAATTTTAGTGTATTTGTTATCAATAATGACCTACTACACAAAATTTGGCACAACAATTGGAAACTTTGCCGCAGTCAAAAATAGCCCAACTGTAGACCTTATCAAATTATGTCAAAAAATCTGGCGATATAATGACAGGTAATCTTAACATGAGCAGCAAGCTTATAATCAACCTTGAAACAAATTACCCACCTGCTAATGCTGATGATACTCAGGCAGCAAGTTTAGCTCAAATTAACACAATTGGTTCTTTAAAGATCAACAAATCAGGTGATATAATGTCTGGAGTGTTGGACATTGACGGAAACAAAATAATAAATCTCGAAACTAAATGCCCAGCCGCTAACGCTGATGATACGCAAGCAGTTAGTTTAGCACAGCTAAAAGCACTAGGCGGAACAAATGTCAGCAAATCCGGTGACTCAATGTTTGGCAATCTTTTCATGACAGGTAATCGTATACTTTGACTTGAAACATCATATCCACCAATCAATTCTGATAATACTCAGGCAATAAGTTTATCATAAATCACTTGATTCCCTAAAGGTCAACAAATCCTGTGACACAATGTCTGGAACGCTAAACATGTCAAATAACAAAATTAATGGGCTGACGACAAATTATCCTCCAAGCGATAATGATCCAACGCAGACAGTTAGTCTTAATCAGCTCACACTTATTGATAATAAACATGTAAATAAAACCGGAGACACAATGGTAGGTACACTAACACTATCCAATAATGCTAAAGTGACCGGACTTCCAGGTACATATCCGCCAGGTGCAGCTGATGCTGTCAATTTTGCGCAACTTGGAACAAAATTGGCTGAGTACGTCCCACGCGCTGGAAGTACAATGCTAGGATCACTAAACGATGGCGGATTTATCTTGAGCGGCCTCAATATGGATCCCTCCCCCTCAATGGATTACGCTGTTAGTGTCCAATACTTGACGGATAAAACTACTAAAAACCGGTGGAACAATGACAGGAACGCTAAACATAAACAACAAATCGCTAATAAATTTGCCGCTGCCAGTTAATTCAGGAGATGCTGTGCCGTATTCGTCATTGGTGAATTTGAGTAGCGCAGTAGTCAAAAAAGTTGGTGACTCAATGACAAGTGACCTTACAATGACAGGTTGCAAAGTAAAAGCTTCAACAGCGCCAACTGCAGCAGAAGACCTCACAAACAAAGTCTATGTTGATACCAAAGTTTCTGGCGCGTTGCGAATCAAAAATAATGTTAGGTATATTCCCCCGCTATCAGGAAACAGTGGCAATCGTACAGGATTTACTGTGACAGCATCATCAACATACCCCGGTTACAATCCATTCGATGCATTTGCTTATCATCTGCAATCGACAACGAACATCAACGAACGGGCAACAAACGGAGTGACATCAAATTTCTGGATCAAAATCGAATGCTCAGCAACCGTGGCAGTGTGGAAGCTCCAACTTCGTGGCAGAGCAAGTTGTGCAGAACGAATCTATAATTGGCGATTTGAAGGTTCTAACGACAATATTAGTTGGACGGAGTTGTACACGACAGCACCAGGTAATTATTACGTAGGAAATTCTGTGCAAGACCTTTTGATTGATGCGGCAAAAAACAGTAAACAAATACTACTTTTTTAGATTGTATGTTACCAATGCAGAACCAACAAATCCCGGGCTCATATTGTTCTAAATTTACACAGTAGACGATATTGTATAATCATAAATAATATAATGAGCGATATTGTAGATGTTTGTCGTGAATTTTACAATGAAATTTTTGAATTGATAGCTCGCAAATCACCAAACCAGGATTTGACAAACTGCCACCCCCACAACAAGAAGCTATTCATAAATTGAACAACTTACTAAACAACCCATCTCATGATGATATTGAAAACATGACAAATTTCAAATCGGTTATTGCAATGCGAAAAACCCAAATAAAAGAAATTTTGGATCAGTATGATATATTTATAAAGTTTTGTACACAGCAGAAAATAATTAATTTAGAAAACCAAATCAAACATTTACTGCATAATACAATTTTAGAATTAACGCGCGATAATATTCTAGTAATATCACGTTCAAAATTAATTAAAAAAAGAAAGTTTATTGACCCAGCTAAAAGTAAAAAACATGCAGAAGACTCAAGTTGCATTGATAATATTGCGGATAAAAAATCGTTTAGTTTAAACAGAAACCTAAAAGTAAAAGAACGTTTTGCTAAAAGGAGACTAATCAAAGAACTTGGACTTGATTATAACGACATTGAAAGAATTCTTGCAGTAAATAATGAACTGAATAATGTGGACGCACTTGCTACCAGTTATTTAATTCTTGCTTCTACAAAAACTGAGGGATTTAAAAATAAATACTCAAATCGTGATGTTGAAATCGCTATTGATTCAATAAAAAAAATTGAAAAAGAGATAGATGTTGATCCTGCAAGTCAACCTGAGTTTTACAAAAATTTAAACGACATAAAAAAATACAGCATCATATTAGTTGGGAACCAGCAGAAAAAATGCTATCATTTCTTGAAGTAAAAAATAATGGTGAGTACAACATATACACACAAAAACTTAATGATCCTAATTATGTTACTTTACGTAAACAAATAAAAACTGAATTTAATGTAAACGAAATAATGTCCAGCGATGCTCAACTTAATGATTTTGCAGCAGCATATACGATATTGTACAAGTATTTGTTTTTTTATTATAAAATAAATAGTGCATGGATAAAAGGATCTCTCGAGTATATCGACCTAAATGAGGCTGAGATCATTCCAAATTTAAAATTAACAACAAAAGTTCCCGATATATTTGAATATGAATATAGAAGCATTAAGCGTTATATAGGCTCTGAATGGGAACTAAACACATCTAAGGTATATGACAAATATAAAAATTTTATAAATGATAATATTTAGGTTTAAAACCTTATCGAAATGGCTTCTGATACACTTAAAATTACAAAAAAGGATTTTAAAACTAAATGGTCACATGCAATATTCACATTACAGTTTCGTTTGCATGCCAAAGAAAAAAATATAAGTTTACTGACGAACAATTAGATATTTTTAAAGATAATTTTATATCAGCACAGACACATTTTTATAAACAGAAAAAAGAACATGGAATAGGTTATTTGCCACATTGGGGTGATAACGTGCTGATGCCAACTACCACAGAGGATTTTAAAAATATTTTGCATTATGATCAGACTGAATTAGATAAAGACTTTTTGCCAACAACTGACAAGGAAATAGCATTATATTATAAGCATTTTCCGCATAATGTAACTAGATTTGTTGATGAATATGCTAAACTTTACAAAGATTTAAGCAACATCCAGGCTGATGATAGTAACATTAATCTAAAAGAAAGATTTGCAACAGCATATGTGATTTTACACCAATATTCTACTTCTAGCAACATCAACATCGACCTAATTAAAGGTGCAATCGAGTTTATTGATTCCAACGAAGAAACAATTGGCGAAATAAATGACATCGAAACAGTTGCTAATACACTTGATCACAAATCTGTGCTTGATTACGACGACAATCAAGAACAACAAATTCATGACCCAAAATCATCTCGTTTCCAAAAATATAAAACAGTACTTGATGCCAAACAAAATGTTGATTTTCGCGCCCTAGTTGTAAACGCAGCTGCAAATCTAAAAGTGCTGCATTAATTTACTTACAGTAAATTTATTATTATCAAGCAACTATTATAAAAATCAAATGAGCAAAAAAAAAACCCATCATCGATTTCAATCATATCTCAAAAACAATACCAGAAGACGACAAAAATCAGCTAATAGCATACTTCAACACATACCACAAAAAAACATACTGCGCTAAAAAGGCGTACTTGTACTACAGCAGAATTCTAAAAGTAATATTTTATACTCCTTTATTGTTGACCGCTGGTGGAATTGTTTCTGCAGGTGGGTCACTAAATCCCTTCCTTTTGATATTATCAGGCCTAGGAATAATCACCAGCACAGGATTTAAACGCCTCAAACCAAGACTCGAAAACAAAAAAGCATCATGCAAGTATGCTGCATCGGTTTACACAAAAATCCTATCACAATTGCGAACATACCTTCGTGGTGAAAAGTATAACATGTTGGACCTAATACAGGAATTTCCCATCAAAGATGACATGTTAAGTGATATCATTCCAAACAAAGTATTAAAATACGAAACCCAGTACAATCGCAAATAGACTAATGATGCAAACTAAAGTACAAATGTTTTGTAAAACAATAATATATTAGTTAAAAATAATCTGGTAATCATCAAAATAGATTTTCCTTTGAAAAATCTCAGTTCGGATGGCCAACATCACTGGGTGGATTTGGATTTTCCAAAGGAAAATCTCGCGCACCTCACTTTTTTGCCAAAATTGTGTCTTGATAAAAGGCGTTTCTGGCTGATCAGAACGTTTGTCTCCAACACAAAATGCAAAAAAGACAAATTGTGCTAGAATCCGCCATTACTCCTACTACTACAGCACCAACAAATATTATAAAGGAAGTGATTTGGAAAAATAAGTGGACATGCTTTAAACACAAACGTAGTTGGCATTCAAGGCTGTGCAATTTGTGGATGAATATGCTTGGTCTAATACAAACTGGACATGCCAATCTCTTCTGCTTTAATTGTTCGCCCACATAATCAATATCAACATATACTATTATCGACACTGCCCTTCAAGTATTTCTGTCTAAATTTGGTACCATTTTTGGTTTTGTGGGACTGAAGTTACAGGTTGCTATGGTTTCCTTATCTTTGATGTTAGGAGATAGCACTATCCCTACACTCAAGAAAAGCGGAATCTGACTTAGTTTAATAAATCAGAGCAAACACAATTAAGATGAAATTATTTTTTATCCTTTTTTACCTCATGTAACTTGTAAATGATAAACACCATCATAATTTGTTTGTAATTATGACTTTTCCAGGAGAACTAATTAAAATCATGTTTCTTTCTTTGTATGAACGTTATTGCGTGATGATGTTTCCAGCATTAAATCTTGTTTTGTATCAAAATTAATGACATCGTTGTTGTAGACAAGGAGAGCCACTCTCTCGTTACATTTTCATCCTATGTGCAGATATATTATCCCATATGAGCAGGAAAAGTTCAGACATAAAGGGAATATACATAAAAATAATAGAGACTATCTTATTTCACAATATGCAGATGACAAGGAACTCACTCTTGGAGGCTCTGAAAAGTCACTTAAATCAGCTTTGGACATCATATATCAATACTGCAAATTTTCAGGCTTAATTATAAACATTGCAAAACCTAAAGCAGTCTGGATTGGAAGTAGAACAATAGTAATGTTAGGTATTACTCAGAATATAATGTAGACTGGTATTCATCTGAATTTACTTATCTAGATATAAATTTTTCTACAGACTTAAATAAAATGATGAAATTAAATTATGATACTAAAGTTAGGGAAATTATAAATCTTCTTTTGAAATAATCAAAATGATTACTCACACCATTTGGAAATATTTCTTTATTAAAAGTTTGACATTGTCAAAACTTATTTAGTATTTAGTTTACCAAACCCTCCTTATGATGTCCGTAAGGAGCCAGATTATCTTTTCTATAAGTTTGTCTGGGGTGAGGCAGAGATAAAATTAAAAGTAAAGTAATTATTAACAATAGCGGGGGTGGGGGGCAATTGCTTCTGGGCGCGGGGCGAGAGGGGTCGCCATCTGGAGCTTTTTATTTTATTTTATTTTATTTTTTTGCTGAAACCGGGGCGTAGATGAGAGGGGGTGTTGGAGGGGGTGTTGGAGGTTGGCAACTGACATAAAAACTGTTCTCTGTGGCAAGTAGGGGCGCCACAAAGAACATTGCCTCCGGGCTCCTCGGTAGGGGTGCCACAAAGAACATTGCCTCCGGGCTCCTCGGTAGGGGCGCCACTAAAGAACATTGCCCCGGTCGCCTCGAACCCTCGCGCCGCCACTGATTATTTATTAAGGATTACAATAAAAATGGTGGATATCAATATGTTCATGATATGCCTTTAAGTTATCTTGGATTAGAAGAATAATTACCTCCGAGTCAAAATGGAAAAATAAAATATTTCAGCTGCCTTCGTTTCACATGTCGACAAATTTTTTATGTTTAGAATAGATTTTCTTCAAGAAAGTCGCTACAGGCCAAAATAAATTTTGGATTAATGTTTTCTCAGCAAATATTAAAACTAAATAATATGCTATTAAAAAAATACAATATGTAACAAAGTGTCCAGAAAATAACACTTGTTACTAGTTGTGTGTGTAAGAAGTGTTGCCATGGAAGACACGTGCTTTCAAAAGAAGTACGTATTGAAAAACATAGAAAGTTTAAGTACATTCTATATATACAAAAACAAAAGACAGAAGAGAAAAAGAAAAGAGAAGAACAAAGATACATAATATTTCGGAATTCCAGTCCTTTATTTGTTCCACACTGACCGTAAGTGTCTGACCATAATATCCAGCTTCTGCATCCGGTCGCATTGTGTCTCAGGCATAAGCACAGTAGCGTACTAACTGCGGGGGGGGGGGGGGGGGGAATTGGGGGCGGACGGGGCGGTTGCCCCGGGGGATAGAGGTCTAGGGGCGCCAAAACAGCTGATAAAAATTTGGGCCTCGTATTCTGGCCCTTCGGGCCATCATCGTCGCCCTGTGCGCCATTTACCCTTAGTACGCCACTGCATAAGCACGATCAAAAGTTGCCACGGAAAATAGTGGTTTTCCAGCTTTAACCATGACGTAGAATATCTTGTCAAATATTCAGGCTCACAAGATAGGTAGAAAGGGTTCTACACCTTCTGCAAATACGCATGGCTCGTTTAGAAAACAAACCACTTACATCATTTCGCACGATAATCACCAGTAAATGTATAACTTTTGGCAAGATTGACTTTACGTAACTTATTATTTCAGGGCAAATTTAAATAAAAACGATTGAATCAGTGGCGTAGCAAGAAATTCTGCCCCCCCCCCCCCCCGCAAAACCTAATTCTGGGGCCCCCTCCCAATAAAAAATGTTGTTTGATAGGAATTTGGGCCTCCCCCCTCCCCGACACTGGATGGAATATTCTCATGTGTGCAATAACCCACACTTTAAACTCTAAACTTAATTGAAAAATATAGTAAATATCCCCAAAAATATAGTAAATATCCCCAAAAATATAATAAATATCCAAAAAAGTATAGTAAATATCCCAAAACAACCCGCCAGAGAGACTCCTTAAGTGTTTATACGTTGGTCTGTCTATCCGTAGAGTATTCGGCATTTATGTGAAGCACGTGCATGGTCTTTTAAAACACAACAAACACAGTTCACTAAAAAATTAAACATATAAATACAATACGTCCTGACAAAAGAGTGTGTACGGTAATGCTGATCGTTACACAGTAATACATTTTATTTTAACATTAACTTAGATATTTAATACACATTTTTACACTCATTTATTTTACTTATTATAAGAGATGCAAGGACTGTACAAGAATGTATACAAAATTATGTTTTAACAATTTCGAACCATCGTCAAAAAGAAAATGCGATGTGGAATTTAGTGAGTTGCAGGAGAATTAATAGAACAAGTTCTTTTCGTTGCCTTACAATGTGGCTAAGTGTCCAAAACTTTGGTAGATTCAAACGCAAATTTTGTATAACATTTTACCAACAAATAATTTTTAGAGTAGAATTGGTAAAAGTCAAATATAATTTGTGTACTTTGTACAATAATTCTGTAGAAACTCTTTTTTTAAACATATTTTGGGACTGTCCAAAAAAAATAAAAAATTTAATCCTGGATAATTTTACTGAATGTCTAAAGAATGAGTGGAATCATCTCCATAATTTTTTCAATTTCAAAGAACAACTTCTTGTTGGTATTGTTAAATGGAGACAGGCTAATGGTATGATCCATTTATTTATGTTGCAACTGAAACTATACATTTACAGATGTAGATTTACTTGTGAATCACCAAATATGCACGACTTTAAGAAAAAGATGAAGTTAAACTTTATGTCTGAAATGTAGTATGAATATGTATGTTGTAAATAGGATAGTTTTGATACCAAATGGCATTATTAAAAAATAATCTTCTAAGTGCCAGTATGAATATACGTACGTATGTGTGTATGTACGTATGTATGTATGTGCGTATGTATGTATGTATGTATGTATGTATGTATGTATGTATGTATGTATGTATGTATGTATGTATGTATGTATGTATGTATGTATGTATGTATGTATGTATGTATGTAAGCTTAAATCTGCTTAAATAATCATCTTTGTGAAACAATACATATGTCTTACACAGCCACGTTGAATATATACTCTAAACGAAATTATCTTAGAAGTTACTTTTTTTGGGCAATCACCTGCTTTCATGGGTCACTTACCTAATTTCCCCACAGGTGACTGCTTAGGACAGTTTTGGATGTATGTATATGTATTCATGTAGGTAGGAATGTATGTAGTATATATATATGTATGTAGTATATATATATATATATATATATATACACACACAGAGTTTCCTTTCAAGTGCACAGGATCCAGCAAGGGATCGCGTGTGTCGGGAACTGATTAAGATAAACGCGATAAACTGACAACGAACAGTGCAAAACAGTGTATACTGAATTTATAATATGTGTCCATGATTGTATGTTGTACTTTAGTCAGATTATGGTCATTTTATAAACAGCATGTTTACATAGCATTTGAGTTCAAGACCAGTTTTGTTAGCAGCTGGACTGTTATTTCCATGTCTTGTTGTGACAAAAGTCAGGTACAGAAAGTAATTTTCCATAAGAATTACTCAATATTGTGATGTGACATAGGCCATGTAGGCATTTGTATTTATATACAGACTTTGGTAAACAAATTCATTCCTGTTCTAGAACTTCGGTTCTAAAAGATCAGTCTGTAAGGAATCTATTTTAGTTGTGTTGTTGAAATCAGATATAATTTGAGAGAAATTATTTATTTACAATATTCATTGGGAATATAAAAGTGCTCACTCATTTTTGGATTAATGCATGATTTTGGGATTTATGTGAACTCATTCAAATACATTATGAATTACATTTGTGTGGTACATCAGGACATTCAAGGCTATTGGAATTCATTCGGAACATTCTATTATTTTGGACTTGTGATTAGGACATTTAGGATTATTTGGAATTTGACTCAAAAATTTGGGTGTCTTTTGAATTTTGACTTTAATTCTCTAGAAATAAATTGCTTGTTGATTTACTTGATTTTGTTGGTTTCACTCTCTTTCTGTTACATATGTTTAGACCACAGAGTCGTAACAATAATGTATATATATATATATATATATATATGAATGTATTTGATTTTAAGGTAGCAATTGATAGATGTACAGATACAGAATAGTAGAAATGAATGAACCGCTTGATGAAAATGCATCAAAATTAAAGTAAGGAAACATACTGAAATACACATGTTTGAAAATATACTATTTTGCAAGTATTTCTACATAAAAGTGATATATAACAACATGTTTGTTCCTTTTTAAAAATGGACATATATATTGATTGATTGATAGTACCATATTTCACTCATTTAGTGGTCTGATCATGATAATAATTACTATGTATATATTACAGTTTCCATTACATGCTTGATAATACAGAAATGCATATACCATACGATCCTATTTCTCTCTCTCTCTCTCTCTCTCTCTCTCTGCTGAAAGAAAGCGTCAGACATATGGATGTTAAATGGACATACCCAATGCATACTTACTTGCTATTTTTGAAGTTTTCATGCCGTGTAAATTACACACGTCATTTTTATATACAGTTGTTGAGTAGTTTGATTTTGCAATGGTGAATCCAAGGCACTCTAACATTGACAATTTGGCATCGTAATATATCTGCGGCAATAATAATAATAATAATAATAATAATAATAAAATTATAATAATGACATCACATTTAGATTTTTGATCGCATGATTTTTGTTTCGTCAATAAGTATGTCTTTATACTGGAACATAATCTGTAAATATTATCAAGGAAGTGATTTCCTCCATAAAAAAATAATACTAAACACATTTATTTACCTGTACAAGAGCGTCGAGGTCGCGCAAAAAGGAAGTGAAACGAATATGGGTAATAAGGAAGTTAAATTCAATTTATCCCAGGCATAGCTTATGCATCAGTGTGTAAACAATTTACCAAAGCATACAATGGCTATGCTAGGGTGCTAGCCAACCATGTGACTATGGCTAGACAAAAGGTCATGTGGTTTATTTTGTAAATTTGGGTATGTGTCAGTTTCACCAGGTGTTACATTTTAGTTGCAAATTTTAATTTATCTTTGTGGATCTGCTTTTTCGAGTGCCAGTAACTTGGAAACGATTTAACTCATTACATCGAATAATTCTGTGTATGCCCGAATGCGCATCGTAAAAATCCACTTAATGACGAGGACACATCAATAGCTGCAGCCTTAAAAAAAAATCTCCAAGGTAGAGAAAGTACATCAAAAAGCAGCAAGATTCTTAACTGGCAGGTACAGCAATAGATACAGTGTCACTAACATTCTGATGAACTCAAATGGCAATAACTAAAACAACGACCCAAAACAAGTGTCTGATCACTTTTTATAAGTTATTGAATGATGTTAGAAAGTTTTTCACTTCCAAATCAAGTTTCCTTCATCAGATGAAATAATAGCAGTTTTCCTTCTGCAGCGGAAAGTTATCTGACGCAGTCAAGTTTACATGTCCACCTGTCCACAATGTTCCTTCAATACAACGTGTATTTCCATTTAAGAAAACCCTTAATTATTGATAATGCCTTCACTTCCCGTCCAGTATCGAAAAAGGTCCAAAAAACGTGTGACAAAGAATAGTCTTGTGCAACATCACAGTACTGTCAAACGCACGTATACCAACGATGAATTTTGGCTACCACGAGTATATTCATGTGAACAGTCGATGGCGATTGGCTATTATACATTTATCTTAATAGATAATGCACCATTTATTGAAAAAAGACAGAAAAAAAGACAGAAAAAAAGAAACCGGGATGGCGGAAAAGATGTGCATAAGGGGGGGGGGGATAGAAGTGATCATATAAAGAAAATAAAAATCGGAAAGAAAGCCGCGGCCACACAATAAATCTGGTAGACACAATTCTCTCGTGTGATACCAGTAATATCGCGTGGTGGGGGACTCAGAGGGTATCGGCAGAGAAAACTGGGACGCTAAAGCGCGTTCGATTTCTCCATCAATACCTTTTTCGTCTCCACACACTCAGATGTATCATGTATAGCACTCGCGCATATCGTCTAACTAATACATATACAACAACCAGTGCCCTGTTAAGTTAGCAGACAAATCCTCCAACCCAGAACCAGAACACATGACAGCAGTTTGACTGAGATCCGAACCAACTTCGAGGCCTACAAGAACAGCTTCTTTCCCAGAGCAGTCAGTGACAGGAATGTTTTCCTTCTGGACCTAGTACACACTGCTACTGTGGACAAGTTCGTAGTTCGTCTACAGCGCACTACAACCTGAGCAAGATAACCAGCATTTTCATGTTTTTTTTTTTTTTTTTTTTTTTTTTTTAAAACTGCAGATACACAGCTCTTATACAGTTTTAAACCAATACATTTTAAACCAATACATTCACACGATACTGCCACTTGTTTACGTGATGCTGTAAGTTTGGCCCTGTGCAGCAACGATGATGCCACTTCTGTACGTGATGCTGTAAGTTTTGGCCCTGCGCAGTAACACTGTAGATTTAGATATTAATACTAATTGATCCCAGAACAAAGCAATACCGTTTCTACACATACGGACATATATCTTTTGTGAACCCTATTTTACAATACAATATTTTACCTGCATGCAAATGGTAGACGTATACACGTCATCATGAACGTATAGTAACACCGCATGCAGATCTCAGAACAAGACAGTATACCATTCCTGGATACACAAGCATATACTGTCATCTAGAAACGCCTTCAAATATTTGTACTGCTCCTACACTATTAATAGATAGAATCCTATTACAACCAATGTAGTGCTATACCCACCTGTAGATGCATTCAGAAAACAGCTGACACCAGGCGGCTCTCAGCACATATTTTTATTCCAAAATGTCAGTTATTTTAATCTTTCATATAAATAGCGTCTTTTAAGTATTTTTCACATATATTCTTTTTCCATATACATGTGCAATACAAACTAAGGAGTAATCTTCAATGCAATTAACGTTTTCTTTGTATCTAAAAAATACGTTTGCATTCTTTTGCATCGCCATGATTTCATGGCATAATAACACGGTAGTCTTGTTCGACCAGGCTCTCACTTTAGTTCTAGAGATTTACACCAGGCGAGAGTCTGTTAAAAGTATATATAAACGACAGTAACGCTCCAAACGTGGCTAACCCAAAATCTGGTTAAGTCAAAGTATGCTTACTTTTATTCTAATATTCATTAGGGCTTAGGTCACTTCAGAGTAAGGTGTACATGTGTGGATGCACCGCGCATGACTGAAATCTACACTAGCACGCATGACACGTGCGAGCAATACCTATCGTTCGAGTGGACAAGGGGCTAATAGATATTCTTCTGAAAGGATAGAAAGCTAGGTCACTCGTAACGAGCATAGAAACATGCATAATGATTTCATTTTTGATTGCGGCTTCCACTCAACGAGTAGAACCTTAAGAATATATATAACAGATTTTTTTAGTTAAATACTCAGTATTTCCTCCTTTACAGAATACAAGCCAAAATATATATAAAAAGATTAGGAAGAATACAATAATTATATATTTTAAAATGATCATACATTTAGAAACATGTGTACACAGGGATAGACAATATATATATATATATATATATATATATATATATATATATATATATATATATATATATACACACACACACACATATATACATACATAGACATAGACACTGTAGTTTCAACAGATGCAAAATATACCAAAGCAGTTTCAACATATACAAAATACACCAAACTCAGGCAATCGACAGAGAGAGAGAGAGAGAGAGAGAGAGAGAGAGAGAGAGAGAGAGAGAGAGAGAGAGAGAGAGAGAGGAGGGTTCTCAAGTCAATGATATATAACATAATTTTGCAGGAAAATTTTGCAAACTGTGGAAATGTGATACAAAAAAGACAAGTGACATCCATGGCAACACTTTGTTGTGCACATCGTCTCTAGGAATCACACGAGAGTCTTGTTGAACAAGACTAGCTAATACCGACACTCGAAACATTCATCCTAATCCCCGATTACAAAATACTAGCTACAGCCCTGTTTCCAGGCCCGCCTAGAGGGGTGGGGGGGGGGAATTGCCCAGGGGCCCGGCGATTTCTAGGGTCCCGCTGTCAACTCAGTTATAAAAAAATTAATTAATCTTTGCAGTAAATATTAAAATTTGTTCCTTGCAAGAGTCTAGGTTATGTTAGATTTCTACAGGTTTTACATGCAAAACTGTACACAGGTTTTTATATATAAAAAAATTATACTAGTTTTTGGGCCCATGACTGCTCTGCTCAGGAGCCCGGAATTTCTCTCGGCGGGCCTGCCTGTTTCCCATAGGTGAAAACATCCGGTTTACTCTAGTCCTATCGTCCATCCATCCTTATATTCTCAAATGCTACAATTTCAGAATTGAAAAAACCCACAAACAAAAAACACCACCACCACCACCACAAAAACAAAACAATTATGAAAGAAAATTTTGAGAATAAATCTTAACATTATTCCTGTACCTAAACTTGAATTCAAGAAAAATTTCAATCCACAACGAAAGCAAATGACCTAAAGAGAAAACGCCGAGCAAATTAGTTCTTCGAGTGAAAAAAAACCCCGATATCTGATTCGTTGAATGGTAGTGATATAGCAATATAAAATTTTTGAGAATGGAGACAGTACAAGCCGTCACATGTTGTAAACAGAAATAAGCTCAAAAGAGCAATGCATTAAAAATCCCAATGAAACTTGCAACTCTGTGGTTATCTATCTATCTATCTAATTGACTAACTATCTGTGTGTTTGTGTATTTTCTACATTTCCCCTTCTTTCGTCTTTAGAACAGCAAACGTCTAGATATAATATCTGTTTGATGCAGTGAAAGAAGAAAATCACTTTTGTGTAGCGAAAGAAGAAATCACTTTTGTGTAGCGAAAGTAGAAATCACTGTTGTGTAGCGAAAGTAGAAATCACTGTTGTGTAGCGAAAGTAGAAATCACTTTTGTGTATCGAAAGAAGAAATCACTTTTGTGTAGCGAAAGTAGAAATCACTTTTGTGTAGCGAAAGTAGAAATCACTGTAGGTTGCAACAAAAAACAACTGTTAAGTGTAGTGAATGTGGAAATTCAGTGTTTACTGTTGTGCGAACAGATAGCAAACTTTTGTATAGTGACAGGAGAAAACTACCGTTTACTGATGTGAAAGAAGAAAACTCATGCACGACGAAATGCATGTAGTTTTCAGTCCCAGTTTGAGGAAAATAAAAGACACCAAAATTGTGAGAGCAAACCAATTTACAATCACCATTAGTTACAGTCCAAGTCTTTCGCTAACATGCAACGGGAAATGCCAATGATATCCCGATTGGTATTGACAGTGACATTAAGCTCTAACTGTAGCATAGGGATTAAAACCCTGTGTCCGGTAGGTGAAAAAAAGCTCGGTTTACCCAGACCATATCCACATTTCTTTTTGTGAAAATTCTCAGTATTAATTTTCCAGAATTATAAAAAAATATAGCTCAGAAAATTTGTGAAAAAATTACCAATGCCTTTCACGACACAGTTTTCTTCTGAAACAAATATAAAGTCTAAAACAGGATTTTATTTGTCACTGAAGTGGAAGGAGCTAAAGTGATAACTATCGATTAATGACTCAAGTAAGTAAATAGATACATTGATCACATGACTACTTCATTATTTAGGTTAATAAACCGATTTCATATTTTTGTGCTAAACACATTATAATAAATAAAATATATAAATATAAATGTTATCACAAAACTACAAATTATTTAGGTTCATAAACCTGTCATATTATGTTGTATTAAACACATATAAAACCACATAACGTCACATGTAACATCATGAAGTCATGTAAGACCAAGGTGGAGTGTCTGAGGCATCGGAATGTACTTCTACGTCATTTCACTACACTTTTCATGCTGTTTTTGTTGAATAAAATCTGTATTGCTCATCATATGATAAATATAATCATACATTTGTGCTCATTTTAAATGAAATTTACGAATCCAGTTTAATAATTTCAATCATTTGCTCGTCAAGGTTCACAAAAAGAGAGAAATTTGTTATTTCATTTCAAATGAGCACTCATGCAATATCCTTTATAAATAAATAAACAAATAAATACTAATTTCTGATTGTTTCATATCAGAAATAACGTTGATGATAAAATTAAAAACAGGTGCCACAAAACACTTTATCGTATGCACGATATTCTATTGAATGTAACAGTACACTAATTAAGGTCCTTATACATTTTCTCAATATTTCCTTATTTTTGTAGAAATCCAGTGCATTAGATATAAGTTCAGATACACTAAGACTATCTTGTGTCAGGCACTAGCCTAGACACAACATCGAAAAATGCAAACATAGATTATATTGCATTGTTCAAAAAAATAGTTGCATTTGAATGAACCGGCCAAATCACACGTGTATGCTTTGTCATTCTACGAAAAAGCCCCCCCCCCCCCCCCCCAAAAAAAAAAGCTGAACTCAATAAACATTTTATATTCTGTTTAGACTTTAATGTTGCTTTCTATTTATTGCAATTTAACATTCTTCACTGGTTGACAAATCTCCAGAAAAAATCATTTTATTTTCTCAGGGACAAGAAATAGGATGTAATAACAGCTTATTGGTCAAATTAGTGTCATGATACCTTGAAAAGGATGACGAGATATTTATTTCAGACTTAACACAACATTATTATATGCTAAATTTAGAAAATAGGCCTTTCATGTTGGAGCAACAGCTTTGAATCGATTTTGATAAATAATATAAGATAAACTTGATAATAATCCTCAATACAATCAATTATTAATATGCTTTGCTGTATATCTAGACGAACTCTTGTTACAGCGCCCACAGACTCAGTTGATAACGAGATTTCATAGTTGTGATGTAAACAGTTCAGAACAAAAATCATATGAGATCACTTTTTGAAACACTGAATGATAAATCACTTATCACACAGAGATCTTCAACCTAATTGTCTTCGTCTGACGTCGAGTTATTCAAATTATTATAATTGAATACCGCTCCGTTTCGTCGAAGAATTTTGACGACGTCTTTAAAATTTCTCCAGTATGCTATATGCAACGCAGTTTTGCCGTCAAATGATTCAACATGCACGTCAATATCTGAGGATTGCAGCAGGAAGTGTAGTAACTCCAGATCTCTTTTATCAGCTGCAAAATGGAGTGCTGTGCGTCCACTCTTTGCGTCTATCGCATTGACGTTTGCTCCAGCGTCGAGAAGTGCCTCCAAAATTCCCAGTCTATTTTCTGGTGCTCTTACGGCAACCAGGAAACAAGTTAAACCGTCGACGTTCCTAATTTCAAGGCTTTGGCCTATCGCCTGCCGTCCAGATTTAAGCAACGTGTTTACAGCCTCAAGGTTTCCATCTCGACATGCTAGCTGTAGCGGCGTATTTCCCCGGAAGTCCTGAGATGACAGATCGGCACCGCGGATGACAAGCGCCTCTGCGATCTCCAATTGTTTAGTCAGGATCGCCAGATGCATGGGTGTTTGTCGTAGACGATTTACGCTGTTGAGACACTGGACATTCGGTGCGAGGTGTATTAAAACCATACAGAGTTCTCTGCAATCATGTATAAGTGCTTGATTAATCAATGAATCCCCATCTTCATCTTGCTCTGACAAATCCACAATAACCTTTACATTTGACCATGCATTTTTTCCTGAATGTTTCTGGATTTGTGACTGTTGTATTGTACTACAAAGTGAATGACCCATTTTACCTGGGGGTATTAGACGTTCTTCCTCGTCTCGAATTACTAGCTTCTCTGCAAAGTTATCGCATGTACTAGTTACTGTATGAGCAGTTTTTGTGTCTAACAATTGCTGTAGAGCAACTGTTGACGTTTTTGGCATGCTTACAAAACTTGCAACACTCGCTAAGCTTTTCCCTAAGCCCGAATCACATCTGATCGGTTCTTTTACTTTCTCTTTGAACCTACATCCCTGTCCGAATAATCCACTCATTGTTGCTGATTCAAGCGTTGCATATGAATCACTGTCCACTTCTAAGTCCAACTGTATCGAGTTTCGTCTTTTTTGATCAGACATATTGAAGTAGGTATCCTACTCAACACAGTTCAGTGATCTCGATGAAGGTAGTGACCTGGATGTTTCTGGTACAGTACAATATGGTAGTTGTGTACGAATATGCCACGTGACTACTTACCTACTTGTCAAAAAAACAAAAAAAACAAAAACAAAAAAAAACCCAAAACAAAACGGCTGATCGGAAAATCTTGATTTATACATAAAATAAATACAAAATGCGTAAACAATAATTTCTGTTTGCATATCCCAATTATATGCTTATATCTATGAATGGATTATATATGTAATATGCGCGTGAGTTTGTTTAGTCAGCAGTGAGTCACCAGCTGATATACTTCTAATTTTAGTAATAGGTGTTTTATTTTGGGAATTCCAACCTGTATAACAGCGTATTATTTAAAGTTGGAAGAACGTGTATTTATGTAATAGGTTCTAATTTAAACATTCTCGCTGAAACAGATGACATGTGCTTTAAAAAAGTATTCAATGCATTGTCGCAGTCATTAGGAAATTGAAAATGTATTTGCCAAAAATATAATTTTATCTGCGATGTTGGATACTATGACTAAATCTTGCGTCATAAAGACAACATAATTATTGCTTACTTAATAAGGAATCCTTTGGAGAGAAAATGAAATAAAAAATGGATATTAACAGTTAGCTATTATATTTTTTAACTCACCCTATGATGACTTTGAAACATGTAACATGTTAAAGTTGAGAAATATATTTAATAACTTTCAAGCAAAATTCTAAAAGAAATTCCTGCAATTATTTTAAATCTTAAATTAAAATTTATACCATACCTTAGCAAAAAGGGATAAGACTGTATGCACATGTGTACATGTATATGTGTAAACAGGTAGGTAGATATGTTGCCAGGTGGAGGGTAGGAATATCAGTCTATGGGTAGGTAAAGTGTAGTATATGATTTGATCTTTAGATACATGTACTTTAGGTCTGTCTGGAGGGAAAGAGGGAGGAAGGAATACAAATAGATTAGAACGTAGACATAAAGGCTATTCGGGAAGATCAGTCTCGATCAAACAGTTTGCAGGCGTGTGGATCTATGTCCTAATACATGATTTCTTGTCTCTATATTTCTCAATCTCTCCGTGTTTGTAAAATACATAAACAAAGAGCAGGAACTCTTTACTTAGACATTTCGAAGTTCACAGTTATCTTCCTTTGGTGTGTCACGGCATGGTAGCACTGCGACTATTGGTCTATTACCATATTTTTTTCTTCCTGTCTTTATTTGTTAACTCATTTAAAATATATTTTTGTCAATCCGCTAATGTGCGTTTTTTACTGTCCACTTATTCGTCTGTCTGTTCCCTTCTCGTATTCCCGCACATGGTCATATCGACCTGAAGGTAACGAATACACCAAACTGTAATACGAGAACTTGTGCCTAAAGGATGAAATAGAATATTCATTGGATTTTTGATGCACGATCCTGATTTCTTGTATAATATGATTTTCGCGTAAAACCACCAGTAATATTCCTCAATAGATACTGAATGGATGGAAACTTTTTCTTCAATTAGTGGCATGTTGCAGTTCATTTGTCTTGATTTGAGGGATATCAAAAGATATATTCGTGCTTAAGAGGAAGTCTATTATAGACTCTTGAATGATTAGAAATACCAGATTTCTCTTTTCGTGTAAGTGAGTAAAGAACGATTAGCGATAAAATGCACCTTTTTGTTGTTTTTGTAAGACAATATAGGATCTTCCTCAACCGTATCGTATTTACCCTGTACTATATAGTACAAGCCATATAGGTAATGTAGGCGTTCAGTACCGACTATTTCAGTAATGGGTGTCATTTTTTAGAATTTGATTACACATACCTTTAAATGGCGATTATTCACTTTATTTCGATTCTCATTGTTCCATATTTCTTGGAAGGTCATTATATACACGCCTCTAGAAATACATAAGGCAAAATCAATGTTAAAACACGTGGACATTTCTGGTCGTGGTTAGTCCGATAAATCTTTCCCCCAAATCTTTGTTGATACTGATGGACTATTTGTGGGTATGATAACACCTATTCATAAAATCGAAGAATTGATTGTAGACAGATCTGTCCACATTATATCGGTGTACATTTTAGACACTTACCTATTTCTCGCGTCTCTTGAGCTACCGTCGCTTTGGCGATATGTACAGACTATTTCCGGATCAGATTCTATGTTTGACGACTTGTAAATCTACATGGAATAACACAACCCTATGTCCTGTTGCCATTTTGAATTTCGTGGCTATATACGGCTTTACCAAATACCGGTAAGTGTCTAAACTGTACGCGGTTGTGTTTCGGACAGATTTGTATGCAGCAAAATTGCACATTTTTATTGAACAGGTGACACCAGACATACAAATCGTCCGTCAGTATCAACACAGATTTGGGGGGTTTATTTATTGGACTAGGACGAGGTCAACCTAAAGGTGTGATCAAGTACAAACCGGATTGAATGTCGCGCGCTGGGATGTCACAATGAAAGCTGCGCGTGTTAAAAAAAAAAAGAAACATTCGTACTACCGTATTATTTGTTATGATCAGACCATACGTCCTCAATTCTTTATCCAGTTTAGTGCCTGGCTACAACTGTAAAAATCCATAGCGATCAACAATTTTCGTTTGGAAGTTTTTTTGATAACAGATAAGATGCAGAGCATTCTACAATCAGGATTGAATAGACATTGGTTAAACTGTATTAGTATTAAATTTTAGAACAACAATTAATATTTAATTTAAGATGAGTAAAAGCGCCTACATAACCGCAATGACAGACACTTTAACAGCGTACATCCATAGCCTCAGTCCCTGGTTTTGGATCTCCGTTGCATTGCGATGAAAGATAAAGCGGACCGGGTCACACAGGCTAAAGAAATACAGTCTAAATTTAGTGTCGCAAAGTTATCAAAGAGCACAGTTATCTCCAGGTGGCATTTTACCACAAAATTTACAGCATTATAATTATAATTTTTTATGAATGGACTGCGTTTTCTCCAATGTGATTAGCTGTAAACGGTCACGTGATACACATCTGGATTGTTTTAGACATTAGTAATTTATGGGGACTGCTTTTGGTTACCAATCCCGTTTCCAATGCAGTTTCGGTCAAGTTTTGTCTGTATTACTGTATCAACTCCTTACCCACCCCCACTTCAGATCAAAAATGGCAACTCCGAATAAAATCTCCGACCAGAAGTTCCAAACACTGAAGTCGTACAGTCCTTCCTGCACTCCAACACTCAACTCTGTAGCCACACAAAGCATATGGTATGCTTTGTAAACAATTCTACCTTCATAAATTACAGCAGTTTTTGCTTCGACGTTGAGTTAGGAGAATCAATCATCTGCTATTATTCAGCGTCATATTCATATCAACTAAGAGCAGCGGATCTCACTATAAACGGGCAGACATTTTATTTTTCAAAGCTAGAAATGTATAGAAAGTCCAATCCAACCCTCCAAAAATGAAATGGTAGGTTCCAAAATGTCAGTGCATGACTGCACACGTAAATACGACGTGTAAAGTATATGCATACCGCTTTTAACAGGAATTTGGAATCCCCTGTCACACGTAAATATGACGTGTAAAGTATATGCATACCGCTTTTAACAGGAATTTGGAATCCCCTGTCACACGTAAATATGACGTGTAAAGTATATGCATACCGCTATTAACAGGAATTTGGAATCACCTGTCACTATACTTTAAGCGAAATGTAGATTATAACAGGTTAGAAAATAAAGAAAAAGAACAAAAACTGTTTAGGGTATTGATCCCGGTACATTTGATACACTGTTTAGGGTATTGATCCCGGTACTTTTGACACACTGTTTAGGGTATTGATCCCGGTACTCTTGACACACTGTTTAGGGTATTGATCCCGGTACCTTTGACACACTGTTTAGGGTATTGATTTCGGTACCTTTGACACACTGTTTAGGGTATTGATCCCGGTACTTTTGACACACTGTTTAGGGTATTGATCCCGGTACATTTGACACACTGTTTAGGGTATTGAGCCCGTTACCTTTGACACACTGTTTAGAGTATTGATTCCGGTACTTTTGACACACTGTTTAGGGTATTGATCCCGGTACTTTTGACACACTGTTTAGGGTATTGATCCCGGTACCTTTGATACACTGTTTAGGGTATTGATCCCGGTACTTTTGACACACTGTTTAGGGTATTGATCCCGGTACCTTTGACACACTGTTTAGGGTATTGAGCCCGTTACCTTTGACACACTGTTTAGAGTACTGATTCCGATACTTTTGACACACTGTTTAGTGTATTGATCCCGGTACCTTTGACACACTGTTTAGGGTATTGATCCCGGTACTTTTCACACACTGTTTAGGGTATTGATCCCGGTATTTTTCACACTGTTTAGGGTATGGATCCCGGTACTTTTGATACACTGTTTAGGGTATTGATCCCGGTACCTTTGATACACTGTCTAATGTATTGATCCCGGTACTTTTGACACACCGTTTAGGGTATTGATCCTGGTACTTTTGACACATTGTTTAGGGTATTGATCAAGGTACCTTTGACACACTGTTTAGGGTATTGATCCCGGTACCTTTGACACACTGTTTAGAGTATTGATCCCGTTACCTTTGACACATTGTTTAGAGTATTGATCCCGGTACCTTTGACACACTGTTTAGTGTATTGATCCCGGTACCTTTGACACACTGTTTAGGATATTGATCCCGTTACCATTGATACACTGTTTAGGGTATTGATCCTGGTACTTTTGAAACACTGTTTAGGGTATTGATCCCGGTACCTTTGACACACTGTTTAGGGTATTGATTTCGGTACCTTTGACACACTGTTTAGGGTATTGATCCCGGTACTTTTGACACACTGTTTAGGGTATTGATCCCAGTACCTTTGACACACTGTTTAGGGTATTGATTTCGGTACCTTTGACACACTGTTTAGGGTATTGATCCCGGTACTTTTGACACACTGTTTAGGGTATTGATCCTGGTACTTTTGACACACTGTTTAGGGTATTGATCCCGGTACCTTTGACACCCTGTTTTTGGTATTGATCTCGGTACCTTTGACACACTGTTTATTGTATTGATCCCGGTACTTTTGACACACTGTTTAGGGTATTGATCCCGGTACCTTTTATATACTGTTTAGGGTATTGATCCCGGTACTTTTGAAACATTGTTTAGGGTATTGATCCCGTTACCTTTGACACATTGTTTAGGGTATTGATCCCGGTACCTTTTGTATACTGTTTAGGGTATTGATTCCGGTACTTTTGAAACATTGTTTAGGGTATTGATCCTGTTGTCTTTGACACATTGTTTAGGGTATTGATCCCGGTACTTTTGACATACTGTTTAGGGTATTGATCCCGGTACTTTTGACACACTGTTTAGGGTATTGATCCCGTTACCTTTGACACACTGTTTAGAGTATTGATCCCGATACACTGTAAATACGCTGTAACCAATGAGCTTTTTTCACAAAACGACATTTAACGTGGTAAATTCAATGCATGACCATAAAAATACCACGAATTTTAAACCGCATTTTTCATTTTGGTGAAAAGTAAATTTAAAGTTAACAGCACAGCCGAGTAGCTGGGTAATTTGACGTTAAAATGGTTATGTTTCAATATAAGATGCCTTGGAGAAAAAAATTGCGAATGTATTCCCATTTGCTATTATGTAATGTTTGCTTTAAATTCATTAAAAATTAAAAAATAAACAAAATAACTTATTTGATGCTTTATTTGAGTTTCAATTGCAATTCCACTTTTTGGTCTATTTCGAAACTTCGGGGACAAGGAATCAAAAATATCTCAACATATTTTGGCTTCCCGATTAACAATTATGGGGCTCAAACACCAGTCTTTTTAGGGAGAATTCCCATGAAGCTTTGCATTTTTCTTTTACATGATATTTGCTGATAGAAAGAAGATGATTGCCAACGTTTATAAAGTTGGTAGAAATATTGAAATATTTGGTCAAAACAAGGCCGTCGCAAGTGTTACGACAGGTTCGGTTATGGCCTGACCACTTATCTTCCAAAAGATTAAAAACAACAATATTAAAAATTTAATAAAGTAAAAAAAGTGGGTTACACTGCGTTTAATTAACAATAGCGTATAATAAAACAAACAAAATAAGATTAAACAGTGACATCCAGTCAATTATGCATTACGTAAATAATGAACGTTATTAAAACTGTAACAAAGATTGGACGTTTGTAAAAAAACAAAAAAAAAAAAAAACAAACAAAAAAACAAACAAAAAAAAAACAAACAACAAAGGACTAAATGTTCCCTTACTCATTTATTAACCGGATTCTTTTAGTTGATGATGGTTAATAATGCTAAATTTGATCTGACAAATTGCTTTTCTGAAGGCAATGTGGCCATGTTTATGTTTGACGTTAATATAATTTCAAATAACACACACCACTTGAAAGTAAGAAAAAATTGCATTAATTAATTACAGGATATAAACATCGCGTCACGTGCACTGATATTTTAAATTACTTTAATTACAGCATGCACAGTGGATAATAGGCTTTCTGTACATAGGTAGGAAAGTCAGTACTTCTATGGACTTATATTTAATTCAATGTGAAAAATTGAGGAAAAAAATCCCCTACAAAATAAAAAAGGAAAGACAAATAACACGAATACCTCCCGTCCAATATATATATATATATATATATATATATATATATATATATATATATATATATATTGGTGATAAATGCACGAAAGTAAAGAAAAGAAAAGTCCTATCTCAGATTTGGTGCTCTTGCCTGTTGAAACTCATAAGAAGTATCCATATTATTTATTACTATTATTTTTCTTTCTTTCTTCCGTTATCCATATAAAAAAGTTTATATTATTTCAATATTATTTGAACCCATTAAGAAAAGATTCGTTGAATTAAAAAAGATCATAGACTTAACGGATTACAGCAGTTGGTTTTAAAGAGAATTTCTCAAAAACAGTAGAAAGTAGGCCCTCTACCCCCTTTGCTGCAGTATTGTGCTTAATGGCCGTATTACTTTTTTCCCCGCAAAATTATTCCATTAGAGCGCCAGTATTATGTTACTGAAACGTTTGTTTTCAAATTACGAGCGACATGGGAAGGCACTGAAGGGACTGAATACAAATTACACCGATTTCAAGACTCAATATAGAAACATATCTCTACTGAATGAAAAAAACCAATCCATAATACGATAGAATGTGTTGGATGCCACGCATACTCATAATGTGTAATGAAGACTACTCAGATCGTCTGCTTGGTGTTTCATCACCTAGACACTTTTATGTGAGTTACTGATGTTAGCATATGCATGAAGTAAGCTTACAACATATTTCAGGACTGTATAGTCTACATCTATTAAAGTTTATTTTATGAATTTACATTTATGATCATAAGAATTAAAAGTGTCAGAAATAAAACCCATAACTCACTTTAATTGCTTTCCAGGTCTGTCCTGTCTGTCATTGATTTCATTTAAAGGAGTTATTATGCGAAATTATTGCATGCCGCAGACACACTATGTCGAGGTAATCGTAAAAACCCCATCTGTCTTTATTTACTTTTTGGAAACCATAGTGACTGAAACGATTCGTGGGCTACACCATTTCTACAAGGTATAACTTTTAAAGGAGGAAATAAGCAAAACTTACAGTTGAATTAGTCATATGTTTGGAACGTATTCTACGCAGTGTTAACGCCTACATTATTGAAAGTTGTTTGTCGGCACTACATGATATTTTTCACAATGTTTGTTTGCCAATCTTCAAAAGATTTAAAACATGTCATGATGGAGTGCCGAAGAAATATGATGAAAAAAATCATTGGTTTAATGATATATGTGAAGAAAAAAGGTCAATTTTTATGAGTAAATTGAATCATCATCGAGTTGTAAAAACACCTAAAGCAAGACAAGAAATGACAGGTGCAAGATCAGACTATAAAAACTAATACGAAAATACTGGCATGAATATGATGAACTTAAAACATTAGAATTTGAAAAAGCAAAGTTTAATGATGCAAAGTTATACTAGAAAATGTTAAAAGATGCTATGAATCCTAGCCCCTCAAATATTACAATGGATACTTTTTAAAAATATTTTAAAGTTGTAAACAATTCTAATGATCACTTGCTTATACCAGATAAGGATTTTTTTACACCTTAATGAAAGATATGTAAAAGAATAGTTTAACATCATGTTTAATGAACTAAAACAAGATATTTCCCTTCAAGAGGTAGAAAAGGCTTTACATCAAATAAAATTAGGCAGCAGTGCTGGTCCAGATATGATTATCAATGAGTTTCTTTACCATGGTAAAAATATCCTTCTAAATACATTTTGTAATTTATTTAATGCTGTCTTTAAAAGCGGTCACTTTCCAGAAATGTGGTTCGAAGGTCTAGTTATACCATTGCATAAAAAAGGCAATTTAGATGATGTTAATAATTATGGTGGTAAAACGCTTCTTAGTTGCACAGGTAAATTATTCACACGTATACTTAATAATAGACTTACTGGCTGGGCAGAAAACAATCATGTCTTTATTGAAGCACAGGCAGGATTTAGAAAAAACATGAGTACAGTTGACAATATTTTTATTTTACATGGGCTTATCTCACATATCATTAATCAAGGTAAAACACTATTTTGTGAGTTTATTGATTTCACCAAAGCGTTTGATTATATACTAAGGGATAACGTATGGTATAAACAAATAAAGCTTGGTTTAAGGGGAAACATTTTAGATATAATCAAATCAATGTACAGCAATGTAAAGTCAAGAGTTAAATATGATAATAAGTTAAGTGATGAATTCTCTTGTATTCTGTGAATGTTTATCACCATTTTTTTTTCTCAATATTTGTAAATGATTTAGAGGAAGAGTTTGCCATGCATGGTATTAAAGGTATAGATATTGGCATGTTACATATTTTTATTCTTTTATACGCAGATGACATTACCATCTTTTCAGGTTTTCCCGAAGGTCTTCAATCCGGGTTAATTATTTGAAAGATTATTGTGCTAAGTGGAAACTTGTGGTTAACACCTCAAAAACAAAGGTTATGATTTTTAGAAAAGGTGGTACTTTACCTAGAAATATGGAATTCACTTAATGTAATAAAAAAAACTGGAAATTGTAAATAAGATTACATATTTCGGACTTGTTATGACGTCTGGTGGTGCCTTTACTGAAGCACAGACAACATTGGCAGGGCAAGCCAAAAAAGCGATATTTTTACTTGAAAAATACCTTTTTAAATTTACCTCCTTAAAAACAAGCCATGTCATGAATCTTTTTGATAGACTGATAAAACCTATCTTAAATTATTGTTGCCAAGTTTGGGGATTTATTCCTGCTAAATGCATTGAAAGAGTGCATTTTACATTTTTGTAAGAAGATATTAGGAGTGAAGAAGACAACACAAAATGATTTTATTTATGTGGAGTTAGGGCGTACGACAATGATAGTCAATATATTTTATTACATTGTGAAATATTGGTTTAAGATAATAGAGGCAAAGGAGGACAAATATATAAAATATATATACCAAATGATGTTGAACGATTTAGAAGCTCTACCCAATAAAGTAAATTGGGCATATTTAGTTAAAGAGTTATTGTCAAGATTAGGATTCTATGAAGTTTGGGTTAATCAAGGGGTCGGTAACACTGACATATTTTTACAGTCATTTAAATTAAGGTGGATGATCTTAAGAACAGTAGTCGAGCATTATTTTATATTAATATTGAAAATTTCGGATCAAAACTTTACCTTGATAGCATCTATTCTTTGAAATATAGAAATGCATTTGCTAAATTTAGAGTATCCTCTCACAGACTTGAAGTTGAAGCTGGTAGATGGGTGAGACCATATAAACCAATTCATGATAGACTTTGTTCTATTTGTAACTCATTGAAGATGAATATCATTTTGTCCTTGAATGCGTATTGTATAAAGATCTAAGAGCCAAATATATAGAGAAATATTTCAGAAAAAGACCAAATATGTTTAAATTTATAGAACTTATGAATATCCAGAATACTAGAATTTTGAATAATTTGGCCACTTACATTTATAAAGCTTTTAATCATAGAAATACCGTCCTATATGCATAGATCTTGTAAATATTTTGACTGACCACCATTTCAATATGAATTTGATTTACATAACTTCTGATTTTATCTTCATACTATTACCTTTAATAATGTATATATCTCTTTCTCCCTACGGAGAAGTTTTGTGAATTAATCTGCTTATTTCATTTGCATGGATTTGCATCTGCATGCATATGTAATTTCGTTCTTACTATGATTTCTTTGTATATTGTAAACTATAGATGATGATAGCTTGTTGTTTATTGTACTATCTGCCATTCAATTCAGTTCATTGAAAAAAGATGTATCCTCACAGTCCGTTTGGGCTATTGGAATGTATCCTCACAGTCCGTTTGGGCTATTGGAATGTATCCTCACAGTCCGTTTGGGCTATTGTAATGTATCCTCACAGTCCGTTTGGGCTATTGGAATGAATAAAGACTCTTCTTCTTCTATGAAATGAAGGTCAGGGTATGAGACTAAGCCCCAACTGTAACTTTTGTTCCACTGGACCATGTTATTAACTTTACCTGATTTTTGTTGTGCATAAACGACTTTTAACACATTATTGGCTATATATCATACCGAGGCTATATACCATACCGAGGCTATATATCATACATACAGAGGCTATCTATCATACATACAGAGGCTATCTATCATACAGAGGCTATATATCATACCGAGGCTATATATCATACATACAGAGGCTATCTATCATGGTGTCGCTCTCCAGTTTCGTACTTTGCATAGGGTTAGAAATTTAAAGAAAAAGAATTACCCAGGGTTTCCTCACTGGCTGTTCTGGCTATTTAAAAAAGACCTTGTATATCTTAGGCATTGTTAAAAGAACTTTGAATTCCCTTTATTTTGGTGTATGATTGATGGGTGAAATTTGGGTTATAGAGTATACAGCTTGGTCTTACTTAAGATGTGCACCTCTCAAAAAACTGCTAGCTCCGCTTAGTCATTTTCACTTCCTGGACTTCAAAGATAAATATAAAAAAAGAGCCGATAACTTTTTTTACTTTTTAGATATTTTGTAATTTATTCATAGTACTTTCAGAGGCTGGTATTGTCTGCTCTGGCAAAATTCGTTTCCCTATTTTAATAACTCCTGAAAATAGTGCACTTTTGACTAATTCAGGCTGATTTTTCGAGTACTTTAGAGCGGCCATTTTGTCTGCCGTGTGCTTAGATCATGTCCAGTGTCCACAAGTACAATATGTAAAGAAATTTCAGCCACAGTACATGAAAGTAACATAGAGGTATGCCAACATTCTCTCCATTGTGCATGTTGCAAATGCAAAATACTTCATCTTACACCTGTCACTCTCTCAGAAGCATGTATTATCTGTAGAGCGCTCCCATATATATCATACCGAGGCTATATATCATACATACAGAGGCTATATATCATACAGAGGCTATATATCATACCGAGGCTATATATCATACAGAGGCTATATATCATACCGAGGCTATATATCATACAGAGGCTATATATCATACCGAGGCTATATATCATACAGAGGCTATATATCATACAGAGGCTATATAACATACAGAGGCTATATATCATACATACAGAGGCTATATATCATACAGAGGCTATATATCATACCGAGGCTATATATCATACAGAGGCTATATATCATACAGAGGCTATATATCATACCGAGGCTATATATCATACCGAGGCTATATATCATACATACAGAGGCTATCTATCATACAGAGGCTATATATCATACCGAGGCTATATATCATACAGAGGCTATATATCATACCGAGGCTATATATCATACAGAGGCTATATATCATACCGAGGCTATATATCATACCGAGGCTATATATCATACAGAGAAAATAGGAGCTGAGTTCCTTTCCTAACGACACACTGAGAAAATTGACCCTGGGCGGGTATCGAACCAACGATCCTTGGATTACGAGTCCGACGCTCTACCAAATGAGCTTCTTGGTTTAGAGAAACGATCAACAATAATATGACACGAATTGATGGAAATGTTGCGTAAAATAAATGAATTTCCTTAGAGCAAAAGAGATTGCAATACTAAATATATCGCTATTGAAAATATAAAAAAATATCAATTAGATGAAAATGTATGTATGTATGTAATTTTGATTTTTCTTAAAGTGTGCCTAAGAAGTTACGAAGCAAGCGTAATTTACTTTTAGCATCTTTTATTAACTCAGTAAAATAGAGAGGACATTGCTCCTAATAGGAGTAATATTAAAGTATATTTCATCATATAGTGTCATTGCAGTTTTGTATACAACCCACACCAAAAATTGAAGAACAAACATGACCAACCGTTTTCAAAGTTACACCTCTTCATGAAAATCCCCGTTATTTGTAGCTATTGAAGTTAAACGTTTGCACACAGACTTATCGATTGGAACGGAAATTTACTGGGCGCTGATATTGGCGGAAAGTAATGCCGGAAGTTTATATTTGTCTCCTCTCTTTTTTTTCTGAACTGGTCTTGCACTTCGCAATTATTCGAGAACAGGGCCATATTTCCGCCATTTCAGATATGATTCAACACTAAATTTCCGTCAGAAAATCGAACAGTTGGTCTCCAAATATAGCTTTTAAATGACATGTGATCATGAAGGGATATCTTTCATGACGGTTGATCATGATAGTTTGTTTCTAGTAGATTATGAATGAAATAGCAATGCCACTACTTACTTATAATGAATGATACTTAAGTAAGAGCGTATTTAGGGCTGGATGATGTTTCCTAACCTTCATTGGACTGGATATTGACTCCTTTTCATAGACACAATGGCATAAAAGTATACTTTCCTTGTGTAGCCTATAATCTTACAGATACCAGTAACAAATAGGAAATATTCTTTACCTAAAATCATAAAATAAAAATCTGTAAAATCAACAGATCATCAAACTATCTCTTGAGGCGAAATGAAATTCGGCATAATCTTTTATTTTGTAAGCTAGTGAAACTTTAAAAAATATCTTCATAATTCGTTTTAAACAAAGCGAACCACAAAAATCGAGAAAAAAAGGGAAGTGGGTGTGGACGGAGTGGAGATGTATCAAATGTCAATGACTAATTGCGGGAAATATAAAAATGAAATTTTAAAAATGATTCTTGAGAGGATGGCTAGTGAATGACTCAGTGAAATTACACTCAATTTATGTTCAATAATTTTATGCAAATCATCAACAGTACATCATCAGCAACGTAATACTGACATGGTATACAAGCGTTTTGCATTATAAACTCGGAAGTTGTCAATAGTTTCGAAGGATTCAAGCTACCCATTGTAAAATGTATTCTTTTCATTTGCCTGTTAGGAAGTTTATTTTATCAATCATTTGCAGTTCTTAATGGACATGTTTAATTTATGCTTGTCGTACATATGATACACTTTCGGTGCCTTTCTGATTGAGTTGTCATAAAATTATTGGAATTACATTTCAGTCAGTCCTTTATCTTCATATAATTCCTAGGAGCGAAATGCAAACAGGAAAACAGATCAATATAAAATTGGTATCTTTGATATTCAATCGTTGTTTATTTCATGTATTACAGTGTGACTTTTCTTTCAATTGGCATCCTCGTTCAGTTAAAAGTGCATAGGTTTATCGATAGCTAAGGTGTTGAGGGCTATTGGGATAATGACAATCTTTGTTTTGATATCCAAAAATGTTTTTATCACGTTAAAAAGAAATATATTTGTCCCGTCCTTTGAATCTCATTTGATTTGCATACATATATTTTATATGTGTATACTTCCACAAGAGATAAACACAAACACTGAATTTTTTTTGGCAGTTACTATTCAGACATATCGACAATTACCTCTGGTTTGGAAAACGAAATTGCATTTTGCAATAGCTTTTAGTTACAGTAATGATATCACAAAGCTGTATCATTCACAAATAAAGCCTCAATCTCTGCTGTTAAATTAACGTGTGAATTCTGCACAGAATATATGGGAAATAATAACGAATCAGTTGCTTCTCCTATTTCGACATTTTAGTATTCTAATCAATCGCTTGATTACTGTATGTACTTGATACATGATTATAATTATGAACTTATTCATCTATCTGTGTTGAAAACTTAATATGAGTGACAGGAAACAAACACACACATAAAGAGAGAGAGAGAGAGAGAGAGAGAGACAGATAGAAAACAGTATGCAAATCCCATTAACAAGAAATGTTGGTAAGTTTTATTTTCACTTTAATAACAGAAAATAAAGAGATCTGGTGCTTGAATTAAACATTCCAAGAACAAAAATATTTCTTCGTGTTTATGATTTTAATTGCATAAGATATGCCTCATGCTTGAAGGTACAAAACGTTTATTTAATGAGAAATTTATGTTATCACGCCTAAGTAGGGCCTTTTCTCTGCGCAGTGCCTAGCAGCCCTTGGCCACAGCACTTTGATTATCTATGACACAACATCACATTATTGAAGTCCCCCAAACAAACTCAACAAATCTTAATTACATCTTGATTAAAAGCCTCTCTCCTTCTCTCCCACCTCCACTCACCGCCCCTCCCCCAAAGTCCCCCCAGTCCGTTGGCTATTTTCATGTGTTATGTATAATGTTTACATATTTAACTTTTGTCCTTCATATTTAACTTTGTCCTTGGTTATACGATGTAAACAAGTTGTTTACTTAGAATTTGAGGTCAGGGTTGCTATTGATTACAATTATACTGGTTTTTCCATTAGAATTACTGATATTTGTCAGATAAGCCATGTGATTTTCTAGAAAATTCTGTCAGGTGGCCTGTATTTATATATAGGAAGTTTGGTAAGCCGTATTTCATTCCTATGCAACTATCAGTCTTTAAGGAATTTGGTTTAAAAATCAGATGTTTATAGTTGTGTTGTGAAAATCCAGTCTGATCAAGGGTCAAGGGTCAAATTTTATGTCTGCAATTTTCCAACAAGTTATGCATGAATTAGGCATCCAACAGTTTCAATCATCTGCCTATCACACGTTAGGGAATCAGTTCAAGAGCCATTGGGTTTTAGTCCCTTTGAACTGGTTTTAGGACATACCGTCCGGGGACCATTGACATTATTGAAAGAGAAACTTCTTTCAAATGAAGATTCAAAGATTAATCTTCTTGATAATGTCTCAGATTTCAAATATAAGTTGTCAAAGGCTTGTGAAGTAGCAAGAACCAATCTTCACTCTGCTCAGTCAAAAATGAAATTAAGGTATGACAGAAATACACAGGAAAGGAGTTTCAGCCTGGTGAGAACGTTCTGGCTCTCTTGCACATGCTTCAAAATCCCCTTCGGGCTAAATTTTATGGTCCTTATACAGTTGAAAAGAAAGTAAATGACTTAAATTATATCATTAACACTCCTGGGAGGCAGAAACAGAAACAACTTTGACATATAAATATATTAAAGGAGTATTTTGACAGAGATAGCCCAGTTATTTATTCAATCAATTTAGTTGTACCTGCCCCACACAGTGAGGATGTCAACGATGGAATACAATCTGTCTGTAGTGATTCTGGTTTAACCAAACTTTAGAATTCAGAAATATTGAACGATCTGGACCAGAAACTTTCACATCTACAACAACTGGAAAGAAACGAACTAAAACAGCTATTACATGAGTATGAGCACTTGTTTCCTGATGTTCTTACACGAACAAATAAAATCTATCATGACGTTGACATTGTAGATTCTACACTTGTGAAACAGCATCCTTACATGATGAATCCTCTCAGACCGGAATATTTAAAAAAAGGAAATTCAATATTTACTGGAGAATGATTTTATAGAACCAAGTAAAAGTAGCTGGAGTTCACCGTGTATTCTTTTGCCTAAGCCAGATAATACATTCCGCATGTGTACTGACTATAGAAAAGTCAACGGTGTCACCAAAATGGATTCATTTCCAATGCCAAGAACGGATGATTGCATTGATAAAATTGGAAATGCGAAAAATGTCACCAAGTTTGACCTTTTGAAAGGATTCTGGCAAATTCCACTCACTGAAAGGGCAAACGAAATTTCAGCATTTGTAACTCCAGATGGGCTTTATCAATATAAAGTGATGCCTTTTGGTATGAAAAATTATGCGGCAACATTCCTGTGTCTTATGAACATGATAACATCTGGCCTAGATATTTGTGACGCGTACATCGATGACGTCATTATCAACAACGACACCTGGAAAGATCATTTGGAAACCATTCGGAAATTTTTCGATCGACTCAGTGATGCAAATCTGACGATTAATTTAAGCAAAAGTGAGTTTTGCCATGCTTGTGTCACATTTTAGGACATACTGTGGGACAAGGTCAAGTTAAACCTGTACAAGCTAAGGTCAAGGCTATCTCTGAATTTCCTGTGCCTGTTTGTAAAATGCAACTGATGTTATTTTAGGATGGCTGGATATTATCGGAAATTTTGTTTAAATATTTCCATAATTGTCGAACCTTTGACAAATTTGTTGAGTAAGAAATCCTAGTTTCATTGATCTGACCAGTGTCAGAAATCCTGGATAAATTAAAGGCGACGCGTAAGAATGCACCAGTTCTTTCTGCAACAAATTTCAGCCAATTATTTAAGATGACCATTGATGCAAGTGATGTGGGAGTTGGCGGAGTATTGATTTAGAAAGACAAAAATGGTGTGGATCATCCAGTGTGTTTTTTTTCTAACAAACTGGACAAGCACCAGAAAAACGATTCCACAATTGAGAAGATATATTTGGCTTTGATATTAGCTTTACAACATTTTCAAGGGTATGTTACCTCGGCTCTTTCTCCAGTTATATTATTCAGTGATCACAATCCCCTTACTTTCATCAACAAAATGAAAGATAAAAATCAGAGATGGTTGCGATGGAGTATAATGCTGCAAGAATACAACAGTGACATTAGACACATCAGTGGAAAAGACAATGATGTTGCAGATGCACTTTCACGTGTATAAAAGTACTATATTACCTTTTTTGTAATAAATCTGAGTGACATTTAGAAGACATTTTCCTATGTAATTTTGATCATTATAGTATCAGATGTATATTTAAAAAGAAATCTTTATTGCATTAATCTTTCTTTTTCTTTATGAGGGGAGGTGTTATGTATAATGTTTACATAATTAACTCTTGTCCTACATATTTAACGTTGTCCTTGGTTATAGGATGCAAATAAGTTGTTTACTTAGAATTTGCGGTCAGAGTTGCTTTTGTTTACAATTATACTGTTTTTTTCCACTATAATTACTTATATTTGTCAGGTAAGCCATATGATTTATTGAAAATTCTGTCAGGTGGCCTGTGTTTATATATAGGAAGTTTGGTAAGGAGTATTTCATTCCTATGCTAACTATCAGTCTTTCCGGAATTTGGTTTAATAATCAGATGTTTATTGTTGTGTTGTGAAAATCAGAACAAATTCAGAGAGAGGAATTATTTATTTAAAATATTCATTGAAAATACTAAAGTGCTCATGGATTTTAGGACTTTTTGAGATTTATGTGAATTCATTCAAAGACATTCTGGATTACATCCTTGTAGTACATCAGTATATTCAAGACACCTGTAGTACATCAGGACATTCAAGACTACTGGCATATCAATATCTTCAAGACTACTTGAATTCATTCGAAAGATTCTATATTTTGGACTTGTGATTAGTACACTTAGGATTATTGGATTATTTGAACTTTATTTCACATTATTGTAAAAAGTGTCTTTTGAATTTTCACTTTAATTGTCTAGAAATAAATTGCTTGTTTATTTTACTTACATTGGTGGTTTCACTTTCTTTCTGTAACATATTTTCATTCCATAGAGTCGTAACACTTGACTGTTGCAAGTGAATTCATGGATATATATATATATATATATATATATATATATATATATATATATATATATATATATATATATATATATATATATATATATATATATATATATAATATTACATTCCGGAAATCTGAATGCATCGATGTTTGTCCCATTTTTATATCTTCTGATCACAATTAAAAACAATTTATTATTTAAATAGGAGAGTATAACATAGACTTTTGATATCGACCATTTCTTTTCTGTTGCAGCAGCTGTAGGCTTGTATCCCCTTGTGAGCAATACTAATATTATCTATACCTGGGGTAAGGTCTGACGTACAATGTCATTGAGACATGTATATTCTTAACTTGAACTATAACCAATAGCTTTAGTTATCAACTTTAAAGAAAAATAGTGAGTGAAGTTTTTATTTATTTAATGATTAAAAAACCCCATGTTAAATATAAATGACAACCATTCTTATATTTGTAACTATGTAAGGACAGAAGAGGTAAAAATTTAAGATGTTAGAAAAAGACACATTTTGCAGTTAAAGGAACTAACAAATAGAGAAGAATAATTAAAATTATCTGATGCGTACCAATAAATTATATGAATTGTTCTATACTTCTATTTTGAAAAATAGATCAGTAATGTTGATTTAATTTTGTACAAGTCTGTGACACCATTAGTTCTTATCTTTTTATTTCATGCTCTTTCACCCGTGGCTGCTTGTGATAACAAGGTCAACACAAAACTCGCCAACCATTCCAACTCAGCTGTGCACGATGTTCTGTCCTTCGAAATGCTGCCCATTGAGTAAAATCACATATGGAATGGCAATGAACGTGGCCAAAAAGAGAAACATTTGATACTACAAATGAAAACAAAAGGCGAATATGGTTTACACGAAAAGCTCTAATCCATAAGTGTTTTTTTTTTAACCGACCGTGCATCAGTTTCTTTCCTATCAGTTTTCTCATCCCCACTATCCTCTAGTTACGATAAGTTATTATTATTATAATAAACCTAAGGTATGTACTATTTTTACGTCTCCGTTTATAGCTGTGTTAGATTTGAGTGATTATTTGTTTGATTATGGGGAGTCGGTGATGGGGAAGATATTTCTCAAACTGAGTAATTAGCTAATTAATTGGAGCAGGCGTAATAATCTACAGTATTTTATGGTAGCATGGATTAGTTTTTGTAAAATGGACCCTGTCAAATTTCTTAATATAAGGAATTCTTGGGATATTCTCACGTGTACGTTTTTGGTCATTTGAGAAAGGAATAATTCTATGTATTTGGTGTTTGGGTCATGTTTCTTAGTAAGTGGCATGAAATACCGATCTACGGCTTAGAAAAGCGTTCTGATAAGTTATACGAACATGAAGCAAGTAAACCACGTAAGTGTGAAAATAGAGTCGTGAATGTGTGGTTGTTACCTGATTGGAGAGAACTTATTTGTGATATTAGCGCGTTTAAGAACCCTTCAGTTGACAACGACTGTTGTGTTGAGGTCCTTAGAAATAGGGGAAACATCGACCTCAACCCAGCCTGACACAAGTGTTCCACATTGGTTGTATCACTCAGTAGTCAGGTGTTGTCAGACCTCTTGAGTCCTAAATAATAATAATAATAATAATAATAATAATAATAATAATAATAATAATAATAATAATAATAATAATAATATCAATAATAATAATAATAATAATAATAATAATAATAATAATAAAGTTACACGCAAATGAGCTCACTACTGAGCGAATCAAACAACTTCTGCGTGAGCCTGTCTTGAGGTCGATGTTTCCCCTATTTCCGAGGACCTCAAGACAACAGTCGTAGCCAATTGAAGGGTTTTTAAACACGCAAATACTACAAATAATTTTCCTCTAATCACCTAATGACTACATATCACGAAACTCTTATTTCAGACTTGCATGGTTTTTCTTGCTACACATTTGTATGACTCGTCAGTAAGCCTTTTGAAGCCGAAATTGGTACTTTACACCATGCACCACAAAACAAGACCTAAACACATAATACAAAGAATTATTCCTATCTCAAAAATTACTAAACACTTATACCTAAAAATACCCAGAGAATTCCTTATGTAAAGAAATTAGGGTGGGTCAATTTTACGAAACTAATCCGTAGATGGCGTCATATGTAACCAGAGTTTCACGCAGTGACATAAATAATTAGTTCGCGCCAAGCAGTATAGCGCTATAGTGGTGCTACCTTGCATCCAAACTTGTTCGCTTGTTCATAAATACTGGGTCCATTTCTAGATACGTAATTATTTCTTCAGTTATTTTGATCTTTTTCTTTAGACCTTTCGTTATTCTGGATAATTTTGGTTTTCAGTGCCAAAAGGTAAATATTTACTTTGCTACATATGTAACTCTTTGTGTATATAAAACAGGGAATGTTTCATATTTTTTTTTTTTTTTTTACCTGCAACATTTCCAACTTTTGGTTCACACACACACACACACCCACACACACTCATATGATGCAGTTACAAAACAGAAATAAACAAGACAAACAATAAACAGAAAAGAAAGCCTTGAACATATAAAACTTTACATGACCATTATTCAGTGAGAGTCGATAGCGCATAGGTTAGTTAAAAACTAGTTTTGCACTGTTCGTTGTCAGTATTTTACACTTATCTTAAACAGTGTCTGACGCGATCCCTATCTGGATTATATGTATATGAAAGGACTGTTAGTTATCTGACGCGATCCGTAGCTGATTATATGTATATGAAAGGACTGTTAGTTATCTGACGCGATCCCTAGCTGGATTATATGTATCTGAAAGGACTGTTAGTTATCTGACGCGATCCCTAGCTGGATTATATGTATATAAAAGGACTGTTAGTTATCTAACGCGATCCCTTGCGGGATCCAGTGTATCTGAAAGGACTGTTAGTTATCTGACGCGATCCCTTGCGGGATCCAGTGTATCTGAAAGGACTGTTAGTTATCTGACGCAATCCCTTGCGGGATCCAGTGTATCTGAAAGGACTGTTAGTTATCTGACGCGATCCCTTGCGGGATCCAGAGTATCTGAAAGGACTGTTAGTTATCTGACGCGATCCCTTGCTGGATCCAGTGTATCTGAAAGGACTGTTAGTTATCTGACGCGATCCCTTGCGGGATCCAGTGTATCTGAAAGGACTGTTAGTTATCTGACGCAATCCCTTGCGGGATCCAGTGTATCTGAAAGGACTGTTAGTTATCTGACGCGATCCCTTGCGGGATCCAGTGTATCTGAAAGGACTGTTAGTTATCTGACGCGATCCCTTGCGGGATCCAGTGTATCTGAAAGGACTGTTAGTTATCTGACGCAATCCCTTGCGGGATCCAGTGTATCTGAAAGGACTGTTAGTTATCTGACGCAATCCCTTGCGGGATCCAGTGTATCTGAAAGGACTGTTAGTTATCTGACGCGATCCCTTGCGGGATCCAGTGTATCTGAAAGGACTGTTAGTTATCTGACGCGATCCCTTGCGGGATCCAGTGTATCTGAAAGGACTGTTAGTTATCTGACGCGATCCCTTGCGGGATCCAGTGTATCTGAAAGGACTGTTAGTTATCTGACGCGATCCCTTGCGGGATCCAGTGTATCTGAAAGGACTGTTAGTTATCTGACGCGATCCCTTGCGGGATCCAGTGTATCTGAAAGGACTGTTAGTTATCTGACGCGATCCCTTGCGGGATCCAGTGTATCTGAAAGGACTGTTAGTTATCTGTCTCGATCCCTTGCGGGATCCAGTGTATCTGAAAGGACTGTTAGTTATCTGACGCGATCCCTTGCGGGATCCAGTGTATCTGAAAGGACTGTTAGTTATCTGACGCGATCCCTTGCGGGATCCAGTGTATCTGAAAGGACTGTTAGTTATCTGACGCGATCCCTTGCGGGATCCAGTGTATCTGAAAGGACTGTTAGTTATCTGACGCGATCCCTTGCGGGATCCAGTGTATCTGAAAGGACTGTTAGTTATCTGACGCGATCCCTTGCTGGATCCAGTGTATCTGAAAGGACTGTTAGTTATCTGACGCGATCCCTTGCGGGATCCAGTGTATCTGAAAGGACTGTTAGTTATCTGACGCGATCCCTTGCGGGATCCAGTGTATCTGAAAGGACTGTTAGTTATCTGACGCGATCCCTTGCGGGATCCAGTGTATCTGAAAGGACTGTTAGTTATCTGACGCGATCCCTTGCGGGATCCAGTGTATCTGAAAGGACTGTTAGTTATCTGACGCGATCCCTTGCGGGATCCAGTGTATCTGAAAGGACTGTTAGTTATCTGACGCGATCCCTTGCGGGATCCAGTGTATCTGAAAGGACTGTTAGTTATCTGACGCGATCCCTTACGGGATCCAGTGTATCTGAAAGGACTGTTAGTTATCTGACGCGATCCCTTGCGGGATCCAGTGTATCTGAAAGGACTGTTAGTTATCTGACGCGATCCCTTGCGGGATCCAGTGTATCTGAAAGGACTGTTAGTTATCTGACGCGATCCCTTGCGGGATCCAGTGTATCTGAAAGGACTGTTAGTTATCTGACGCGATCCCTTGCGGGATCCAGTGTATCTGAAAGGACTGTTAGTTATCTGACGCGATCCCTTACGGGATCCAGTGTATCTGAAAGGACTGTTAGTTATCTGACGCGATCCCTTGCGGGATCCAGTGTATCTGAAAGGACTGTTAGTTATCTGACGCGATCCCTTACGGGATCCAGTGTATCTGAAAGGACTTTTAGTTATCTGACGCGATCCCTTGCGGGATCCAGTGTATCTGAAAGGACTTTTAGTTATCTGACGCGATCCCTTGCGGGATCCAGTGTATCTGAAAGGACTGTTAGTTATCTGACGCGATCCCTTACGGGATCCAGTGTATCTGAAAGGACTGTTAGTTATCTGACGCGATCCCTTACGGGATCCAGTGTATCTGAAAGGACTGTTAGTTATCTGACGCGATCCCTTGCTGGATCCAGTGTATCTGAAAGGACTGTTAGTTATCTGACGCGATCCCTTGCTGGATCCAGTGTATCTGAAAGGACTGTTAGTTATCTGACGCGATCCCTTGCTGGATCCAGTGTATCTGAAAGGACTGTTAGTTATCTGACGCGATCCCTTGCTGGATCCAGTGTATCTGAAAGGACTGTTAGTTATCTGACGCGATCCCTTGCGGGATCCAGTGTATCTGAAAGGACTGTTAGTTATCTGACGCGATCCCTTGCGGGATCCAGTGTATCTGAAAGGACTGTTAGTTATCTGACGCGATCCCTTGCGGGATCCAGTGTATCTGAAAGGACTGTTAGTTATCTGACGCGATCCCTTACGGGATCCAGTGTATCTGAAAGGACTGTTAGTTATCTGACGCGATCCCTTACGGGATCCAGTGTATCTGAAAGGACTGTTAGTTATCTGACGCGATCCCTTACGGGATCCAGTGTATCTGAAAGGACTGTTAGTTATCTGACGCGATCCCTTACAGGATCCAGTGTATCTGAAAGGACTGTTAGTTATCTGACGCGATCCCTTGCGGGATCCAGTGTATCTGAAAGGACTGTTAGTTATCTGACGCGATCCCTTACGGGATCCAGTGTATCTGAAAGGACTGTTAGTTATCTGACCCGATCCCTTACGGGATCCAGTGTATCTGAAAGGACTGTTAGTTATCTGACGCGATCCCTTACGGGATCCAGTGTATCTGAAAGGACTGTTAGTTATCTGACGCAATCCCTTGCGGGATCCAGTGTATCTGAAAGGACTGTTAGTTATCTGACGCGATCCCTTGCGGGATCCAGTGTATCTGAAAGGACTGTTAGTTATCTGACGCGATCCCTTGCGGGATCCAGTGTATCTGAAAGGACTGTTAGTTATCTGACGCGATCCCTTGCGGGATCCAGTGTATCTGAAAGGACTGTTAGTTATCTGACGCGATCCCTTGCGGGATCCAGTGTATCTGAAAGGACTGTTAGTTATCTGACGCGATCCCTTGCGGGATCCAGTGTATCTGAAAGGACTGTTAGTTATCTGACGCGATCCCTTGCGGGATCCAGTGTATCTGAAAGGACTGTTAGTTATCTGACGCGATCTCTTGCGGGATCCAGTGTATCTGAAAGGACTGTTAGTCATCTGACGCGATCCCTTGCGGGATCCAGTGTATCTGAAAGGACTGTTAGTTATCTGACGCGATCCCTTGCGGGATCCAGTGTATCTGAAAGGACTGTTAGTTATCTGACGCGATCCCTTGCGGGATCCAGTGTATCTGAAAGGACTGTTAGTTATCTGACGCGATCCCTTGCGGGATCCAGTGTATCTGAAAGGACTGTTAGTTATCTGACGCGATCCCTTGCGGGATCCAGTGTATCTGAAAGGACTGTTAGTTATCTGACGCGATCCCTTGCGGGATCCAGTGTATCTGAAAGGACTGTTAGTTATCTGACGCGATCCCTTGCGGGATCCAGTGTATCTGAAAGGACTGTTAGTTATCTGACGCGATCCCTTACGGGATCCAGTGTATCTGAAAGGACTGTATATATTACTTGAAGTACAACTAAAACTTGTAGCTAAATTTATCAGAGATACGATTTTCATTATTTTTGACCATACGAATACTCTGCTTTGTGCTTATGTGCTTAAGAAATTTAAGACATCGATAAGTTACATTTTATAGTGAATATATGCATACACTCATTTTATAGTGAATATATGTATACACTTATTTTATAGTGAATATATGCATACACTTATCAAGGAAATTTTCTCATGTTTTACACATGAGCAGTTAGCAGACATTATTAAGAGAAATTAATATGGCACATGAGGAATTAGCAGACATTCTCAAGAGAAATTAACATAGAAACTTAAGCTCTGTACCTCATCTAGTTTCGGTTGAATAAAATAGAGATGCGTCTGATGATAATCATTCTGTGAACTATGCAAAATAGGATCTTTATATACAGGTACATATGTACTAATTTATACTCCAATTAATGGAAGTTATGGAGCTTGTCCTTTAAAATTTATTATATTCCTGTACGAAGCATTAGATAGAATGTAAAGGTTTGTTCAGGAATATCAAATTTCTCGTGCCCGAGTGTATCATTTCGATGAATCAAGGGAAAGATGATAAAACTATCACAATGGAAACCCTAATGGACTTACATCAGTATAGAGTGTCTCAACAACTGTTGTAATACATACAAATATGGACAGATTACATTTTTACCAATTCTAAAGCTGCAACTCCTCCTGGGAAATGTTTCGTATTGAAATTAAAAGCCAGAAATGGCAAAAAGCAATATAGTGGCATTTTACATTATATGATTAGAACATAAACAAACAACGTATCATAAACAAAAATTGCTTGAAAATCCTGGGTTGGTCTGGCGTACACGGCAATATTCCACTGAGATGACTAAATTGGCGTACACGGAAATATTCCACTGAGATGACTAAATTGGCGTATACGGTAATATTCCACTGAGTCGACTAAATTGTAAAAACGAGACATAACGGTATCTGCTATTGGTTAAGACTAAACGGCAAAATTGTTGATATTCGTCATTTTAGGTAAATGTTTCGAAAATTAACCAGAACTTTTGTTCACTTAAGGTTTCAGTAGTAAGAAAATGCTTATGCTTTGATTTTGCAAAGACACCATTCCATCGAAAAAGAGCAGTTTAGTTGTCCGATATTGTGTGGGTATTGTTCACTTTAATCCCAACTTTAAACCGCGAGATTTATTTGCTTGCTAACTTGCAGGCTCGTTTTCTGAAGTTAATCATGTAGCATTCTAAATTAATCGAGCGAACGAGTGTGGACGATCTAGGAAATGTAACTGTATGGGCCATCTTTGATGGGGAATCGCAAAGGTACAACGAACAAAACTGCACGCACTCTGTGCCGCGTGGACGATCGAGGAAATGCAGCTTTAGAGACCATCTTTGATAGGGAATCTTCAAGGTAAAGCAAGCATTAACTTAAGGCCCGCTGTGCAGCGTTGACGATCGAGGAAATGTAGCTTTATAAACCATCTTTGATAGGGAATCTTCAAGGCACAACGAACTCTGTGCAGTGTGGTCGATCGAGGAGATGCAGCTGTAGAGACCGTCTTTGATAGGGAGTCTTTTGAGGTAAAACAAACATTAACTGCATGCACTTTGTGCATCACCTGCAGTTTCCATTCACAGAACCAAACTTTTAAATGAGTTAAGTGTGAGCGTAAATAGTTTAGTTGTCTCGAAATCTTCGAAACCAAAAGTCGTTGGATCGAATCTACATATTATCAATTTGTGTTGTTTTTTTTTTTTTTTTTTCACACTTCAAAATCTACAAGAATGGGGAAAAAAACCCACATGGTTCTGATAGATCTAATTAGCAACTTTCAAAACAAATTGACAATTTTGTGAACTTTGAAGCACTGATTCAGGATGCAGCTGCAATTCTCGAGGGCACACATCGTTATGCTGCATTACGAAAACTTTTCAAGTTCATCAGAGTTCGATTGTATGGCGATTTGTGATAATGATAATTTTGTTCTATATAAGTCGCAACTTGGCCATTGTCAACCAAAATGACCTTATTTTTTAACAATCGTTTGAGATTGTTTTTTCTCAGTATCTTGCAAGTTTAAATAAAGAATCTATACACACTGATGAATCATTTCAGTATCATTTAATTTACGCAAGGAAGAAAAGAGAAATGTTTGCAAAATCTTTTCTCTAATTGTTCATTTATGCTTCGGAATCTGATATATCCTTTTCACGAACCTTGAAATTAATATTTAAGAAAATGCATGGGACAGTAGAAATAGGAGAAGAAATGGTTAGGTATTGGGAATTAATGCATCTTAAAAAAAGGTCAAATTCTGATAGAAGTCGCTTATTTTTTTAAATTTACCTAATTGTGGGGCAGAAAGTCATTATTGACGTATGTAAACATCCATTAGACTGTGTATGGACAAACTTTCCTCAGATACAATTTGATAATACGCTTTACATTCTAATCTGATGTTTAATTAATTCAACATCTAACTTTTTTCCCCAGAAGATTGTTCGCAGAGTTTTATCCAATGCACCTTATCATTCATTGGTTAAACGTATTCTTTAGGGAATCCTCTGGGGATTCTTTGGAAATAACGCAGACTTTCTTATTTCCATTGAATTTTTATTTTGAATATTTTATTTCAAAATTTATGTTTTGAGTTAACATACATTCTACTAAGATTTTTAATAACCGCTGTGTATTTATGATTATTGTTTCATGATGTCACATAAATAGACCTTATAATAATATGTACACCCCCACCCCCGCCCAAAATAAGCAGTAATCATCCTCCACCCACGCGCAAAATTAAAAGCGATCTGCTAAAATTTTTCGAAGTTTGTCTTTCTCGTGTTTCTTCCTTCCTCTGCATCCTGGAATCTTATGCACTATGTGTGTGCGTACGTGTGTGTTTCCTTCTGTGGTTGTCATGTAACGACGTCATCAGCACGGAACGCTTGATAGTGCTTTTCTAAACGGCACATGTAAGGATCACTCACACGAATTACACTGCATGCATGTTCGTGTAAGAACACGCATAATATTTTCATTTTAGAATATGAACTATACAAATAGCTATTCATATACGGTCACATTTCATTCTCTTTCTCATTTGAAATCAAACATTCCAGATATCAAATATCATTTTATTATACGGAGATTTATAGATTTCTAATCTTTGTTTTCCAGTTAAAATCGATCGATACGTATGCATTATGAATGAAAGACTGATACTTGTAATTTCATTAATTGCTTCTCTTTAACAGTAAGGGACCAAAATCTGATCGATGTGTTTTAATTGGTAAAATATTTTTGCCTTTACCAGGTGTGCGTTCCCAGCCACTATAATGGTAAATATGGCAGACAATAGTACTTGTTATTCTGAATGGCATTCAAAACATTAGCATTTACCTTTGCGTCGGATATATTGAAAGATTAGTATTAATATCTTTTTATCGCTTTTTTTTTCTTTTTCAACCATCATAGTACTATTACCAGTATAGTACATAATTCCTTGGCCATCAATATCATTAAAGATGTTGTTGTTGTTGTTGTTGCTTTTGTGTTTTACAGCACAGCAACACACGTAGGTTATTTAGTGCCAAGGCAGTTAGAGAAAAGTTCCTTGCGCAAGGCAGTGGCGCCGCGAGTGTTCGAGGCGCCCGCGGAAATGTTCTTTAGTGGCGCCACCAAGCCACTGCGCCTCCTCATTAAGGATGTAATAACAAGTGTAACAATATGGATCGGATTAATAATACTTTAGTACAGTTACTGTATTTCGACGTAGATATGGATCGGATTGATTATAGTTTAGTACAATAACTGTATTTTAACGTGGATATGGATCGGATTAATAATGATTTAGTACAGTTACTGTATTTTGACGTGGATATGGATCGGATTCATAATACTTTAGTACAGTTACTGTCTTTTGATGTGGATATGGATCGGATTAATAATACTTTAGTACAGTTACTGTATTTTTAAGAGGATATGGATCGGATTGATAATTCTTTAGTGCAGTTACTGTCTTTTGACGTGGATATGGATCGGATTAATAATACTTTAGTACAGTTACTGTATTTTGACTTGGATATGGATCGGATTGATAATACTTTAGTACAGTTACTGTATTTTGACTTGGATTTGGATCGGATTGATAATACTTTAGTACAGTTACTGTATTTTGACGTGGATAAAAAAGGGGGTGATATTAAGATAATTTAATAATTAACGATTGAAAACCAAAACAGTATACAGGTCAAGAATCGTTTTGTTATGATATGGACAACTTGTGTCCGTGCTAGGTCCTAAGCTGCAATTCATTTAAGGTAATATGTCTTATTTAATGGATCTTAAATAAGAAAAAGAAAATATTAAGTGACTCTTCGTTTATTAGAAAGAGTAATATAAATTTTGCAGAATTACCTAAACCACAAGAGTATGATTTAAATGATTTTTTTTTCTCAGCAGATGGGACAGTAGTACAATATTTTGTGTAGTAATAGTAGTGACGTAATGTCTTAAAAAGAGATCAAAAGGTTTTTAAATAAGCGATGTCTGAACGACTGAGATTCATTATTAAGTTCTGCCTAAAATGATGGTCAGTTCTCCAAAACAGTCATGTCTCATATCCAGCCAGTGCCTGATTTTTGTTCTAGTATCATTTTCTAGCCGATTTTTTTTCCCTTAAAGGATTTTGCTATTTATTAACATTACAGAAATGTCAAACGACATAATTCATTGCCAATTAGATCATACGGTGATAAACAGAAATAACGAATCGAAACCGGCCTTTACCAGGCAATTTTGTTGGTAAAAAACAGTTTGCAAGATATATAAATAATCAAACTACTCGAAAGAATTCAGATATGATAAGCACTGTGCGAGTAAAATAAAACAGCAAGGGAGTAAAATAAAATAATAAGGCACGCAACACTTAATTATGCAACAAAAAAAAGTTTCTTCAAACGTCCATCAGTTTATTTTATTTCGGTCAAGTTTTAAATTATCAGTCCTATTTCTTCAGCCCCTGTCAATTATTTTTGTTTTTAAACAATGTTCTTTCCCAAACAATGAATTGAATATAGCGGACACTTCGAATATTTTTGGGAAAGATGGTACTTGTGTACTAAGTGAGTTAGTATCACAGCGCAGAAGCGAAAACATGTATTAGTCATGCATAATTTATGTTGTCCGTCCGAAACATAAACATAAAAATGAGAAGTTCTGCATATATGTGGTCTTTGTTTTTATTAGGAATGATGACTAAACCTGTCAACCAATCAGCGACTTTACCTGATTTTTGGTAAGCCTCGTTTTGAACGTTACACTCGTTTGTATAGGCTTTACCAGACCCTCGTGTTGTGCAGATTTCACGGAGATACGCGACAGGTCCGGTTGAACATGACTAGTGTGGTACATACCTTTACCAGACCCGTAAAGAGAAGATCTCATGAAACCACGCAAAAGGTCTAGTTGAATGAGACATGGGTCACGTGTTTATCTTCGATGCAGTAGACCATATCAGCTTTCCAATAAAAAAAAAAAAAACCCTCCCCCCCCAGTAATAATAATATATATAAAAGATACGTCCGGTGTTCGAATAATCTAAGGTACTAAACAACAAAGGGATGTAATGAATAGCGGTCGTCTAAGGTTTTTACTAAAACACGTTCAGGTTCGATCCCTCCGCAACAGCCATTCCCACTAAAGAGCCAGTAGTCTTAATGGGTGAATTTTGTTATTAAGTCGAACCTCCCAAAATGGTCACCTCCCATTAACAGCCATCTTATGTATCAAGACAGTGTCTGATTTTCGCAAACTATAATTTTGCACTTGATTTCATTTCGCTTAAACAGCCTTTGACATTAAACAGCAAAAATGTTCCATTCCATCGGTGTCAACTAAAGAGAGGTTGCACTGTAAGTACTCAGCACGAATAACCTATTACAAAGGTACACTTAAGTATGTGCCCAAAGAAGGGGTGAATATTAAAATATCAACAGCTATAAAGTAGCAATTCGGATGAAATATCACCTGTTAGGCAGGATCAGCTTTGCAGGATCCGCGCAGCCAAATTTTTGCAGAGATTAAGAAAATCATAAACCATTGATACGTAAATTGGACAGGTGATTTAGTACACGTTCTTAATCATTAGGAAATCTTGAGCAGGATACAGAGTGAAAATATGACCAATAGAAAATTTTTCCATTATTAATTTTCAATTTAAAGGATCTAGATTAGAAAGTTGATACTCCTTGACAGAATGCTAATACTTGATTTTAATAAAAATATTATTTGTTTAATTTCTTAAATTAAATCATTATATTCACGTAATATTGGTGAAGTCCTCATACTGCAAAGTATTACAAAAGATTCCGATTAAGTGTAACGTTTCAATCCACCGCGCTACACTAGATACTGCTTTCTTACAGCTTCGAAAGTGCGCTAATACGTCCATGCCCATTTCACTAATTATCACAGTTTATGATTATTAAAGCTGACGGTATGATTATTCCATGTAGTGCTATTTTTGCAGCAACCCCCCAATACACATACAGATACTTGAGATTTTTTTAACATAGGCACTTGTTAGATGTCATGGACTATAGAAGTCGCCAAATTGTCGGCGCAATAGTCGGCAGTGCTGCATTTCACGTTCGACAAAGGCAGCCCCTGCCAAGCTCAGTGCGAATCGGTAGCATTTAGCCGATAAAGATAGAGTCTACGAGACGACTTACGAGGAGAAAAGTGAAATTCATCAATCAGTTTTGTCTTTTAGAAGGCATGCCTTATAGCCAATCAGGTGTTGCAACATTACCGAAAACCATAATTAGCCTCTGTAAAAAAGAAAAAAACTTTTCCTGAGATAAGCGATTACCACATGCAACTTTTGCCACCAGATAGAACTATGTTTGCCTAGGATAGTGCCTGAAATAAATTTTCAGAACTCGTTGTGCAATCTAGGGGCGGTGTGTGTGTGTGTGTGTGTGTGTGTGTGTGTGTGTGTGTGTGTGTGTGTAGAATGCCCCGCCCCCCCCACCCCCAAAAAATGATCGCGAAACATTGGGAACGTTTCGTACATTAAGTTTTCTTTACAGTTAGATGGTAAAGTTTATGCGCTAGAAACGCTTAAAATGCATGAGCTTCCGGGGGCTTCACCCACTGGACCCTCACCAGGGTTTCCATCCCACAGACGCCCTGCCTACTTGTTAACACACCACCCCCACCCCTGTATTCCTGGATCCTCCCTGCAATCAAAGTACTTGTAATACTCTATCATTTTTCTTTAAAAAGTTTTAAAAATGTCATAATCATATTTTTAATATACCTTGAACAAACATATCGTGTCATATTTATTTTACATATGTTGAACGATATATTTACTACATTACAGGTGTTTCTCTTCTCGACATGTCTCCTTGAAACTTTACTCATTTTGAGGAAACAATAAATAAAAAAACAAAATCATGTTGTCATGGCCTACATATCAATGCGTCTTAAATTACTGATACACGAAGCATTGTATACAAATCAATTAGCACGACTGAGGTCGAATTGGTTCAGTTCTCAGAATAACTAAGTTGGTTTGGAACAGATGGAGAAACCCGTTTTCAATTGATATGCATCAGCACTAAAAGATCTGGACTCGTATCAGTATTTCTTAAACTTAGTGACCTTTGAATAATTATGCGCAAGCCACATTTTATGTACAGTGCATCTTCTATTGTGGGAAGCCGAGGTAGCTCATTTGGTAGAGGATAGGAATCGTAATCCAAGGGTCGCGCATTTTAAACCCGCCCAGGCCATCCCGTGTCGGCAGCTTCAGTGTGTCTTCGCAAAGGCACTTAACTTCCATTTCCTCGGTATGATATAGCCAATAATGTGTTAAAGTTGCCGTTAAACCAACCAACCAACCATCTTCTACTCTGCGTAAGCAAAACTGAACTGTATGGAAATATTAAAAATGTGTTATGGAAATTAATTTTTTTTCTCCAGTTTGATAGGTACGTTGCAATTCTGTATGCAAACCTATTTGTATACCTGTCAAAGGACGACAATCGTGTCTTTAGCCAAGTTTAATAACCTTCTTGTCAGTCGACACATAAAGCGTTAACAAGAGACCTTCAGGACAGCTCTGTCTTTAGTTTGTCTCTCGACAGTTCTGTAGCAGGAACCCAGATGGACTTTGTACTTCTCTCTCATCTCATCTCTCCCGTAACCTGCCAGGTTGTAGGGGCGCCACTGATGACTTTGCGAAAATCTCTCTCCATTTTGCCCTGTTCTCCACTGCTCTTTGGGATTTTGAAAAGTCCATGCCTGTCCATTCTTTGATATTATCTTTACATTTCTTCTTCTGTCTGCCTCGTTTTCTCTTTCCTCTCACTGTGCCTTGTAAGATTGTCTTTGACAGACCAGATGAGCGTGAGACGTGACCATACCATCTTTGTTTGCGTTTCTTTACGGTGGTGAGCAGATCTTCATATGGTCCAATTGCACCTTGGATTCTAACGCGCACCTCCTCATTTGAGACGTGGTCTAAGTATGAGATTTTCAGGATCCTTCGATACAATTTCATCTCTAGGGTATGGATTCTTCTCTCTAGTTCTGCAGTCAGGGTCCATGTTTCACATGCATATAGGAATATGGACATGACAGGGGAGCGCATAAGCTTGATCTTGGACCCAATCGTGATGTTGCTGTCCTTCCAAATAGGCTTCAGCCAAGTCAGTGCAGTTGTTGTTTGCGCAATCCTGGAAAGAACCTCAAGTTTTGAACATTCATCAGAGGCGATAGTACCTAGGTATTTGAAGCTTGTCACTGTGCCCAGCTTCTGTCCATTCACTCTTATTTCCTTTTGGATACCATTCAGGTTCTTTGTCATTAGCTTGGTCTTTTCAGCGCTGATTTCCATCCCATACCTTAGTGATGCTTGGTTGAGACGGTTCACTAAGGTTTCCAGATCTTGTTCATCTCCTGCTAAGCCATCGATATCATCAGCGAAGCGCAGGTTGGTGATTGTTCTGCCTCCAACACTGACACTGCCCTCATGGTCTATCAAGGCATGAGACATAATCCTTTCCAGGTAGATGTTGAAGAGAGTTGGTGAGAGAAGGCATCCATGTCTGACTCCGACTGTGGTTCTGAACCAATCTCCTATGTTGCCATTGACGAGAACTGCGCTGGTGGCCTTGTCATACAGGTTTTCGATGGTGCTGATTAGTTTTGCGTTTATGTTGTATTTTCGCATGGAAGCCCATAACGCTGCATGCCATACCTTGTCGAAAGCCTTCTTGAAGTCAATGAAGACATGATAGAGGTCCTGTTGATGTTGCAGATACTTTTCACAGATAATTCTAAGATTGAAGATCTGTTCAATAGTGCTACGTCCTGCAATGAAACCTGCCTGTTCTTCAGCGATGATGTGCTCTGCTTGAGGTTTCAGTCTGTTTAGGATGATCTTAAGCATAACCTTGCTTGGGTGACTGATGAGACTGATTGTTCGGTAGTTCTGGCACAGCTGCAGATTCCCTTTCTTAGGAAGGGTGATGATCAGAGACTGGGTCCATGGGGTGGGCCATTCTCCTGTTTGCCAGATTTTGTTGCAGATTGTTGTGAGGGCATCTATAATGGAGGGTCCTCCTGCTTGAACAAGTTCTGCTGGTATATTGTCTACCCCAGCTGACATCCCTTTCTTTATTGCCTTTATTGCAGCCTCTACTTGTTCCCTGAGGATCGGGTGGTCAACCTCTGTTGTGGTCAGTGGGAAGTTTAGTACAGCTTGGTCTCCAGAAGTCTCCTGGTTGTGAAGCTCTGAACAGTATTCCGTCCATCTGTTAAGAATCTCTTGATCTTCTGTGAGACTCTTACCAGCCTTTTCCTGGATCATGGCAGATCTCCCTGTGTATCTGTTGTCAGGTCTTTCACCAACTGGGATGCCTTTTTACTGTTATTCTGGTTGAGGCTTTTCTCGACTTCCTTACATTTACCTCTAACCAGTTTTCCTTCGCTATCTTTAAGCTCTTCTTGATCCTGTTGTGTAATCTCCCTGTATTTTTCTGCTCCTTCAAGGTCTCCTCGCTTCCTTTTCAGTTTTCTCCTCACACCACAGAGGTCGAAGATATCTGCTGTGACCCAGGGGCTTCTATATCCTACGATGCTTGTACTTACATGAGAATTAATTACTCGGTCGGCATGCGGGTATGTCTGCTACGCACGAATGCCTTCCTATACCACCGACTTTTTAGCATCATTTTTTTGTGATGTTTGCATGGTCGAGATGGTATAGGGGTTGGTGCTTACAGGGAATGCTGGCTGATTCGGACCATGGCTAATTCGGACCAAAGCTGATTCGGCCCTATGTTTGCGAAAAAGAAATCATATATATATATATATATATATATATATATATATATATATATATATATATATATATATATATATATATATATATGTGTGACTGCATGGGCCATGTTTTCACGATTTTTTGCAGTTAATAATTTGTATAAAATTAAATCATTCATTATGTATTCACAGAAAACAAATAACATGCTGTGCTCTAAACAAAGATTTGTAAAATATATTTCATCTTCCAACAGAGATAACACCTCCATTTATCATTTTCTTTATTTTAATTAATTTATCATTTTCTTTATTTTAATTATTACGAGGTCCACGAGATTATCAGAATATAGACATATAATATTGATGTATGATATTGTGTTGAATGAAATCATAAATTTGACAGAACCCCAGTTTAATTTTTTAGTATAATATAAATAAACGCAAATTTTGCAAAAAAAAAAAAAAAAAAAAAAAAAAAAAAACACGAAAAAAAAAAAAAAAAAAAAATGGCACAAAGGTGAACGAGCTGCTTTGAAAATATTTCACTAATTAATTACCGATGCAAGATAAACAGTCTTACATCATTATTACAACACCATTATCTCGCGTAAAATAGGGGTTTTGTTTCATTAAATGAAGATTTGGACCGCTGAACGTACCTGGGAAATAATGAGAAATATCATATTTTAAACAAATGTAAATATCACTTTTAAATTCAAGACGAAACTTAATAATATTTCACATGGTCGGAATCAGCCTGGCATTTGGTCCAAATCAGCCCGTAATTTGGTCCGAATCAGCCATGGTCCGAATCAGCCTGTTCCCCTTACAGGCAAGGCGATGGGTGTCGTAACCCGCGGATCCGGGTTCGAATCTCCGTAGAGTACGAATCAAAATTCTCTAACCTGTGTGATAATATTATTTATTCGTGTGTGTATATATATATATATATATATATATATATATATATATATATATATATATATATATATATATATTTGTTATGTGTAAAGATTTTACTTTTGTCTTTTTTGTTATGTGTATAGATGATACTTTTGTCTTATTTATTATGTGTATAGATGATACTTTTGTCTTATTTGTTATGTGTAAAGATGATACTTTTTTCTTATTTGTTATGTGTATAGATGATAATTTTGTCTTATTTGTTATGTGTAAAGATGATACTTTTGTCTTATTTGTTATGTGTAAAGATGATACTTTTGTCTTATTTGTTATGTGTAAAGATGATAATTTTGTCTTATTTGTTTGTGTAAAGATGATACTTTTGTCTTATTTGTTATGTGTATAGATGATAATTTTGTCTTATTTGTTATTTGTAAAGATGATACTTTTGTCTTATTTGTTGTGTGTAAAGATGATACTTTTGTCTTATTTGTTATGTGTATAGATGATACTTTTGTCTTATTTGTTATGTGTATAGATGATAATTTTGTCTTATTTGTTATGTGTAAAGATGATACTTTTGTCTTATTTGTTATGTGTATAGATGATAATTTTGTCTTATTTGTTATTTGTAAAGATGATACTTTTGTCTTATTTGTTATGTGTAAATATGATACTTTTGTCTTATTTGTTATATGTATAGATGATACTTTTAGATCTAAGCAATCTGAGTCATATGACTGAGTAATGTCTGAACTAACGAAATGATAATATTCTCTTTGAAGTATATGTAGAAATTCCAAGCTAAAATAACTATGCTTTGCCATATCTCTGCTGTAAAACAACATTATTTATAGTCCACAACCTTAGCTCCTCGTATTGCGAAAGGGAGCATGCTTCATTTAACGAGACAGACAGCGCGTCCGTTTGTCACTTCGCCTTCTTTGAAACCTGATCTCAGTCTACACTGACTTAAGGACGGTGATCACATTCGGTATCATGTTTCATGAGGATAAATAAATGACAATGAAAGTTGACATGGTAGATGGGAGGAGAAGGAGAGCGTAGAAGGTCATATTGTTATGGAAAATAGTAATAATAATAATAATGATATTATCTTTATTTTACGAGGATGATACAATTAATACAAAAACTAATCTCCCTTGTGGACCTCAATTATTTACATATGTAGATACCAAATGTATCAAATGCAGCTGGAAAGGTATTATGGATTTGTGTACACAAAAGCAACAGAGTATGGATTCAGAACACATAGCATTGTGTACACAAACATGCATGATGTAAAACTTGTTGGTTCACACACACACACACACACACACACACACACACACACACATACACATATACATTTTATATAATATATACATATACAAGTACACAACAAAGTTGACCATAACCTCTTTTTAGACATTACCTGGATTGCATCCATTGCAAACATCTGTGATAAAAGGAAGGCACTGATGATGGTTCATTAACATCTTTATATAGACAGTTCCACATGATTGGACCAGAGAAAGCCAAGCTATTTTTATACAGTTCTGTTTTGGGCTTATGAAGAATAAAGTTCTGAGATGATAAAGAGTGTAGTATTGATATTTTTTAGACATTTTGTGGTAGCATTACTGATATGCTTCGGCAATGACATATTGTTATCAACTTGAACTCCTAAAAGTTTATCTACAAGAACATTTTTCAATTCCACATCATTCAAATTTTGTGAAGAATATTATCGTTAATTCTGTTATGTCTCTGATATGTGGTTATTAGCATCGTTCTGTTTTTGTCTAACCTAATTAACATTCCATTATGCTTACACCGTTTGGAGAGTTCAAAAAGAGCATTATGTAAGTTTCTTTCAACAGTGGTTTTTGATGATCGAATATCATACAATGTTGTGTCATCAGCATAGAGATCAGTCGCAGTATTTCCTGTATGCAAATGTAGATCATATATAAACATAATAAATAGCAGTGTCCTTAAAATAGATCCTAGAGGTACTCCACAAGTCACACGTTTTCCGTGTGACGTGACATAGTTTATGTGAACTTTTTGTTTTCTTCCTTTCAAATATGACTGAAACCAATTTAAAGAGTTGTTACTGAGTCTGTAAAGTTGTAATTTTTCAAGTAAAATATCACGATCAACTAAACCAAAAGATTTCTTAAAATCAAGCAAAACAACTCCCTCTAGATCTCCCTTATCTAAACCTTTGAACCATTTTGTATTCATACACTAGGATGTCATGAGAATGTTTTTTTGAGAATTTTGTTATAAGACAGGTAGGATTGAGATGGGTCTAAAATTGTTTATTTCATCACGAAGACCAGATTTGTGAAGAGGTTTAATTTTAGCCTCCTTCCAGTTGTCAGGAAATTTATTTGTTTTTTAATATTTTTATATCATATTATATTATATTATATTATATATATATATATATATATATATATATATATATATATATATATATATATATATATATATATATATATATATATATATATATATGTTATGCTTTCTGAATCTTGGTCCAATGAAGTCGACACATCTGGATTTTATTACTTCTAATTGTTGCAGATATTTCAATACTTTATTGTCAGTTATGAAGGGTATTTCATAAAAAAAAGTATTGTCAGGGATTTTTTTCTTTATAAAAGTACGAAAGTTCATCATGATTACAAGAAGTAATTAGTTTTTAATATTATCAGCGACAGTAACGAACAAAAAAGTTATTAAACTCATAGGCAGTATCTTCATCTGTATTGATGCATACACCATCTTTTCTTTAAGTGAAACAGTTATTAGAATATGAATAATGAGGACGACCTTTACAAGTTCCAAGTTCTTGAAACAATTTCCAGATGTTTCATGAATTCTGTTTAGATTCATCAATCAGTTATTGGAAATGAGATTTTTTGTTGTTGATAACCTTATGAGCCTTACAACTTTATTTCTCACTTTTTTGTATTGGTGCTTTAAACTGATCACGTGTTTTTATAGCTTTTATGATTTCGAGTTTAATCCAGTTTGCTTGATATACATGTTTAACAATGTGCTTTTTCAAAGGAATATGCCTATCAATGACATCTGTAAAGAGTTTGTACCAAGAACCTAAAACATCATCGACATCATCAAACATTTTTATAATATCCCATGGAACATACCGTAATTCCTCACGCAACTTATTCTCGTTAAAATGTTTAAAAGATCTATATGAAATTGCATAGCCAGATGATTTAGGGCTGAAAGCGTTGGTCTTGCGAGTTAGAAATCTGGGTAATGGTCACTCAGGGCAATGGGGGAAGGGGGAGGGGAATCAATAAAAAGCATATTACTTGAGGAATTGGAATAAATATGGTCAATCAGAGTTTGACTTTTTCAGGGACAACCATAGTTGGTTCATTTAAATGCTGCACCAGTCCAAATGAGGCCATGTAATTGAGTCAGTCATTTTTATTCTGTGGATTTAGTAAGTCTCTGTTAATGTCACCAAAGAGGAATAATTCTTTTTGATCTTCAAATTTTTCACTCCACTTTACAGTAGAGTTTGGATTTCCGTAGAGGTATACGACAAGAAAAGATTTTCTGTTCTGAGATGAAAATTCTAACCATATGCTTTCAAAATCATTAACTTCCAAATCTTCCCAGCGTTTGCATATAATACTATCACGTATAGTATATTGCATATAATACTATCACGTATAGTATATTGCATATAATACTATCGCGTATAGTATATTGCATATAATACTATCACGTATAGTATATTGCATATAATACTGTCACGTATAGTATATTGCATATAATACTATCACGTATAGTATATTGCATATAATACTGTCACGTATAGTATATTGCATATAATACTATCACGTATAGTATATTGCATATAATACTATCACGTATACTGTCACGTATAGTATATTGCATATAATACTATCACGTATACTGTCACGTATAGTATATTGCATATAATACTATCACGCACATAGAACACCAAACCCCCTCATCCATAAATTTTTTTTTTCTAAAAAAATGAAAATGTTTAATTTGAAAAAAATTGTCTGTACTCAGTCCAAGCATTACTTGCTGTTCTTATTCCTGTAATGTTGAGGTGACTAATATGCACACCTTTACCTCTTCATCCAAAGTGTAACACATTACACATATTTTGGGTCAGCAAGGGAAATAAATATGAATCGGATATACATGAGTCAAGTAAATCATCATCATTTAGTAGAGTACTATTTTATATACTTTTTTTTAGTATTGTATGGGCTTTTTCTTGTCGCTCCGTCAACACCGATTGAGGGAGGGACTAATCATATTTGGTATGATATTTCTCATAGATGAATAGATGATAAAGAAGGCTTCGGTACTTAAATCGAGCCCCGGGGGTGAGGGGTGGGGAGAGGGTAAAAAATAAAATGTTTGGATATTTGCGATGGCTTTCATCTCAAGTCTTATGAAATAGTTTGGTAAATACTTTAACAGTATACCAAAAACAAAAGTTAAATTTGAAGAGGAATGTAGATGATTTGCCCGAATACTTAATACAATAATAAAATGATGCTGGTCATAGCTATCAGTGACAAGGACCCCTAGCGGACTAAGCCTTTGTTTTTTTGTTAAGAGTCACAGGTTAGTGGGGACCCGAGCCAACTATCGTACAAGTAATTTAACTATGCGATCCATCAAATTATGACATACTATACCCGTATTATTTTTAAAAAATATATTGAGCTACACGGCCTTGCATTATTGCCAATTATTACATGATTCAAGTGTGAGTTTTGATTTTTTCTCAATGTGTGGCCTGACATCATGTGCGGTAAAACTATAATTTGTGTGCAGTCAATCAATATTTGGATTAAAGTCGGTTATTGGCAGTTACTGCCATGTCCGACTACTTTAATTGTGCGCGTTTGCGGACTGTTGAATTTGAGTTAAGGCCGAACTTTTTTATCAACCACTCGCTGATTTATCAAATTAGGCCCAGTTTCCCATATTAGGGTTGTCCCTACATGCCAAAATGTGTAAGTCGCATGAAAATCATGAAGTAAAAAGTTGTCAAATTTTACCAAAAATGCATATTCAAAAAGTTTGGTGCTAACAGTACATTGTTGACCTAAACATTTACCAATCATAGGCATAAGTTGCCTGGAATGTTTCTCGTGATCTTGATCAGTTTACGTGAGCATTTTTGAAATGTCAATTAGTTAGTTTTAAGGCAATTTCAAACAGTTGTGAAGCCAACGGGGCTCTCATGGGGCCAGAATGAGTGCACTCTTTTACTAATTGTAGCCCTAAAAAGGGCTGCTTACTGCAGCCGACTGCACTGTTCACTCCTCACATCTTGTTCCACGCACTCTTCTGTGGACTGCCTCTCGTAGTAATTTGGTTTCCGGGAACTAGTGAAGGTCGTTCTTAACTGCAAGGAGTTCTGCCACCTCGATCAGACTCGCTGTGGCGTATTCTTTGTAAGCTTTGCTGCAGTAACGCTTACGGATGTTGACTCAGAAACGTCATTTATTTAGGGATGGCAGTCATATTCGTAGCGATCTCCAGCCTATTTACTAGACTGCATTTATTATGTATATTGAATTTATAATATGTATCCACGAAGTAAGTTGTACTTTAGTCATTTTGAAAACAACATATTTACAGCATTTGAGTTCAAGGTCAGTCTTGTTTACATAGGATTTAACAAATAGATTATAATTTTCCATATCTTCATGTGAGAACAGTCACATATGCACCGGAAATTTCCATTAGAGTTACTCATATTCTAGAATATTCTGTCAGGTGACTTGTCCTTATATGTATTTAGGTTTGTTAAACAAGATTTCATTCCTGTGCTAAACATCATGTTATTAAGATCAGTCTATTAAGGAATTCATTTTAGTAATCAGATGCTACAGTTGTGAAAGTCAGAGCAAATTCAGAGAGAGGAATTATTTTTTTTGAAATATTCATTGGAATTACTAAGAGTGCTCATTCTCATTTTGGATTAAAACGACTTTGGGATTTATGTGAATTCATTCAAAGATATTCTGGATTACATCATTCAGGCATATCAGGACATCATTCAATATTACTGACACATCAGAACGTTCAAGACTACTGACACATTAGGACATTCAAGGCTACTGGAATTAATTCGGAATATTCTATATTTAGGACCTGTGATTAGGACACTTGGGATTCTTGGATTATTTGGACTTTAATTCATGTTACTGTAAGTGTCTTTTGAATTTTTACTTTAACTGTCTAGAAATAAATTGTTTACTGATTTTGCTTACATTGTTGGTTTCACTTTCTTTCTGTTACATTATTTTAAGACCCAGAGTCATAACATTATTAAGCGACTTGCATTCTTGGTATTTGTCGCAGCATATTTCAATCCAATCAATTATCTTGATGCGATGGTATCCTGAATCGTTTTCTTTCTTGTTTGAGGTGCTTTCATCGCTCTCTTCTCCGGATGTTTCTTCGTTGTCGAAGAGATTTTTGTCCTCTTGGTTCGTGGTTGTCGACCGGGTTATTTCAGTAGCAGTGGTGGAACGTACTTTGCGTGATGTAACTTTGTGTAGCGTTTGCCACAGTACCTCTCGTTGTTCCAGACCTTGAGCAGCTTAGGGGTATGGATGTATAATACTCTTATAGGCAGATTGATTTGCCGCCATGGGAGTAGTAGCTTTCACTCTCATCTTTATTGCTGTTATCAACTCGTCGCATCGCGTGTGCCTGGAGGTGGGTACTTTCTGTCGAACTGGTTGTTGTAGGCAGTGCGAAGAGTGGTCGATGGTACGCCCACGTTCCCGTCTTTGGGTTGGTCGATGTTCGACTTTCCAATCTAATAGAAGAGTATTTCTCTTTTGATCTGCCCTCAGACCCCAGCTGCAAGCTAAAGTCCTACCTACGGCTTTGAGGCACGTAGTACAGGACTGGAATCAAACTGACTGAATTTGAATTATAATCGTATGCGTCCATACGATCATGTACGACTGTTTGGAATCAAAGCGTGTACAGAATGCATTTACACAGGATGACATGACATTTACCCTTTATGCTCCTCATTTAGGAATGTAAACAGAGTTGTCTGCAATTCCTTCGCGGGTCCGTTGTATCGCGTGGAGATCAAGCGCTGACCATCAATGGGATATCTGCTAGTTATGCAGTATTATACAACTTAGGTGTACGGTATACCTCCAAAACACCGACTAGCAGTCTTACCGATTATTCGATCTAGGGTAGGGTTTACATCCAGTGTACGAAGGAGTCAGTCAGTATACAACAAAACAGCAGTCAATATACAACAAAACATTAACCTTGGTCTTTGGTAACATGGTGTGTGTGTGTGTGTGTGTGTGTGTGTGTGTGTGTGTGTGTGTGTGTGTGTGTGTGTGTGTACTGGCTACTCTAGGCAAATCAGCGACCTTTGCTCCAAGTAAACAAAGCAGATTTAGCTAGAAGCAAATCCGCTATGGACGGCTTTCAATGTTGTAGGTAAAAGCCGGCCACCCAAAACAGCACACCGCTATTGTACTAATACCTTGCATTAACTATCGTTGTCTTTTTTCATAGATAATAGATCCCTTTCTAAACATGTAGAATATATTGTTTTTTGTTCTTTTCCCTCAGTTTTGACCTTGTCATCATTCTGGATAGCTTTCTTCTGTGTGCCAAAATGTCAAAACTTATTGTTCTACATGCGTTACCTTTTGTGTGTGTTTCTCTCTGTGCATTTATTTCATTGTCCCCTGAGAAAGACCTTGCTTTAGGTCGAAATGTATATGTATGTAAAAATATTTATATATATAGTGAAACCCCTCAAAACCGAAAACCCTTGGGACCCAAAAATGTTTTCGGTTTCGAGAAGTTTCCGTTTACTGAGTGTTTTGCAGAAGTTAAGAAAAATAAGTCTTTTTCGAAGCACTTATGTGAAGAGAGAGAGAGAGAGAGAGAGAGAGAGAGAGAGAGAGAGAGAGAGAGAGAGAGAGAGAGAGAGAGAGAGAGAGAGAGAGAGAGAGAGAGAATGTAATTATGAGTGCATCAGTGTAACAGAGTGCACACAATTAGGTATGCTATTATTTTTTTTAAAAATACATGTACGTATATTTAATGAAGACTTAGCTGAACAATATATGTTCCTTCCAAAAAGCACATCCTGTCACATAAATAAATACAATTGTTACACATAAAAATACAGTCCTTGCCACAGGACACATCTGAGGAATGAGATTCTGTTATAACTTTACTATAAGTCCATTACAATTAGGAATGATACTCCATAATGTTTAAATACTCCGTAATATTCACAATGTTCACAGTTCCATGGCCTGGCTTGAAGAAGGCGTGGAGCGTTGTCTGTTTTTTCTTGCATCGTTTTTTAACTATTGTGGCTTGTGTTAATGACTCCATTTCTTGTGCCGTAGCCAAATAACGCTCATGCAGTCTCGAATTTTTTTAATTTCTGTATAAGATCGAACACTTCAGGTTATGTTATTGAGTGAATCTGACTTTTAGAATACTGCTTTTTCGGTCTCTGTCGACCAATCATTAAAAGCGAGGCCACATCTCTGGTTAATAAAGCTCTGATTGTAAATTAAAAGAACAAACCAACAATGCTCTAATGATCATGTATACAAATAAATAGCATCAGTCACTACTGGATAATAAGCAGATAAACATAGTCTCTCTCAAAAAGCTTATCGACAAGCATTTGGTTATTAATAGTTCGCTTAAAACTGGCTCTTTTGTATGGTGTAGACTTCACATTAGCCTATTATCAGCCCTAATCTGTGTCGGTGCGCGTGTCAAGTATTGTTTTAACCTCGCGTGTCCTTGGGACATTTTCCGGGTCTTTGTCTCATAGATCAGCCCAATACAGTACTTGCAGACCGTAATTAATCTGTTCCAGCGTGTGTCAGGAATTTAGCAGCTGAAATATATGTTTTAATTGAGTTTCAGTTTTATGGTGGATCTTTTTAATCGCACAATTGAAATTTGGGATCGAAATTTGTTTCGGTATTCCGAGTTGAGGGGTTTCCGTATACTGGGGAAAATGATATTAAAGAAGGGAATTTTTCTTCGGCACACACACACACACACACACACACACACACACACACACACACAATTGGGCACCCCGACAAAAGCGCGCAGGACAAAAGCGCGCCGACATAATTGCGCAAAGACGAAAGCCTACAACAATTATCATTTGTGTCTCTAGCAAAGAAACGAACAAATACAGCATTAAAGATCAGTAAGCATCGTTTATTAATTAATATCTCAATATGGCCTTAAAGATCAAATAACATCATCTATTCATTAATATCTCAATATGCAGAAATATTTCTTTAAAGATCAAATAACATCATCTATTCATTAATATCTCAATACGCAAAACGTTCAATGACTACAAGTGTCTTCTACAGTACAACGTTATGCGGGATTCCGCGCAGATAGTCCATTGTTGACACATTGCCGTATGTCGGAATTAAAGCATGCAGGCGCCTATTGAGTTGAACATATTTTGACTTCGACGCTTCGGTATGTCTAACGCCGGATAGATAGCGTTCGATCTGCAGCTCCACGTGATCTTGCTCCTTGCGGAAATGGTCGATCAACTTGTAGACCGACGGATGATGTCAATCGACTGTTTGCTGGAATGAACGATGCCAAGCCTCCACTGAATTGTTGGTACGTGGCAGATTGTTGTTCACGCGATCACGAATGTTCCACAAGTCGATCGGAAATCTCGGATGTGTTCGATCGTGTCTTCGCTGTCTTCCGACGTATGTGTCTTCCCAATACTCGGTTATCGGTGCTAATTGTGGAGTACAGGATTCAACCAACTCGTCAAATGCTGCCGGTGAGTTAGCAACTGGGACGAAGCAGAGAGCTAGCAAGGATATACGAAGTTCCTGAAGTTATCGTAGTATTAGTTCGTAGCTCTGTTCAGTCTTATCTGGTAGCAAAACGTAAATTAAAGGATAGGCCGAATTATCTATCAAAGCGTGGATGGTAAAAACTTGGTAGAAAATGCTCGGCGATACTTTCAATGTCCCATCCATAAACCAATGATCATGTTCCTCATGAAGAAGCAGATTCTGATTCGTGCCAAACATCAGAATGCGATTTCCGTCGTCTGCGCCCGAATCCCACAACTTGAAGTTCGCACCTCTGGTCGTTAGCTGAAGTGGTTCTGGTATGGTTATATCGGCCAGCACGTTCACGTCAGCGTACGGATGACCTCTTTTCTTTCCTAGTCTTTCGATCGTTCTCTGCGAAGCAGTGTACGCCGGCAACATACTGGCTGACGCTAACGAAACTCCTGTTGTGCTCTGCTGGATGATTTGCCGAGGTTTTTCTACAGTCGTCACAGCACGCCGACGTATCTCAACCACAGCCTTCGTTACTTCATTAAGTTTTGGAGTGGGATCATGATTATGCTCCGAAACAACAGTTACTGCATCTGTTGCATCAAATTTTAGCCAACCTTTGCAGTCTTTTTTCATGCATTTCCATGACATACTCCCATCCGAATGAATACGATCTTTACGAAGCCGATAGCCATCACGTAAAATGTGTTCTTTCTGCTTCTGCGATTCAGTTCTCTCCATGACTGCAAATGTTTGGGCCTAAATATATTTGTGTGCTATTTATACAGTTTCGGGTACGCAAGTAGCTTTGAAGAATGACTCTTCAAATAATATTTGGAACTTAAAAATTATGTTACTTTTCATTGTTACGGAATTATGTATTATTTCGTTTTTAAATAATGGTATAGGTTTATGATCTCTGCATAATAGTCTAACAGCTGTCGTCTTGCAGAAAGTACATATACGGTATTTCAATGTGACTCAGTATATTAGGTCGTGGGAAGAATTGTCACTTGTAACATTAGTATATCACGTTATTTAGCGCGTGAGAGTTGAACTTCTGACCGAGATTCTAAGTGTCAATACTTTATTGACTGGTAAAAACGTTAGTGTAAAAATACTTTAGCAATGTCACGCATAACCTAGTTTCTGATTGGTTCAGAAAGGGTTGTAATTTAGAAGGAAATTATTTCGAAATACCCAGTTGTTTATCAAAGACGTAACGGGTTTTATTTCGATTCTGCGTATTAAGAGACTACATAGTAGGATTTATAGCAGCATTCTAGCATTCTTCATAGCTACACTGGTTTGAGAGGTCATAAACGAATTTGGTTCATTTTGTGTGTGGATATTCTACTTTTGTGATATATATAATTTAGGATTCAGTACTGTGTCTTAAACTCTAATAATTATACAGCTCCGTGGAATTATCGGAAACATTTCTAGAACTTTTGCTATTCCATATTCACAAGGACTATTTGGAATTTATAATACTTGGATATACTTGATTCTTATTAACACATCAGTACAGCAAGGTTTCATTCGGAACCTATTTCAATCGGAATATCTTGATTAACTTCCGGATCAGTGAACTTGAGAACACTTTAGGACTTTTAAGGATATTCTATACTGTAAGTTATATTTAATTCTTTCTCTTTGATTGTTTGTTGAAATATTTTAATATTTTAAGAAATTGAATATTTGTATTTTAAATCTTGAAAGCTTGTTTGAGTCTTTTCTTTTGTTACATTACCGCTACTCGTAACATCATGTCTACTTCTACTCTTCAGGTTTCGTCGGCGCGCTTTTGTCGGTGGTTTTAAGCTGCGCGCTTTTGACGGCGCGCTTTTGTCGGCGCGCTTTTGTCCTGCGCGCTTTTGTCGGGACACCATATAATTCACATAAAAATTATATGCATTATCATCACAATCACATATGTATAACGGGATCAGAAAGATACACGAGTCTCTAATTAAAACTAAATAAGCGAAATCACAATGTACAGAGAAACAGTCATACATACAATTATATATTTATAACTGACATATATATAAATTCTTTGATTAAAATTGTATGCAATTTTATATAATACCTTAGTTATTGAGAATTTAGTCCTGTTAGAGACAGTGTTTAGTGTTTTGATCCAGAATAATTCTTTTACCGACCTATACGATTTTTCACCATACACTGTCTCAATAAATTTCACAGAATAAACACATAAAGAGTTGTTGTTTGTATTCAAATGCATTGTAACAGGATCATGATTTTTAATAGTTCTAATTTTAGAAAGGCTTAACTGCGTTCTTTGGTATAAAGAATCTCCTGTTAGGCCAACATAGATAGTTTTCTCTTCATTTCGTACAGAAAACAGAGTAAATAAGTCCTCCTGGTTGACAATCTATATGGCCTTGGATTCTGTATTCTATCCTGCTAGTCCGGTAGAAATGGTTGGATTTCATCACATATTTACGTACTACAAAATCCTTCCCACAGGGTTTACATCCATTTTCTTCTTTGGTGTGAATTTGTAGACTGTGTTTCTAGTGGACTAAAATGTTACCGTGGTTGTTATCTCGCTTGAAAGATACAAGTGGTGAATTTGGGGAGATGTTGTCGTTCTGACCCATGGATAGTTTTCAGGTGTTTTTTTATTTTTCATGTATATCTGATAGTCCTTGTATAATAATTTTATCGATATTAATATTTAATATATATTTAGTGGTCCTTGAGAGAATAGTAGTCCTTGAGAGAATAGCAGTCCTTGAGAGAATGAGAGAAAGTGAAAAATTACCGTGTATTACTTGTTATGAAATCACAATCTTTGGGACTGGGTCAAATAAGCATCTGATTTCACCCAAGATGGTGGGCGTGATACAATTGCGGAAATGTAAACAAATTATTTGTCAGTTTTCCAAAAGATAAAAGAATTCAAAGAATAAGATCCACATAAAGATGACACCTTGTAAATTGAAATAAGAAATTGAAAAAGGAAAATTACCAAATATGCGCATTATGCTTTCAGTAAAATTATTTTTATCTTGTTGTACTAGCATACCGCATGATAGGTATAATGTACTTCCTCGTGATAGATACAAGGTACTTTCTCAAGATAGGTTGTAGGTATTTATCTTGTTGCACTAGCATACATCATGATAAGTATAAGGTATTTACTCTTTATAGGTATAAGGTACTTCCGCACGATAGGTTAAAGGTACTTCCTCACGATAGGAATAAGCTACTCCCTCATGATAGGTAGAAGGTACTTCCTCACGATAGGTATAAGGTACTTCCTCATTATAGGTATAAGGTACTCCCTCATGATAGGTATAAGGTACTTCCTCATGATAGGTATAAGGTACTTTCTCGCGATAGGCATACGGTACTTCCTCATGATAGGTAGAAGGTACTTCCTCACGATAAGTATAAGGTACTCCCTCATGATAGGTAGAACGTTCTCCATCACGATAGGTATAAGGTACTCTCTCATGATAGGTATAAGGTACTTCCTCACGATAGGTATAAGGTACTTCCTCGCGATAGGCATAAGGTACTTCCTCATGATAGGTAGAAGGTACTTCCTCACGATAAGTATAAGGTACTCCCTCATGATAGGTAGAACGTTCTCCATCACGATAGGTATAAAGTACTCCATCATGATAGGTATAAAGTACTCCCTCATGATAGGTATAAGGTACTTCCTCACGATAGGTATAAGGTAATTCCTCATGATAGGCAGAAGGTACTCCCTCACGATAGGCATAAGGTACTCCCTCATGATAGATAGAACGTTCTCCCTCATGATAGGTATAAGGTACTTCCTCACGATAGGTATAAGGTACTATTTCATGATAGGTAGAACGTTCTTTAACTCAAGGTTTAATTCAGTCAGGTCAGGCTACACCCGCTACCGTAAGTAACAGTAGACAGTACTACCTGTGACTGTTGACCCAGAGTGGACAGCTACACCTGGCTCCCTCTGGAAAGTCCTCTTTGGTGGATCAGGCGGTCAAGCAGATATGCTCATCTCCCGGCTGTGAAGACAGATGGCAAGAGCTGTGTGGATATCGCAGGGCATCAGCTCAGGTGCAGTAATAACTGATGGCCATCCACTACATCTGGACTCGTCTCCAGACGTGGCGACCTTGTCGTGCCACTAGATTCAGACAGGCCGGGACGAGAGAGTGAGGGTGACTCTGTGTAACTTTCCCTCACTTAAATCCAACTCACGCAAAAGTCATGACATTATTTCCCTCCCCCCACCAGATACCTTCAAGTCCTGTGGCGATGGGCGATCGGCAAAGCATCAGATGTTGATTCAGTGGGAGCTATAGCTGCAGACGTGCACACAGGCGGCTCATCGCGTAAGGGTGACTTTTCACAGGACCGAAGTAGCAGTCGAACTCGGCAGCCTCCTGGGTGACCGAGCAGCCGTTTTTAGAATCATATTGCTCATCTTCGTAGGACGAAGAAGGGGCTAGAAAAGGTGCCCTAAACATTGCCTGTTTCACCTTAACCCTGGTCAGCATACCGCGGCTGGCGGGGATCCCATCTTAGAGGTCCAAAATCTAACAAGAAGACAAAAGTGACGCAACTCACCATCGGTGCCTGGAATGTGCGAACATTAATGGACAGTACATCAGCAGATAGACCAGAAAGAAGAACACTTCTAGTTGGTAGAGAACTGGCCAGATTCAACATCCAGATAGCAGCCCTGAGTGAAACTCGAATAGCTGAAGAAGGAAAACTCACTGAAGTAGGACCCGGCTACACCTTCTTCTGAAGTGACCGAAGTAAAAAGCGACGTGAAGTTGGTGTTGGGTTTGCTATCAGATCACAGCTAGTCAGGAAGCTCACAAATCTCCCAAAGAGCGTGAATGACAGACTAATGCAAATGAGACTCCCACTGTCTGGAAAAAGACATGCAACTATCATCAGCGCCCATGGACCTACCATGACCAACTCAGATGAGATCAAGGACAAATCTCATAAAGATCTGGTGTCTCTTATCGCTGAAATACCGAAGGCAGAAAAGCTCATCATCATTGGTGCCTTCAATGGTAGAGTTGGTACAAATCACCAGACATGGTCAGGTGTCATTGGCAAATATGGCTTTTGCAAATCCAACAACAACGCACTCCTGCTACTGAGGAAATGCGCTGAACACGGCCTCCTAATCACCAATACAGTCTGCCAAACCGCAACAAGACGTCTTGGATGCACCCATCCTCCAAGTACTCGCATCACAATGACACGTTATCGTCATGAGAAGAGTCAGGCAGGATGTCTAAATGACGAAGGCCGGGAAAAGTGCAGAGTGCTGGACTGACCACAGGCTCATAGTCCGTAAGCTGAATATCCAAATTCAGCCTAGCAGACAACCACAAGGCATAAAGGTGCCCAAAAAGCTCAATGTCTCCAAATAAAAAACAGGAGAATGTGAAACAGGCATTTGTCGCGGGAACTGTGCAGCCAACTAGAAACAATTGATACGAACTCTGAAAATGTCGCGGAAAACTGGGCATCCTTCAGAGATTCTGTGTACACAACTGCATCAAAAACCCTTGGTCCCACCACATGTAAACATCAAGATTAGTTTAATGAGAACGATGCTGCCATACAGAGACCTCTCAATGAGAAACACCGGCAACAGAAGGCCTATTTAGAAGACAGCACTTCATCATCTAAGAAGGCAGCCTTCAACAAAATCAAGAGGACTGTCCAGTCGAAACTCAGAGAGTTGCAAGAATCATGGCTGAGCAACATGGGAAATGAGATTCAGTACTACGCAGAAAGGAATGACATGAAGAACATCTATGATACTTTGAAGACAATCTACAGGCTACAGACATCAGGAAAATCTCCAATACTGAGTGTTGACAGCACCACACTGCTTACTGACCTAGAAAAGATACTTCAAAGATGGGCAGAACACTTCAACAACATCCGTAATCAACAATCATCTATCAGTGAGGAGGCAATTGATCGACTGCCCCAAGTGGAAACCAACATATCACTTGCTGATCCTCCAATGCTGACCGAAACTGAGAAAACAATTGACCTGCTGTCAAATGACAAAGCACCTGGAGCAGATGCTATACCAGCAGAAGTTTACAAAGCCAGAGTCTCGCACATGACACAGAAACTAACTGAACTCTTTCAGTCAATGTGGATTCAAGGAACTATACCCTAAGAGTACAAGGATGCATCGTCCACTTGTACAAGCGGAAAGGCAACATACAATCCTGCGGCAGCCATCGTGGCATCTCCTTGCTGTCAATAGCCGGCAAAATCCTCGCCAGAATTCTGCTGAATCACCTTGTGCATCACATCGATCAAAGGCTCCTGCCTGAGAGTCAGTGTGGCTTCAGGAAAGGACGATGGACCACATATATGGTGTTTGCAGCTCGCTCTTCAACTCCAGGAGAAATGCCAGGAACAGAACTCCAAACTGTACACAACATTCGTCGACCTGACAAACGCCGTTGACACAGTCAGTCGTGGGGGCCTTTGATAGATCATGGCAAGCTTTGGTTGCGCAGAGAAGTTCATCGTAATGATTCGGCAATCCAATAATGGCATGCTCGCTTGTGTCGTGGACGATGGAGAGTAATATGAACCATTCCCAGTCACCACTGGAGTCAAGCAAGGCTGTGTTTTGCCCACAGCCTCTTCAGCATGATGTTTCCTGCTATGCTTACTGGTTCCTTCCGTGACTATGACACTAGGATCGACATCAGATACCGGACTGATGGCACGCCCTTCAAATTGAGGAGACTACAGGCGAAGACAAGGTTACAGAAAGGGACTGTTCATGATGTCCTATTGGCCCTCGACTGTTCCCTACATGCCAGATTTTAGTCTGACATGCAACAGGGAATGGACCATTCTCTTCAGCTTGTGACCATTACGGTCTCACAATCAGTATCAAGAAGATAGAGGTGATATACCAACCTACACCAGGAAAGCCTAACGTAGAGCCTACCATCACAGTAAATGGCCAAACCCTCCTGGCAGTGAACAAGTTCACCTATTTCGGCAGTACACTGTCATGTGCAGTCCACATCGATGATAAAACCAACGCCAAAATTGTTACAGCAAGTGTGGCCTTTAGCAGACAACGCGCAAATGCGTGGAAGCACAGAGGCATCAGTCTACAAACAAAAGTTAAGGTCTATAACGCCATTGTGTTGCCGAGCCTGCTGTGTGCTTGCGAAACCTGGACGGTGTACAGACGCCATGCCAAGAAGCTGAACCATTTTCACATGGGTTGACCGACAATAATTTTTTTTCGAACACAAGTAAAGTTGGCCACAATGGCTATATATCGTTCCCTGTCCACATTTACAACCTGCAACTACAACCACCACTACCATCACTTTTACTCAACGGAGGTGAGACAACAACCGCTGCTGTCAGTTCCAATATCACCACCAACACAACCAATGATAATATTAATAGTGATTTTTTTATTATATTTTTATGCTCAAATCTGGCGGCTTTCTTTCCATTTACTTTTTTTTGGATTATCTGCATATTCGGATCGAGTGTTCTGAAGGGAATATGCAACTGAATGTGCCACAGTGATATTTCATCAAAGTTCAGGATCTCTATTAATCAATGACTTGGAAGCCAAAATACCGTTTTCAGCATTGTGTGACATTAGTATTGCGTGGATAGATTTTTCATCATCGTAGGGTAGGAAGAATGGAAGTCGTTAGGCGTTAATTTTCTATTTTTTTTTTTGCTTTGTCAATGAATGTGAATGAATAATTTGACTTTTATACATAAGAACACTCCTGTGACACAAAATCTACAGATGCTAGAAGTAACCTTTCCGACCTGTCAATCAACCTTAGCTACTCCATTATTAACTACCTAAATCCAATGGGAGGGATGTCAACTGAGATTTGGTGTCAGTAGTTATGTAATTTTGCATATTGTGGGACAACATGTGTTCATATTTCCAACCAAGAGGACTAAAATAAAGGAAATATAAAGCAACTTTTAGCAGGAATAACTAAAAAGCTATAATTCTGCATTTTGGTCAAATTTGCGAGTTCTCTAACATTTAGTCTAAGAGAGAAGTTTGTAGAATTTGATAATGTTTGCAACATTAGAATATATTGTGTTATGTAAATGAGAATGGGCAGAGTTTAGAGCAAATTTTGGAACCGACAAATTTTCATTGGAATATTAAGCTTTGATTAATTATCGCGAAATCGGCACAAATCACTCATGTGTAATGACCTTCTCCAAGGTATAAATATTACTGCAGTAACCTGAGCTTACTTCCGATTGTGTCTATACAATTGCTTTACATATGGAAGCATCTCTGTTTGAAGGAAAGTGAGGGATGTAATTAAAATCGTGAAGTACATAAAAAGAACAGTTAGAAGTGCATACAGGTGAAATGTACCTCACTTTGACGTAGACCGTATTTGCCATTTTTTTAATAGCGTCACTGCTACGACTACAGTATGGGAAACTCCACAGAGCTGGAACATTAGGCCTATACCAGTTCCCTTTAAACATATAAATGAATATCCCTGTGGTCAGCATTTAGCACCAGACATCAAAATGAGTAGGAATAAACATGGTACATGCCGATAGGCTAGGAACCTATATGTGATAATCTAGGTATAAACATGGTACATGCCGATAGGCTAGGAACCTATATGTGATAATCTAGGTTAGGTTGTAGATGGGTTAAGATGAAATAGACTCATATTGATTTCTACGCTCTATACTTTACATATATACATATATATATATATATATATATATATATATATATATATATATATATATATGTATATATATATATACATATATATATGCATGTGTGTGTGTATAAGTTTTAAAAGCATCCCCATTCTCATATTTTTATTTTGTAATTGTATGATGGAAAGTGATATTTTCAATTAAAAAACCACTCGTGTCTTCTCAGATATGAAGTTTGAGTGTTAACTTCAAAATACATAAGTTTCATAAAATTAAATGCTTTTTTCAAGCAAAGATTATCTAAGATGTTTTTTGAATGCGTATACGTTTGTTTTCTATACCTCGCACACAAATCTTAGGCGCACTTACTTTTGTGAAACGGGGATCTAAGAGGAAAATTAACAGTTGATGTTATTCTTTCAAAGTTTAAATACCAATATTTCTGCAACCCCATATATCATATCTGGTTGAAATATTTGTTTTGTCATTTTGGATTGGACGATTTCCGTAAACTTTATCGCCGAATCGAATACGTATATATATGGTAATTAAACGTAGAATTCACTTTAGTTTTAATGATTGTTGTTTTGTACATCTGCTTGCAAGTAGGCAAATATTGATGTATACGTCATTCGATAGGTATCATTTGTCTATTGATAATTGTCTTAAAAGAATTAAATGAAACCCCAATATCCATTCACCACAAGTCGATTTTTTTTTATCTGACAATATCCTGCCATATCTTATATTGCTATAATCTTAGAGCCTGGTTCCGTGGACCATTTTCTGTTCCAGGCAATCAAAGAAGAAACAAGACTGAAATTGCAGGAAACCTGCTTCTTATCGAGATGACAACTGGTTATATTAAATTTCTAATGGTAACGAGTAACAGAGAAAATTGATACATGATTATCGCAGTTAGGTAGTTTAAATGTTTTTATTCACAAACATGCTCTTTGTTCTGTCATACTAAAATCAATTAATATAGCTAATTGGTAAATAAATTAATGATTATTATTGTATTACCGAACATTTTCTTCACTCATTCGCTGATCAGACCTGATAAGGTTCATGAAAAGCTTCACCATGCACTAAAAATTCCATTCAGTTTGATTCATGACAATTAATATATACTAGGTTTGTTTAAAGTTCCTGAAATGTATCACATTTAGATCTTCCTAAAGTATTGTGAACCTCTGATATTGTCTGGAGAGAGAGAGAGAGAGAGAGAGAGAGAGAGAGAGAGAGAGAGAGAGAGAGAGAGAGAGAGAGAGAGAGATGTTGTACAAGATCTAGTCAATGAGCAAGACTTCAGCAGTATTTGTAATGTATGCTTACCTTGTCGAATGCTCAGTGCAGTGTAATAAAAAAAGAAACAAGACTGAAATTGCAGGAAGCCTGCTTCTTATCGAGATGACAACTGGTTATATTAAATTTCTAATGATGATGAGTAAGAAAGAAATTTGATACATGATTATCGCAAATAGGTAGCTTAAATGTTTTTATTCACAAACATGCTCTTTGTTCTGTCATACTAAAATCAATTAATATAGCTTAGGGCTAAATAAATTAATGAAATTTCACATGATCAAAAGGTTAGAATAAAATGATAAGAAAAACATACTTCCGACACATGGCTTCATTTATAGAACATCTTTGATGATGAACACATATCTGTGAACGAGATCCTTTCGATGAGTGATTATTGTGTTTTTAACTACTGAAATCAATTCAATGTACATGCCGTGAAATTCAAGGCGAAAACCATTAAAACAACTTCTCTACGATCAATAGAATCCTTGTATTTCTCGCGATCTTACCATCCTCGTGATTTTACACTTAGATGCTGCAGTGGTAAAGAGTGAAAGAACGGGGTGGGGCTGCTAGGTAATAAAAAGCTTGGATCAGTTTCCTTTTTACTTTTAAAGAGTCATCTGGTGGCACACAAAATGTTTCGTGGTAACGTAAGTGCTTATTTAAACAAAGATCATATAAACGCTTGTTTTTAAAACTGTGGGGTCCAACTAGCGATAAACAGAACTGCAATGATGAACCTTCATACTGGTTTGTTGCTTAATGGCTCATATTGTCTCATATGTGATAAAATCATATACAGTGCACACATCTCTACCCTGGTCTGGCTATATTACCGAACATTTTCTTCACTCATTCACTGATCAGACCTGATAAGATTCGTGAAAAGTTTCACCATGCACTCAAAATTCCATCCAGTTTGATTCATGACAAGTAATGTATACTAGGTTTGTTTAAAGTCCTAAAATGTTTCACATTTAGATCTTCCTAAAGTATTGTGCACCTCTGATTTTATCGATCGATCGAGAGAGAGAGATGTTGTACAAGGTCTAGTCAATGAGCAAGACTTCAGCAGTATTTGTAATGTATGTTCGCCTTGTCGAATGCTCATTGCTGTATAATAAAGTCATTTTATTTTTGTCGGCATTCTGTTTCATTGAGTTTGTTGTGAACATGATCCATACTAATAGATTTACAAAGCAGAAATGATATTATGACCACGTTATCTTCTGTTCTCAGATCTTGATAATTCCATGGAAAATGAATTCAGAATCACGTTTCATTGTTGGCACGTGCGTATCACCTAGATCCTTGAAACAAAGCTTATAGTGGTGAAGTTATATGCATATATTTCTTCGTGTGTGTGTATTTCTCAAAGTACACCTTCTTTTGACTGGCAAACCTGTTATATCAGACGTCTTTACAGCTCTGGATACATTAAATGGTATTTAATATAAGTGCGTAATTTATTCACGCATACTCTTTTTATTTTCGCTCGTAGATAATACACACAAATATACTCTCTGGACTAGTTCTAGTCCCCTTCTGCATTTTATGTTTTCGATGTTTATACCATTCATAGGCTATGCGATGAATGTCTTCTGTCCCCATTAGCACCCACGGTCCCACCCACTAAAGCAAAATTGAAATTCATTGATATCTATCAATTCTAGGCACATATTACTTTTTCCTACTAACGTAAATGGAAAACAGATTAATTGCCGATATCTTGTAATTTAAGATCTGATTTGAGAGCATCTGCTTTCTTATGACGATTGGACAGTAGTATCAGTTATGGAAAGAACAATGTTTACGTTAGTACAATCTTAGCCTTAGTCCTTTATAAATGTAAATGTATCGCCTCGCTCGTGAGTAATGTCATCTTTCTGAGACCTAACCTTTTCTACAGTTTTTTCCTTGAATGCCATGCCATCTTTTAACGCACTCTCAGCATTTTGTTGCAGATTTTATTGACATTATAACCATACAAAAAGTAGGTATACTTATTGACAGAAACTCTACATTCTGCTGACATTATAACCATACCAAAAGTAGGTATAATTATTGACATTATAACCATACCAAAAGTAGGTATACTTACTGATATTATAACCATACAAAAAGTAGGTATACTTATTGACAGAAACTCTACATTGACATTATAACCATACCAAAAGTAGGTATATTTATTGACATTATAACCATACCAAAAGGAGGTATACTTACTGATGTTATAACCATACCAAAAGTAGGTATACTTATTGACAGAAGCTCTACATTCTACTCACATTATAATCATACCAAAAGTAGGTATCCTTATTGATATGATAGCCATCCCAAAAGTAGGTATTGTAACACCCCAGACGGTTATATCGCAAAAGACCAGAGTTCACGATGTGAAATATTTAATAAAATAATAAATGTGAGATAGAACATGCCTTTCAATATAGCATAGTAAGTTACATCAGCACAGTGTTTGTCACAACATTATCAACTTCTGATACTATGGAGCTCACAATTTTTTGTCTAGAAGCCAAAAGTCAACGTTATAATGCGAACTTTTATATTGAAAATTATTGTTATTCCTATGCACGATACCAGTTTAAATTATTGGATTGACTATAACACATTCTTACATAGTAGCTTGATCTTTCAATGTAAAATATATTTTAGTGCTTAGTGTACTTGAGCAGTGTGGTGGGAGATAGCAGCGGCTTTATAACGAACTATGGCATAATAATTATAAGGCAGTCATATTCAATGGCAATCATATGATAAATCTACTTAAAATTACTTGAGAATAATAATTTGATTCACTTTTGGAATTTTCTAGCATTAAGCAAAATTTAATATTAGTTATGCAATAATAATGTATGGTTTCTGATTGGATTTTTGAATACAAGGCCGAAATTCTTTTCTACTTCGATGGTCATACTTTGCCGCACTGACAGCTATGTGCCACTGCACTGTCTGCACCCGTATTTATAGACTCCTGTTCACATCACATGACCTCTGGTAGCCAATCGACGCTTGTCCGTCTCAGGGCTAGCTATGGCGGTAACCAAGTCAACTGTTTGAACTGCACAGAAAAATGCCTTTGAACACAAAATTTAGGCCGAATTAAGTTGTCCTCTCAATGTCCGTGTTGTACGAATTTACTCTTAATCTTGTTTATGCATTCATACCTGTGATTTCGTAAAAATTAACAAAACGGACAAGTGAATTTCGATGTGAATCGAGCGAAAGTACAACCTACTGATGATGCAATGAGTCGTAATGCGGTTCAAACTAGTCCCTATCAATCTTATACTATTTTGAACCTTAAAATAATCTAACAAGTTCTGCATAGTAAAGAACTTACAATAGAGAACAGTAACTTCAGTTCTAACTTATTGTTGAAACAAAAGTCCGACAAAAAATGTGATTCTTCGGCTGGGCACATTGATTCCATCACAATCCTGTATCACACTGCGTCCGTAACAGCACTCCACCGGAGGGTTGAATTCACTAATTTATTGATACTCATCACAACAGTATGGAAATATAATGACTAGAACAAGTTTTTGTATTCATACTTAGTATAAAACACGGAATACACATCCATATCGATGGCGATTTAAACAATGGTGGGTGGGGTGGGGTGAGGGCATACGTCCCAGAGGAATGGATAAAAGTAATTCACACATGATAGGCTTGTTGACAGAAACTCTACATTGACGTTATAGCCGTACCAAAAGTAGGTTTACTTATGGACATTATAACCATACCAAAAGTAGGTATACTTATTGACAGAAATCTACATTGACATTATAGCAATACCAAAAGTAGGTATACTTATTGACATTTTAAAAATACCAAACGTAGGTATACTTATTGACAGAAACTCTACATTGACATTATAGCAATACCAAAAGTAGGTATACTTATTGACATTTTAAAAATACCAAAAGTAGGTATACTTATTGACAGAAACTCTACATTGACATTATAGCAATACCAAAAGTAGGTATACTTATTGACATTATAACCATACCAAAAGTAGGTATACTTATTGACATTTTAACAATACCAAAAGTAGATATACTTATTGACATTTTAACCATACAAAAAGTAGGTATACTTATTGACATTATAACCATACCAAAAGTAGGTATACTTATTGACATTTTAACCATACAAAAAGTAGGTATACTTATTGACAGAAACTCTACATTGACATTATAACCATACCAAAAGTAAGTATACTTATTGACATTATAGCCATACCAAAAGTAGCTATACTTATGGACATTATAACCAAACCAAAAGTAGATATACTTATTGACAGTAACTCTACATTGACATTATAACCATACCAAAAGTAGGTATACTTATTGACATTATAACCAAACAAAAAGTCGGTATACTTATTGACATTATAACCATACCAAAAGTAGGTATACTGTTTGACATTATAACCATACAAAAAGTAGGTATACTTATTGACATTATAACCATACCAAAAGTAGGTATACTGTTTGACATTATAACCATACCAAAAGTAGGTATACTTATTGACATTATAACCATACAAAAAGTAGGTATACTTATTGACATTATAACCATACCAAAAGTAAGTATACTGTTTGACATTATAACCATACAAAAAGTAGGTATACTTATTGACATTATAACCATACCAAAAGTAGGTATACTTATTGACATTATAACCATACCAAAAGTAGGTATATTTATTGACATTATAACCATACCAAACGTTGGCGTACTTATTGACATTATAACCATACCAAAAGTAGGTATATTTATTGACATTATAACCATACCAAAAGTTGGCGTACTTATTGACATTATAACCATACCAAAGGTTGGCGTACATATTGACATTATAACCATACCAAAAGTTGGCGTACTTATTGACATTATAACCATACCAAAAGTAGGTATACTTATTGACATTATAACCATACAAAAAGTAGGTATACTTATTGACAGAAAATCTACGTTGACATTATAACCATACCAAAAGTAGGTATACTCATTGACATTATAACCATACCAAAAGTAGGTATACCTATTGACAGAAATTCTACATTGACATTATAACCATACCAAAAGTAGGTATACGTATTGACATTATAACCATACAAAAAGTAGGTATACTTATTGACATTTTAACCATACCAAAAGTAGGTATACTTATTGACAAAAACTCTACATTGACATTATAACCATACAAAAAGTAGGTATACCTATTGACATTATAACCATACCGAAAGTAGGTATACTCATTGACATTATAACCATACCAAAAGTTGGTATACCTATTGACAGAAACTCTACATTGACATTATAACCATACCAAAAGTAGGTACACTTATTGACAGAAAATCTACATTCTACTGAAGTCGACTCCAGAAGAAACATATCTGTCTAATGGGATTTAAAAATCATAAAAACAAATGAGAAGTCGTTTTGTTTTATCCTGACGTGCAAGTGAAAGTGCTTTTAAAGGCAATTTTTAATCTTCTAAAACGTGCAATTAGAGTATCAGATCTTTGCATATTGGTCACGGAATGCGAATAGACAAAATAACAGCAGTCCATGTCATTCTCAGAGATTTCCGAGATCACGTCAGATCCCATTTATTAGCCTCAAGAGCCTAAAATACAAATGACACATGCTGTAGGTGCTATATCAACTCTTACTATATTCCCATAAGCAAACATTAGATGAACATGAGCAATTACCGTAGAGTATATACTGTAAACATACACTTAAGCAAAAAAAGTCATCTGTTGCTTTCATCAGCAGATTATGAAGCTTTCATGAATTCATCTAATGACTGAAATAGTGTGCCTACAGAGATAAGGAAACGAAATCACACACTTCTCTCTCTTTATTAGTCTGTCTGTCTGTTTGTATGTGGTAAAGTTTGGAGGTAATTTTTCTGTATGAATACGCAATACAAATTTATTATACATTATTACGTTAGTTGATTCTTGCAACATAAAACTTATATTTTCTTGAAATCTAGAAAGAACATTATTCTAACAGCAAAGAGGAAATACACTATATATATATCTGCGTGTATGTGTGTGAATAAATGATTTACATTTGATGGAAACCATTCTTGCCATTCTACGCATATTTAAGGAAGGGGTCACTTTTTTGCGTAGCCTTATTTGGAACACGAACAAATATGCAATAAGTAAAATCAGCAAATCTAGAAAGATTTTGCTTTTCGACCAACACACACACACACACACATAGATAGATAGATAAGGGTCTCCGTTGTGGTTGTTATGAATTCCAAAGACTACATAAATGAAGGAAAAAGACAATTAGGCGACGCCAGGTTCTACCAAAAACTAGACGAACGTCCAACACTGGACTATGCAAAAACCATTACAAATATTGTTGATGAAGCGCACCAAATTGGACACATAGACCAGCAAACCAAAGACTACTTAAGCCCAGAAAACCCTAGAGCAGGAAGATTTTATATTCTACCTAAACTCCACAAACAAGGAAACCCGGGAAGACCTAAAATCTCCGGTAACGGGCATCCCACAGGAAGGATATCAGAATATCTGGATCATATTATGAGACAACATGTCTACAAATTACTATCCTATCTTCAGGACACGACAGATTACCTCATAAAAAGCAAAGCAAGCGAACCATTTCCGTCAGATACAATGATTGTTTCCTTAGACGTCACTTCCCTGTTTACTAATATACTGCACAGTGAAGGGATACAGGCGTGTAAGGAAAACACTAATTTCCAACTTAAACTTCTGGAGCTAATCTTAAAACTCAGTAACTTTGTATTCAATGAAGAAAACTACCCCCAAATCAATGAAACCACAATGGGTACAAAAATCGACCCGTCGTATGCTAATATTTTTATATGAAGACTGGAGGGTCAATTTTTAGCATCGGTGGAACTTACATCATGCCAGTGGGTACACTTCATCGATGATATATAAATGAAGTGGCAACAACATGGAAGAGAAAATCTGGATAACTTCGTCTAAAAAGCAAACAACTTCAATCCTTCAATAAAATTCACGGCAGAAATCTCTAACTCAAATGACGTTTTCCTCGACGCAACAACCATACTGGTAGAAAACAAATTCCATACAGATATCTACTCTAAACCAGCTGATAAACACCAGTATCTTTTACCATCCAGCTGTCATCCAAAGCATTGCATTTGGAACATCCCGTATAGCCAGGTACTGAGGATACGAAGAATTTGCTCCGATGACGGAACATTCCAAAAAGGTCTGAAGAGTTGTCTGAACATGTGATGAACCGAGGCTACTACAAAGATTTGATAGCGCAGGCAATACAAAAGGCTAAACAAACAAATCGCAATGACCTACTAAAATATAGAGAAATGGAAAAGGTTGATCGGATACAATTTATCCTGACCTACCATCCAGACAACCCCAAAGTAGGTAAAATTATCCCACTTGTAAACGTTTCATGTTTTTGTTTGTGAGAGAGTATCTCAATGTGCATCTAAGTGAATTTCATGCTATCGCTTTTGCACTGCATAGTTATATAAGCTCTGTGAAAGTTTTAGTCAAAATAGAATTTTACAATGGATACCCCAATTAAAATTTTGCCAATGAATGTTAGGGGTCTACACAGTTCTAGTTTCAAAAGAAGAGATATTTTCCATTGGATCCAACAAAAGAATGCATCCATTATATGTTTACATGAGACATGCTGTACAGTTGAGACTGAAAAATATTTGGAGGCTGAAATGGGTTATAAGTGTATTTATGGCCATAAATCTAGTAATAGTCCTCGTGTGCTACCCCGTTTAGAAATTATATTCAATCTTTTATTCACAGAGACAGCTGGGATTGCAAGGACAGATACATTCTATTAGTTTTATCGGTTAATGGAGATAGATTTACGCTAGTGACTTTATATAAATGATGATAATGCTTACTTTTTTAAAATATAAATTTGAAAGAGGATTTTACGAATTTTGATAATTATTCTGTTATTATATGTGGTGACTGGAATGTTATTCAAGACATGGAACTTGACTCTTACAATGATTTACATGGTAAACACTCCATGGTGTGAATTGCAATCCAGGACATAAAGAATCAACTTGCTTTACTAGATCCATGGAGTACAGTGAATTATGACAGTAAATCTTTTAATTGGCGACAGGCAAACCGTGTGAGCGGACTCTTTTTTTTTTTGTTGTTTTTTTCATCCCTGAGGAAATGCTTTAAAATTGTGTAGACTCATCTATTATTCCTGTCTAAAACAGAAAATTCAGCAATAACACTAAAATTGTATATATCTACATTACCTCGAGGTTCTGGATACGGGAAATTCCATTTTAAGTTTTGAAATCATAACTAATATATTCATTTGGTATAAAATGTATAGCCAACACAGTAGAAGAATACCATTATGAAGGTGACAAAAGGAACCCATTTCAGGTGAAACTAACTAGAAATAATCAATTATGTTTTGAAATTCATGAAATGATTATAAGATCAGAATCAATTAAGTATTCCAAGCTAAGACAAAACAGGAGAAACAGAATTTCAGGAAAATTGAAGGCGAAATACAGACTCTACATACTGTAGTGAATAAAATAAGGATTCCATTATTTTGGAAGAACTGAAGAAACAGCAAGCAGATTTCGAAAAAATGAAGGAAACAACAGCTGAAAGATGTAATGTTATGATCAAAAGCAAGGCGGTACGAGTTTGGTGGGAAAAAAAATCCAAATATTTTCTTAATCTTCAAAAGAGAAATTACAGAAATTAAACAATAAAAGAATGAATTATGGAAGACGAAATAGGGGCAATAAATCAAACAGATATATTGAATCAATATAAATATTTTACGAAATATTATACAAAAGCAAAATAAAGTAATTTGAAAACTCAATCGCTTTTTTACCTTTCAAAAAAACTTTCAGATCTTGAAAGAAACTCGTATGAGGGTAAGTTAATGTTTGAGAAACACAGTTTAGTGCTGAAAAGTATGAAAAATGAAACTAATACGGGGTTCCGATGGATTTTCCGTTGAATTTTACAAATTCTTTTGGAAAGATGTGTGTGTGTTTGGGAGGGGGGTTTGTCTTAAGGTCTTTAAACTCTGGATACGATATGAAACATGTTTCAGAATTTTAGTCTCAAGGAATTTATTACTTGCATTCCAAAAGAAGAGAAAGACAAGAGATTTTATGAAAAATTGCAGACCAATTCACTGCTTAATGTAGATCACAAGATTGCTTTTGCGTGTATTGCTAATAGGGTCAAAAAGTTCTCCCATCTATTACTAGCGACGGTCAAAAGGGTTTTATGAAAGGGATATTTATTAGTAAAAATAAAAGAATTTGCATGAGCTGATACAATATCTTGAATAAAAACAAAGAACCTGACCTTGTCTTAATTATATATTTTGAAAACGCTTTTGCTTCTGTTGAATGGGACGTTTTGGAAAATGCTCTGAAATTTTTTAACTTTCGAGAATCAATTTGTCACTAGTTCATGATATTTTGCAATAAATGAAAACGTTGTGTCATAAATAATGGACATTTATCTCCATTTCTTAATTTAGAGAGAAGTTGTCACCCTTTTGCATTCTATTTATTTATAATAGGAATTAAACACTGGACATAAAAGAAGAATACAAGTACCACAGGACTTTTCTATTATAAAAACAAGTTGAAATAAGGCTAGTATGCTGAAGATGCTTTTCGATTGCCTTCAAGACAACCATGCAACTCTTTAAGTACTTTGCCTTGACATCGGTTGTGTACTGTAATATTTTTAAATCAAAAGCTATTTAAATTGGAAGTAACAAAAGTTTAAAATAAAAAAATATATCCAGAAATTGATATAACTGGTCAACGTCTAATATTAGATTACTGGGAGGGGGGGGGGGGAGACTTCTCCTTGAGACTGGACAGTATGATAGAACTTAATTATTCAAAGTTGAAGGAAGTAAAGAAACTGCTTGGCTGGTGGAGCGGAAGAAATGTATCCCTATAATCTCAACCAAATCCTCCACTTCAAATAGAAGATGAACTGAATAATAATTTTTCCAGTTTATTTGGGGTGGTAAAACTGAGAGGGTTACAAGAGACACTCTTATAGCTTCTTGTAGGGAAGGGGGGATTATATATGATTCGCCTTAACTTATTTTTGTGCTACATAAAATTTTCCTGGATTAGGCAGCTCTTAGTAGACGTTGCTGGTATATGAGGAAAAATAGTTTCTGAACAAATATTTTGGAAGATTTAAAGGTACACAGTTATTTAAATTATGACAAATTAAGTTGAAAGAATTTTTTAAATCCATTAAAAATACATTTGTACGTGATGCTTTATTCTTTTGGATAAATGAATCAACTACTTTTCAATAATACTTGTTTCGAGACGTTTTGAACTTAGTTAATATTAGATAATTTCAAATGATATGCGATATGGAGAACAAATGGTGTGTTATTCAAGATATTTTTGATGCATGAGGATCTATATTAGGTTTTGATGCAGTAAAGCAAAAAATACAAGCTAATAAGTTCAAACAGTAATTTGCTCGTATCACAAATATATGAGCGAAATGGGAAAATACAATTATACTTTTTTTTACAAGTGGAAATAGTTTTTACATAGTTTTCGACAAAAAATGCACTCTTTAAGGTAAGATAAACTACTCAATTTATTTATAATTACCTGTTACGAACTAGATACAAAAGCCAAATAGTAAACGCCAGATTGGTCCAGGTAGTTAGAGGGTGCCGTTGGTTCAGATGAATGGACTAATTCTTTTGTTGGGCTAAACTTTGTTTAAAAGATAACAATTGATTAGCTTTAATTTTTAGTTTTCTTCATAGAAATATTGCTACGAGCCAGTTTATGATAGAATTTTTTAAAAAGTGATAATGATTAATGTACCTTTTGTAATGAGGTAATAGAAAATATTGAGCATTTATTCTATGACCGTCCAGTTACTAAACAATTTTGAAAAGAATTTTTGGAATGGATTAAAAATTACGACCACAATTTTAAAATCACACAAAAAGATTTTTTTTATGTGAAATAACAATTTTGATAAGCTTATTCATTTCTTAATTTTGACTGCAAAATATGTTATGTACTTATCACGTTGTACATTAAAAAATCTAAAAATCTCACCTATTATAAAAAAAAATGTTTTATCATAAGAAAGGCTGGATAAACTATGTACCCAAAGTGAATAACAGAACTGATTCTGATAAAAGGTGGACCCTAATGTCAACTTTTGGTATGTGATATTTATTTCTAAAAGCTGTTTTGTACTTTCATGTCATTGTTTGAAAGAAAGCAATATTACATTTCAAGAAAACCGGCAATTTAATAACACCTTGAGGCTTGTGTGTACGTGTGTGTGTGTGTGTGTGTGTGTGTGTGTGTTTAAGTAAGAAAATATATATAGAGGTCAGGATACAAAACATTTTATGGTGCCCCCACCCCCACCCACCCCCGTTCACCAGGTCAGGTGGTGATGTAAGGGATTATGTAAAACCAAAATATATCAAGGGTGACTGTAAATGACTTATGCACCTAAGACTATTCCTGTGATAGTCAAGGTATTGCTGTTTTAACTCGGCATACAATTATTGGAATTGGTAACTAGCAATGCCTGGAAGAACTCTTTCCCATGCACATGCAACGGAAAATTGGATTTACAGCCAATTATTTATAATGACACAGTAATAGTCACTCAGTTCCAAGCAGTCGACATATAACGCTACTTTTGCAGATCTTTATAGAAATGTGACTGCTCAAGTGTATCAGAGCATCATTAATATGAATTCCATATACAAATAGCTTTCTGCATTTTAAATTTAAAGATTAATTGAGAAACACTAAGTGCGCCTCCATTTGACACATGCGTGATTGCTTGAAATATGGAAACCACTTTTTCTTTAAATCAAAGTATTAGGTTTTAACTCCTAAAGTGCCTTTACTTCAGCGTGAGATTTTAGTATAAGAGGAAATCTGTCTCTCGTGCCGCTGACGCACTTACTTCTTGTGATGGCTTAATTCATAACAGACAGGTAACACACCAGCTTTGGTTACTAGGAAACGACTTGAGTAGATGAGCGTTACTGTTTGTAAAACCCCCAATGTGAAGAGAAGAGCTCTTTCTATAATGTTATCGAGGCTGTGGAGTGTATTATTTGAGACATTTTCCACTATCAGTGCTGGGAATGAACAGGCGGTGTAAGCAAATTCTTGTGCTGATGAAATTACAACCTACATTTTTTATTATTCCGTTATCGTTAAAGGAAAGAGATTGAATTAGACCTGAGAAATGGCGGAAACTAAACAAATTATTTGTATATATTCTCAGAACATGATTAAAAGTCAGATCTGCAATTAAAGGGAGTGAGAATTATTTCTCTCTCTCTCTCTCTCTCTCTCTCTCTCTCTCTCTCTCTCTCTCACACACATACACACACACACTTATATATATATATATATATATATATATATATATATATATATATATATATATTGTTATGTATGATGTTTATATAATATTATAAATATTTTAGGAAATTAAAAATGTTTCTTCACTTTAATATTTGCTTAAATCTTAATGTTATCAGGAAAAACATGTTTAACTAGTGTCCTTGAATTAGGTTGTTTTGATCAATATGTTTTCTCAATTTGAAGGTCAAGGTTGAATTTTGTTTACAAGTAAAATTCCATTAAGATGACACATGTTCTAGAACATTCTGTCATGTGACCAATCTTTATATATGCCATGTTTGGTGGACATTTATTCAGTTTTGACATTACCATCAGTCTTGTAAAGAGCTATTACAGTTGTGAAAATTCATTCCAAATTCTAAGAGAGGAATTATTTTAAATATTCATTGGATTATAACAGTGCTCATAAACTTTTGGATTTTGGATTTTTAATTGATGATTTTGGAATTTATGTGAACTTATTCAGAGATTTTGGAATACTTCATTTTGACATCAGCACATCAAGATTTCTAGTGCATCAGGACTTTGGAGACCATTAGCACATCATAACATTCAAGGACACAGCCGTGAATTCGGAACATTCTATATTTAGGACTTGTGATTAGAACAATCATTCTTATTGGATTATTAGGATTTCAAAACACATTACTGTAAGTGACTTTTTGATTTTTCATTTTAATTATCTAGTAATAAATTGCTTGTTGATTTTTTACTTGATTTGTTGGTTTCACTTTCTTTCTGTTACATTTTTCTTAGACCATAGAGTCGTAACAGAAATTGGGGGCTTGTCTTCTGGGATCTGAATTTCTTTAAAGCATATTAGAGATATTAAAGTTATTTTTGAAATTCATATTGATTTTGTCTCGGAATTTTTTTTTTTTTGTCTTTGGCAAAGATTTTATATAGAGAAATTTTTTTGTGTGAAACCAACAAGCATTTACAATGGCATCTAATGTTCAGAATTTCATTTCAAAACCTACCCAGGAGGGGTTAGAGTGCATGAGAAAGGATGAGTTGCTCGAGCTTGCCAGAAAATACAGTCTATCTGAGGCAAAAGTATCATTGACAAAACAGGAGAAAAAGATTATTTTGATTCAGTATTTAGTAGGAAAGGGAATTTTTGAAAATAGTGCTTTAAGTTTGAAGAGAAAGCCTGTATCTGGTTCTGACAGGAAATTAAGGGAATTAGAGTTAAAGAACCAGATGGATTTAGAATTGGCAAAGCTTCAGATTCAGAGAGAGAGAGAAAAAGAAGAGAGGCAGATGGAGAGAGAAAAAGAAGAGAGGCAGATGGAGAGAGAGAAAGAAGAGAGGCAAATGCAGATGGAGAGAGAGAGAGAAAAAGAAGATAGACAAATACAAATGCAGATGCAGATGCAAAGAGAAGAAAGGGAAATGCAATTTAAGTTAAGAGAATTAGAACTGGCAAACAGAGCAGACTCCACTCCTTTAAACACAAGTCCAGGTTTTGATCTTACTAGATATATTAGGTTAGTACCCCCTTTTCAGGAAAAAGAAGTAGATAAATACTTTCTTCATTTCGAGAAAATAGCTGAAAACTTGAAATGGCCCAGAGAGCATTGGACTTTGTTATTACAAAGTGTACTAATTGGCAAAGCTCGTGAAGTCTACACTTCACTGTCAGTACAACAAAGCACTGATTATGATGTGGTTAAGGAGTACATCTTGAAAGCTTATGAGTTGGTACCAGAGGCATATCGACAAAGGTTTAGGAATTGTAGAAAAGAAACTCGACAAACTCATGTCGAATTTGCAAGGGATAAAGAACAACTATTTGATAGGTGGTGCTCAGCCAAGAAAGTTGATCAAGCTTATGATAACCTCAGACAGCTCGTATTAATTGAAGAGTTCAAGAGGTGCATCCATAGTGATGTTAAAACCTATCTTGACGAGCAGAATGTGGAAACTTTGGAAAATGCTGCTCGTATGGCTGATGATTATTCCTTGACTCACAAAATTTCATTTGGCAATAAGTCGTCCTCTCAGCAGTTTTCTGGTAAAAAACCATTTCAATCTCATTCGAGTACTTCCAAATTTCACAACAGCACAACTGTTAGGAATCAAACATCTGATAAGACTGATCAGAAATCCTTATCTCTTCCTACGTGCACTTATTGTAAAACGAAAGGGCACGTTATTTCTGATTGCTTCAAGTTGAAAAATAAGCAACAGAGTAAAGACAGAGCTTTTCCAAATGCTCTTATTTCTACGAGGTCAAGGTCACGGTCTTGTATTGAAAGCAATACATTTGTTGGGTCAAACAAACCCCAGTCTGATTCTATTTTGGAGGCTTATGAACCATTCATGTCAGAAGGTTCTATATCACTTATTGGTGATTCTGCCAAATCTATCCCAATTAAAATATTAAGGGACACTGGAGCTTCTCAGAGTCTTTTATTATCAGGTACTTTGCCTTTGTCTGAGGAGTCTTCTTCAAGTGAAAGTGTTCTTGTTCAGGGAGTAGAGTGCGGCTTTGTAAATGTTCCTCTTCATTGTGTAAATTTGGCATCAGACTTAGTTTCTGGACCTGTGACTGTTGGGGCAGTGACTTCTTTACCCATAGAGGGTGTTCATTTATTACTAGGCAATGACCTAGCTGGAGATAAGGTTGTGGTTAATCCACTTGTAACTGACAAGCCTTGTTTGGATCAGAAAGTTGATCCTGTCGAAACTGAAATCCCTGATTTGTACCCTGCTTGTGCAGTTACTAGAGCTATGGCAAAAAGAGCTCTTGAGAGTGATGTTGATCAGGATATTATTCCTTTAGCTGACACATGTATTGGTCAGTTTTTTGATGAGGTCACTTTTTCCTCAGGTATTGATCAATCAAATGGTATTGATCACAGTGATCCTCTTTTGGCAACTCATTCTCTTTGTTCTAATCAGGATGACAAACGACAATCCCTTGTCGTTGAACAGGAGCAAGATCCCGAGATATCTTGTTTGTTTCAGAGGGCTATTAGTGAAACTGAAGCCACACAAGTTCCAGTGTGTTACTTTGTGAAAAATGGGGTCCTTATGAGGAAATGGAGACCACCTGAGGTACCCGCTGGTGACGAGTGGTCAGTGAGCTATCAAATTGTTGTTCCTAAGTCATATAGACAGGAAATTCTTAATTTAGCCCATGAAACTCCTTTGGCTGGTCATTTAGGAGTCCGTAAGACTTATCACAAGATCTTGAATCATTTTTGTTGGCCGAAACACAAAAGTGATGTTTCTAAATACTGCAGATCTTGTCACACTTGTCAAATGGTAGGAAAACCCAATCAGAAGATACCTAAGGCTCATCTGCAACCTATTCCTGCATTTGATGAACCATTTAGTAGAATAATAGTAGACTGTGTTGGTCCTTTACCTAAAACCAAGTCAGGCAACCAATACTTGTTGACCATCATGTGTGTATCTACAAGATTTCCAGAGGCAATTCCTCTGAGAAATATAAAAACTAAAACTATTGTGAAAGTTTTGGTGAAATTTTTTACACTTGTTGGCCTTCCCAAATCTGTCCAGTCGGATCAAGGGTCAAATTTTATGTCTGGAATTTTCCAGCAAGTTATGCATGAATTAGGCATCCAACAGTTTAAATCTTCTGCCTATCACCCTGAAAGTCAAGGTGCTTTGGAAAGATTTCATCAAACTTTGAAGAATATGATTCGATCATATTGCTTTGATACAGAAAAGGATTGGGATGAGGGTGTTCATTTGTTGTTGTTTGCTGTTAGGGAATCAGTTCAAGAGTCGTTGGGTTTTAGTCCCTTTGAACTAGTTTTTGGTCATACTGTCCGTGAACCATTGAAATTATTGAAAGAGAAACTTCTTTCAAATGAAGATTCAAAGATTAATCTTCTTGATTATGTCTCTGATTTCAAATACAAGTTGTCAAAGGCCTGTGAAGTAGCAAGAACTAATCTTCACACTACTCAGTCAAAAATGAAATTAAGGTATGACAGAAATACACAGGAAAGGAGTTTTAAACCTGGTGACAAAGTTCTGGCTCTCTTTCCCATACCTCAAAATCCTCTTCAGGCTAAATTTTATGGTCCTTATACCGTTGCAAAGAAAGTAAATGACTTAAATTATATCATTAACACTCCTGGGAGACGGAAACAGAAACAACTTTGTCATATAAATATGTTAAAGGAATATTTTGACAGAGATAGCCAAGCTAATTATTCTGTTAATTTAGTTGTACCTGTCCCACACAGTGAAGATATCAACGATGGAGTACGATCAGACTATAGTGACTCTGGTATAACCAATCTTCGGAATTCAGAAATATTGAACAACCTAGACCAGAAACTTTCACATCTACAACAACAGGAAAGAAATGAACTAAAACAGCTATTACATGACTATGAGCACTTGTTTCCTGATGTTCCTACACGAACAAGTAAAATTTATCATGACGTTGACATTGTAGATTCTGTGCCTGTGAAACAGCATCCTTATAGGATGAATCCTCTCAAACAGAACTATCTGAAGAAAGAAATTCAGTATCTACTGGAGAATGATTTCATAGAACCAAGTAAAAGTAACTGGAGTTCACCATGTATTCTTGTTCCCAAGCCAGATAATACATTCCGTATGTGTACTGACTATAGAAAAGTCAACAGTGTCACCAAAACTGATTCATTTCCAATCCCAAGAATGGACGATTGCATTGATAAAATTGGAAATGCGGAATATGTCACCAAGTTTGACCTTTTAAAAGGATTCTGGCAAATTCCACTGACGGAAAGGGCAAAAGAAATTTCAGCATTTGTAACTCCAGATGGACTTTATCAATATAAAGTCATGCCGTTTGGAATGAAAAATTCGCCTGCAACGTTTCAACGTCTGATGAACATGATAACATTTGGTCTTGATAATTGTGACGCTTATATCGATGACGTCATTATCTACAACAACACCTGGGAAGATCATTTGGAAACCATTCGAAAATTCTTCGATCGACTCAGCGATGTGAATCTGACAATTAATTTGAGCAAAAGTGAGTTTTGCCTGCTTGTGTCACATTTTTAGGACATATTGTGGGACAAGGTCAAGTTAAACCTATAGAAGCTAAGGTCAAAGCTATCTCTGAATTTCAAGTTCCAATTTGTAAAAAGCAACTGATGCGATTTCTAGGTATGGCTGGATATTATCGGAAATTTTGTTCCAATTTTTCCAAAATTGCTGAACCTTTGACAAGTTTATTGAGTAAGAAAACCAAATTTTTTTTGGTCTGACAAGTGTCAGGAATCTTTTGACAAGTTAAAGGCCATGCTTAAGAATGCACCAGTTCTTTCTGCACCAAATTTTAGTCAATCATTTAAATTATCTGTTGATGCAAGTGATGTAGGGGTTGGTGGAGTATTGATTCAGGAAGACAAAAGTGGTGTGGATCACCCTGTGTGTTATTTTTCTAAAAAACTAAACAAGCACCAGAAAAATTATTCCACAATTGAGAAGGAATGTTTGGCTTTGATATTGGCTTTACAGCATTTTGAAGTGTATGTTACCTCAGCTCTTTCTCCAATTATTGTGTACAGTGATCACAATCCCCTTACTTTCATCAACAAAATGAAAGATAAAAATCGGAGATTGTTGAGATGGAGTTTGATATTGCAAGAATATAACATTGACATCAAACACATCAGGGGAAAAGACAATGTGATTGCAGATGCACTCTCACGTGCATAGAAATGTAATATTGCTTGATGTAATTAAGTCCAGTATCATAAAACATGTTCTTATGTAATTTTGGTTATTATAGTATTAGATGTATATTCAAAAGAAAGCTTTATTATATAAATCTTTCTTTTTCTTTATGAGGGGAGGTGTTATGTATGATGTTTATATAATATTATAAATATTTTAGGAAATTATAAATGTTTCTTCACTTTAATATTTGCTTAAATCTTAATGTTATCAGGAAAAACATGTTTAACTAGTGTCCTTGAATTAGGTTGTTTTGATCAATATGTTTTCTCAATTTGAAGGTCAAGGTTGAATTTTGTTTACAAGTAAAATTCCATTAAGATGACACATGTTCTAGAACATTCTGTCATGTGACCAATCTTTATATATGCCATGTTTGGTGGACATTTATTCAGTTTTGACATTACCATCAGTCTTGTAAAGAGCTATTACAGTTGTGAAAATTCATTCCAAATTCTAAGAGAGGAATTATTTTAAATATTCATTGGATTATAACAGTGCTCATAAACTTTTGGATTTTGGATTTTTAATTGATGATTTTGGAATTTATGTGAACTTATTCAGAGATTTTGGAATACTTCATTTTGACATCAGCACATCAAGATTTCTAGTGCATCAGGACTTTGGAGACCATTAGCACATCATAACATTCAAGGACACAGCCGTGAATTCGGAACATTCTATATTTAGGACTTGTGATTAGAACAATCATTCTTATTGGATTATTAGGATTTCAAAACACATTACTGTAAGTGACTTTTTGATTTTTTCATTTTAATTATCTAGTAATAAATTGCTTGTTGATTTTTTACTTGATTTGTTGGTTTCACTTTCTTTCTGTTACATTTTTCTTAGACCATAGAGTCGTAACAATATATATATATATATATATATATATATATATATATATATATATATATATATATATATATATATATATATATATATATATAGTAACAAACCTAGGATATGTCTTATTTGTATTTAGGTCTCCTTTTTCTAGCTTTGTTAGATTTTAGTGATTATTCATTTGAGTATGGGAGTCGGTATTGGAAAGATATTTTTCAAGTCAAGTAATTAGGTAACTACTGGGAGCAGACCTCATTATATTCACGAGACTTTATGGTAGATCGATTAGTTTCGTAAAATGGACATAAGGAATTCTCGGGATATTCTCACGTCTAAGTGTTTGGTCATTTGTGATAGGAATAATTCTGTGTATTAGATGTTTGTGTAATGTTTTGTGGTACGTGACATGAAGTACCGAATTACGGCTTGAAAAAGCGTACCCAAAAAGAGTACGAACGTGAAACAAATAAATCCATGCAAGTTTGACATTAGAGTCGCTTGAATGTATGGGGGTTAGTTGATTAGATAACAATTATTTGTGGTATTAGCGCGTTTAAGAATCCTTAAGTTGATATCGGCTTGAGGTCCTTTGAAATAGGTGATTACAAGCCACCCTCACCCACCCTCACGCAGGTGTTGTTTGATTTGCTCGGTAGTGAAGTGATGTTAGACCCACTTGCATATACAGTGTATATATATATATATATATATATATATATATATATATATATATATATATGTGTGTGTGTGTGTATGTGTGTGTGTGTGTGTGTGTGTGTGTGTGTGTCTCTCTCTCTCTCTCTCTCTCTCTCTCTCTCTCTCTCTCTCTCTCTGTGAAGATCTCATCTTCGAGATTAGTATGTGTGGCTAGGAAGTTGGCAAACCCTCGTTGCTGCCCACAATTTTAACCCGCAGGTAGGATATACCAGCTGACACTAATGGATATCATAATTTTTAAAAATCTTGTTCATCCATCATGTAGCATTAGGCTTTACGTATCGATCAGGACTTTATTTAGACAATATAATTATTTCAAAAGATGACAAGAGCTCGGATGCAATGAAAATGAATTCCGTTCGATCAAACATTGACGTGAATTTTTAACAGCACATCACGACAATCCTGGTTATATATTGCCAAGTAAGTTTAGCTATAAAAAGGGCATACAAAACAATGAGAAAGGCAACAAAGGGTTTAATGCTTGTGATACAAAATAAAATATTTATATATAAACCGTACTCTTTTGAAACGCTAAGACCTTTACAAATGGAACATCATTATGGGATGTAACCCATGTCAAAAGAGTTGCTCCATCAGTCGCCTATAAGGACACGAAGGAGGGCGCATCGAGCCTACTGAGTCAACTCTAACATGTATGACCATATGTATATTGAAACTGTATTTGGGGAGTAGTGTATTTATGGATAAGCAAGTCGTGTGTGCGACGAAGGCCGACCGTACAAAACTGTTCAGTGAAGGACTGTTTAATAATACTGTTGTAAGAGCCATCTGTTTTGCAGTCAATTAAAGTGGTAGAATACAATGCAGAAATTACGTTAATTTACTGCAAACTAATCCAACTAATCAGTAGGTGTAAAATGGACGACCGTCTCACCATTAACATCTGATTCACCTAGAGTCGCCAATAAAAAGGACATTTATCAGTTATCGTAGATGGTAATATTTCAGTATCATGTAGGTACATGTTTGTTTTGTATGTATTACTCATATCATGTGAGTTGTTGTTGTTGTTATGGGTTTAACACCATTTTTCAGCACATGATAGGCTATACATGGCGGCCAGTATATTTGGTGGACGAAGAACCACCGACCCAAGGGAAGCTATTGCCAAGCTTTCTCACATATCCACGTTGGCCGAGCTCGAGACTCGAACCTACGCGGACAGAGGTGAGATGTCAGTGATCGGTAAAGGTGAGCGCCTTAGACCACTCAGCCACCCAAGGCTCTCATATCAGTTGAATGTAGGTATGGTAAATGCATAGTACTGTTTTGCCACTCGAGAAGATTGAATTTAAAAAGTACCATTTACATTTTCATATGTATACCTGCTTAAATCTCTTATGGTGAAGCTGATTAGATAATTTTATAAAATTCATCTATATTTATTTCTATAAAAGTGGCAATGAACAGTCACATAAAATATTCCCCATTTTGCAAACACGTATCAGAACTTTTTGTGTGATGTTGACTCTGATTAAATCTAAAACACATATTACATATCTCATGAATGAATGGGCGGTTTCCTTAATAGAAATAACATGGTCATATCCTGTACTCATCATTAGATTAACACACTCACACACACACACACATGTATATATATTGTGTGTGTATTACGTAAGACAGAAAAGTGGTCGATATAAGGGACAAGTTTGTTCTCTAAAACACCAAGATATGGGGTGAAAGCATGTTTGACTTCTTCAGAGAGATTCGTTACACCACTGATGATATTTTATTACACAGGATTCGTTTATTGACGTAATAAATAATCAAGTGGACTTATTATATAAAAAATTACTAATCTAAAACGTAATGTTTACTTCACTCAAGATCATCCAGAGAAAATTCATTCTGAAACATGATTTACCGCTTTGCGTATCAATAAATCTTCTAAAGCATGCTTTACCCCTTTGCGTATCAATAAATCTTCTAAAGCATGCTTTACCGCTTTGCGTATCAATAAATCTTGTAAAGCATGCTTTACCCCTTTGCGTATCAATAAATCTTCTAAAGCAAAGCTTACCAGAAGCCGTATTCGCTTATCATACGGAAAAGTCGACATTTGACAGGCCCATGACATAAAACTTCATGACCGATATTTGACTTGTCCATGACATCAGTATGAACTTCATGATTGACATTTGACAAGTCCATGACATAAAACTTCATGACCGACATTTGACTTGTCCATGACATCAGTATGAACTTCATGATTGACATCTGACTGGCCCATGACATAAAACTTCATGACCCACATTTGACTTGTCCATGACATAAGTATGAACTTAATGACTGACATTCGAATGGCCCATGATATTCGACTGGCCCATGACATAATTATGAACTTCATGACTGACATTCGACTGGCCCATGACATAAATATGAACGTCATGTCCTGATCAGTTTATGACATTTTATATGTTGACCTTAGTAACTTGATCTAAAGATAAAATCTGCACATTATGCACTAGGATTCATTTTATAGTCAAGCAGTAGACAAATAACAGCATGATTGGTATAATTTGCTATATGCCATTATTCACACTAGGATTCATTTTATAGTCCAGCAGTAGACAAATAACAGCATGATTGGTATAATTTGCGATATGCCATTATTCACGCTAGGATTTATTTTATAGTCCGGCAGTAGACAAATAATAGCATGATTGGTATAATTTGCGATATGCCATTATTCACACAATGCAGCACTAATTAATGGAATATTTCACATTTCTCCTGGTCCGTAATTTTGTTCCTTTGAACATTGTCATAATTAAACAGTAAACAAATTGTACTGTTATTTTCGCAAACATCAAAGTTTTTTTAGCGACTTTGTCCAAGAAGAGGAATTTTAAATTCTCGCGAGTTAATAGTACTCGTGTTGATAGCGTACGCTACACTCTGGACTACATTACACTATAGTTATTCAATTAATATGTCATTCTGGACTCTTGGTTGGGATAAGATGCGAGAGTGCTCCATGCCCTTTCTATTGTGGGTTTGATTCTATTTTAAATTTGATTGGCTATTATTTGTTCACGGCTGCCTTTCGAGAAGAATTGGCATGAACGATCATTGGTGGTATTATTATTATTAAGTTTCGTGAAATTATTAACGTTTAGATTCTTATTTAGGGGGTAAAATACATGAACTGCATATATGTTTGACCACTATATCGCTAAAATGTATCCACCGCTAAAATGATCACTTTATACAGTTTATGCTTTATATATTTTCAGTATGCTCAGTGCTTTCTGTCAGACTCATCTGTTACATCGCCGCGGAGAATATGTCTAAAACTTACTAGATCAATAGAAACGGTATTTGCTACTAATTAAAACAGCAACATTTTCAGAACAGATTGATAATACATTTAGGTGATAAAATCCAAGTGAATATCCTAAGGCAAATAATCGGATTAGCTACAAATACATCGACAACATAATTACCTGAGTTAACCCGTGTATTTGGGTTTGTCAGACCTTTGTTTTCTTTTACGTAAGTAGTCAGATGTATGTATAATCCTAGTGCACATGCGCTAGTTCCTCACAATCAGATTTCGGTGGTACCTGTCTCTCAGTAATAAGAGCGACTTGAAACAGGGAACTATATCCTTCTTAAGTGTTGATATAGATAGGTTGACGGAATTATTGTCTGTGGATAATATTATCTTGACAAGGAGTTATATCCTTCTTTGGTGTTAATATAGATATTTTGTCCATGCATAGATATAATTAATCTTGGTAAACATATTCAGATGACCACTTCATAACGAAACAGTTGCTTTGTTATTGAGGTCATATAATATATTAACTATATTCGTAAGCACCAAACTGTTAATGTTTGCTTTCATTTGTATTTAGAATTGGAATTAGAATAAAAAGATCTGAAAGTTATATCTGACGATCAGTACCTGAGTTTTTTATTATTATTATGACACTGATATCCCTGTAGCATTTACATGTTTTAGTACTATGAAGCACCAATTAAAAAAGGAAATGATGAAGTATAAGAAGATAAAGGACTGGGTATCTAAACAGTCAACCTACACAAGAAGCAGTAAAACCTAAAGCATATAGGAGGAAACATTATAGGAAAAGAGATGATCAGTGGCAGGCTGATGTTGTAGACATGAAAACATGCGCAAAATATAGTAATGTCAACAAGTATATACTAACTGTAATGGATGTATTCTCTAAGTATGCGTGGGCAGTTAGACTGAAACCTAAAACTGGGTGACGAGGTGCATAGCACATTCAGGAATCAAGAGACATGAGAGGATGCAATCAGATGAAGGGAAGAAATGTTATAATCGGTTACAATTTTGCTGAAGGAACATGATACTGAACAGTACTTAACTAAGTCTGATAAAAAGCCTCAGAATCAGCAGGACACTTGGTACTAGAATGTTTTACCCAGAACAATCGTATATATATATATGAGAAAACGGTATCATCATATAACAATACATACCATACGACTATAGATATGACATTCACATAAGCAAGTAAGAAGAGAAACAAGAACTTCATGAAAGCGCAAGACTTTGGTGAGCCCAAGTTTAGACTGTGACAGACTATTCGAATACTGAGACAAAATGAACTGTTTAAAAAAGGATACTAAAGCAAAGGATGACAAATTTCACTGCGGAAGCATTATTCAAAATCAGGCAGTTTGTACTAGGAGAATCTATTACAAATTAGAAGATATGAATGGTGAAGACAATTAAAGAAATATTCTATGATAAGGGATTTATACTACATGAGAAACAAGGTGATGAGTATAAACCACAGAAGGTAGTAAAATTACAGCAGTGGCTCGTAATAGATATTAACAAGTCAGATGCAAAGGGCTTAACGATTCATGCAACAGTTCGGAGTTATATGCAATCTTGCCGGCATTAACAAAATGATGAGAAGTGATCAGTACACAAGATTACTGTATGATATAAAGATACCCCTTTGAATGTATGACTTTACATGTTGGAACTGTTGTGACAGAATCTGCAACTACAAATATATTTATACTTCCCATGGCAACCTGGGAAGTCTGGCATACTGCTGTATTGGTACTTTAGTGAAGGAATGCAGAGAATGATATCTGGGTTACTTAACGAGCTAAAGAAGTAGGGAGAAGATAGATATGGAACCATAATGATGGAGAATGAAAACAGTGACGAGTTTGTATGTAAGAAGTCTAACTGAATAATTGAAATAAATAAGTCTTTAAATAAACGGAATTAGCGCACCAATGGAGAGATGAAGAGAAATTGTCGTTTCTATGGGTGAGATAATCGAAAGAGATATGGTAGCTATAGACCATGATACTGAACAACCTAGACCCACACAACTGCCAACACAACCACAATGAACAACCTGGACCCACACAACTGCCAACACAACCACAATGAACAACCTAGACCCACACAACTGCCGACACAACCACAATGAACAACCTAGACCCACACAACTGCCAACACAACCAAAATGAACAACCTAGACCCACACAACTGCCAACACAACCAAAATGAACAACCTAGACCCACACAACTGCCAACACAACCACAATAACCACACTGTGTTATCCGATTACCTAGTAAGAGGTATACAATGAGATTAGGTAGGAAGAATGTTAAGAAGATATATAAGAGGAAGACAATAGATACGTTTGATGAGAGAATCAAGCAGTATAATTTGAGTGGAGGAGCTATTGATAACCTGTATGAATTTAAGTTGGTAAGAACTGAGGTAACCCACATAATAAAGAGAATTCTAAGGAAACATAGATCAGTGAAGGTTCACATGGACCTGGTTATAATAATTAGGCATAATATATTTAATAGTAGTGATATCGACTTCAATGAGAACTTATACCGCAGAAGAAAGGCATATGTTATCACTAACAATGGTATGATAAGACTGTTCTGTCAGAGATGTTCATTGAAATGATAACAAAATTAGAACAAAATATTTACCATGACGCTAACTGGGTGTTTGTCAACATGCACAGTCTAACTGTACATATAGATAGATATAGGGCTGCGAGAGGAAGAAGCTACGAAAGCCTTTTTCAGTGGATTAAGAACAAGAGGGATTCTAATAATGTTAAGAATGATACAACATATGATTTCTATATGCAGTAGAATTTATCATTAATACACCCAGTAACGGCCTACAGAGGTCTAATAAATATAATCTAATAAGTGTATCCACGTGTTTGATAGGTGTCCTATTAGGTTTGATGACATACCTGAATTTGAGACAGACTTCCACATGTCAATAAATATGTACGAGGTAGAGGAAGCAAATATACTAGTTACCATGGTGACTAGTAATGTGAAAAAGACACAAGTAGATCATATCCTTATAAATAACCATGAAGCATGTCACCATTATGTGGAATAAAAGACCAAAGTTAATGTCACCAGAATAGGTTGAAGGAACCGATATAGGTATGAAATGTACGAAACAATCTACATCACCATAAAAGTTATTCGAGCATGAGTGGATGTGTAACAAGGAAGGCAAGACTATAGACCTCATGCCTATGGAAGGATAAACTCTCAAGTTTAAGAACTTCAGACACCAGCTAAAACTACCATTCGTAGTATGCTGTGACTTTGAGTCAAGAATAGAACCACTGCAGACATGTAAGGGAGATCATGTGGTAAGCCTTGAACTAATAAGACAGCCATATATATATCATCAAGATTAGGTATGTATATCATCAAGATTAGGTATGTACCTAAAATCACCATAAATACCTACAAGCCTATAGTACAATGAGGAAAGGACTGCATAAGGAAATTATATAGCTATATCAGAGGAATACTTAATATTGTTCATGATGAACTGAAACCACTTAATATTAAACCAATAATATTAACACAGGAACATTATAAGCATTATTACTGAACTAATATATGCCATATATGCGAGAAAGAAGTTAATTATAATGATCACAATGTTAGACGCGATGAACATATAACAAGTAGGCATAGAGGTCCTGGATATAATGCCTGCATCCTTAACTGTAAGTAAGCATTGATGTTCTGGATATAATACCTGCAGCCGTAACTGTAAGTAAGCATCGATGTCCTGGATATAATGCCTGCAGCCTTAACTGTAAGTAAGCATCGTGGTCCTGGATATAATGCCTGCAGCCTTAACTGTAAGTAAGCATAGAAGTCCTGGATATAATACCTGCAGCCTTAACTGTAAGTATTCATAGAGGTCCTGGATATAATGCCTGCAGCCTTAACTGTAAGTAAGCATAGAAGTCCTGGATATAATTCCTGCAGCCTTAACTGTAAGTAAGCATATAGGTTCTGGATATAATGCCTGCAGCCTTAACTGTAAGTAAGCATCGAGGTCCTGGATATAATGCCTGCAGCCTTAACTGTAAGTATTCATAGAGGTCCTGGATATAATGCCCGCAACCGTAACTGTTAGCATCTTAAATATGTCTCAGTATTCTTAAAAACCTATAATGATATGATGCCCATCTAATAATTAAATAACTAGTTAGAAAATATCCCGACCACAATGTAACTGTCATACCTAACAATGACGAGAGGTGTATATAATTCAGTAAGGGTATATTAGTATTTAAGTTGGAGAACAAACGCGAGAAGAATAGTGGACAAATTTCCATCAGGAGAAGTCAGTTTTGTAGACGTGTATCGGTTCATACATTCGTCAATAGAACATGTAGCTACAAACTTAGATGACAGTAGGTTCAATAACACAACGAGACACTTCAGTGACAGGGAATCTAACTATCTAAGGTACGATATATACACAAAACTACATACGTGTTTTTTGTTCTGAGTTGGCGGAAAGAATAAGTTTGATATGGCGAAGGGATACGTCGAGGCCGTTAGACCAAGACGTATTCATAAGCCACATCAAACAAGTTCTTTCCCCAGACTCAGAACAAAACAAGAATGCCGTTTTGTATTTATTACACTCACCTTTTTTACGCTTTCTAAATATTTGTAGCTTTACTGTATAAATGAAATTCAAAACGAATTGGGATTAATACAAGTTCGATTCGCTGCGTCTAAACATATATACGCGCAGACGTCAAAGAAGACCCCAAAGTAGTTCGAATCTGGGTGCCTGCTACGGAAATACGGACTGAATAGCTGTTCTCATACGCCAGATCAAGCATGTAAGAATAAATGGGTATGCAATAACTATCCATATAAATACGTGGATTCATTTGATAGAACCCTGGAAAAAGAATTTCGACCAACTAACTCCAACAAAACACGCAAGAGGACTATGACTAAGTCTAGGATGTCATGAAACACTTGAACCTACATACACTAGGTAACCTACGTGATTATTATGTCAAGAAAGATACTCTTATGCTATGTGATAGATTCGAATAGTTCAGGAGTGTATGCATGTCAAACAACGGCTTATATCCAGCTCACTATTACTCTGCGCCAGGACTAACCCACTATGCTCTAGCCCGAAGCTTAACGGGTGCAGGGTTCGAGTTACTAACCCACTATGCTGGTCTGAAGCCTAACAGATACAGAGCTCGAGTTACTAACAGAATACAACACCTTTATGATGACAGAGTCTGGTATTTGAGGATACATTAGCATAATACCAAACAGATATGTCAAAACGAATCACCAGTCTATGTAGAAAATAACTGGTAACTTAAGAGATGATGATTAGTATGGTGCTAACAAAGCAAAGAAGAATATCATGTACTTAAATTACAATAATGATAATGATAAGCTATGTCTCAATCCGTGTAGACTGGTACCTTTAGATTGGCAAACAAAATACTAATACAGTTCATGATTGAAAATATAACGAAGTGCTGCACATTAAACGTGGAATCAACAGTAGCAGTAGACCTTACGGGTATATTCGAAACAGCTTCATGATTACTTCATGGACTATCCACGGGAACCGGAAAATCTTCTATCATATGATGTCACCACAACAACAAGAAATGGTAGATGAAGGTAAAGGTATAAGACCAACAGTACCTAATTTATTGTACACGCTATATAATAAAGCAAAGTGTGTCAGACTCTATCGGAACTTGAAGTTTTATATCAGTCAAGGACTTAAGCCAAGATACATGGCGTTATAATATTCGACCAGAAACCATGGTTGAAGGAACACATAGATGTCAAGACTAATCTTCGGACTAAAGCCAATAATATCTTTGAAAAAGACTTCTTCAAGTTGATGAATGATGCAGTCTTCGGTAAAAGGACGGAGAATGTAAGGAAAAGAGCAAAGGTCAATACATACTTGAGTTATGAGAAATACAAAAGTCTGCTGAGAGACATACCATGAGAACGATAATAGATGAAAATATTGTACTGGTGCGTATGAGAAATACTAATTTGAAATTTTCTAAGCCTATATATGGTGGGTTTGTTGTGTTAAAAGTAAGTAAGGTTAAGATGTATGACTTCTAATATAACTCACTGAAACCAACATATGGTGACAGTATGAAGCTACTGATAACAGACACATACTCTTTTTTATTAGTACTAGAACAGATGACTCCTATAAAGCCATGAAGACAATATAGCTAAGCATAATACAAATGACTATCTATGATGCAACATCTATAACATGCCCTTGACCAATAAGAATATACCGGTATTGTTCTAGGACCAACTTAATGGAATACCTATACAGAATATACCGGTATTGTTCTAGGACCAACTTAATGGAATATCGATACAGAATATACCGGTATTATTCTAGGACCAACTTAATGGAATATCGATACAGAATATACCGGTAGTGTTCTAGGACCAACTTAATGGAATATCGATACAGAATTTACCAGTATTGTTCTAGGACCAACTTAATGGAATATCGATACAGAATATACCGGTATTGCTCTAGGACCAACTTAATGGAATATCGATACAGAATATACCGGTATTGTTCTAGGACCAACTTAATGGAATACCTATACAGAATATACCGGTATTGTTCTAGGACCAATTTAATGGAATATCTATACAGAATATACCGGTATTGTTCTAGGACCAACTTAATGGAATACCTATACAGAATATACCGGTATTGTTCTAGGACCAACTTAATGGAATACCTATACAGGAGTTTGTCGAACTTTGATCTAAGTTATACACATTCAGGACAGATAAGACAGAGAAAAATGTTTGTAAGGGAATAAATGAAGATGTCACCAAGAACAAACAGTATGCTATATGTAAAAGGTGCCCACTAGAACAAGATATAAATTACCAGGAGATCAATCTAATGAGATCAATCAACCTTGAAATATACTCATTAACTATTAAAAAAATAGCATTGTCTTGTTATTACGACACGAAATATTTAGCTGACAAGACATATACTCTGCCATTCGGTTTCTATTTGATCACCTTATAATCGAATGGATACACTAGTTTCATTAACTTATAATATTATAGTACATTTTGTTAATTGTATTTCCTGCTTGTCTACTGGAACTATGCTATTCTTCTAGAATATACAATCAACTGAACTTGTGTCCTTGGAATAGAACACAAACAGGAATCTTATATTATCTCTTAAGTTCTTAACTATGGAATTATACTTCTGTGCTATCAGTCACTCCGATATACCATAGCGTCTTCTACTGAATGCTAACTTAGGTTCGTGTCTTTCCTCTTAGCATGTTACATGTTAGCACGGTCATCTATTAGTTATTGCTATCATTGAATATACCTTCTAAGTACTCCAGCCACTTGTCTACTTTATCTTCCTGACCAGCTATTATTATATCCTTACCATTTAACGATCTCCTATCGTATGTATTGTTATAGTTAAACGATGGGTAGATTATAACTATATAGTCGATGAAGTTTTATATTCAGTCTCAAGAAAGCCTAGAACACAGTCTTACAACAGTTAGTCACACCACAGATTATGATATTATGAGGTTCCTTGATCCATGCTATGTTACCTTCTACCATTTATATGCAAGGCAATAATTCCAAACTCTTCATAACAGTAGTGGTTTCCTCCATATTAATACTAACTTCATCATCTGCGTTAGATTCACCTTATATATGTCCTCATATAGTTAAGGAATTCTTTCAGAATAACTTATAATAAATAGAACTTATAATAATAAATAGGTTAAGGCTGACGAACATGCAGAGGAAGAGTTAAATTAGTAAGTATCTTTTTGAGTTAAATGAGTAAGTATCTTGTTGAGTTAAATGAGTAAGTATCTTGCTGAGAAAGAGCTGATAGTCTATGTTCTGGTTGCCAAATTTCCTTTGCATGAATATAGCCAACAGCTAACATGATATACTCTATCTCCTTTATGGTTATGGTTTTGACACAGATCCTGTTTATATATATATATATATATATATATATATATATATATATATATATATATATATATATATATATATATATATATATATATATATTGTAACAGCTCTCGATTGTGAAGGTGTCCAACCTTATTCTTTTGATTTCCCTTGCGGCGCCTCACCATGTACAGTCTACTCAAAACTTGTGCTCGTCGACTGCCACATTCACGAGCTCAAATTCGTAATGGATATGCAATAGTTACTGATAATTTTGATCTCACTCGAGTTAAGGATGATAAATGTTTGCAGTTACCCTGTATTAGCGTTAACAATATCAGTAAAAGTTCAATTTTGGCAGCAATCCAGTCACGAAGCATCTCGTCGTTCCTTATAGCAAAGTCTCCCATAATACCTTTCGGTATCCGGAGTCCGCGGTTCATATTCGTGACGTCAGGGGTCACAGGGGTTAAGGTTTGGGCCCAGAGTATATAAAACTCAACCGCTGATAGCGTTCGAATAGTTATTAGTTTTACGCCAAAAAAATTTAGGAGAGTATAGTGTGGGGTACATTTATAAAAGGCAATAACACAAAAGGAGTGTGGGGTACATTTATAAAAGGCAATAACACAAAAGGAGTGTGGGGTACATTTATAAAAGGCAATAACACAAAAAAATTTAGGAGAGTATAGTGTGGGGTACATTTATAAAAGGCAATAACACAAAAGGAGTGTGGGGTACATTTATAAAAGGCAATAACACAAAAAAATTTAGGAGAGTATAGTGTGGGGTACATTTATAAAAGGCAATAACACAAAAGGAGTGTGGGGTACATTTATAAAAGGCAATAACACAAAAGAATTTAGGAGAGTATAGTGTGGGGTACATTTATAAAAGGCAATAACACAAAAAAATTTAGGAGAGTATAGTATGGGGTACATTTATAAAAGGCAATAACACAAAAAAATTTAGGAGAGTATAGTGTGGGGTACATTTATAAAAGGCAATAACACAAAAGGAGTGTGGGGTACATTTATAAAAGGCAATAACACAAAAGATTTGCTTGAAGTATAATTGTTTTAATCAGTTAATATTTGGCACAGACTATTATTAAGATTTAGAGAAACTTTGATACATATTTCTCTTTACACTCAAGCAATTTCATATCAATGGAAACGTCAGTGATCCAGAAGTAGCAGACTACAGTATTGTACACCTCTATATACTCACTCTAAAACATGGATACACAAACTACATTTTCTTCTGCTTAAAAGTGTAGGTTCATAACAAAAATAATCTCTCAAAATTTATTTGTAAGTTCTTATATTTTTTTAAAAAAAAATTTGGTTCGTTTTGAGCAGACGTCACGTCACCCCCACCCCACCCCCCATCCGCCGTTTGCTTTAAGTTTTGGATAATTAATGGTTGAGGTATAAGTAAATATAATGATTGTAGTTAATTATGATCATTTTCTTTTATTTGCAACTGCAATATGAATTCTTATATATTTAGAAATTTCCAGTCATATATTTTATTAACACTTTGACTACTATTCACTCTGTGGATTGTTCCAAAGTACTATACTACATATAGGAGCATAGATAAATTACACTGTATTAAAATAAAGTTTGAATTCTTTTATTGTGATATCAAGGAATTTATTATCATGTTTGTTCTGTTCATCATAAAAGGCTGCAGTTCTCAATACACATTCTAGCAACCTTATCTTTGTCTGTGTGTTATTTAAGAACCCATTCAGGTTAGGAAAGTCCAATCGGGTGACAGACCCTTGTGTGGTAGGCGATATCAGTGAATATTTGTTTCTTTGTTTGTTCCTTCTTCTTTCTATCCTATTTATCTTTACTTCTATACCTCGATCTTTCTATCGTCTCTTTTTCCACAGATAAGGATTGAACACTAGGCAGGGTTGCGGAATAGCAGAAGCAGAGCAGAGTTCATCCTTACTGTTTATAATCTTCTTCTCTAGTCTCTCTGTCATTCACCTTTAGTCTCTCCACCTTACTTCTCGATTCTCACTATCATCTAGTGATTGTAGGGAGAGGTCTTTTTCCAGAACGAGCAGATAGAAAGCAGTAGTTTAAGTAGCTGTTCAACTGTAGTGCTCTCTCTACGTCATAACTGTATTTATTCTTGATTCGTTCTTTCTATCACTCTAGGATTGACAATATTATACACCTATAGCTGTTTCTTCTCTCTCTCTCTCTCTCTCTCTCTCTCTCTCTCTCTCTCTCTCTCTGTGGTATCTCCAGAAATGTAGCAATAGTTGGGTTCCTGAAAGAAATTCTAAACCGTCTCATCTATTCTATTCAGTCTTATACTTATTCTCCTCTTCGTCTCATCTCTTTCTTCACACATTTCTCCCCTTTCTCTAGGGGTGGTGGCAGCATATTACTAGGTACATTGGTGACCGCATTTATGGTATAAATCGCGGTGGTATATACCTCTGAAAAGGTTCTCATTTGTAAAGCAGAGCCCGGCACGTTACAATCTATATCTATATATATATATATATATATATATATATATATATATATATATATATATATCTATATATATATATATATATATATATATATGTCCTTAACTCCATACTTGTCCTTTATTACAACAGTTATATCACTGAAGTCAATAGACTGTCTTGATGTCTTGTCAATTATCTTAGCAGGATATTGTGACAATAATAACCTCTTACATATATTATGTACGTGGGACATCTTATTATTAACATCCGACAATAACCTCTTACATATATTATGTACGTGGGACATCTTATTATTAACATCTGACAATAACCTCTTACATATATTATGTACGTGCGATGTCTTATTATTAACATCTGACAATAATAACCTCTTACATATATTATGTACGTGGGATGTCTTATTATTAACATCTGACAATAATAACCTCTTACATATATTATGTACGTGCGATGTCTTATTATTAACATCTGACAATAACCTCTTACATATATTATGTACGTGGGACATCTTATTATTAACATCTGACAATAATAACCTCTTACATATATTATGTACTTGGGACATCTTATTATTAACATCTGACAATAATAACCTCGTACACATATTATGTACATGGGACTTTTTTTTATTAACATCTGACAATAATAACCTCTTACATATATTATTTACGTGGGACATCTTATTATTAACATCTGACAACTTTTCTGCTTTCTTTCTACGTACTGGACTGAATATAACTTCATACCCACATATCTCACAGCTTCTCATACCTTCGAACTCTATGACTCCGTGGCTCCGTTCATGTTCTACCAATCATATTCAACAAATATATTTCCCGATAACTCCTTGGTAACTGATGAGTCAGTAATTGATAACTCCAGGACAGTTTATTAGAATTATATCGATTTTAATTGTCAATTCTGAAATATAAGATGACCATCAACCTACACATACATATTATGAGTTGAATGCTTCCTGTTAATATGTAAGTGGACACCTTGCTGGACATTAGCCAACATATTTACTTGTACCATGCATATTATGGTCACGAAAATGTCTCAGGTCTAACTATATGAAGTGATAATCAGAGCAGAAGTTCTCGATTGATACGTTACTATCTTCAGTTATCTTCTGCTTTTCGTGAAGAAGTACTTGGTGGCTTTACAGACTTGTTGGTTAAATTTGAATCCCTTTGAGAAGAACATATTGGGAATACCTACATTATCTTATCAATTACTGGGCTATAATTTCTCTGCATCATCACTTTTATTTTACACAGTATCAATACTATTGATGGACATTCTAGGAGTATAAAGGACAAGGTTGGTTATTGATGTTTTAGTGATATATTCATAGAAGTATGCTTCCCCATTAAAATGATTGGAGTTGGCTATCATGGCTAGTGCATCAGATGTTAAGATATCGTACTGGAAACAGATGTTATTAAGTTCATAGTCTGTATTAGATCCCTCCATTATTCCTCATGCCTTAGTCAGAGTAATACTTATTCTAATATTCTGAGGAAGTGTATATGTATGTATTGGTCTGTAGTCCTTGAATACCTAGAAGTCTAGTTGTCTCCTAAATATCGTACTATATACTATAGACTGTACAGCCTCCTTACAAGAGGTATGGGAATTAGTTGCTCCACAACTAAACTTCCTAAACTTCTCATTCATAATACCCTGCTCAGCATTGTTCGTTTTAACACTTTCTGGTAGCCAGAGTACAGTCGTTAAGCTTAAGTAAGCCACTTACATATGATATAGGTATATTCTTGACTAACATCTTGCCTATATTATTAAACATCTGATTGTTGGTATTTCCATTATAGGGTACAAACAACTAATTCAATTACCATATACCGTAACGTTAATATTTGGCCAAATGACTACACCTTTTTGGTAAGATCAGCAAGTCACGCTTGCATCTTATGAATGATCTATCCAAGAGGAAACTTTTAACACGATGAAAATGATGATGCGCACCTCGTTTTTGACAGAAATTCCCTTGTACGTGCCCACTATAACAATCCAGCCCGGTTAGATCATCCCGTTTACATCCAGTAGTAACTGTGCGGCGAGAGCGATAAAATAAAAATGGTGTTAGGTTCAAGTCTACAAATTCGTACAATTTACCCAATCGTAGGCTTTTTCTGAAATATTACGTTAATTTGTTCCGGTAATTATTTTCAGCCAATCAGCGACCACCATTCTTTTAAGTACGGTATATAATATACCACCACACATAGACTGGTTCCGTAGCGCATAAAAAAAAATAGTTGTCTAAGATCTAAAATCCAATTTTCTCTTTCATAATAATTATTCTTTGTCGACGGCACTTTTTCTTGAAGACTCCTGCAAATCATAGTTGTCTCGCAATTACAGTTTTGAAGATATCAAGGAAATTATTTCAATTTGGGAGCCTGTTGAAATGATACATTGATAACATTTTCCACAAGATAATACAATTTCCCTCTGAAACTTCTTAATATATCTTAAAAGAAGTATTTTGATTCCTATGTGGACATGTAGTGCATAACTTAAGCTAAATGTATTTCAACGCACATCGCAATACGACTCTGAAAAAGGGATGTTATCTGGGATTGTTACATAGGCTCCAAGTCGATATAAAATATTCAAAATTGTTACGTTTCTCAAAACATTATTCAACGTCATCGAACGTGCTTACATAAAATCGGTATTATTTGCATTTCTTCCCTTAGAGGGCGATGTCTAACAAATGTTTATATGAAAGGTGTGCGTATACAGTGATTGCCGTAGAATGTTTATATGAAAGGTGTGCGTATACAGTGATTGCCGTAGAAAAGAGAAGTAAATCTTGCAACCCACTCTTCCTTCTTCACAGACTTCAATTTTCACAACGTTTGAGAAACTAAGCTGTCCCTTTCGGTATTAATGAAATCCCAAGTTAAATATTGATTCGATTATCAAAGAAAAATGTTTCACGACTATTTGCGTCATTGTACCCGAGGCAGAGTGAGAACAACCCTTAATAAAATTAGTGAAACATTTGAGAAAATGGACGAAATTTATTGAAAAAGTGAAGAAAAAAAATATAATAAATAAACTGCTAAGTCACAATACTACGACACCTAACAGATAATGATCATGCAACATCATTTAGTGGTCTGGTATTGTCTGGGTACCCGGTTTGACAAGATAGGGAAAAATGCTATATTTTTTTTTATACAAACTTGAGTATAAAACATTTTTCATCCCTATACTTTAATAATTACAATTATATAGTTCCACTTTTTAAAGCTGAGAATTGTTAATCAAACATTTATGTGCTCGAATTTACGACAGGTTTTTTCGGGACACGTTCTATTAATAGCGCTGCTGAGAAAATGCATTACACAGCATTTAATCAGCACTCCCTGGATATTTGTTTTTTTAAATCTAGTGTGCCAAAAATTGTTGCTGTAAGTAAAAACGTCTAAAACTTACACAACAGACAACTTATTCCTAAAATTACAAACGAATTTAGCCAAACTGACTGAAAAAACGGGTGAGAAAGGGATTGTGCACATTTTATCTGGGTCCTATTTTACTGGGTGTATCTGTTGCTATAGGGCGCAGACAACTAATTCAATTGCCCTATCGCAACATGTCAATCACGCTACTCGATTAACCAATCAGCGAGTGTTTTTAAACAAAGCTTCAGGCATTGTTTACGTCCGCCATTTTCCTTCAACAAGCTGATCAGCTGAACTGGACACAATTGATGGCAATTATCACATGTTTGTTTGAACAAAAAGTATGTAGAAAAGTTTGTCCCGTCGATAATTGGAAGAAAACAAAATATGTAAAAATGAACGTGTCTAGAACATGGGTGGAGAAAGCCCTAACATGTGATTTTGTTGTGTGGGTGATTTTTTTTTCATTTTTTTTCTATTGGATGCACTGGTCTCAAGACTGCATCATTTTAAAGGTTGAACCTTTACATTTTAGTGTTGGTTTGTTCCCCCCCCCCCCAAAAAAAATAAAAAATAAATAAAAAATAAATAAATAAAAATGCATCATCCTTTCGATCTTTTAGACACTTGAGTGACTCTTTACTTTCAGTCACTGAGCTGAATGAGGGGTGGGGGATGAAAATTGAAATTAATCATAAAGAAATACGAAACACAATGGTTTCAGATATTTATCTTCCCATATTTTAAGTATGTATTTACATGTTTACATCAACATGCATCACTGATCAAAATTCCATCTCATGAACAGAGAAGAACTTTAAAATTGTTATGTACAACAGTATATTTCTAAACAGTAACTATTTACGCTTTTGTTATATATTTTTAATTAATTAACTCTAAGACAACCTAAACATAAGTCAGATAAAATTAATAAAGATATGACTGCATACTAAATGCAATAACATCTTTTGAAGTGAATTTCCTTTTACATGAATATAGTTTCAAGCCGCTTTAAAATTGATTTTAATGATTTACGGAAATAAAACACTAAGGTTATTACAATAGGAACTTGAAATACAAATATAAATATTGTCTACTGCAGTATAATTTATGCAACTTGGTAATTTTACATACTTAAGAATAATAAGAGTAATTTTTTAATAAACATATCACTGAAATTGAAACAAAGTTCTTTGCCAAACACTGAATGTTTGTTGGAGGTTAACATGTCCTTATATCACGTGATTCGGTAGGCGGAGCGATCTTTCATCTCGCGTAAGGTCAATTCCCATAGATCGTAACGTTAATATTGGCCAAATTACTATACTTTTGTGGTAAGATCGGCAAATAATGCTTACATCTTACGAATGATCTATCCAAGAGGACACGTTCACACATTAGCGTAACTTCAAATTGTGTCCCCCCCCCCTCCGCAAACACTTAGACTGTGCCCCATCAAACTAATGTAAAGCGGGATTTTGGGCCCCCTTCTTGCGCGGCCCCATACAAATCCAATCCGGTGAGACCCCCCCTCCCGTTTATATCTAGTAGTACCTGTGCGGCGACAGCGATATCATAAAAATGGTGTTAGGTTCAAACCTACAAATGCGTACAATTTATGCATACGCAGTTTCTTCTGAAAAATTATGTTTTTTTTTATGGTAATTATTTTCAGCCAATCAGCGACCATCCTTCTTTAAAATACAGTATTTAATATACCATCACACATGGTTGGTTCCGTAGCTCATACAATAATTAGTTGCCTGTGACCATTAACCTTCATTTTGAATGATACGAAAGAAGACCCCTGTACATTTAATGTGTTTGGACTTTGTTTACGAATGGCTACCAGTAAAGTTTGTTCTGGTTCGATGCTACTTAGTATGTATGTTATATGGTCACAGGCAACTAATTAGTTTATGATCTACGAAACGAGCCAATGTGTGGTGGTATATTAAATACAGTATTTAGAAGAATGAAGGTCGCTGATTGGCTAAAAATAATTACCTGAAAAAATTGACGTAACTTAACAGAAGAAGCCTATGTATGGGTAAATTGTACACTATAGTAGGATTAGACCCAAACCATTTTCATTTTATCTTTGTCTCCGCACAGGTACTACTGGATGTAAATGGGGAGATCTCATCGGGCCGGCTTTTTTTAAAGTGGGTACCTACAAGAAAACTTTCTTAAAAACGAGGCGCGAGCGTATAATTTTCATCGTTTAAAAGTTTCCCCTGGGATAGATTATTCATAAGATGTAAGCGTGACTTTCCGGTCTTGCCACACAAGTATAGTACTTTGGACCAATATTAATATTACGTTCTGTGGGAATTGAATTAGTTGTCTGTATTATGTAGCCTTTAGATGTTTAACACGCTATGAAACTTTCTGTACTCTGTTAGGACTTATATACTTTCTGTACTCTGTTAGGACTTATATACTTTCTGTACTCTGTTAGGACTTATATACTGTCTGTATTCTGTTTGAACTTATATACTTTCTGTACTCTGTTAGGCATTATATACTTTCTGTACTTGTTAGGACTTATATACTTTCTGTACTCTGTTAGGACTTATATACTGTCTGTACTCTGTCAGGACTTATACACTTTCTGTAATCTGTTAGGACTTATATACTTTCTGTACTCTGTTAGGACTTGTATACTTTCTGTACTCTGTTAGGACTTGTATACTTTCTGTACTCTGTTAGGACTTATATACTGTCTGTATTCTGTTAGGACTTATATACTGTCTGTATTATGTTAGGATTTATATACTGTCTGTACTCTGTTAGGACTTATATACTTTCTGTACTCTGTTAGGACTTGTATACTGTCTGTACTCTGTTAGGACTTATATACTTTCTGTACTCTGTTAGGACTTTCATACTTTCTGTACTCTGTTAGGACTTATATACTGTCTGTACTCTGTTAGGACTTATACACTTTCTGTAATCTGTTAGGACTTATATACTTTCTGTACTCTGTTAGGACTTGTATACTTTCTGTACTCTGTTAGGACTTGTATACTTTCTGTACTCTGTTAGGACTTATATACTGTCTGTATTCTGTTAGGACTTATATACTGTCTGTATTATGTTAGGACTTATATACTTTCTGTACTCTGTTAGGATTTATATACTGTCTGTACTCTGTTAGGACTTATATACTTTCTGTACTCTGTTAGGACTTGTATACTGTCTGTACTCTTTTAGGACTTATATACTTTCTGTACTCTGTTAGGACTTATATACTTTCTGTACTCTGTTAGGACTTGTATACTTTCTGTACTCTGCTGGGACTTATATACTTTCCCTGGTTCATTTATTAATCTAGAATATTAGATACAGTATGATGTTCAGAACAACAAATAGGATGGTGATAAATATACACTGATTTATATATTTGTTATCAGTTGGCCTGTAACAGACAAAGAATACACGTTTCTCAGGTAACATTAAGGCGGTACATCAAGTATAATCTATATGTGTTTATAATTCAGCTATGCTATTAGTTCTATATGATGATGCTTGTTTGATAGCAGTTTTTATTGTACCTTTAATGTCGTTCCTATAGTCGCTCATAGTTATATTGATCTGGTTACTTACTCTCTTATTAACATATAACTTAGTAGCTGCATCAGAGTTGTTATTTGCTTCAGTGAAGTTAGTTGTTCTATTAGTGTTGATATTTACTTTAGAAGATATATTATGTGGTACTGAGGCTGACGTCTCCTTCAATGTTTATCCAGGTTGTTCTATTATTGGTGTTAGTAATATGTTAAGTAATTCAGATTGACCTTTGGTTATACCTCCACTTATATTACCTGACATGGAATGCCTATTTTGCAGGCATTACACTGATGTTCACTATCTTGCGATCCTCATCCGTAATAATGTACGGAATCTGTTAATAGTTCCCCCATGAAGATGTTTGTAGTTACCGTTAATAGGATAAGAAACATAGTCTCCATGGAATATATTCTTAATAGGTATAGATTCTAGAAGAGAAGACAATAAACTGCTAAAATATAGTTCCTAGCTTTGTTTAGTTAGTTGAGATGACTATATAGATTTTTAGAATATAATGAATCTATATACTCCTTATCAATACTCATCATGAACAATAGTAGTCATTCCTTATCAATACTCATCATGAACAATAGTAGTCATTCTTTCCTTAACTGCTTTGACATACATATCTTAGTAATAGAACGCATCATTTTGAATTACTTTCTTGCTGATCGTATTCTCAGTAATAGTGAAATATTTTTTGCCTGCTTATGCTAATATATTATAGAAACCAACCGCAAAGACAATTAGCTGAACTGATGTAGACAGGTTGCCTTCTTTGTTATCTAAAGTTACCAACAGATATGTCTCAGAAATAGCACCGTCGATAGTTATATAACTTGCTTACATACGTAAAATTAATGCTCCCTGGGATATTGACTTCTTCTTAAGTTTGTGCTTATGTGACAGCGACAGACTTCCGGATAACAGGATCCAGGTTGTCAGTACGGATCTCAGGATTTCTTTCTCTTTGATTCATTTGCCCATTTACTTGCCGAAAATAGGCACTTTGCCAGTGGCTATAATACAGTTTTTAGCTAACTCAATGAGGAACATTTGAACTTCTTTCCCCAGAGTGAACTTGTTACCAGTCCTAATTACAATCAATTTTCAAATGATATAACTATACAGGATGGTAAAAAAAACAGTGCCCTTAATTGTGATAGAATGACATGGTCAATAGCCTGTAGTTATTTAGCATTTAGATTGATCTGTTCCATATCGTCTCTGGCAACCATTTATATGCCATTAGCGTATCCCTGCTTGACGCAGCAGGTTCCATGGGAAATATATTTTAAAAGTCAACAATTCCTATGTTATTAGGATTTAAGATCCTGTTCTAAGTAACCTGTTACATGTCACTGTGAATCTTGAATTTAGGAAGGCATGATATTATATATTAACTGCATCCCTTATTTGCTTTGAGAAGGAAGTCGGTGTACTCATTGCGTGAGTACGAATTATTATATACTTCAGAAATAGTCCCATTAGTTTAACGTTGTTGCTACCAGTCAATATCAAGCGGTATTGATCGTAGTTAAGTAAACTTATTCACCGTTTTCTTATATGCTAAACACGTGCCCGCATTCGATGAATTTCTTCTGACAACGGCTAAATAAAAATGGCGACGCAAACTTGGAACGCTGACCACGTGATAAATCTGATGGCCATCAGATGCCGACAAAGACTGTAACCCTTTCTACCTAATACCATTGCAGGAGAATCAGTAGATCCATCTATCTCTCGTCCAAATAAGACTATCATACAAATTAAATAAAGAAAATCTGAATACATCACAAGATTTAAATTGTAAGGGAAAAAATTATCAACTAAATATGATTTATACAAATATTGAAAAAGGACGGCTAGTGATCGCTAGTTGCTGCTGTTGGTACGAGAGAGAGAGAGAGAGAGAGAGAGAGAGAGAGAGAGAGAGAGAGAGAGAGAGAGAGAGAGAGAGAGAGAGAGAGAGTCAAAACTGCACTTTTATCCACTCGGAATGGCATTGTTTTATCCTTCACTCGGAATTTAATTAAACACAAGCGACTCCAAAATGCAGCACTTTTAAATTTACCCGCCACCATGACAGTACGTCTGAGGCAATCCCAACGATACTGAAACCTTAGACTGAATTTTTCTGGCTCATTTTTTTGTTAATGGTATATTCAATTTTCATTGAGTATTGCGTTATTTGTTTCCTAATATTAATATTGCAGATCTTGTCACACTTGTCAAATGGTAGGAAAATCCAATCAGAAGATACCTAAAGCTCGTCTGCAACCTGTTCCTGCATTTGACGAATCATTTAGCAGAATAATGGTAGACTGTGTCGGTCCCTTACCTAATACCAAATCAGGCAACCAATACTTGTTGACCATCATGCGTGCGTCTTCAAGATTTCCAGAGGCAATTCCTCTGAGAAATATTAAAACTAAGAGCACTGTGAAAGCTTTGGTGAAGTTTTTTTTACACTTGTTAGCCTTCCCAAATCTGTCCAGTGTGATCAAGGGTCAAATTTTATGTCTGGAATGTTCCAACAAGTTATGCATGAATTAGGCATCCAACAGTTTCAATCTTCCGCCTATCACCCTGAAAGTCAAGGGGCTTTGGAAAGATTTCATCAAACTTTGAAGAATTTGATTCGGTGTTATTGCTTTGATACAGGAAAGGATTGGGATCAGGGTTTTCATTTGTTGTTGTTTGCTGTTAGGAAATCAGTTCAATAGTCATTGGGTTTTAGTCCCTTTGAACTGGTTTTTGAACATACTGTCTGTGGACCATTGAAATTATTTAATGAGAAACTTCTTTCAAATGAAGATTCAAAGATTAATCTTCTTGACTATATCTCTGATTTCAAATACAAGTTGTCAAAGGCTTGTGAAGTAGCAAGAACTAATCTTCATACTACCCAGAAATTAAGGTATTACAGAAATACACAGGAAAGGAGTTTCATATCTGGTGAGAAAGTTCTGGTTCTCTTGCCCATACCTCAAAATTCTCTTCGGGCTAAATTTTATGGTCCTTATACAGTTGAAAAGAAAGTAAATAACTTAAATTATATCATTAACACTTCTGGGAGGCAGAAACAGAAACAACTTTGTCACATAAATATTGTAAAGGAGTATTTTGATAGCCCAGTTAATTATTCAGTTAATTTAGTTGTACCTGTCCCACACAGTGAGGATGTCAACGATGGAATACTGTAGTGATTCTGGTTTAACCAACCTTCGGAATTCAGAAATATTGGACAACGTGGACCAGAAACTTTCACATCTACAACAACAGAAAGGAAATGAACTAAAACAGCTATTACATGAGTATGAGCACTTGTTTTCTGATGTTCCTACACGAACAAATACAATCTATCATGACGTTGACATTGTAGATTCTACACCTGTGAAACAGCATCCTTACAGGATGAATCATCTCAAACAGGAATATTTGCAGACCGAAATTCAGTATTTACTGGAGAATGATTTTATAGAACCAAGTAAAAGTAACTGGAGTTCACCATGTATTCTTGTGCCTAAGCCAGATAATATATTCCGCATGAGTACTGACTATAGAGAAGTCAACAGTGTCACCAAAACAGATTCATTTCCAAGAACGGATGATTGCATTGATAAAATTGGAAGTGCGAAAAATGTCACCAAGTTTGACCTTTTAGAAATATTCTGGCAAATCCCACTCACAGAAAGGGCTAAGCAATTTCAGCATTTGTAACTCCAGAGGGGCTTTATCAATATAAAGTCATGCCGTTTGGATGAAAAATTCTCAACGTCTGATGAACGCGATAACATCTGGTCTAGATAATTGTGACGCGTACATCGATGACGTGATTATCTACACCGACACCTCAAAAGATCACTTGGAAAGCATTCGGAAATTCTTCGATCGACTCAGTGATGCAAATCTGACGATTAATTTAAGCAAAAGTGAGTTTTGCCATGCTTGTGTCACATTTTTAGGACACTGTGTGACAAGGTCAAGTTAAATGTATAGAAGCTAAGGTCAAGGCTGACTCTGAATTCCCTGTGCCTGTTTGTAAAAAGTAACTGATTCGATTTTTAGGTATGGCTGGATATTATCGGAATTTTTGTCCAAATTCTTCCATAACTGCCAAACCTTTGATAAATTTGTTGAGTAATAAATCCAAGTGTCATTGGTCTGGTCAGTGTAAGGAATCCTTTGATAAATGAAAGGCCATGGTTAAGAATGCACCAGTTCTTTCAGAACCAAATTTCAGCCAATTATTTAAAATGTATGTTGATACAAGTGATGTAGGGGTTGGTGGAGTATTGATTCAAGAAGACAAAAATGATGTTTATCATCCAGTGTGCTATTTTTCTATAAAACTAAACAAGCACTAGAAAAATGATTCCACAATTGAGAAGGAATGTTTGGCGTTGATATTGGCTTTACAACATTTTCAAGTGTATGTTACCTCGGCTCTTTCTTTTGTTATTGTATACAGTGATCACATTTCACTTACTTTCATCAGCAAAATGAAAGATAAAAATCGGAGACTGTTGAGATGGAGTTTAATACTACAGGAATATAACATTGACATTCGACACATCAGGGGAAGAGACAATGTGATCGCAGGCGCACTTTCACGTGCATAGACTATATTGCTTTGTTTTGTGTAATTGAGTTGAGTGACATTTATAGGACATTTTCCTATGAAATTTTTATTATGCATATTTAAAAGAAAGCTTTATTGTATAAATCTTTATTTTTCTTTATGAGTCGAGGTGTTAAGTATATTGAATTTATAGTAAGTGTCCATGAGGTAAGTTGTACTTTAGTCATTTTGTAAACTACATATTTACAGCATTTGAGTTCAATGTCAGTCTTGCTTACATAGAATTTAACAATTAGATTGTAAATTTCCATGTCTTGATGTGAGAAAAGTCACGTAAGTGAAATGTTCCATTAGAGTTACTCATTTTCTAGAATATTCTGTCAGATGACTTATCCTTATATCTATATAGGTTTGGTAAACAAGATTTAATTCCTATACTAAACTTCATATTATTAAGATCAGTCTATTAAGAAACTGATTTTAGTAATCAGATGTTACAGTTGTGAATATCAGAGCAAATTCAGAGAGAGGAATTATTTATTTGAAATATTCATTGGAATTACTTAAAGTGCTCATTCTCATATTGGATTACTACTTGACTTTGGGATTTATGTGAATGTATTTAAAGATATTCTGGATTACATCATTCAAGCGTATCAGAACATTCAAGACTACTGACACATTAGGACATTCAAGGCCATTGGAATTCATTCGGAACATTTTATATTTAGGACTTGAGAGTAGGACACTTAGGATTATTTTTATTATTTGGATCTTAATTCAAGTTACTGTAAGTGTCTTTTGAATTTTCATTTTAATTGTCAAGAAATAAATTGCCTGTTGATTTTACTTACATTGTTGGTTTCACTTTTTTTCTGTTACATTATTTTTAGACCTTGAGTCGTAACACAGTAAAGTAGCGTATATTACTGCACGGTGTTCATGTTTCATTTATTAATTGAACGACATGTGAAATGTTCAATACAACGTTGAAATATTTTGTTTTTGTTTCAATTGTATAATTCCTATAACATAACAGAATGATTAATATGCTTGTTTTTAAGTATATAATAAAATGATTATTGACTGAGTATTGTTATGCTTGATGTTTATATACTTAACTTTTGTCTATGATTGTAAGTTGTATGGTTATTTGAAACCGCATACTTAACTTTTGTCTATGCTTGTAACTTGTGACATGTGTCAGGTAGGCCAGTATTTTCATAGGCATTTCGCAATTAGACTTTTGTGACATATGTCAAGTAGGCTAGTATTTTTTCATTAGAATTACTCATATTCTGATATGACATAGGTCATGTAGACATGTGTATTTATATACAGATTTTGGCAAACAAATTCATTCTTGTTCTAAAATTCCTGTTCTAAAGATCAGTTACAGTTGTGTTATTGAAATCAGATATAATTTGGAAGGAATTATTTATTTAAAAATATTCATTGGAATTACTAAAGTACTCATTGACTTTTGGATTAATACACGATTTGGGGAATTATGTGAACTAATTACATCAGGACATTCAAGGCTATTGGAATTACCTCGGAACATTCTATTATTTTGGACTTGTGATTAGGACATTTAGGAGTATTTGGAATTTAACTCACAAAATGTAAGTGTCTTTTGAATTTTGACTTTAATTGTTTGGAAATAAATTGCTTGTTGATTTTACTTGATTTTATTGGTTTCATTTTCTTTCTGTTAAAAATTTTAAGACCTAGAGTCGTAATAGTATTAAAAAAATATTATGCCCGCAATGACCTCGGCTCCAATATTTTTCAATACTCAGTTAATAACCTATACTTATAGCATTGCAGTTATATTATTTATTACTAGTTTTGGCGTTACTGGTTGTTGAGATCGTTCTTGCAGACGGATCAAGACTATTACAGCTGTTCCGCCATTTTTTAAAAATATTCCTTATAAATTTATTCCAACAAGATTTACTGTTCTTGACTACTCTTCTTATAAGTCAGAGATAATAGCTATCTTATTTAAAAAAACAGATCCCTGTCAAAAAGTTTGTTTTATTGCTGTGAAAGGCATTTTGTCTCATTTTTGTAAAAAATATTTGAATATAATGATTTGATTTAATTTATTTCTGTTAAAATTATGTTAACGTCGACCATTGCTGCTCTGTTATTGTCTGTTACTAGAATTTTCGCCATCTATTTAAAGCTTTGTGTATGACGTATGAGTAAACATTACAAAAGATCAATGTTTTGCGTGCATCCAGTCAGAGCAACGGTATACAAAGATGAATAAAGGACGTACTGGGTCTTCCTAGTTGTCGCATGCACAGAGGATACGTTTTTTTGAATAGATATTAGGAAATATTTCCCTCGTGAAGTGGAAACATTGTATTGTCACAAGTGGTGAAATATTTCCTTATATCTCATCAAAAAGACGTAGATTTTCTTTTTATTACATATTTATATTTTTAGGCAAAAGTCGTCGATCGTCATGGATTATTTCCTCCATTCTGTACCAATGCGCGTTACTACATCGATAAAAAGAAGTTGGGAAATTGTACAATAATTTTAGGATAGTGAGGTTTTACTTGTAATGCTTGATATTGTGTATTTTCTCAAATTAATTACGGTTTTCAGAGGAAAATTAAGACAGTTTTATTTTCGTAAACACTTTTCTTGCTCAGATTGATACAGTGCATATTGTTAGGGTGGGGGTACTGTAGAAACAGCACAGAGGGGTGGTATCCGACATACCATTGAGCGTAACATCTTTAAACAAAAGAAAAAAAAAAAAAAAAAAAAAAAAACAATAAAAAAAAACATGATTGTGAGTTTACTTATAAGGGTCTTAGTTATTTATTTTGTTTATTTTTTAATTCAAACGTGAATTTTGTGGCTTTGGCAAGCTTGTAGTCTAGTTTGGTAACAGACGCTGCACCCAAATTTCGATTGTCACTTGATTTCGGTTTGCAACCAACACTCATCTATTCCCTATTTCTCCATCGTTTTCGGACATGATTATGAGTGTGATGAGAGTTACAATCTTTACTTAAACAATTTTATTACTATGTTTAATCAAGAGTTCTTTCCCCTAAAACTTGTACCGTTTGTCGTCGTAGAGAGTAACAGGTATACGATACTGTATGAGTAACACTGAAGATCAAATAAAACAGGTAGCGTAAGTTCAGTCACTGACAATTTGCACGAGTCACGTGGCAAACTATTTTTTTTTAAAAAATGTAATACTTGAAGCCTATTTTTTGTTGTTTGGGTTTTTTTTTAAGGCATTTGATGGCACTTCCTCGCTGATTTCATAAATGTATAGAGGGTCTATAGTTTTTTTAGGCATTGTTTGATGGCACTTCCTCGTTGATTTCATAAATGTGTAGAGGGTCTATAGTTTTTTTAGGCATTTGATGGCACTTCCTCATTGATTTCATAAATGTATAGAGGATCTATAGTTTTTTTAGGCATTTGATGGCACTTCCTCATTGATTTCATAAATGTGTAGAGGGTTATAGTTTTTTTTAGGCATTTGATGGTACTTCCTCATTGATTTCATAAATGTATAGAGGGTCTATAGTTTTTTTAGGCATTTGATGGCACTTCCTCGTTGATTTCATAAATGTATAGAGGGTCTATAGTTTTTTTAGGCATTGTTTGATGGCACTTCCTCATTGATTTCATAAATGTATAGAGGGTCTATAGTTTTTTTAGGCATTTGATGGCACTTCCTCATTGATTTCATAAATGTATAGAGGGTCTATAGTTTTTTTAGGCATTTGATGGCACTTCCTCATTGATTTCATAAATGTATAGAGGGTCTATAGTTTTTTTAGGCATTTGATGGTACTTCCTCGTTGATTTCATAAATGTATAGAGGGTCTATAGTTTTTTTAGGCATTTGATGGCACTTCCTCGTTGATTTCATAAATGTATAGAGGGTCTATTTTTTTTTATGCATTTGATGGCACTTCCTCGTTGATTTCATAAATGTATAGAGGGTCTATAGTTTTTTAGGCATTTGATGGCACTTCCTCGTTGATTTCATAAATGTGTAGAGGGTCTATAGTTTTTTAGGCATTGTTTGATGGCACTTCCTCATTGATTTCATAAATGTATAGAGGGTCTATAGTTTTTTTAGGCATTGTTTGATGGCACTTCCTCATTGATTTCATAAATGTGTAGAGGGTCTATAGTTTTTTTAGGCACTTGATGGCACTTCCTCATTGATTTCATAAATGTATAGAGGATCTATAGTTTTTTTTAGGCATTTGATGGCACTTCCTCATTGATTTCATAAATGTATAGAGGGTCTATAGTTTTTTTAGGCATTTGATGGCACTTCCTCGTTGATTTCATAAATGTATAGAGAGTCTATAGTTTTTTTTAGGCATTTGATGGCACTTCCTCGTTGATTTCATAAATGTATAGAGGGTCTATAGTTTTTTTAGGCATTTGATGGCACTTCCTCATTAATTTCATAAATGTATAGAGGGTCTATAGTCTTGACATATTTTAATATCTGTTCATCCTGAGAGAGAGAGAGAGAGAGAGAGAGAGAGAGAGAGAGAGAGAGAGAGAGAGAGAGAGAGAGAGAGAGAGAGAGAGGGTGGGGGAGGGAGAGATTGAGCAGAAGGGGAAAAAAAAAAAGAAATAGTCCTAAATATGGAAATTCAAGTTTGAGTAACATACATAAGGGCAGACATATTTCTGAAATGGAACAAAAAAGTAATCCCAAGAGTCTCATTATGAAATATATAATAAAGACTGTTATATCATAGTCGAGAAAATAATTACCTGGCTACCTAGGTTTAAAGAATGACGTTATAACGCTGACGTAACAATGGAATGATAACGTTTTGTACAGTTGTGCGATAAACATGAATTTGTCAGAAGCGGACGTCTTTTATTTTACCAGTGCTGATTCAAAACATCACATGATAAATTCTCGAGTTCCGATTGACTAACTACTGAGATTTATTTTGGGACAGTACGCATTTCCCCTTCACTCCGGAATACTATACTTGGCTAACGGTTATCACATGTTTCAGCGGTCACTATTGCCACACGCTGACGTCATATTACGTGATGTGAAATACTAAATCTATTATTGCCTTCTCGATGTGGTAAAATGTCCTCTCCTTCATCTCGAGCACTATACCCACTAGACAACATTGTATGAGAACAGTTCCTAAGAGATGAGGCTGTAATATAATAATGGACAATCCTTACGAAATTGTCAAATGATTATTAAATTAACGAAAAACTATTTTTAACAATTCTCAAAGTCAAACGTTGTCTTGCCTTAAAAATGTCCTTTCTGTTACCTTTTTGCAAGTGTTTATACCCATCCAAATAAATGTCTTGTGAAAACATTTCCGACTCTTCATACTTTTAAAAAAATGTTCCTAAATATTCCTTTGAATCCTTTTACTCTGAAAATCTTCATTTTGAGGTGTTCTTTGAGGACTTTTCCACTCTTCAAATCGTCAGTTCTGATGAAACTTGTGAAATTTAAAGTTATATATTATTCAATCTTTTTCAAGGGTGTTGTTCTAAGGAACCACACACATTTTATTTTAACTTCAGCATATGTTGTGTGGGTGGGTGGGTGGGTGGGATAGAATCTCTATTGATATGATTGGTACATCAGCAGTGCAGTCGGAGTCGCAATGTCAACGAAAGGTGCCTACAATATTGTGTCAAAGTCAGAACGTACCATAACAGCAGTTTGTTATTTTGATACAAATAACAAATGTGGAAATAAAAACGAGGTACACCAAAACATATCATTCCATGTTTGTAAAATAAAATGACCAATACATAATTGGCGTAAGTCTTAATTAGTTTTGTATGATTAATTTTTGCAAAAGATATACAAGTTTTTCGTCCATGCTCATTTGTGTAAACTTGTTATTACTTTACCGGATGATCATTGTGTGCCTATTGCGCGACATGATGTTTGTCACATTTTTGTGTGCCTATTGCGCGACATGATGTTTCTCACTTTTAAAAAGTAAATTAAAAAATAGCCTATTATATTAGTAATCCTCGGCAAGTATTTGAGCTTAATAGTGACGTTATTGTCCCTTGTACACTAAATAATTTAGTTTAGACATGACTAATAACTAGCTCCAATAGTCCAGTGGTTAGAGCGTCGGCCTCGTATGCAAGAGGTCTCGGGTTCGAATCCCGGCCAAGCCACTGTAAAAAAAAAAAAAAAGAAAAATGGGCAGTGGGCAAGATAAAAAACTTGCAAGGGAAGGTTTAAGACACTCCCGCCTCCACGAGTCTTCTTACCTATGGGAGAAATAGGGTGGTGGTAACATGACATCACTGGGCGGAAGTCTTCCAAGTTGAAGTCAACGGCCAGGGCGGAAGGGTTCCAAAGACGAACTTAACGGTCACATGTTCGAGACCAGGGCGAACCACATGGATATCGGCTGTGGTCTACAGCCTGGAGAGGGATGGGCGCCGCCAATGGTTACCAATGACCGCGCCATCCGCTGGACACCAGGACGGAGGTGACAAGTATGCTACTGGTGCAACTACCATCAAAGTACGGGCAAGAGATAACATCACCATTGGAACATGGAATGTCAGGACATTAAGACCAGCAGGGAAACTAGAGAAGATACCAATGGCACATCCATGCGCTAGAAAAATTTCGGAGAGAGATCAACAGATGACGGACACGTGATCTATTTCAGTGGGCATGAGTTCAAGCATGAACATGGAGTCGGGTTTACGGTACACAAGAACATTGTGAGTGCAGTCATGGGTTGTCCGCGTAAGGGCATCTCCCTTTAACATCACTATCATACAGGTTTATGCCCCAACATCTTACCATGATGAAGAGGAACTGGATGAGTTATACGACCAGCTTCAAACTCTCATAGACCAGACACCCAAAAAGGATATTCTGGTTATTCAAGGAGAATGCTAAGGCAGGAGAAGACGCCCAAGCAGACTGGTGAGAAGCTTGTGGTCCATACTGTAATAAGCAGACCAATGAGAGAGGACTCAAGCTCCTGGACTTCGCCACATACAATAACCTAGTGCTAACGAACACCCTTGGCCCCCACAAACTATCCAGAAGATGGACTTGGCACAGCCCAGACGGAAAACATCACAACCAGATTGACTACATCTTGGTGAGAAAGCGCTTCCGGTCTAGCGTATACATTGCCAGAACACGTAGCTTCCCAGGAGCTGATATAGGAAGCGACCATGACTTGCTGATGATGCCTATCAAACTTCGTCTGAGGAAGACCAATAAGACAAGTTAGGATCAGGTCCGACCTTGAAAAACTTAAAGATTCAAGCGTGGCACAAGCATTTGAAACATCAATAGGCGGCAAATTTGTACCACTCACAAGTCTGGGACATGAAGAAATAAACCTAGACTCCGTGATCATCACCTTCAACAAGGCAGTAATAGACACAGCCGGAGAGATCCTTAGCAAGCATCGTAGAATAAAGAAGCCTTGGGTCACAGCAGAAATCCTCGACCTCTGCGATGTGAGGAGAAAACTGAAGAGTAAGCGAGGAGACCATGAAGGAGCAAAAAAAAAATACAATGAGATTAACAACAGGATTAAGAAGAGCATAAAGAAAGCAAAAGAAAGCTGGTTAGAGGACCAATGCAAGGATGTCGAGAAAAGCCTGAACCAGAATGACAGTAAAAGGGCATACCAGTTGGTGAAAGACCTGACAACAGAGAAACATGGGAGATCTAATACGATTCAGGACAAGGCTGGTAAGAGTCTGACAGAAAACCTGGACATTCTTAACAGATGGACGGAATACTGTTCGGAGCTTTACAACCAGGAGACTTCTGGAGACCAAGCTGTACTAAACGTATCACTGACCACAACAGAGGTTGACCACCCAATCCTCAGGGACGAAGTAGAGGCTGCAGTAAAGGCACTAAAGAAGGGGAAGTCAGCTGGGGTAGACAACATACCAGCAGAACTTGTTAAAGCAGGAGGAACCTCCATGATAGATGTCCTCACAACAATCTGCAACCAAATCTGGCAAACAGGAGAATGGCCCACCCCATGGACCCAGTCTCTGATCGTGACTCTTCCAAAGAAAGGGAATCTACAACTGTGCCAGAACTACCGAACAATCAGTCTCACCAGTCACCCAAGCAAGGTTATGCTTAAGATCATCCGCAAGAACAGGCAGGTTTCAGAGCAGGACGTAGCACTACAGAACAGATATTCAATCTCAGAATCCTCTGTGAAAAATATCTCCAGCATCAACAGAACCTCTATCATGTCTTCATTGACTTCAAGAAGGCTTTCGACAAGGTATGGCATGCAGCCTTGTGGGCCACCATGCGGATATACAACATAAACGAAAAACTAATCCGCACTATCGAAACCCTGTATGACAAGGCGACTAGTACAGTTCTCGTCAATGGCAACATAGGAGACTGGTTCAGAACCACAGTTGGAGTCAGACAGGGGTGCCTTCTCTCACCCACTCTCTTCAACATCTACCTGGAAAGGATCATGTCCGACGCCTTGGAAGACCATGAGGGCAGTGTCAGTGTTGGAGGCAGAACAATTACCAACCTGCGCTTCGCTGATGATATCGATGGCTTAGCAGGAGATGAACAAGATCTGGAAACCTTAGCTAACCGTCTCAATCAAGCGTCACTAAGATATGGGATGGAGATCAACGCTGAAAAGACAAACCTAATGACAAACAACCTGAATGGCATCCAAAAGGAAATAAGAGTGAATGGACAGAAGCTGGGCACAGTAACAAGCTTCAAGTACCTAGGTGCTATCGCCTCTGATGAAGGTTCAAAACCTGAGGTTCTTTCCAGGATTGTGCAGACAACAGCTGCTCTGGCTAGGCTGAAGCCTATTTGGAAAGACAGCAACATCACGCTTGGGTCCAAGATCAAGCTTATGCGCTCCCTCGTCATGTCCATATTCCTTTATGCATGTGAGACATGGACCCTAACAGCAGAAATAGAGAGAAGAATCCATGCCTTAGAGATGAGATGTTATCGAAGGATCCTGAAAATCTCATACTTAGACCGCGTCTCTAATGCGGAGGTGCGCACTAAAATCCAAGGCGCAATTGGACCTTATGAAGATCTGCTCACCACAGTAAAGAAACGCAAACTAAGATGGTATGGTCACGTCTCACGCTCAACTGGCCTGTTAAAGACAATCCTGCAGGGCACAGTGAAAGGAAAGAGAAAACGAGGCAGACAGAAGAAGAGATGGGAAGACAATAGCAAAGAGTGGACAGGCATGGACTTTGCAAAGTCCCAAAGAGCAGTGGAGAACAGGGCGAAATGGAGAGAGATTGTCGCAAAGTCATCAGCAAGGTTACCGGAGAAATGAAAAATGAAAGTTATCTATCCATAGACGGACATATTGTTTTGCTTGGATTTTTTCGGCATAGCATCACATGAAAGTTATATCGTAACCTGGCTATTGAAGTAACTAAGTGCTTTGCTCAGAGACACACCACGGTTGCCTACCCGGGCTGATCCAATGGTAGGATTCGAAGCCTGTGCCCTTCTGGTAGCGAGTCGGCAAGCTGACCATTAAACTTTGCCTCACCCCGTAGACTGACATATACCATAGGGATATAACAGGTAGCTGTCTGCGCATTAGTTAATTGTACGTCAAGCCAAATTTTGCTTCTTACATAGAGACGCAAATATTTTTTATCGAAAAATATTTAATTGGCAATTTTGTGGTTAATGTCATCAAATAGTTTAATGTTCAACTTTTCTCTTCATATTTGTTTTCATATTTTAAGACATAACCTTTTTGATTTCACTTTTCTCAAACAAGACAAATCGCGGCCACGCTATTATATGCATATTTCATGTCAAAAACGGCCCACATGTATTGATTGCTAAGGTTTAAGCTCATTAGCGTTACTCTTTTACAGATCTCAAATACACTAAAAAGTATTGATTTTGAGTATGACAGCGAAATTAAAAAAAGTGTCATTTTCCAGGATATTAACTTTCACGTGTCTAAAACTGCACAGCTTATTTAAGAACATTTTTTTAGTGCCCTCATAATTTCCCAGAGACAGAGAGACAAAGAGAGAGAGAGAGAGAGAGAGAGAGAGAGAGAGAGAGAGAGCGAGGAGGTGTAGTGAAACGTTTGAGATAATTATGTTTAATGGATTATTAAATCATTCATATTTAAAGTAGCCTTGCATATTTCTTTATTAAAAAAAAAAGGAATTTAAGAGTGTAAAATCTTGTTCGACGTGCAAAAAAGTCATTTCACTGCTAAGATTCTAGGAGCACGTTACCATTTTGTTTTTTTTTTAATAGATGTACAAGATCAAAATATTTCGATAAAAAAACTTATTTTTACCCATCGGACAGAGTCATCCCAAAATTTGCCCATGGCTATATATATATATATATATATATATATATATATATATATATATATATATATATATATATATATATATATATATATATATATATATATATAGTATTATCATAACAACGCGATCTTGATTGCTAGATCACGTCTTGTTGTCAGCATTAGCAAATCCGGATCATTACGAGACGCGAAGCGTCGAGTCATGATCCGTATTTAGTTGCTGACAACGAGACGTGATCTAGGAATCAAAATCGCATTACTGTGATAATGATATTTTTGTTACATACTTATCAATTTTCAGAAATTAAAAAAAATCACTATATGTAGCTGAAAAACACAAGAAATTGCTAAACATTTCAACTGACACTAACAGTCACACCAAGACTTACTGTCCTCAGGAGAAGAATGTTTCAAACGAAAAGACACATATACATTTTATTATTCAACTTATGTTAAGGTCAATCTAAACAAAACTGAGATTACTTTTATACACGACACACTGTTCCACGATATTTATACCCAATTTGATACAAAAAAAAAAAAAATAACTGATAGCGCTAAGTCGACGTTTGACGGAGTCGAAGATCTCACGATGAATATAGATAAGAATCAACCGCTTAAGGTAAGGTCTTATGTAAGCCTGTCTGATTGGTTTGAAAACAAAAAGGCATATATACACGTAAAAATACCGATAAATACAATTTCTTTTATGCGATCGACCCAATTTTAAATAAGGTTGAAAAAAACACATCAAAGACCATCAAAATACGCTTCAAGTTGATACAGTAATTGGTTTGATCGATCTCTGGTAAAACTTGAGGTTGGTGATAAATTTGAAATGTCAAGATGTATTTGTTAGATCTGGGAATGTGTAAGAAACAGAGGAAGAAAGATATATTAAACCGGTCATGCTAATAAAAGAAGAGAAAGGAAAACAAGCTGATATGTTAATTCTATCTAACCAAGGCAGTGAAGGAGTAGACGATGACCACAAAAAAGGAAATTTCAATTACGTTGGAATAAAAGATCTTTCGAAATTGGTGTCAATTCATATAAACACAATGGACATATATATATATATATATATATATATATATATATATATATATATATATATATATATATATATATATATATATATATATAAAGTGCTTAACATTTTTCTCTCCACAAGAAAAGTTAACTGAACACAAATGATTATGCCATACCGTAGGCAATGCAATAGGCATTTTGCCCAAAAAAATTAATTCTCTACTGCGACTTTGAAAGCATAATGGTTAAGTCTACAGATGATACAAACAATGTAATGGAAACACAGAAAAAGCTAGTAAACAGATTTCATCTTGTTTCTGTATTTACACTAAATGGATCCACAGGATATATAAACAAACTGTTTAAAGAGGAGCATATTGTATTCAAGTATTTTACGATGAGTTGGGTAAGATAGCAAAACTAGTGTATGAAGAACTAAAACAAAAAGTGCAAAAACAATGTTGTTTAGATAGGAAGATGAGAAACAATAACCAATATATGTTATATCTTTGAGAAAATGATAACGTTAAGTACAAAGGTCCAGCTCATAAAGAATGCAATTTAAATCCCAAATATCCAAAATCAACCTCACTTTTCATTCATAACTTGTCCGGTTATTACAGTCAATAAGTTCGTAAGACAATATCCTGTCCAGGAGATAACTATCGCACCGAACAACGACAATGAATATGTTTCATTCAGTAATGATTTCATAGCAGATGTGTTCAGAAAGAAGGGACAAGAAATAACAATAAAAGGACCATACGTTTATAGACAATTTCCTCTTTGAGGACACAAGCGTTGGAACAATCAACGAAAAATCTGACCGAGGAAAAGTTTAAGGAAACGACGAGATGGTTTCAAAAGCTACAACCTAAATATTTTAGTTAAATCATTTAGCCATATGGATATAAGGCTTGCTTTTAAAAGAGTAAGGAAACATCTATAGTATTGATAGATAAGTTCTTTTCGTCTCTAAAACATTCGAATATATGAAATGACGATTACAGATAATTTCAGGATGGATTGAAACATCTTAAACTGAATACACTCGCCGATCTTCACTACTATTAGGTGAAGGAAAGTATGCTAATGTTTTTACGAACTATTTGAAGAGTTTAGGAATGTATGGATGAAAAACTATACACCTGACCACACGTGGAATTAGTATGATATGGCGAATACAACAATCTGAACCAAAGCCCTTCATCATGTATATAAATTATAATAATTTATGTAGTTGGGTCACGTGCCAATACGTACTGATAAAATGCTTTAAATTGGCAACTGCGGAACAAATTAGATGGGTAGAAGAAACTCTGTTGGTAATAACGGAAGACAATAAAACTAGATATTTCGAGAAGTTGATTTAGAAGTTCAAACTCACTTGCATGACTATTGCATTTACTATCCTCTAGCAGCTGAAAAACCTGTGCCTAGTATGGATGACTAATCCAGACTTTAAAGAACTTTCATAGAACAGAGAAAATGAATAAAACTAACGGTACCTAAACTGTTATGTACATTGAAAAACAAATAGAAATACGCCATTCACTACATAAATCTTACGCTTTGCATACTATTGGGATTACGACTCAAAAATATACATACAATTTTCCTGCCCAAACAGAAATCTTAGCTTAAATCCTCCAATGAATTTATTTCAAGTTTGAGACAAAAAATACAATCTCGATTTTGAGAAGGACTTCTTCAAACCGATGACCAAAGGGTATTGGGTAAACAGATGGAAAATCTCAGGAGAGAAACAACTGTAAATATATGAGTTAAAAGAAATTTCAAAATTTCATTAAAAAAATATAGATGGCCTGGAGAAAAATAACAGATGATGATCTGGTTTTACTTAGCATGAAAATAAGTAAGTGAAATTAGAAAGAAGAAAAAAAAAAAAAAAAAAAAAAAAATTACGGTGGATTTAATGTGTTGGAGCTATCTAAGAGATTAATATATGAATTCAACTACAACAAGCTGAAAAACAAGTATAACGATAGAATGCAACTTCTTGTGACCGATACAGATTCATTGTCTATCTATGTTAAAACTGATAACTTTACAATGACATGGAACAAAACATTAAAATTTATTACACCAATCCCACACACAAACAAAAACATATCTGGAGTTTTCAAAGATGAACTAAACGGCAACACCAAAGAAATAATTTAGTTAACTAAGATCAAAACTATATTAGGTGAGGACTGATCATAAAGATAAAAAGATATGCAGGGGAATTAAAACATGAATGATGCAAGAGAATCTTTGATTTGATATCTATAAGGACGGTGTATTAACCGACGAGGAAAGTTTTTAAGAAAAGAAAATGCTTACGTCTTATCATGACGAGCTATACAACATGACTCTGAATAAGGCAGCTTTGTCAGCTTTGTCAGCTCATTCTTTATACACAACGTAAATACATTACTGTACATACATTTCAAAGGAAATTTCAATACAAATAAATAAAATGTATAAGGAAATAAATATTTCTGCTGTCAAGGAATTATGATGAAATGGGATTGCTTCGATAAAAAAAATATAAAATACATCACAAAAACAACAAAATGTCATTAATTTTGAAAGTTTTTCAAACTAGAGAAGGAAAGAAATATATGTAGAGCTCGTATAATGTTAGGGTGCCTGTTATAGCATTTTGAGGGAGTTTCGTATACCATCTCCATTTAGGTATCCGAAAAAGTTAAAAATAACAATTTCCGTGTCTCTTCGTTGTCGACTGAAGGGAAATCGGATCACTCATGTGATGCACCTTCTTTTTTTAAAAAAAACCCAAAATAAACAACAAGTTGAAACAATTAATGAAGCGGTAGGCGATGGGCCAATGAACATAAAACAAAAACAGAGGTGATTTAGCAGAAGAAGAAACGGATTACCAACGGCCTTACAGACAATTCAGGAAACACATTTAGATAAATATTTGATAACATAGAAGGCAATGAAATGAAAATTAGATAATAAATGTTTATCGATGAAAGCGATAACCTTTACTTTATAATTTTGAGTGTAGTAAACCGGTGAAATAGTGTAGAATATCTACCAGATTCTGATCTGCTACAAAATTTTTAAAGGAACGGCTGGCATGGAGTCTGCTGAATATATTGCATCTAAACATAATATACAGCTAAAAACGTATCCCTTGATGGTTTGACGAGCTTCAATGTAAAAACATGGGTATGAAGTTTTGGGTGAAGATTTGCTAAGCTCATTCATATGAAGTGGAAAACCTTGAAGATGAATTAGAGATAAGCAGACAATAAATTGAAATAAAGAAATTAATCGATCAAAAAGGCAAAGGAATCATTTAACACAATAACAAAGTGATGAGAAACAACTAACACATTTATATATTTTTATTACTTTGTCTCTTTTATAAAAATTTCCAGTAAATAATTTAACAGATTATATGTTGATCATTTATTTCAGGATTAATGTAATTTGTGTGCATTTATATAATACAGATTTTTTTAAAAAATTGTATGTAATATATAATGTGTGAATTCTAGAACTCCGGCTGTTATGGTTTGATAAATGCGTGTTACTTACAATGAAATAAAGTTGCAGCTGATCAGCAAACAAGATGCACAATTTCTGGAAAAATGATGAAGGGACTCGCAAAAGAATAAATTACAATCTAGCTTAGCTACCAATTGTCCTCAATTAAAATTGTTAAGAAAATTAATTTTTAGGATCTGTCAAGCGGCACGGAATTGACTGTAAAGACAGACGTGGAAGAAAAAAAAAAAGAATATTTTTGGAACGAATCTGCTCACGTTCTTCTAAATTCGAGTTCTTAAATATCTTTTGCAATCATGCAGACCTTTCCAAAATTTACACACTTAAAATGGTTGTTGGACTTTGTATGTGCTCCAGTCTTCTGTTCTAAAGTATATTCCGTTCTAAAGTATCTCTTGAAGCTATGTTTACTTGTAAGTCTTCCATTTCACAGTAACGTTTTCTTTTGACTTATTACACTGTTTCAATTTTTTTGTCTAGTGCAACCTTTGGATCTTAATTACTTCAGATTTATTTGTCTCTTGGTATATTACAGAATCATGTAACCTTTGGGACTCAATCACTTCAGATTTATTTGTCTCCTGGTATATTACAGTATCGTGTAACCTTTGGAACTCAATTACTTCAGATTTATTTGTCTCTTGGTATATTACAGAATCGTGTAACTTTTCAAATTTTCTTACTGCATGTTTATTTAGGACTATCTGAGCCTCTCAAACTTTCCGTCCCGATATACTCACTAGAAAAACTTTAAGTTCTTCTAAAATGTCCAGGTTCACATGTTTCATTTAATGAAAAAAACAACTATAATATTACGGATACAAGGACGGTGCTTTCGATTTATATAAATGAAACCGCTCCAAATGAATGATACAACAACCGTATCCCTCAGCTTCATCTGCTATGCCATGTCAATAGGGGACCTGTAAGACTCCTCAGCTTCATCTGCCATGCCATGTCAATAGGGGGCCTGTAAGACTCCTCAGCTTCATCTGCCATGCTGTGTCAATAGGGGGCCTGTAAGACTCCTCAGATTCATCTGCCATGCCATGTCAATAGGGGACTTGTAAGACCCATCAGCATCATATTCCATGCCATGTCAATAGGGGACGTGTAAGACTCCTCAGATTCATCTGCCATGCCATGTCAATAGGGGACGTGTAAGACCCATCAGTATCATCTGCCATGCCATGGCAATAGGGGACGTGTAAGACTCCTCAGCTTCATCTGCCATGCCATGTCAATAGGAGGCCTGAAAGACGCCTCAGCTTCATCTGCCATGCCATGTCAATAAATGCCTGTAAGACTCCTCAGCTTAATCTGCCATGATATGTCAATAGGGCATCTATAAGACTCATCAGTTGCATCTGCCATGCCATGTCAATAGGGGACCTGTAAGACTCCTCAGCTTCATCTGCCGTGTCATGTCAATAGGGGACCTGTAAGACCCCTTAGCTTCATCTGCCGTGCCATTTCAATAGGAGACCTGTACGACTCATCAGCTTCATCTGCGATGCCATGTGAATAGGGGGATTGCAAAACTTCTCAGCTTCATTTGCCGTGCCATGTCAATAGGGGACCTGTAAGACCCCTCAGCTTCATCTGCCGTGCCATGTCTATAGGGGACCTGTACGACTTATCAGCATCATCTGCGATGCCATGTGAATAGGGGGATTGTAAGACTTCTCAGCTTCATCTGCCATACCATGTCAATAGGGGAACTGTACGACTCATCAGCTTCATCTGCCATACCATGTCAACAGGGGACCTGTAATACCGCTCAGCTTCATCTGCCATGCCATATCAATAGGAGGCCTGTAAGACTCCTCAGATTCATCTGCCGTGCTATGTCAATAGGAGACATGTAAGACTCCTCAGCTTCATCTGCCATGCCATGTCAATAGGGGACCTGTAAGACCCCTCAGCTTCATCTGCCGTGCCATGTCTATAGGGGACCTGTACGACTCATAAGCTTAGTTCATCTGCCATACCATGTCAACAGGGGACATGTAAGACCCCTCAGCTTCATCTGCCATGCCATGTTAATAGGGGGGACCAATAAGACTTCGAATAAAAGACTTTACGTGTGTATTTCATTTTTAACACTCTAAGGGTTTATCGAATGGGGATGAGGGGGGGGGGAGTGGCGGTGATGAAAGAGGGGAGGGGGAGGCGTGGCATACTGTTTTCGAGAAACGTTCCTATAATATTTTGTGAAAACTCCCTGTAATGTAAAATAACTGTTTTGTAATATATTCCTCAGAACCTTCCGATATTGTTGGCTATTTCCATCTTATCATTATATTCAAGTATATTTTGTCATCATTGCACCAGTACACTATGCATTTTGAAACATTATTCTTCATGTAAGATACTCCGGTTGAACAAACAGCGACAAGCACCTTTAGAAAAACTTGCATGACACGTGCCGTTAGCTTATTTACCTAACAGCATATTACCTACACCAGATCATAGCATAATAACATCGGATTCAATTATTATGCTTTTCTAGAAAATAAAATCAGATTATCTTTCAGCGTTGTGCATGACGATATGAACAATAGAACCATCCTTCCTTTTCTTTTTCGAATCACGTTAAATCCGGAATTAGCTGCTATTATTAGTGTTGACTCCTGATTTGCTTTTATTTTTACGTTGCACCACTTTCTAGAACGAAATATTATTTGTGTCAATGCGAATAGAATTAATTTTCTGACATTTTAATCCTGAATTGCTATGACCGCAAAAATGTTTGGATTTTGAAATTAAGCGATCTATTCATTATGTAAATAACCTATGTTTGCAACTATATAACTTGCTAATGGAGTAGCGGTCACTTGTGTTTGAAACTGACAACAATATACTGAACTATCTACAACATATACAAAACGGATTGTAGAAAGAAAATCTACATCCCTCCTGTAAAGAAAGTCACTTTTTGTACTTTCACCGAAACTTTTTTAATCGCCAGTCAATCACATGGGTTCTTAAAGTACCTCCATTTATTTATGTATCAGGTCTGATGTCAAATCTTTAAATCAAAGAGGAAATATAGTCATTTTAAAGTTGATTGAGGCGAAGGTTGACGGAAACATTCGGGAAGAAGATGCGGGAGGAGCAGTAGCGACGCGAGAGGAGGCAGTTGCCACGGGGCGCTGGTCGAGAGAGGGCGCAGTCAGGAGCTTTTTTGTTTTGCATCTTTTGGGGCGTATATGGGGGGTGGGGTGGGGGGGTGGAGGTTGGCAACTGACATAAAAACTGTTATCTGTGGCAAAGCAGGGGCGCCACTAAAGAACATTGCCCCGGGCGCCTCGAACCCTCGCGCCACCACTGGGGAGGAGAAGGAGAGCGAGAGAGGAAGAATGTGTATAAATATACGCACACGGCTTGATTATCATCAGCATGATTATTATTGATTATTATCGTTATAATAACAAAGCGTGATGACATCAGATTACATTTATTGGGATTTATAAACTAATCGAATCAATAATATGCTGACCAGTTGTAGAAATACATATCCATGAACTAAGTATTCGTGATGAAATTATCACCGAAGAGATCGTTAATTGGACACTGAAAGAAACTACAGGGTCGGCGTTTTAACAATGTGTAGAAATGTAATGAAATGATTTGACTTACTTCTGCACTCTTATTAAATTCTCTTGATAATAAATCAACAAACAACAGTAGCTAGATCAGACCGTCACTGTTGTTTGTTCCCATTGGGTCATTATTAAAGATTATTAAGCTTGAATTCATTGCAACGCGGATTATTTTAATTAAATACACAAATAGCTTCTCATTAGTAGCGATTATCACTAAATTATTTTATGCTAGACAGTGAATTACTGGATTTTCCGAGTGAAATAATTGTGATATTTCACTGGCCGTCAATAGACATTGATAACATTATAACTAAGAAATTTCAAAAATTTTATAAGACGCTTGCGTGGTGTAAAGTTTAAAATGGCTCCTTCGCATTCAGGCGAACCGAGTTCAAGTCCAGCAACGGGCATTTTTTTTTTTTTTTTCATTTTCCTTTTATCTGATGTTTTACCTTGAATTGGGAAGGAGCATTATGTAACTACTGATATTTTATGTGCAACAATACACAAAACAGAGCAAAGCATAAACGGTAGACTGCTGACATTATCGCGCTGGATGCAGTAAGAAATCAGCTACTTCAGTGTTATACAAATTGCTAGACAATACGCTTGAGCATAAAATAAAAATAATATTTGCTGGCACCTAGTGAATAACGAATTCATTTCATCTCGTGGGTGAAAAACTTAAGTATTTTCACCCACTCGATGAAATATATCCGTTATTCACTCGTTTCAAGCAAATATCCTCTTTCACCTTGACTTAGGTAACGCAAATGTTGCAAATTCAGATTCATGAACTACTGGACAAAAGACTAACAAAATGAAAAGGGCATTTTTTAAGCAAGTTTTTTCATTAAATGATGAGGAACGTTCGAGTGCTTTTAATCCAGTGCGAGTATTCTCGTGGAAGACATATATTTATATCCGAACGTGGTTATTGTAATAATAATCTCGTACAGTCGTTCTTATGAAAGGATTTAATGTGGAATGAAGTCAGTTCATGTGCACGGATGCGTAATGTAAACAATTGTATTTGCACTTAAACGTCTCCTATATAACACGGCTCAGTCATTCTATTTCTAGCTGTGTTACGGGGAGTCGTCGAACTCTGGGGATTTTGTGTAAACCGGATATTGCAGTCAGTGGTGATGTTGGTTCGAAGGACAATATTGGTTTACTCAGTGTGAGGGGCCAAGGGTTGTTAATCAACTGGTCAGCGGTATATTGAGGTTCTTTGAAGGATCCTTAGGTAGGCCGGGTTGAGCCCCATGAGAGACGTCGTTCCTTTTGTCGGGAGCTGTGGAATCGGAATCTGTGTTCATCACCTAGATGATACAAGATAAATATATCATGTGTTGATTATATATATATATATATATATATATATATATATATATATATATATATATATATATATATATATATATATTATTGGACCTAAAAATCAACTTCACTGTATGTGACAATCATTCATAGATCCATCATACTTAATATGATGAACAATACATTGATCATAAATCCATACATTAATCATATTTCTTGATGAACAATACATTGATCATATTTGTTGACAATTCCATATATCAATCATATCTGTTGATAAGTTCATACACTGACCTTATCAGTTGATACACGAGATCATTTGTGATTATTTGTTGAAGTTACACGCTTTGATCGTATCCATTTAGGAACGATATAATTTTGTTATTTCCATTGCTGAACTTTGTTTGCATGAGTAGGGTGTCAGATTCATTTATCATTAATTTGAATTATAAATAAACGTCTAATTCACGTAATTGTGTAAAGTGTTTTGGCTAGATCCTATCCCACCAGGTTTCATCCTGTTACAACCATGAGCTTACTTGGCTTTGCGGCCAGGTGAGCTGAAAAGATTACTATCATCTCTGTTTCAGGTTTAACAGTTTTCATGCAAAAATGCCTCAAACTTTGTTGTTATGCAACGCTAATATTTCGAGCCGCACTTAAAAATCCTCTGTGACAAAGGAGGCACATATAAGGCACATATAACATCTTCCACACAAATATAAAACGCGTAAAGACATAGGTTCAGCTTTCTGTTTGTAGAAAATGATCAGTGCTGTGCCTTTTTATATTTATTGACGACTTTAAATTTAATAGTCTCCAGAAATCTAAACTCGATGAATTTACATATTACTACTAATTCAGACTGAGCATAGCAGCGGCTGCTGCTGTGATTCGTGGGTACCTTTTGAGTATAGTGCATTGGACAGAGCGCGTATCTCAATGCCCACGACTGATCACAACAAGTGATGTTAAAAATAACTGAAGTCTGCATAAATATACACTGGCCGTTGCTGCGAAACGACCCAAACATGCGAATATGTTTGTTGCATAGTGCGATTGGACTTAAATGAGCGGGAACAGTGTACAGGACTTACCTGCGGTAGGTGGCGACTTTCCCATTGTCCTTAAAGGATATACATTTTATTTAAATATTGAATGAAAGATTTCGATCTCGTCTTCAGTGTGTACGTGATAGATAGATATATGGATGTATATATAGACGGATGCGTGACAACAATGTACAGGTTTTCTCACGGGCTAAGTACTAATAGATAGTGATAGACTATGGAGAAAACGTCATCTGCATTATTAAATCTATCCTTTCATGCCCACTAAGTGCATCTATTTTTAAAGAGTAGGGATCTCAATAGTTTCCAAGTTATGGCCAAGGGGCCAATGGGTTAAGTTCTTGCGGATAGGGATGGAACCCAGAGTAAATTTCAGTTTAATGCATACATTTGTCTTGTGTGTCCACCAAGTCTTTGTATGGTTATAGTGTAGGGACATCAATAGGTTATATGTTATTACCAAAAGGACTATGTTCCTGGGGTAGGGAAAGACCCCATGGCATCATCCAAGGATCCCAGTCTGGCATGTTTTAATATTTGAGACATTGAAATCACATACCAGATCTAAGACATATGCGACATCCAACTTGGGAGCTATTTTAAATTTATGCTGAATTACCCTTACCATCCAGTCTTACCCTCGGGATCGTGATGAAAATTAAAAAAGTGTTGGTACAATCTACACCCATACAACTATCATTGACCTAAAAAATATGGTTGATATAATTGTATAGAAAAAGTTCAAAAACATTACACATGTTCGACCGTATGTATATTACGTGAGGATGGTCTATTTCACAAAATCCCTCGCTTTCAAAGAAGGGCGGAAATAATAATAATAATAATAATAATAATAATAATAATAATAATAATAATAATAATAATAATGTCAACAATAACAATACTAAGGAGGGAGAGAAAAAATGTAGAGAGAACAGACTGGTAGACAGAGAGACAAACAGACATACAGGAAACACAAACAATGGTCCCGCGGAACACTGTCTCGCTTGTTTCGTCCTCATCCTAACGCCTTGCTGATGGTTGCTATTGTGACTTCCCCTTGTAATTCTAAGTAAGTGTATATATATTTTCATGGTTGGGTTATTAGCAGTTTCTAAGTTATGACCCAGATACCAGTCCATAAGAGGCTGTAAATGATCCAAGGGCCAATGCTGGTTGCATGAATATCATGTCCTTTTCATGCCATGAAAGTGTATCAATAGCTATAGAACAGAAAATCGCGATGGTTTCTAAGTTATAACCCACGGGACAGTGGTGTAAGAACAGAACCAGTAATTTTAAAGCCATACATAAATTTCCATTTTCATGCAAAGTAAGTGTATGTATACGTTATGGCTAGAGCTGACAGTTTTTCAGTTATGACCCAAGGGACACGAAGAGACCTAGGGGCCAATGATGGTTACATAAAATAACTTGTCCTTTCCATACCGAGAAAGTGTATATGTGGTTATAGGGTGGGATCTCAGTGGTTTCCAAATTATGTTCCATGGGCTGGGCCCCAGCAAACATGGACAGACACAGGAACATGATTCATTATAGCAAATGAGAAATGATTTCTATCAAAATATGTAGAATTTAGGGGATTTCAATTTACCTCTCCCATCATACCCCCTAAGTGGGGTGGGATTCTCCTTGCTGAAAATAAGGCCATCCCACTCCATGCACATTAAGAGTAAGAAGTATCGTCAAATTCCTAATGGTAGTTTTTGAGTTCTGGACTTGCAAAAACAAACTTTAGCATTGAATTGACGACGACGACGCCCATGACATCACCATTGCTATGTCTCTCATTTTCCCCCGTAAATGGCGAGACAAAAAGGAATCATGATAAGTTTCTATCAAGCGTTATGGTAAACTTGAAACCTTTTCTATGGAGCACTGAATTTCTACATAAGCGATTACAATGCTTCATTTCATCGCACTTGTTAGAGTTAGTTGTATGTTTGGTTATATGTTATCACGACAGTTAAATGTTGGGCGTGACAAGCAGTCGAAGAGATTTAACTTTCTAATCTAATTTTATCAATAATGTGATAACCAATGCCATCGTTAGGTGTCCATTTAAGCTAAAAGTCTGTGATTAAATTATCACCTGGAAAGATTTCCATTGCCTGACATGCTTTATCTAGTTGGAGTTTTAAATGTTTATTGACATTTTCTTTGCTTATCTTTGTCATAAGATGTGACGAAGTAATTTGACTTTTGTGTCAGCGCGACAGATGATCAACAATCAGCTGTTGCCTGTGTTAACTGCGATGGTTTTGCTTTCCCAGCCGGTGGTTATCAGAATATTAGGTTTAATCCATTACTGTATGATTAATATAAGTTACATGTACAAATAGCTTCTCCGTATTAAATAGTAAAGATTAAGATAAAACTAAATGCGCTTCTGATTCAGGCCTGTGTGACACCTGCAATGTAGAATAGCATATCTGTCAGAGGAAGGTAATTAGTTCAAAACACATATAAGATAGCGGCGACTAACTCACTTCGGCGCAGACATATTGTTGGATGGGATAGCACCTGTCCGGTAACACATTAGCACTGATTTCTCGGAAACCATTCAGACCGTCAAGTGTTACCTTTCGGAGTATCTCTGATGAGAAGATTAGTGCCAATATATAGGATGCTTGAGAAACTGATAAGTGCCATGCTCTGCGATAATCACAATCAGAGAGTCTGGGAACGAACAGAAAGTGCAAGCAAAGCTTTGTATTCATAATATTTCAGCCATCAGTGTTTGGGTCTTTCATGCGGAAATCTACGTGATTCTTTGAATGTCACGCTTTTGAATTAGTATCAGATAAGATTTCAAAGATATTGTTTGTCCATTTTCGTGGATAAAGATTGAAAATTCAGGACATCTGATTTACAGCAAAGTTTAATTATGACACATGTAAAACACCCAACTATGACGGGCACGAATACTTTCCGTGTCATGCAAGCTTTTGTCTTGGCAATATGACACAAATCACGATAGCAACAGGGTGACTGGATATAGGTGTTATTTGATCAGACGGCGGATACTTGTTCTCAGAGAGATTTTTAGTATGTATTAGCTGTTATGTACAGCATAAATTGTATGGTTTTAACGGATATGCAAGCTTGTAAACCAAGACTCCAAGAGATAACAAACTGTTATGTACAGCATAAATTGTATGGTTTTAACGGATATACTAGCTTGTAAACCAAGATTCCAAGCAATATCAAACTGATATGCGGAAAACTCTTTACACTGCGATCAATGTAGTCTTTGTTTCAACTGATGTAAAAACAATATGTGGTGTATTTCAACTTCTGCGGCTCCGTAGTGTGGAAGAATGTGACCATGACCTGTTCTATAAATTTATTGTTGACAAATCTCCAAGTTGCAAAGGGAAATAACATGGAAAGAGGTTTATACTCAATGAAAGATGACTAAACGCGCTGGAAGTACTTACATTCTCGTGAAGATAAAATCATGATTTAGTTGACAAGGAAATTCGTTATGTTATGCTAAAGCCGCAGGATTTACAACGTTTAATAGACAACAATTCCGTAAGGGATATTGTTTCAATCTTTAATGAATAGGTTAGCATTATTTCATGACTGAGGTACATCTTGGCATAAAAGCTCATAACCTATCAGTAATGCATCTCATAAATAGGTTTTATACATACGACAGCCAGGCATAATTAAATCAGAAGCTGACTCCATAAATACGGGACAAATCTGAGGGAAAGGCTTTGTTATAGACATAGAGATCCTAGATGTAGACGCCTACTTCATGATCATGGTAAATTTGTTGGATAAAATGTTTACTTTACTTGATACGCTATATGCCCACTATACGGCTGCTGCGTTTTAAACAGGATTTAATTTGCTTATAAAGAACAGATTGCCCCGATATAAATACGAATGCATTGACTATATGGTGAATCTAATGAGCTAGAATGTTGGCCTTAAATGCACTCAGCATTGTACAATATTCTACAAAGATGTTGTAAGAGAAAGGTTAACGTGGTAGAAAAGAGATTTTGTGGCGATAAAGCATCTACGTTCGAACCACGTTTTGAATGCAATATTGATATGACGTTGGTGTTACCAATTTTAAATTGTGGATAGCTATACGCAATTATCCATTTGGACTTTAAAGGCGAACGATGACTATGTTTTCTGTCGGAGAAATCTCCCAGTTGAAGTTGAGGACCAGAGTCCTAACTCGAAAGGGTAAGTAAATAATTAATATTTTAAATATTAAGGGATCATGTTATATGTATTAATTACTTTAAAATTTGCATGTAATCGCAAATCTAGAAGATTCATACCAAAATTATAAAACTTGTGAGTGGCTATGTCACAAGCTCGAGACTTACAGATTTCAAGGAACATCGAGAGAGACATTGACGGTGATCTGAGAGTCCAAACAAGTTCGAGAGAGATATAGACAGTGACGGACAGAGTTAAGAATAGACAAAGTTACGGATATACAGAGTTACGGATAGACAGAGTTACGGATAGACAGCGGGATAGAAAGAGTGTTTTACTATTCAACTGCAACTTGCTTGCAGGAATACGAGCCGCGGTGGCTCAGTGGTTAGCGTGCCGGACTCACGACCGAAAGGGTGCGGGTTCGAATCCTACCATCGGACAAGCCTTGGTCAGCTACCGTGGTGTGTCCTTGGGCAAGGCACCTTACTCCAATTGTACTCCAATTGCCTCGGCACTAAATAACCTAATTGTGTTGATGTGCCGTAAAGTACCAACCCGATTTTAACGTAGTGGGGTATTCCTAGTTACCGACGGGAACCGTGTGAGACAGGCTGGAACTGTCGGCAATCATCCGGAAAATAAAAATAACGGAAAGGGAGCGAATATCCTAGCCGACTTATATTCTTTGAATGAAATGATAGTAAGAATTGTAAATTGTTCACAATCATCATATAAAGAAACGACAAAACATTACGAGGAACTGAGATTTCTTTGTTCGACTACATAACAATTCTGCCGTGATTAAGTGTCTTTATTTGCCACACAATTTGCATTTCTCCAGTTTCTTTAAGTGCAGTTGTTAATTGTTGTGGAATCAAACATTGTTAACATAGACGTTGAGGATATGTCATGCTAGTAAACGTTAATATAACCTGAAGGAATAATTGAATCTAACAATGGTAACGTTTAAGGAACCTCCAAAATCAAGTGGACGGTTTGGTTCTGTTTGGTGTAATACGACTTAGCAACACAAGTAGGCTTTGTAGTTTGACATCATGTTAATCTCTCTCTCTCTTTCTCTCTCTCTCTCTCTCTCTCTCTCTCTCTCTATCTATCTATCTATATATATATATATATATATATATATATATATATATATATATATATATATGCGTGTGTTTGTGTGTATCCAACTAAAGATGGTAAGCGAAAAGAAGTATGTCATAATTTTCAGGAAATTTATCTCTACGTGACCTACATTATTTTAGTTTATTGCATACTCATTCAATACTGGTGTTTCAAGAGAAGAATTGTCACATGTAGCAATAATTTTAAATATAGGCAGTGGCTTAACAAAAACAACAACAACAATAACAAGAATAACAACAACAATAACAACAACAACAATACTAATAATATTAATAATAATAATAATAATAGATATTATTAATATTTTACCGTCATTATTGTCATCATCATAATTATCTTCTTTTCTTCTTCTTTAATGTACGTAGAACATTTGCCTCGTGGATCTTGCACATACGTTTTCGTGCTTTTGCACATCCTAAGAGATGTTTGAGGGTTAATATATAAAACACGTAATTGGTAGAACTCACTCTTCCAGATAAGTAATAGCTAATGTAGTAATTATGAATTCTAAGAATTATAAGGTTATGGTGTGTTAATTAACAAGAAAAAAAAAAGATTATCGAAATAGATCCATGAAAGTAAATTGGTCAAGAGGTCATAATAGCACATCCAGATTAGTCTAAGATTTTCTAACGAAAGAAAAATGAGCCTTTCTCATCTAATTACATGTTTCTCAAGTGTTTATGAGAGAGAGAGAGAGAGAGAGAGAGAGAGAGAGAGAGAGAGAGAGAGAGAGAGTTCTTGGATATGTATATAACGGAAATCATTTTTGAAAAATAGTCATTAAGTTCAACTATGTTATGCAAACAGTCATTAAGAAGTAAAATCAAACATGGCAATAGTATTCAGTAAAGATGTGATGGATAAATGTTAAAGTGTTAAAGTACGGTATATGTTGTAAGGTTTCGGCCATCTGAATGTGACAGGACATGGTTGACTGCCTTTTTTACTCCGATGTATGTGTGCAATGTTATATCTTCGAAATAATTTTGAGGAATTAGTTAATCATCTCTTTGAAATAGTATATTACATTAGCCTAGACTATGCAATACAGATCAAACCTGCTCTGCGTTGTTACATGATGCACTTATAAAATATAAAAACAAAAATCGTCAAAAACAGAGATTTTAAGCAAGTCTGATAGTTCCAGACACAGCTTAGCAAAACATATCTTTAATCCATTCAGATGTAATTGGGGACCAGCTAGTGCGGGTGGATTATCTATTGCTTCATCTTTCTCTGATATTTAGTGTATTTCTTAGTCGAAAAGCGCGACCTGAACGCAGTGTAGCTACATAAACATGCCAGGTTGTGTTATCGTAAAGAATGAAGCGCAGCATTGGCTGCATATGTCATCGGTGAAATTGACAAATATACACGAACTGTATAGGCTGTTACTGAGTTGCGACAGGGAAAACACTATCTGCTTTTTAATACGACTTTGACTAAATTCAACCTGAACTAAACAGAGATCTTTTTTGCAATAGGAAGTGCTCCTCAACCCAATTTATTTATTCTAGTTAGTTTTTTCAATAGACAGTAGCATATGAGTACACTGTCAACGCTATATATAAACGTACGGTTTTGCCTCGACACGGAGGATTCAAGGTCACGGTTAATCCGATTCAGTAGTATGCACAACACTATCCATTGTATAGTAATAACCATGGTTATGAAAGTAATTTGAACCATCTATTGCCTGGACAAAATCAAGTTTTGTGGTTTTCATTTCATTATTTCTAATTGTATTGTACTTATTTATACGTATTTATAGACCTTGGTCTCAGATTCATTATTTCTAATTGTATTGTACTTATTTATACGCTTTTATAGTCCTTGGTCTCAGATTCATTATTTCTTTAGATTTCCTTTATTTTGGAAATCGGAGTCGAGTAGAAAGTATTTAAACCATATCAGTTGGTTTTGAATCTTTACGATTACAGCTACTGTAAATTTTATTTACAGCTTACATTTAATAGAGGTAAAATGGACAAGATATTTGCATGACTAGAAATATCAGCAACGTTGTAATAATGCAAATCATGATTATAAGTCTATATCAAACTTATTTTTCAGCTTTTTTTGTTTTTGCATAATTGCTATGTTGTTGGTAATATATTGAAAAAGTTAACATTTAGTACTTTTTAAAATAATTTTGAAATCATTATGAAATGTGATTTGCCACTGTACACATAGCGTTATGTTCTACCATACCATTGTAATTCTTTGCGGTAGAAACAATTCGGGTATTCACAGTCATGTTGGAACGAGTTCACTAATCAATGGACACTTCAGTTGTTTATGTCATGTGCTATTTCGATAGAATATGGGATTTTCAAAGCGCTGTTCGATCATAAGCACGAGGTATCTTATTGCCGTTTACTAAACTTTTTACATTTTAACGTTTGCCATTTTCATTGGAAATATATCTACTTTGCACGCGCCAGTTTCATGAATAATTTCCATTTCGACGATGGAAACATCTAGACAATCATCCATATATTGCACTGTGTATGCCTCAAATACTTAATCAGGGCCATAAACTCAAAAGAGGAATTTATTGTTAACTTTTTCTAACTACACTCTAACTGTGCCCCACATGACTAGTGTAGTATACTTGAGGCTGTTTTCAAACAAAGTCATTAGCAGACAGTTTAGCCACGAATCCACAATGATCATTAATGTATCTGTGTAGAGGATTAGATGGTAATTGCTCCTAGAACATTCGAGAGAATTTTGCTTTTTCAAGAAGGCATTACTAATATAGACACCGAATGAAAACATACATTTTGCTGTCTTTACTGAAAAGTGTTTTATAATATTGTCCTGAGATTCAAAAGAAGGTTCCAAAATTTACATTTTCCAAATCATTCATGGCATGGAGTGTGGCTATTGGGTAACAAAGAACTATATTTTATTCAAGACTACCCATTGTGTTTCTTAACAAAGAAGATGTAATCAATGACGTTGACAAAGTTAGCCCCAACCGTCTCTATATAGGTGGAATTGACAGGCCATCGAAATAGGTCTACATTCACAAATTAGACAAGAATCTTTCAGTGCTAAAAAAAATATATTCAGTCTTACAATAAAGAAGAAACTTTTTAACATTAGATATATAAAAAATACGTTTTCTTAAACTTAAAAGTATTCAATACTATTAATTATTCAAATATTCAGTGCTATTATTTGTGAAGCGAACAGTAAATGGCGCACAGACTCGAAAAGTAAATGAAGTCAATAAGGCGTGAGGCGTACAAGGTATATACATTATAGATTAAGGCGTGAGGCGTACAAGGTATATACATTATAGATTAAGGCGTGAGGCGTACAAGGTATATACATTATAGATTAAGGCGTGAGGCGTACAAGGTATATACATTATAGATTAAGGCGTGAGGCGTACAAGGTATATACATTATAGATTAAGGCGTGAGGCGTACAAGGTATATACATTATAGATTAAGGCGTGAGGCGTACAAGGTATATACATTATAGATTAAGGCGTGAGGCGTACAAGGTATATACATTATAGATTAAGGCGTGAGGCGTACAAGGTATATACATTATAGATATTCAATCTGTGCAAGAAAAAGAGTTGTGAATTGATATTTCAGTCAATACTTAATCGTCTATAATGCATAAAATAAATATATTGGTTTTTTATTGTAAGCGACGAAACCAATTAGGACAATAATATGAAATTTCGACGAATGATGGTAAAAGAACCCCACTAACGAGTGATAGTTGAAATGACGGCGATACTCAAAAGAAGTGACGTGTAGAAAATACGTACATGTTACACGTCTAGCGTAGACACAATCAATTGCATATGCACAATCAAAAGTGTAAGTTAAGTAAGTATTAGACCGCATGAAAAATTGTCATGATGTCAGACCGAGAAAGAATTCAATGTAAAACAGTAAGCTTAGATTACAAAATATACTTTATTATTGAGTAGTTGCAAATCTTTTTATATAAAAATATACTTCTGTACACCAGTCATGATTCTAGTATTGGTATCGGTTTCATATCTTGAATCCTTCTTGGGAAGAACTTGACATCGGATTTGCTGATGTGTGTGTCGACATAGATTTGCTGTTAGATGGATTTGCTTTTGTGTGTGTATAGACATGGATTTTGATGTTGTGTGGATATCCCAAGATGTTGGTGATACCGAAATGTGATTGTATAGTTCAAACAGGGAATGATGAATTACAATTGATAGAAATGGCAACATTAAATCAAAAAATTCCCTTGGAAAATAATAGAAATTATAAATCTTTATTTTAATGTGAAAAAATCTTGCATTCATCGATAACCCGGAGATAAAAAGAATATAAATATAAGCTAGGAGAATTGCCTGCAAATTTAGTTATGGGGAGACATCAAAATAGAGACAGGGTCAGCATAATTTGCAATATCTATGATGTAGATGATGATGATGATGATCATGATGATGTTCACATTTTGCTAGTATGTGAAAGATATGCAGAACTGAAAAACAATTTGTACACAGGTGTTACTATGAACACCCTTCTTTTGTTCTTTTGAATATTTTACCGTCTTATGTGTAATAAATTGATAGACACCATTACAAAACTAGCACAGTTTGTGTTTAATTTTGCTTTTAAAATTAGAAAAAAAACTGATAACAACTGTATATGATTACATATTTGTATTATGTTCAGGAAATGCAGGTATGCTTTATTCTGTAACCCCTGTATACAAGTTTGTTATGTAATTGTACATGGGCCTATGTCCTCATCCACATGTTTGTTATGTCGTTGCACATGGGCCTATGTCCTCATCCAAATGTTTGTTATGTCATTGTACATGGGCCTATGTCCTCATCCGCATGTTTGTTATGTCATTGTACATGGGCCTATATCCTCGTACACATGTTTGTCATGTCATTGTACATGGGCCTATGTCCCCCGTACACATGTTTGTTATGTCATTGTACATGGGCCTATGTCCTCGTACACATGTTTGTTATGTCATTGTACATGGGCCTATGTCCTCATCCACATGTTTGTTATGTCATCATACATGGGCCTATGTCTTCATCCACAAGTTTGTTATGTCATTGTACATGGGCCTATGTCCTCATACACGAATACAATTATCCAGTTTAGGCATTATACGAATTATTTCCCTGTCTTAAATTTTGCGTATTTAATGGACAATGCAAACAGAAACGACAGCTATTTCTTTGGTCACTGTAAAGTGGATTGGATGTGATAATAAATAGTGTGATAAGTCTATGCTGCCGCTAATGCATACCGGTCAGTTATAATATTTCTGAAGAAAAAAAAAAGAAACTTCAAGTGAACCACATTCTTCATGGAGACGATTATGAGAAATCGGACCTAATTAGCAGTATTAGAGTGCTAGTCCTGAAGTAATCGGTTAAATCAACTAATATGTTGATTGTCTTAAATTAGCCGGAAGTTGATTCCAACTATGCTAAGATCAGAGTAGGCAGGATTCCTGATATAATTTTGTTCTTCTTTCTTTGTCATTTTATACCCTTTAAGCTTCTTCTTTTTGAAAAGCGAGTATTTAATTTTTGACCACTAACCTCCAGTCACTTTGTGAAATGGCTTCAAGATAATAGTAGATTGCAAAACAAAGTATGAACCTCTACGAATTTTATTTATAGCATAATACTGCTGAAGAAGGCGATGCATATTGTTTAATTAAAATGAACACAACTGGAAATGTATTACCAACATATACTGGTGGTCTCACGCGTCAATATATTACCTGGTGGTCAGAATTGCTAACATCAGGTTCTTTATCAAGTTTCTAGGCATGCATGGTACAGCTGACTTACATTTTAGCAAAAGTTAGAAACGTTTGATCTGGTCATAACATTGCGTCATGGATGTCTGCGAGCAACTCACAAAAAATTTAATGGCATCTAAAAGTAATTTAAGTCCTGCTGACAATGCTCTCCTTTAGACTCTTCTTTGTCGTACAGGTTAATATAAGTAGAAATGACTGGGTAGAAAAGCTTCAATTATCATTCTAAAGACTAATGAATAATTTGGTTTTCTTTTTTAAAAGGATCATTACTATTTTAGCCTGAGAAACAATACTTTAAATATTCCTCAGAGAGTTTTCATTTTTTTTTTTATTAAATTGACTCTGAGAAGCCTTTACTTATTTACAAATTCTAGCGACGCATCTTTGTATGTAAACAATAACTATTTGTTCTATTTTGCAATTTTCATAACTTAAGTTGTTCTTAGATTTACATTCAGCTTCCATACATCACTGTGTTTGGTAAAATTATTCAACAAATAATTTGAAGATTACTAGTAGTTTCCAACAGAATCAGCGTATCATGTGCATTAAGCAGGAACCAGTACTTTCATATATACAAAAACATTATAATCGTCTAAATTTATCAAGATACCATCACATCAGTTTAGTACCTAATGATTTTCTACGTGTTTTAAAAATAAAGCAAAAGGAAGTGGTGAAAGATTTTCACCCCGTCAAATACCTATTGGACAATTAAAAAACCAGAACTTTCTCTTTTTAATTGAACGCATGATTTTATATCATGATACATATTTTGGATAGATTAAAACATTTTCCTGACTCACAAGAGTTAATTTAGTCCATAAACCTATTCTCTAGATATTAACGACAGCTTTTTGAAAATCTATAAAGACACAAAATTAGCTTTTATTAAGCCTAAAGAGATCCAGTCAAAGATCATAAGACATACATACTATCTAATGTTGAATATGTCTTCCTAATGCCACTTTTAAATTCTGATAAAATATTAAATTCATCAATGAATTTTGTCCGTCTTGAATTTACATATGAACGTAAAAACTTTTCCTAATCAAGAAAACAACGTTATTGGCCTGTAACTGTCTGGATTCTCTGGGTTTCCAGTATGTTTGTATATTGGTTTGGTAATTCCAACAGTTTAAGCATCTGGGATCATAGCAGTATTGAAAACTCTATGAAAAAGAAAAACATACAATGTCATGAACAAGGGTGACGTCTGTTGAATATTCTTATTTATAGCATTATCTATTCAGGAACTTTCTATTTTTAAAGTTATTTATCGCTGCTAATATCTCATCAGAAGTGATGTTTGGATTCAAAATATTGTTTGTTTCGAGATTTGTTTCACTGACGAGAGAGGTAAAGTTATCATCATCACAAATATCAGCGTTGATGCATTTAAAATAATCTAGCATCGTTTTAATGCTATTGGAATGGAAGTGCTACCTGGATCTGCTTCACTGATTTATTTCCAGTATTGTCCAAGATCTTTACTTCTCATAGTTTTAACTCTTTCTTAATAGTTTGCCTATATCTAACAATGCAGTTTTTCATAGTTTTAATATACGATTTACTCCTTACAATCATGTTTGTGATCAGAGTGGTTCACGCTGTTGATTCATAAAGATGCAGCATAACGCCTTCTGGTGGCTTTACAGTCTCTAAACAAATCAAGGCTTACTTCACGTGGGTCTCTTAATATATGTTTGGTGTAGTATAAAACTATCATTAAAAAAGCTCTGCTCTTCCATTAGCAACAGTGTGAGGAGAATCTTGTTAACAATGATATTATATCAATATTGGTTAAATATAACAAACTTATGGTTAATAATATTGTTTACATCCTCTTAACTTAACTTTCAAATGATCTCTTCGCGTACTTACAGTTTGATACTTTGTTTCTCTGTATATTGAAGAAATACTTTAAGAAGATTACAATCCATAATGAATATCTGACAAGAATGAACTAAACTCTAACACGAAATGACACTCTAATATGAACAATACTCTAACATGAACAATACTCTATCATAAACAATACTCTAACATGAACTACACTCTAACATGAACTACACTCTAACATGAACAGTACTCTAATATGAACTACACTCTAACATGAACTACATTTTAACATGAACAGCACTCTAACATGAGCTACACTCTAAAACGAACAATACTCTAACATGAACAACACTCTAACATGAACTACACTCTAACATGAACTACAGTCTAACATAAAATGACACTTTAATTGGAACTACACTCTAACATGAACTACACTCTAACATGAACAACACTCTAACACAAGAGACACTCTAACATGAACAATACTCTAACATGAATAAAACTCTAATATGAACTACACTCTAACATGAACTACAGTCTAATATGAAATGACACTCTAACATGAACTACACTCTAACATGAACTACACTCTAACATGAATTACACTCTAACACGAACAACACTCTAACACGAGTTACACTCTAACACCAATAATACTCTAACACGAACAACACTCTAACATGAACAATACTCCAACACAAACAATACTCTAACATGAACTACACTCTAACATGAACTAGTCTAACGTTAACTACACTCTAACATGAAATGACACTCTAATATGAACTACACTTTAACATGAACTACACTCTAACATGAAATGACACTCTAATATGAATTACACTAGAAGATGAACTACACTCTAACATGAACTACACTCTAACATGAACTAAACTCTAACATGAAGTACACTCTAACATGAAATGACACTCTAACATGGACAACACTCTAACACGAGCTGCACTCTAACATGAACAACACTCTAACATGAACTACAGTCTAACATGAACTACACTCTAACATGAACTTCACCCTAACATAAACTACAGTCTAACATGAAATGACACTCAAATATGAATTACACTCTAGCATAAACTACAGTCTAACATCATCTACACTCTTACATGAACAACACTCTAACACGAGCTACAATCTAACACGAACAATACTCTAACATGAACAACATTATAACACGAATTACACTCTAATATGAGCCACACTCTAACATGAACAATACTCTAACATGAACTACACTTTAACATGAACAACACTCTGACATGAGCTACATTCTAACATGAACAACTCCGTACCATGAATTACACTCTAACATGAAATACACTCTAACAGAACAAAATAACATATCTTACAAAATCCATTCACTGTTGATATAAAATCTACAACAATTTCGCCTTAAGTTCTAACTTGGCTTACCGGTAAATCAGCACTCAGCCTGCCATTCAAGTTCTAACTTGACTTACCGGTAAATCAGCACTCAGCCTGCCATTTACAATATATACAGTTTTTACAGAGATCAAGTCGTTTGCTGAAATATTGGCCTTTATTGTTTCGGCTGTAAACTCTATTTATATTCATTTCTAGTTAACGCGGAAAAGGTTTACTTGGCAAACTGTATAATCCATTTAAAAACTTATGATATTCAAGTGAAGAAATATTCCTATCAATGCAAAAAATAATGTATTGAAGCAAGTAGTTCATTGAACTACATTTTATGGAAAGGTGCACGAAAGGATATTGGTCTCTTAAAGTAAGTAGTATTAAAAGTTGCCTCACACTAAATGGTATATACTTCATGTGGCTGTATACAACACATCATGGTCGTCATTAAATGGTATTTACTTCATGTGGCTCTATACAACACATCATGGTCATCATTAAATGATTTATACTTATTGTGGCTGTATACAACACATCATGGCATGTCAATAAATAATCTATACTTATTGTGGCTGTATACAACACATCATAGCCATCATTAAACGATCTATACTTATTGTGGCTGTATACAACACATCATGGCCCGTCAATAAATAATCTATACTTATTGTAACTGTATACAACACATCATGGCCATCATTAAATGATCTATATTTATTGTGGCTGTACACAACACATCATGGCCGTCATTAAATGATCTATACTTATTGTGGCTGTACACAACACATCATGGCCATCATTAAATGATCTATATTTATTGTGGCTGTATACAACACATCATGGCCGTCATTAAATGATCTATATTTATTGTGGCTGTATACAACACATCATGGCCATCATTAAATGATCTATACTTATTGTGGCTGTATACAACACATCATGGCCCGTCAATAAATAATCTATACTTATTGTGACTGTATACAACACATCATGGCCGTCATTAAATGATCTATACTTATTGTGGCTGTATACAACACATCATGGCCGTCATTAAATGATCTATACTTATTGTGGCTATATACAACACAATGATCTATATTTATTGTGGCTGTATACAACACATCATGGCCATCATCAAATGATCTATACTTATTGTGGCTGTATACAACACATCATGGCCGTCATTAAATATTCTATACTTATTGTGGCTGTATATAACACATCATGGCCGTTATTAAATGATCTATACTTATTGTGGCTGTATACAACACATCATGGCCGTCATTAAATGATATATACTTACTGTGGCTGTATACAACACATCATGGCCGTCATTAAATGATCCATACTTATTGTGGCTGTATACAACACATCATGGCCGTCATTAAATGATCTATACTTATTGTGGCTGTATACAAGACATCATGGCCGTCATTAAATGATCTATATTTATTGTGGCTGTATACAACACATCATGGCCGTCATTAAATGATCTATACTTCATATGGTTGTATACAACACGTCATGGCCGTCATAAACAAATATCAAGATATCGTTTCTGTTATGAAACAATCCAAGCTTCTAATATTTCTGGTAACCAATAATTTTTAGACTGTGACTTGCAATTGGATAAAAATGTTACTTGCAATCGATCTGAAATTGGCTTGACTAGAGTACGTGATTGCTATTTCCTGTGAACACCTCGTTCACGCCCACACCTACGTCCAAGTGGTAGGAGAGATTAATATGAGGATGGGTCGGGATGGTTGGTAGAATCATCACTCAAACATTCCAGCAGTCCAAACTTTTGAATGTTTGAATCTTGAAATGTGGAACATTTCTGAGAAAAACAACCAGAGACCGTGTTAGAGAACCAAGTTTCAGACCTAATCAGAAGTTTCGTTGATTATTTTACATTCTCTGATTGTCTTGATTATGAAGAACATTATATTTCTTCTGCGAAAATACATTTTAGAACGTAAGGTTTGTTTCGTTATAAAACAACACATGTGTTAAACCCATTATTTAAATAATACTGTTTAATTCAGTTTCCGTTCCAAGACGAATTTTACCTGTTATTAAAATTAAAAGAAAAATACATTAAATATATTATAAAGATCTTCACAGAAAACTTCATGAATTTCTTTTAGAACTACAGGATTTAGTATAGTGAAGCGTATACATGTAGAAACCGTGGTGGAATTAAATTAAGTAATAGGTAATTAAGCAAATAATTTAAGTAATAACGCTTTATTTTCACGTTTCTCTTAAAAAAGTTATTAATGTTAAGAACTGAAATGAAATTGCACTGCTCTTTTGAGAGAGTCGAATATAAGTTTTTAATGTAAAACCTTGACAGAAACACAAAATCTTTAGCCTTATTTAAGAGATGTCACTAAAATTATATGAAAGGGAAAACTTCTTGTTTAAAGGATTGTAATTTAGTCTGTTATTAACGTTGGAGAATCTCCAGGGGAGTTGTAATCGATGAAAATGAGAAAATGACTTTCCAAAAGCAGCTTGCCTCTGAGACAACAAGCAGATGTCACAACTGTGTGTGCGTCATACAAGTAGAAGTAAAACAACATAAACCTTTATCATCAGTCACATCATGTATTTATAGATCAGATGTAAAGCATTAATAATATGACTGTTGATTAGACTTGTATCATATTACCATAAAGATGAGTCAGAGGTGTTTGTAAATGGATTTGTCTTCAAAGTGAGCATCGGTAATAAGAACGTTGTCATTAGGCTGTGAACAAAATTCCTTTGGAGAAAGTATATATGATATGGGTTGTACCATTTGTTTTTAATATACCTACTTCATGTAAAGTCCTTGAATTATGACAGTCCTCACGGTTAGCCTAATTTAAATATAGTATTACAATGACGGGTGACATTGCATCTGCCTCTATAGCAGCGGGGAACTTTCCAGAAATGATATAAATATGCATTTGGTTCATTAACATTTACTGTCCGTTATAGTTTTCTTGGTTAGAACATTAAGCGCCATGTCATGAAGCTGCATTCTTACATGATCCGGCAGGTTTTGGCTGGTTTCGCGTATGCGGTTTTCTGACCCAAGCTGTGCTCAGAAACGGAAAATTTGCGTGTTACATGAGCACAGTATTTTTTTGTATTTATGCCGACTCAGGGGCAGCCTAACGCGAGTTGGAGATGACACTACGGTAATATCGACATGGCATTGATCTTTTGCCTCAACGTTGTCAAATTTGTGATTTTGTTGTTAGAGGGCAGAAAGATGTGATAACTGAAATAAGACAGAATACAAGGAAAGGTCACAAGGGCGCAACCTTGTCCTTTTTATAAAGAAACTGAAGAACCTAATGGATGCATACATTTCATCCAAAACTGTGTGTGGAAATAAAATCAAGAAACCACGGATTGGCCTTAAGATTTGATCTGTCCACAGAGAGTGAAATAAGCTCTACACTAAGCAGAAGAGATCAGTAAAGACAAATGAAGGCAAAGACACACTCGTATTGATAGTACTTTGTAAATCGGATCAAACTTGGTAACCATAGCACGTATCAACCAAAGAAGCAAAAAACAAAGTTCTGGACATACGTCAAAAGATTGTTGTTGTCTGGCGCCATGAACGGACCTCGGTAGAAATCACTCTGATCCAGTACATAAAGCAAATATTCTGAACCGGCAATATTAATCTGTTTTTACTCAAGAAAACGATAGCAATCTACCCAAACCACAAAGAAACACCTTCCCATCAGTACTAGAGATATTATCAGTGTACACTGCAGCAGTGTGCAAACTCTAAAGCCTTGACCTCACAAAAAGCGTCAGGTCCCGATATGTTATCAGCACGGGTAGATAAGAAGCTGGCTGATGAAATAGCACCACTTCAGGTCTCACAATTATTCTCAGAAAATGCATCGTGTGGAAAATATCTAATGTCTCGGCCAAATTCAAAAAAGGAGACAGGTTCAAGGCTAGTAGTTACCAACCAGTATCCTTACCTGGCTATGATATAAAGTGCCTGAGCACATTGTCGTTAATAACATCATGAAGCACATTGACCAGCACGACCCTACCTCTCGGACAGGACACATCTAGTTATAGTCAATGGAGCCACCTCAAATCCTACACCTGTCTAAGTGGGGTATCGCAAACTAATGTAATATGGCCTATGGTTTTTTTTAGTTTATAATTATTTCCCTAAGTGTGTTAAAATCAGAGACCAGACTCTCTGCCGACGATTGAGTGATCAACAGGGAAGTGACCGCAGAGAAAAACTGCAAGATTTTACAAGAGGCCATAACCGAACTTGCCGAACGGAATAGAACCTTGGGTAAGTCTCTCAGTATGGAGAAATGTAGCATCCAACAAGTGTACAGATCAAGAGTTCACAGTATCTGCCAACATTCACTAAAAGGACACCAGCTGTCATCAAAAGATGCGACTATACACTTAGAACTGGAAATCTTGCGCGACTTGTACTGGAAAATCCATACGGACAAAGCAGTGAGAATCAAACAGCACGTTGGGGTTCATGAGAAGAAATCTAAGAATTAGTAATGATCAGGCTGAATCAGCATCCTGCCTTTCACTAGCAAGATCCACTCTATAATCCACTCTATGATCAGGCTGAATCAGCATCCTGCCTTTCACTAGCAAGATCCACTCTATAATCCACTCTATGATCAGGCTGAATCAGCATCCTGCCTTTCACTAGCAAGATCCACTCTATAATCCACTCTATGATCAGGCTGAATCAGCATCCTGCCTTTCACTAGCAAGATCCACTCTATAATCCACTCTATGATCAGGCTGAATCAGCATCCTGCCTTTCACTAGCAAGATCCACTCTATAATCCACTCTATGATGAGGCTGAATCAGCGTCCTGCCTTTCACTAGCAAGATCCACTCTATAATCCACTCTATGATGAGGCTGAATCAGCGTCCTGCCTTTCACTAGCAAGATCCACTCTATAATCCACTCTATGATCAGGCTGAATCAGCATCCTGCCTTTCACTAGCAAGATCCACTCTATAATCCACTCTATGATCAGGCTGAATCAGCATCCTGCCTTTCACTAGCAAGATCCACTCTATAATCCACTCTATGATCAGGCTGAATCAGCATCCTGCCTTTCACTAGCAAGATCCACTCTATAATCCACTCTATGATGAGGCTGAATCAGCGTCCTGCCTTTCACTAGCAAGATCCACTCTATAATCCACTCTATGATCAGGCTGAATCAGCATCCTGCCTTTCACTAGCAAGATCCACTCTATAATCCACTCTATGATCAGGCTGAATCAGCATCCTGCCTTTCACTAGCAAGATCCACTCTATAATCCACTCTATGATCAGGCTGAATCAGCATCCTGCCTTTCACTAGCAAGATCCACTCTATAATCCACTCTATGATGAGGCTGAATCAGCGTCCTGCCTTTCACTAGCAAGATCCACTCTATAATCCACTCTATGATCAGGCTGAATCAGCATCCTGCCTTTCACTAGCAAGATCCACTCTATAATCCACTCTATGATCAGGCTGAATCAGCATCCTGCCTTTCACTAGCAAGATCCACTCTATAATCCACTCTATGATCAGGCTGAATCAGCATCCTGCCTTTCACTAGCAAGATCCACTCTATAATCCACTCTATGATCAGGCTGAATCAGCATCCTGCCTTTCACTAGCAAGATCCACTCTATAATCCACTCTATGATCAGGCTGAATCAGCATCCTGCCTTTCACTAGCAAGATCCACTCTATAATCCACTCTATGATGAGGCTGAATCAGCGTCCTGCCTTTCACTAGCAAGATCCACTCTATAATCCACTCTATGATCAGGCTGAATCAGCATCCTGCCTTTCACTAGCAAGATCCACTCTATAATCCACTCTATGATCAGGCTGAATCAGCATCCTGCCTTTCACTAGCAAGATCCACTCTATAATCCACTCTATGATCAGGCTGAATCAGCATCCTGCCTTTCACTAGCAAGATCCACTCTATAATCCACTCTATGATGAGGCTGAATCAGCGTCCTGCCTTTCACTAGCAAGATCCACTCTATAATCCACTCTATGATCAGGCTGAATCAGCATCCTGCCTTTCACTAGCAAGATCCACTCTATAATCCACTCTATGATCAGGCTGAATCAGCATCCTGCCTTTCACTAGCAAGATCCACTCTATAATCCACTCTATGATCAGGCTGAATCAGCATCCTGCCTTTCACTAGCAAGATCCACTCTATAATCCACTCTATGATCAGGCTGAATCAGCATCCTGCCTTTCACTAGCAAGATCCACTCTATAATCCACTCTATGATCAGGCTGAATCAGCATCCTGCCTTTCACTAGCAAGATCCACTCTATAATCCACTCTATGATGAGGCTGAATCAGCATCCTGCCTTTCACTAGCAAGATCCACTCTATAATCCACTCTATGATCAGGCTGAATCAGCGTCCTGCCTTTCACTAGCAAGATCCACTCTATAATCCACTCTATGATCAGGCTGAATCAGCATCCTGCCTTTCACTAGCAAGATCCACTCTATAATCCACTCTATGATCAGGCTGAATCAGCATCCTGCCTTTCACTAGCAAGATCCACTCTATAATCCACTCTATGATCAGGCTGAATCAGCATCCTGCCTTTCACTAGCAAGATCCACTCTATAATCCACTCTATGATGAGGCTGAATCAGCGTCCTGCCTTTCACTAGCAAGATCCACTCTATAATCCACTCTATGATCAGGCTGAATCAGCATCCTGCCTTTCACTAGCAAGATCCACTCTATAATCCACTCTATGATCAGGCTGAATCAGCATCCTGCCTTTCACTAGCAAGATCCACTCTATAATCCACTCTATGATCAGGCTGAATCAGCATCCTGCCTTTCACTAGCAAGATCCACTCTATAATCCACTCTATGATGAGGCTGAATCAGCGGTCCTGCCTTTCACTAGCAAGATCCACTCTATAATCCACTCTATGATCAGGCTGAATCAGCATCCTGCCTTTCACTAGCAAGATCCACTCTATAATCCACTCTATGATCAGGCTGAATCAGCATCCTGCCTTTCACTAGCAAGATCCACTCTATAATCCACTCTATGATCAGGCTGAATCAGCATCCTGCCTTTCACTAGCAAGATCCACTCTATAATCCACTCTATGATCAGGCTGAATCAGCATCCTGCCTTTCACTAGCAAGATCCACTCTATAATCCACTCTATGATCAGGCTGAATCAGCATCCTGCCTTTCACTAGCAAGATCCACTCTATAATCCACTCTATGATGAGGCTGAATCAGCGTCCTGCCTTTCACTAGCAAGATTCACTCTATAATCCACTCTATGATCAGGCTGAATCAGCATCCTGCCTTTCACTAGCAAGATCCACTCTATAATCCACTCTATGATCAGGCTGAATCAGCATCCTGCCTTTCACTAGCAAGATCCACTCTATAATCCACTCTATGATCAGGCTGAATCAGCATCCTGCCTTTCACTAGCAAGATCCACTCTATAATCCACTCTATGATGAGGCTGAATCAGCGTCCTGCCTTTCACTAGCAAGATCCACTCTATAATCCACTCTATGATCAGGCTGAATCAGCATCCTGCCTTTCACTAGCAAGATCCACTCTATAATCCACTCTATGATCAGGCTGAATCAGCATCCTGCCTTTCACTAGCAAGATCCACTCTATAATCCACTCTATGATCAGGCTGAATCAGCATCCTGCCTTTCACTAGCAAGATCCACTCTATAATCCACTCTATGATGAGGCTGAATCAGCGTCCTGCCTTTCACTAGCAAGATCCACTCTATAATCCACTCTATTTTCAGGCTGAATCAGCATCCTGCCTTTCACTAGCAAGATCCACTCTATAATCCACTCTATGATCAGGCTGAATCAGCATCCTGCCTTTCACTAGCAAGATCCACTCTATAATCCACTCTATGATCAGGCTGAATCAGCATCCTGCCTTTCACTAGCAAGATCCACTCTATAATCCACTCTATGATGAGGCTGAATCAGCGTCCTGCCTTTCACTAGCAAGATCCACTCTATAATCCACTCTATGATGAGGCTGAATCAGCATCCTGCCTTTCACTAGCAAGATCCACTCTATAATCCACTCTATGATCAGGCTGAATCAGCATCCTGCCTTTCACTAGCAAGATCCACTCTATAATCCACTCTATGATCAGGCTGAATCAGCATCCTGCCTTTCACTAGCAAGATCCACTCTATAATCCACTCTATGATCAGGCTGAATCAGCATCCTGCCTTTCACTAGCAAGATCCACTCTATAATCCACTCTATGATCAGGCTGAATCAGCATCCTGCCTTTCACTAGCAAGATCCACTCTATAATCCACTCTATGATGAGGCTGAATCAGCGTCCTGTCTTTCACTAGCAAGATCCACTCTATAATCCACCCTATTATCAGGCTGAATCAGCATCCTGCCTTTCACTAGCAAGATCCACTCTATAATCCACTCTATGATCAGGCTGAATCAGCGTCCTGCCTTTCACTAGCAAGATCCACTCTATAATCCACTCTATGATCAGGCTGAATCAGCGTCCTGCCTTTCACTAGCAAGATCCACTCTATAATCCACTCTATGATCAGGCTGAATCAGCGTCCTGCCTTTCACTAGCAAGATCCACTCTATAATCCACTCTATGATCAGGCTGAATCAGCATCATGCCTTTCTCTAGCAAGATCCACTCTATAATCCACTATATGATCAGGCTGAATCAGCGTCCTGCCTTTCACTAGCAAGATCTACTCTATAATCCACTCTATGATCAGACTGAATCAGCGTCCTGCCTTTCACTAGCAAGATCCACTCTAAAATACTGCTTTACATTGTAGTGTTCATGTGTTCACCTGATAAAAATAAGTTGTGATGATACAACAGAGAGCTGCCCGCTACGTAACCCACCGCTTCAGAAATACCAACAGAGCGACATCCATGCTCGAACATTTACAATGGGATCCTTTGAGTCGCGTAGTATCAAGGCAAAAATTAAATTATGTGTAAGACAGGCAACAACCTCGCGGGTATTTGGTCTTAACTCCCTCCTCGAATGTACCAGGTTTAACCATGGCAAGAAATTTAGGCAATTTTCCGTCGCCAAAGATTCCTTTAAGAATAGCTTTTGCTACCGTTCAACATCTCTTTAGAATTCTCTCCCAACAGCTGCGGATTGGATTGGTTTGAATATATAAATATGCAGCTGGCTAACCTGTTCTTCCTTCTTACTGTTATCTATACTTTTTCTGCCTGTGCAATTCTGTCTTTTAACTTTTTTCATTTTTACCACACGCCGCACATCACGTGATAGTCAAGGTGATTGTTGTGATGAAACACGTGGATAGATAGATAGATAGATAGATAGATATATAGATAAAAAAAATTGTTTCTAGTAGCTTGCATTGAACAGGGGATAATTAAAATGTTAGTATCCTAATTCTAACGTCAAGAGTGCGGGAAGACTCATATTCTGTAGTGGGATGTTTGTAGTTGTTATTGACAATTAATTTATTATATTTACTGATCATATAAGATTAACGAACATATTCGCTTTGGTGTATGCAAACGCAATTGCTACTTCTTAGTCAATCCTACGGATCATACCTCGAATGTATGCCGATATCTGCCATTAGCTGACATTCGGACCACCTCGGCTATTTACACAACAAGGATTGACTGAGAAGTTGGGAATGCATGCAACTATCTTTTTCATTCGCAACTTGTCGCTACATCCTACGGTCAATCCAATCGTAGAAATAACCACGGTCGTCCAAATAGATTGCGGTTTCTTTTTTGTGATGAAATTTTCGGCGAACAAAATGTACTCCGACATACATCCGAGGCATGTTTTTGTTTCGCATTAATAGCCGAAATGGTCCAAATCCGTGCAAACGATTGACGGAGCACTTGCGAAAGACCTTTAAAGTCTACCTTCGAGAGAGAGAGAGAGAGAGAGAGAGAGAGAGAGAGAGAGAGAGAGAGAGAGAGAGAGAGAGATTACTGTTTTAGGTTATAGTTTCTAAGATTGAAAAGAGACTTGTGACTATATGTGTCTTTAAGAGCCAGGGTCTGAATAACATGCAAGAAATTCGGGCGATCTTTTCTGTTATTGTCAAAAGCAAACAGCGTGTCCAGAGCGTTATACATTGCCGCCTGTTTATATATATATATATATATATATATATATATATATATATATATAGAGAGAGAGAGAGACAGAGAGAGAGAGAGAGAGAGAGAGAGAGAGAGAGAGAGAGAGAGAGAGAGAGAGATAGAGAGAGGAGGGGGAAGAGATGTTTATAGCTAATCAGGGGAAGAAATAAGTTACATATAAAAAAGAAGAAAACAACAAACGCTTTAACGCAAAAGATGAGAGTAAACCTGAACTGTTGAATGTTTGAATGAAGGTAAACTACGGAACAACAAAAAGTTAAATAATGAAGGGAAAAAATGACAGATAAAAACTACATGTCCATTATGTGTTGTTAGCAGAATAATAGAATTTTATAAAAAGGTAATCCAAGATAATTGCTGTAATAACTGTGTAATTGCCTGTTTACAGTTAGGAGAATAAAATTGTTTTGACCGAATTCCATGTCAAGGACAACGGACAGAAAACATGCGTAGTGACAATCAACACCGTCTATCATACTACAATATGTACTAAAGAATATATATCCCAGTAGAGTTGTGCACGGAAGAGGCAGTAAAGGAATTGTGTCTTGAGATAGTGAAACGAGACACTACTACTACTACTACTAATAATAATAATAATAATTAATGTAAAGAGTTCCCCATGAAGTCACAGTTGCAGTATCCAGTATCGTTGCTTATGTGCGTGTTCTATATCGGTATACCTTGGATTAGACTAAATTGGTAGCATCTTGATATCTAGGTGAACTCTACTAAATGTCCAGTTGAGTTTTCGTGGTTAATTAGTTTCGCATTGACTCTGTTGTGAATGTGACTCTTGTGGTTATACATTCGTTTTCTGAAGTCAAGGGTTTCGTCAACATGTTGAATGACACAGATTTTGTATGTCAGGAGATATATTACATGTTTTTCTCTACATCCTACCTTCTGATTGATAGTAAAGCTAAGTCCTGTAACCGAACTTCAGAATGATTTGGTCTCGGGTATATGCTTGCAGATTAGGCAGCGTTTGTCTCTGCAATTGCATGTGCCGACATCCGTGGTCCTATTCGAAGTTATCTTGGTACGTACCAGATAGCCCTTGAGATTTTTAGGTCTACAGTACGCAACCGTAGGAACTTCTTGAAATATACCCTTAGGACGTTCGGAAGGTTCGATCTGATTCCAATACTTTCGAATAATTTATTTTAAGTTTGGGACATATGGGTGGCAAGTAAAGGGGATTCATTTGTTGGCTTTCCTGGTTTTTTATTTCAAGAGGACTTTTCTATCGAGGAATCTAGTTTTGTTCATCGCCTCGTCAGTCTATTGTCTTCTGTATGCTCTCCTTGTAGGGTGGCCCTTGAGCTCATCGAGTCTTTTTTTAAGGATAGCTGCATAGGAGAAGATTCGTTTTGGTCACTTCGACATAAATAAATTGTCAAGTTACAGTCATTGGCAAATTCAAATAATATTTTGAAATTGTCGCCTGTTGCGATTGAGCTTTTGTTCTCATCAAAATATGGATGTAAACAACTAGAACCTGACTTTAGACAATATTTGGAAGTGACCGTGTCCCGAAACACCCCATCACAAACAGCCGTTGTTGTGTGAGAATGCTGGCTAAAATGAATTTTTATTAATACACTACACTAGTTTATATGCCGTTGATTAACAATTACAAATGCATTATTTGAAGGTAATAATTAATTCTTTATGTGAAAACTGTTTATACAATTATAAATGCATTATTTGAAGGTAATAATTAATTCTTTATGTAAAAACTGTTTATACGACCGTAATGATTTTATCCATTTAGACCTCGTTCTAGTGAAGCAAACATTAGTTACAGTTTGGCAGCAGGTTGGTTGAACAAAGCACAATAATAGAGAGACATTGAAAACGAGGGAATTTGTGGTTTGATAATCCATTTCTATGGAACGATAAACGCTACTATTTATCCATACAGAAGTAATTTTCTATAATTAGGATTTAAGTGCAAACCGTATCGTCACATGCGATTTGTAACAATTACGGAACAATTTTCCCGTTAGTTAATACTGCTAGTACTTAGCTACGCGTGTTCTTAAGTTGTGTAATTAAAATGGCATTTCCATGATCACAGCGTGCACGGAGGAAGTACGTTTACAGATGTAATTTCATTAATTTTTCTGACCAATGTAATGTAAATAACAGAGCATTTTACATGGAAGGAGTTGAATCCTCGAAAAATGTCATCAATTGGAAAATTAATTCATCCAATTTTGCTATATTATTCGTACTGCAAATATCATACTTTAGTCAATCATTTTTACTATTCTTATATGATTAAAATACTTACCTAGCCGTCCACCGTAAAATAAATAGAAATCGTGCATTTTGCATTGAGCCTTGTGAAAATATTTCTTGGCAAATGTTAAGCTGGTGTTAATTGTGCATAAATTTTAGATAATGAACAACAAATCTGCATTAAGATTACTAAATAAGACTTCAAACGAAGGAATGCATACACTTATTTCAGTGTTTGTGGCATTAACAGTTTTACATTCCTAAGGATCCGTACAATTTTACATCAAGGAGAGAGTTATGGTTTGCTATGTAATTTGCTCCACTAGAAAGAGTAGAATGCACGTCCAAACAGCGTGCTATTACGTTAGAAAAGGGAATACAATAGTAATTTTCTTTACAAATCACAGAATAAATATTATAAATCTATATAAAAAAAATTCACTGTGTGAGGAAAGCTAATTAATTGTACTAAATTACCCAAGATAGGAATTAATTGCAGTGTGAATTACAAGTCACAAAATCAATATAAAACAGGAAGTCAATGCAGGCATTTTTCCCTCCCTATCGCAGATTTCTCATTATTTGTTTTAACCTGCTGCACTCTTACGTAACTTGTTAGTTTTCTTTCACATGAATGTCATTTGTTATTTGTATTGTACTTTAAAATCACATTTAAATGATGTAATATTAGAATTTAGTCATAATTACAATATATAGGACGTCCAAGTAATTCCCATTGTTCGTAATACAACGTCACAGTTATGATTTGAACGTCTTTATAGCGTTGACTCAATAACGTAATGATTACATCATCTCCAACTTAGCATTGAACGTAACTATTACACCAGCAAACAGTATAAAGCAGCAAAACGGATTGATATTTAGGTCACACACAAACTATCAATACTAAGACATCGCTTGTCTGGTATTTTTATTTTATACCGTTGGGTGTGGTTTTTTACAGTACAGCAACACAAGTAGGTTATTTAGTGCCGAGTCAATTCGAATAAAGTGCCTTGCCCAAGAACACACCACGGTAGCCGATCGGACTTATCTGATGGTACAGCTTGAACCCGCACCCTTTTGGTCGCGAGTCCGTCATCTTAACCACTGAGCCACAGTAGCTCATGCTTCCAGTATTAACCTCTCATGATATGCAGGACAGCCGCATCGAACCTATGCTACATCCCCGACCGCTCAGGGGGTCTTTGCCGTATGTACCAGTGACTGTATCGGACCTATGCTACAGCCCTGATCCCTCAGGGGCATCGGACCTATGCTACATCCCTGAGCGCTCAGGGGGTCTTTGCCATATGTACCAGTGACTGCATCGGACCTATGCTACATCTCTGAGCCCTCAGGGGGTCTTTGCCGTATGTACCAGTGACTGCATCGGACCTATGCTACATCCCTGAGCCCTCAGGGGCATCGGACCTATGCTACATCCCTGAGCCCTCAGGGGCATCGGACCTATACAACATCCCTGAGCCCTCAGGGGGTCTTTGCCGTATGTACCAGTGACTCTCTTTTTTATTTAAAAAAAAATCTGTCTTTAATGATGAACAACATTTACCTCATTCATCGTCACAGAGGTCATCATATATAGACTTTTCTGAATAGTGCATATGATGAATGTATTACTGATTCAGTCTTTATTGATGACTATTAAAGAAACAATGATGAATGTGGTAGAATTTAAGTATATATTTATTTAAAAGTTATGCTGGTAAGAAGAAAGGGACAAAAAGTATTTCTTGTGCATAGAATGCAACTGATAATACAACGTTGTAAAGGAGCAGTGTTTGAATGTTTTGTGTATTTCTCGTGCAGGAGACAGTCCACAAAATTATCCTTTATCTGAGAGACAACTGAAACAAGACTCTATAAATACCTCAATCAAGTGATCGAAATGACGTGTTCAAAAATATCGAAAAATGTTTGACTTGTAATGTATCTCTGCCTTTTTTTCTTCGGTTAATGGACTCTTATTCGCAATAACTCTTCTTTTGTCTCTTCAATTGAATGACAATTACCAATTTCGTTCCAATATCGATTAATGTTTGTTTTTTATTACTTCCCTCTCTCTCTCTCTCTCTCTCTCTCTCTCTCTATATATATATATATATATGTATATATATATATATATATATATATATACATATATATATATATATATATATATATATATATGCCTACGCTTAGTTTTAATTAATTAAACATCACTTGACGCAGTTAATGCTTCCACGACTGCACTAAGCCCCGTCCACCCTCACTTGCACCGGAAAATCTCGACTAATTGCTCAAAAATGACAACATTTTACGGTCTATTTGATTAGAATAGCAATATGCCTACGTCAAATTTGAGTTAAATCCAACAAATACTTCCTGAGTTATCAAAGATTAAAGTTAGTGTATATTTTCTATAGTTTAGTTTACTTTGTTGGACCATGTCAGTTTGTGCTTCTATGTAGTCACCTATATCATGCAACACTGCAATTACTCACACCAGGCAAATGCTGGTCATAGGTAAAGAGATAAGGAGGCACTAAGTAAGACTGAGTGACTAGTTGGTATGCTGGAACTGGGTCCACGTGTACATGTACAACCTTTACATACGGTCATTGAGTAATTAATTATTATTATATGATAATGTCTTTACATCACAACATTTAGAATTATTTGATGAATGATTCAAACTGGTTTTAAGTTGCTTTATTTACCTGCCTTTACTTCATTATCTGGTTATAAAAATGTGGTAAGTTTTGATTGTCTGTTAGGTAGAGAAGCCTTGTTAATAATATAAATTCGAAAATTACGTTTGATTTATCAGAGCATGTTATAAAGATAAATATTTCGTGAATGACGATATTTGTAATAAATAACCTACATGAACAAAATACTAATTTACATAAATGAAGGAAGACAAAATCATCCTATATATATATATATTGAAAAGAATACGCATGCACGAAAAATTACAGAGAACACCAGTACGCGGCGTCCTGGGTTGTTTAGAGTACTATACAGTCCAATGTCTTTTAACGCCCGTCCAAAACAGCGGTAAACTTCCCACAGAGCTCAATATTCTTGGCTCATGCAGACTTCTTACGATACGTCCATAAGCAATATTTGTTATCCTCTTGTACAGATCATATATCATGTGCATTAGGTATACCATTTTGAGATGGTATCTATTCACGTGCTACCTGATAATTTACCAAAAAGATTGTGCAACTGGAAAACAAATTTGTAAAAAAAAAAAGATGCCGTAATCAGTCGTAAAGAATTATCTTCCTCAGACTGACTGCGATACGTCATGCGTGCAAGGCAGGTGGCAATTTTTTTTATAATACCGACACGTTCTGATGCACTAGACCATATCAGCTTCCATGCACTGTATACAAAGACTTTCGATGTTAGGTTTCTCTGAGCTACTAAATTCCTAAGGGACGTGATAAGCAGCCATCAAATGGGTTATCATTCCTGATGGTTTGTACTAAAAACACGCTCAGGTTTGTAGTTGAGTATCGAACCCGCCTAATATATGTTCCAGCGAGGTTGGTGTTTATGATAGATTGAGGAACGGAACTTTTCCGTAGTAACATTAAAGTTTATGAATGTTTATTATCGAGGTTCTGAGTGGAACAAAAATGTATATTCTTTTCAATATAGTGCCCGAAGGTTTCAACTCAAACGATTAAGTTTCTACTTCTCATAACAGGCAAATCGTTAACAGTATATTGAACTTAAGTAGCAAACTATGGGCAAATAATTCTGTGCTACTTTCTGATACCTGAAGAGAGCACAACTCTTTTTTGAAATTTAATTATAGCTATCAGAAAATAGGTCTTTTTAGCCGGCGTCAAATTATTGGAAACGTTTGGCCACCATCTGGGTGGTTAAATAGGCTCTGGATGCTCTAGGTTTATTTCTTCGTCTGCCGTCAGATAACTGGTTTTCAACTAGCCCAGAGTTTATTTGCCGGGGTGTCCAATGGATTACGGACAAAAGAAGAAAATGCTTAGAATGTCAAATACGCTTAAAAAAACTCTATCAGAAAAGTAGTTTTATATATAAGCAGTAAATTATAGAATATTGCATACTGCATGATAAATTGCATGGACTATTTGTTCAGTAAAGACATGGGATCTTCAAGTTGACAGCAAAACTAATATTACCGAAAATGCAAGTTGCATCCTACAACCTGTACAGCAATTACCAAAAAAAGCTTTAGTCCCCTACGTATTCAATTTTTGTTCTTTTTTAATTATTTATTTCCAAAATATATTGTCAAATAAACTCGAGGTCAGATTTGTATTATGAAAATGTTTGGAGGGTAGTAATGCATCATATTCTCGCATTTGCATTCCTTTCTCGATTTAAAATCGTTAAGGTATCACATATTTCACGTAGGCGTTCAATTCACTCTGGTGTTTCAATAAAATATATTTGTGTGTGTGTGTGTGCAAATAGAACAGAACAGAACAGAACAGAACCTTTATTTAGTATTGAAATCTCAGGCCACAAGCAGGCGGCGTATAAGAGCAATGTAATGCTTATATATATATATATTAGGTGGCAGTGTAGAGAGTAGTTATTAAATGTTTTAAGGTGCGAACAGATATATGACACAATGGGGTGTGCGTTATTATCATATGATGTAAAACACAACGTCAACAGCACATTATGGAGAACAATTTTTATAACGTATTACCCACATATAAATAAACATACAAATGTATACGTACATACAAGCACGTACATACATATACACGTGCACATCCAGTCGGCGATGCAATTTGTATGGTACTGGCAGTTACATACATTTTTTCATAATTATGTCAACAAATTTAGAAAGACTTGTTAATACTGAGCAATTTCTACATGAAAAGAGTTTACCAAACTTTATTACATTATGATTAGTACAATAATAAGATTGATAAGAGTTTACATCTTTCTCTTGAGAAGAAAGGACAGACAATCAAATAGTGAAATTCATCACCTATGTCATCCCTATCACACACAGTGCATTTTCTGTCTTGTCTTTGTATGTTTTCCCAACGCTCTGACTCTACGGGAAGTTTTGCAGTTATTAGTTATAAATTTTATCAAAGGCAAATAAACATTTCTTTCTAAAGATATCAAATACTTTTCAAAGTTCAAATCTCGTTTGAATAATTGGCAATGTAGCTTGTAAACTTGCACTCCATTCATGTATAAATACATCATCTAAAGATTGTGCAAATCTTGCTTTCAGGGCTTGAGGGTTATGTATTGATGCTTGATAGAGCAGATCAAATCTACCAACTGAAATCAAAATATTTCTAATATGTACAAACCATTTATAAATAAAGCCGGAATGAATATCACTCAACGTGATATTTTATAACTTCTTCGAAATTTTGGAGTATTTTGCATTTATTATTGCGATCCAAATCCAATCATGCGACATTTAATATAATTGTCAATTGGTTTCCTACAAAGTTCTCAATACAGGAAAGTAACTGGTGTGCTCTTTCTAAGCTTTGTTATATATCTTAGGAATTCAGTGTAAACATTTTCAATAAGCTGTGTATTTTCGAACCCCCAAACTTCACATCCGTACAGCAAAATAGGGAACATTGTGTGATCGAACAGTTGTAGCCGCAAATTGATTGGAATGTGCAGGCTGTTTATTCTTCTATAGAGAAGATGCATGGCTCTTTTTGCTTGTTCAGCGTTGTGTCTTATAGCTTTTAAATATCGACGATTTTTGGAAAATTATTCCTAGGTATTTAAATTCCTCACAAATAGAGATAGTATTTCCACCCAGTGTACATTTGAACTGAGTGCAGCTACGCGATCCAAAACATAATATTTCTGTTTTTGTTAAATTGACATTTAGTTTCCAAATATTAGTGTATTCAAAGAAAACATTAAGGTTTTCTTGGAAAGAGTCTGCATCAGTTCCGAATATTACGGTGTCATCTGCATATAGAAAAATTAAAAGTTTCAAGTACATTTCGGTATCAGAACATTATGTTCCTAGTGCAATTCCTGTACAATCATTCTCTTGTGGAAAACACTACAGGTCGTTCAGAAAAATGTGAAAATAGTATAGGCGAGAGATTTTCGCCTTGCCTAACACCACAAAGAATTTGAAAAAACCCAGCTGTTGTCCAGCGAATATCACACAGGATTTGATATTTTGATATAAACTGACAATAATTCTAAAAACTTGCCATTTACATTGTTTTTCAATAGCTTTCTCCAAAGACCCCCCCGCCAAACCGAATCAAAAGCTTTGCTAAAATCAATCAAGGAGCAAAATATTTTTTTCTTTTTGTGTTTCAAGATTTCAGATAACAGATGTAAACAAAATATGTAATCTATTGTTGAGTACCCAGCACGAAACCCAGATTGGTTTTCTGCTAGTATGTTGTGATGGTTGAGAAAAGTTTTGATCCGTGAGTTCAGTATGGCGGCAAATAACTAACTAAAACAGCGAAAGATAGTAATTGGTCGGTAATTTTCGGGTTTGGCGGGATCTCCGCTATGCTTATAAACTGGTCTTATGCTATCTTCAAGTCATGATTCTGGGATAAAACCTGTCTCAAGTATTAAATTGAAAAAAGAGATAAATATGGGCATTTGTAAATTTGATGTGTTTTTAAAATATTCATTAAGTATACTCTCATTCGAAGGGGTTTTGTTATTTTATTTTTTTGAGAGCTTTAATATATTTAATGATTTTCTCCTCAGTTATCGGTGAATTCAATATGTTATCATCCTCGTCCATGTCCAGATTGTAGAGATTACTGGACATGTCTTCATCAATGTTCTCATTACATTCTTTAAAAAAGTCATATAGCGTGCCTAGTATAATGCTTGAATTATCATGCTTATTTTCAATGCTATTAATAATTTTCCAGAAATCTCCCGGGTGTTTTCTTTTCTCGCATTGCCTCGGTACTAGATGTAATTTAATGTGTTGAAGTGCCGTTAAACACCAAACAAAGAATCAAACTCTCAGGCTTTTGCGAAATCTATTCATGAATGTTGCTTTGATGTTATTATACTGACTGAGCATATGATTTATTTTGTTTATATTTCATTAAGTTCAATGAACTTTTCGTTTGAGAAAAGCTTGATTTGTTTTAACGTCACAGACGAAGGAAAGATTTTAGACCTTTTTAATTTATCGTGCAGCACATACTAAAGATGAGGCGCTCTCTTTTGGCAATGATACTATCTAAATCGTGTAGATGGTTCTGTTGGGTGTCCTCTGTAATATACCAAGCATAAAATGTGTCCTCGTCCGGATAGCATACAAATATAACAGGATAACAGAACCATATCTGGTGTCCTCTATATCCTACATTAGCTAATGAGCTTAGCTCTTCAATGTGAAAAAAAAAATTTACACGTATTACTTCCTCCACATATAAAGCACCGGTCAAATATTTTCTTTTCCATTTATTCAGCGTTTACCATAAGAAATGTCTCAAATGATATTCATTGGGTTTTCAGCATAATCTTTTAAACTTTGACCATGTTTTCCAACAAAGTTGTATTTGTGTGCTCACCATTCAAACAAATTTAATAATTTTGAAAGAGATTAAACAAAATTTATCAGCTCTCTTTTGAAATGCAAGAAACCTTAATCATTGTTTCTTGATGACTAATACAAGGAAATAGCATTTCTGTGAAATTCAATCGAGGCAAAAATCATCATATGTTTATAAATTCTCCAAGATTGTGTAGACGAATTTTTCACGGCGTAGAGAGTTATTTTTTTAATTGTCTCCCTTACGAGGACGGGCTCATTCGATGCGGTGAATAACTAGGACTTAAACGGTACACACACAATGAGTTTGACCGCTAATTCAAGTCACTATACTTAATTACTCTCCATGAGCGTACTGCAATTTTTGAAGTAAAGACCTTTAATAATTCTTTATCAATATTATTTAAGTATTTAATAAGGTCTGAACTGCAAAATAAAGTCTTAAACTTAATGACTGCATGAAGGATAAAGGCCCAATTTTCACATCAGCCGAATGAGGGGTCACTTCAAAGAACCCGGATGTGTAAACTCCTCCGCGTCTTGAATATTAACATGTGATTTGGTATTAACGCTAACTTACACCGAGCCTTTGTTTTTGACACACACGGAGAGCAATCCTGCAAGATACTAACGTTGTCTTGCCCGACACAACGCAACCTCACCCCAGTTGGCAACGGTTAAGCTAGTTTTGATAATAGGCAATAATCACGATCCGCGTTCAGTATACTTATGTCGTACCGTATTTATAATTGTTTTTTCAAGATTTTATATTTCTCAAGGAATAAATAGTTGTCTGAAGCATTGTATTACTATGAAATGTTTGGATGTAATTTCTCTAACCATCCAGACTGTCGAATCAGGAATTTGTTGAAATTGTCGCGAGCTCTCAATTAAATCCTGCCGCCTAGTTATCTTTAAAGTTAATCCCTGTCAAGGATGAAAAGTCAGATTTAGGTCTTATACAATCAACCGGGCTCTTGCGCTCTATAACGCAAATTTAATAATTTCCTTGGATTTTAACAAATGTATCTTTCATCACGCAATTGCGGTCTTTCATCACACGATCTTATTTTTGGAAACTGGCAAATTACTCCCAGATTCCAATCATCCCAGGAGCATTCTTTTAAAATAATCAAGATAAAAATTAATTGCAAACATTTGCATCCTAAAATGAGCAGCGGTTGCAGTTATTACCCCATAAACACAGGCCTAGCTTCAGGTATAGAGTCTGTGATTCGGTTTCGAGTAGAACAAGCCATTGTTGTAATTGTTATATTTTAAAAAAAAAAAAAAAAAAACATTTCTATTCTCATTATTATTTAGAAAAGGAAAATCAATTCAAGATTAAACTTGAATTAAGGACTATAGATTTGTTTCTTCTGTCTCGTTTAATCTTAGAGACAAGAGTGGACTTTATTTTTTTACCCCTGCACATTTGTATCATTGCGCAAGCTATATCTTCAGTACACAATTTGGACACTATATGTTGACATTTTCTCGATAGTCGCAACCACTGTTATTTGAAGGCTGATATGTAATTAAACGTCACTTAAAGTTTACGCTGAATTTTCCAGTGTAAATCCAACCTTTTAAAGTCTATTTTATGGTGAATAACTTGCAGACGGGTAATTGTGTTTTGCTGTTTTCAAGTTGCAAATGGGTACTTGTGTTTTGCTGTTCTTAAGTTGCAAAAGGGTACTTGTATTTTGCTGTTTTTAAGTTGCAAATGGGTACTTGTGTTTTGCTGTTTTGAAGTTGCAAAAATGGGTACTTGTTTTTTGCTGTTTTTAAGTTGCAAAAATGGGTATTTGTGTTATGCGGTTTTTAAGTTGCAAAAATGGGTACTTGTGTTTTGCTGTTTTTGAGTTGCAAATGGGTACTTGTGTTTTGCTGTTTTTAAGTTGTAAATGAGTACTTGTGTTTTGCTGTTTTTAAGTTGCAAAAATGGGTATTTGTGTTTTGCTGTTGTTAAGTTGCAAATGGGTACTTGTGCTTTGCTGTTTTTAAGTTGCAAAAATGGGTATTTGTGTTTTGCTGTTGTTAAGTTGCAAATGGGTACTTGTGTTTTGCTGTTTGTGAGTTGCAAATGGGTTATTGTGTTTTGCTTTTTTTAAGATACAAATGGGTATTTGTGTTTTGTTGTTTTTAAGTTGCAAATATGGGTACTTGTGTTTTGCTGTTTTTAAGTTGCAAATGGGTAATTGTGTTTTGCTGTTTTTAAGATGCAAATGGGTACTTGTGTTTTTCTGTTTTTAAGTTGCAAATGGGTACTTGTGTTTTGCTGTTTTTAAGTTGCAAATGGGTACTTGTGTTTTGCTGTTTTTAAGTTGCAAATGGGTAATTGTGTTTTGCTGTTTTTAAGATGCAAATGGGTACTTGTGTTTTTCTGTTTTTAAGTTGCAAATGGGTACTTGTGTTTTGCTGTTTTTAAGTTGCAAATGGGTACTTGTGTTTTGCTGTTTTTAAGTTGCAAATGGGTACTTGTGTTTTGCTGTTTTTAAGTTGCAAAAATGGGTATTTGTGTTTTGCTGTTTTTAACTTGCAAATGGGTACTTGTGTTTTGCTGTTTGTGAGTTGCAAATGGGTTATTGTGTTTTGTTGTTTTTAAGTTGCAAATATGGGTACTTGTGTTTTGCTGTTTTTAAGTTGCAAATGGGTAATTGTGTTTTGCTGTTTTTAAGATGCAAATGGGTACTTGTGCTTTCTGTTTTTAAGTTGCAAATGGGTACTTGTGTTTTGCTGTTTTTAAGTTGCAAATGGGTACTTGTATTTTGCTGTTTTTAAGTTGCATCAGTATTCGCAATAAGCAATTTTGATTGAGAACCTTATTTTTTGTTCGTGGAATGTGAGCAAAATAACCCTTCATTATTCATCGATGTTGGATAGTAACTTCAACCCTCGGGCTCAGAGTTTTGCATCAGACCCTGCGTCAGACATTCATCAAAGCCTCGTGTCTGATATTCTGATCCTTGGGTAGAATTTTCCTATCCTATATTGATGCATATGCAGGATTCAATTATTTTTACTTGTTATCTAAATATATACAATACCAATACACAATACCAATACACAATACCTATACACAATACCAATACAAAAACCTGAAATTGTACAGAAAAGGATTAAAGTGATGAGTTGTAGAGCGAAGAACATTTGAAAAGTTTCATAAAGCAGAGATAAATGTCAGGAATAACTGTCATTAATCAAACTATTGAGAATTCGTATTTTATCTGATACATTGCTAATAAATTACACAAATATTATTCATTATTGTATATTCTACATAGGTCATCTTTAACTTTATTTGTTTTAATGATAGAGTCTAGAAATGGAAAAACAAATTGTTAAGTCATGAACATTGAAAAAATGCCACTTTCACATGCATATTTCATCTGTTCACCTGCATGTAACGACAAACTACTCGTTTCTGACGTTGGTTTACATAACTAATGCTGGTGATGTGAAAGTACCGCCACCTAGCCCATCATATCGCTGGAAACTGAGATAAAAATAAAGAAAAAATAACAACAACAACAACGAAGAAAACCGCCATCTTGGCACTTAAAAAATACACGTAGTTGGTATTCACATATTTTGTCTGCCGCATACGTTTTGGTACATGACGGACAATAATGTGGAGCAAGTAAATTTGAAAATAACGTCGGTTGTCAAAATAGTTGAAAATGCATACAAACAGGGTTTGATGGTTCACAAGGAAGCGTGCATTCTAGTGCTTGAACTCGCATTGCATTTCATTAATTCTTAAGGGACTTCACGGTATACCGATGACGTTGCAATGAAACGCATCTGAGCCGCCATACACAGTTTGGTTCTCATTCCCTTGTTTATGATTGAATTTCGATCTGTACAATAGATGTAAGACAGGATTCAATCAACGTATTCGTGTATTAAGGCGCGGAGACGACGTATAAGGTTTAAATGACCCAGGGATGATACAGCAGATGTTCTGAAAGAGTATGCACTGTGAGGAGCGTGTGGTGTAACACATAACAACTGGAGGGAGTTGCTTCCCGTGCAACAGTTTTCCTAATGTTTCATATAATTTTTACGCTAGTAACAGCCAGCTCTTGTAAAAAGGATCAATTACAATGAAACTGCCATTCTTTCGCTCTAAAAAGAAGAAAAGGAAATTAGAAATTATTCCAACTGAATATAATTACAATTGATTGTATGTGTTTATATTAGAGACTCATATGTACCATTACATTGTATTTGAAGACTTCAGGGCATATCATAACTATGAATGTTCGACTTACCTTAACACAGTAAGAAAATGTATATTTCTAAAGATCTCACGAAGCCATTTACTTAAAGCGCTGTCTTTATTAAGTACCCTGGTTGTAAAACATTTTTTTTTGTTTTGGCCAGTTGCAGACGTTTATGACGATGAATGCATTTCTTGGGAAACATGCATTACTATATATAAACTTCTTTTTCGTTTTCTCACAAAATATTTCCCATTCCTGTTATTAATTATGCCACAATCATTCTACTAAAAGGAAGATAGCATGCGTTATGGATTGACAATAAAACATATATGTTTTATATAGAATAGGACAAGACATCCTAACTTTTCACTTTATTGTTTAGTATGATTGGGATGCCTAGATTTAACCTCATTATCTAACCTCTTTCCTTAGCGCTCAAAGAGTTGAATTGGAGATCATAAAACTCTTCCTTATAAGTTTGTCTTGAGATTTGTACTGATAGCAAGTCACTTTGTTTTTATTTTATATTATCTTTGATTTCCTGATAATTAAACCAATACTCGAGCTCAAATGTTTTGTTTGTAATTGTATACACCGGTTTATGAAGACAACTAATGAATGCCGGGATGTATCATTTCACGTGATTTATTTAAATTCCATTGAAATCTGAAATCATTTATTTACCGGCATACTCATTTTGTCATGTGAAATTTGTTTTCAAAGGGTGCATGTCGCTTAAACATATTTTATTGTTTCGAGAACAATGAATTTAATCTGTATTTAATTCAGCGCGATTACAATATCACGAATAGTTTAAGTTTTTTCAAAAGTGAAGGAAAACGAAACGAGAGTATTGAGAATCACGCTGTGGGAAAATTATAGTTACAGAAGGTACACGACGCTAAAATGAGATGGCTTGTCATGGAGATACACAAGAAATGTCGCGAGTCAGACTGAGTACGGATTCAGCCTCCAATACGTTGGCAACACTACGTGATGAAACAGATCCATGAAAAAGTGAGAAAAGGAGATTTTTCTTTAAAGTTAAATTCACAAAGTCATTGCAATTAGGCTGACCAAAGTGGTTGTTTTATAATGTGTTATCTGAAATAAAAATATGTTGTATATAACTGTACTTTGTTTCTCATTCGTCTTACCCGTTACATAGGTATTGAAAATCATTTGGCTCTCAAATGTACAGGAATGGTCGGCGCTAACAAATTGCATTAAAATCTGTCGCTCAGTCGTATGATTTGGTGGTGGAAAATCGTAATTTCATATATCGCTTAATCGTAATATGCCGGTTTTCAAGAGAGTAGTGCCCAATATAAAAAGTTACTAAAATGGTGATAGTTTTCGATGAAGAGGAATCATAAGGTGCAATGCGTATGCAGGTATCTAAGCACCATGGACATATACCATTTCTTTCCTCCGATCCAAACCTAATCAGAGATGAGATTGGGACAAAAATCATAATCATTCATGGTCGACTACAAATTCAGATAGTATTGCACACAAAAACACTTAAGTAATGGATTAAATAAATAGATTCCTAATAACTGTCCCTCGTAAGAAGCAACAGTCAGAGAAAGTCATGACACCAGTGAAGTGTATCTGTTTGGAAATTGTTATAACAACTACTCTCTCCGTTTGGAATGTTGATTTCACAATAACGCTTGAGCAACATAACTGTCTACCTGTTTGTAAAATTGATCAATCAGTCAATCAATTAATCAGTCAATCAATCAAACAATCAATGAATCTATCTATCTACACATCTTTACCATTTGTTTAATATCTTTATACTTTCATCTGCGATTACAAATATATGAATAATTGATGCAATATCTCTTGCCGGAAGAACACGAGTATCTGCAATAATCCTGACCCATCCTGAAAAACAACATTGTAACTTAGTTTAATTGGACGTACCAAAACAATCGCGGACGAATGGTTTGACATGTGTATCACTATAACAGCAAATTAAAGAAGCTGCAACTTAGAAGAAAAAAAATATTAAAGAACAATAAAACTTACAAGTGATACAATTTTACAACGTGGAAAGTTCAAACATATGTATATCAGTAGATCGCTGACGCTTAAGATGATGTATTTTAATTTCATAAATGTTTATCGTTTACGCTGTTTTTGAACTGCCTGCTGAAATGTATAGATGACACAAAACTATATAGCACAAAATACTTGCTTGGTGGATTTTATAATGCAATACAGAAAGAAAACAAACAAAATTCATGCCAAAGTGGATGTGTCACATCTTTAACATGACGTAATGACCGACACAGGCCTGGTAGTTTGATTTCTCATGCTGTTTCGTTCCATCTCGTCAATTTCTGTCAAAACATTTGCAAAGTATTCCTGTTTTGCCTCCAATCAGCCATTGAAATATTTGTTTCTCAATCTCAAAATAAATATTAGTTAATAATCGAGTATTATACTATAATAATACCAGTAACAGTTGGTCAATAACCGTGTATTATAAGATAATAATACCAGTAACAGTTGGTCGATAATCGAGTATTATAAGATTATAATACCAGTAACAGTTGGTCGATAATCGAGTATTATAAGATTATAATACCAGTAACAGTTGGTCAATAATCGAGTATTATAAGATAGTAATACCAGTAACAGTTGGTCAATAATCGAGTATTATAAGATAATAATACCAGTAACAGTTGGTCGATAATCGAGTATTATAAGATAGTAATACCAGTAACAGTTGGTCAATAATCGAGTAGTATAAGATAATAATACCAGTAACAGTTGGTCAATAATCGAGTATTATAAGATAGTAATACCAGTAACAGTTGGTCAATAATCGAGTAGTATAAGATAATAATACCAGTAACAGTTGGTCAATAATCGAGTATTATAAGATAGTAATACCAGTAACAGTTGGTCAATAATCGAGTAGTATAAGATAATAATACCAGTAACAGTTGGTCAATAATCGAGTAGTATAAGATAATAATACCAGCAACAGTTGGTCAATAATCGAGTAGTATAAGATAATAATACCAGTAACAGTTAGTTGGTCATTAATCGAGTTGTATAAGATAATAATACCAGTAACAGTTGGTCAATAATCGAGTAGTATAAGATAATAATACCAGCAACAGTTAGTTGGTCAATAATCGAGTAGTATAAGATAATAATACCAGCAACAGTTGGTCAATAATCGAGTAGTATAAGATAATAATACCAGCAACAGTTGGTCAATAATCGAGTAGTATAAGATAGTAATACCAGCAACAGTTGGTCAATAATCGAGTAGTATAAGATAATAATACCAGTAACAGTTGGTCAATAATCGAGTAGTATAAGATAATAATTACCAGCAACAGTTAGTTGGTCAATAATCGAGTAGTATAAGATAATAATACCAGCAACAGTTGGTCAATAATCGAGTAGTATAAGATAATAATACCAGTAACAGTTGGTCAATAATCGAGTAGTATAAGATAATAATTACCAGCAACAGTTAGTTGGTCAATAATCGAGTAGTATAAGATAATAATACCAGCAACAGTTAGTTGGTCAATAATCGAGTAGTATAAGATAATAATACCAGCAACAGTTGGTCAATAATCGAGTAGTATAAGATAATAATACCAGCAACAGTTAGTTGGTCAATAATCGAGTAGTATAAGATAATAATACCAGCAACAGTTGGTCAATAATCGAGTAGTATAAGATAATAATACCAGCAACAGTTGGTCAATAATCGAGTAGTATAAGATAATAATACCAGCAACAGTTAGTTGGTCAATAATCGAGTAGTATAAGATAATAATACCAGCAACAGTTGGTCAATAATCGAGTAGTATAAGATAATAATACCAGCAACAGTTAGTTGGTCAATAATCGAGTAGTATAAGATAATAATACCAGCAACAGTTGGTCAATAATCGAGTAGTATAAGATAATAATACCAGCAACAGTTGGTCAATAATCGAGTAGTATAAGATAATAATACCAGCAACAGTTAGTTGGTCAATAATCGAGTAGTATAAGATAATAATACCAGCAACGCTTGGTCAATAATCGAGTAGTATAAGATAATAATACCAGCAACAGTTGGTCAATAATCGAGTAGTATAAGATAATAATACCAGCAACAGTTAGTTGGTCAATAATCGAGTAGTATAAGATAATAATACCAGCAACAGTTATTTGGTCAATAATCGAGTAGTATAAGATAGTAATACCAGCAACAGTTAGTTGGTCAATAATCGAGTAGTATACGATTGTAATACCAGCAACAGTTGGTCAATAATCGAGTAGTATAAGATAATAATACCAGTAACAGTTGGTCAATAATCGAGTAGTATAAGATAATAATACCAGCAACAGTTAGTTGGTCAATAATCGAGTAGTATAAGATAATAATACCAGTAACAGTTGGTCAATAATCGAGTAGTATAAGATAATAATACCAGCAACAGTTAGTTGGTCAATAATCGAGTAGTATAAGATAATAATACCAGTAACAGTTGGTCAATAATCGAGTAGTATAAGATAATAATACCAGCAACAGTTGGTCAATAATCGAGTAGTATAAGATAATAATACCAGCAACAGTTGGTCAATAATCGAGTAGTATAAGATAATAATAGCAGCAACAGTTGGTCAATAATCGAGTAGTATAAGATAATAATACCAGCAACAGTTGGTCAATAATCGAGTAGTATAAGATAATAATACCAGCAACAGTTGGTCAATAATCGAGTAGTATAAGATAATAATACCAGCAACAGTTAGTTGGTCAATAATCGAGTAGTATAAGATAATAATACCAGCAACAGTTAGTTGGTCAATAATCGAGTAGTATAAGATAATAATACCAGTAACAGTTGGTCAATAATCGAGTAGTATAAGATAGTAATACCAGTAACAGTTGGTCAATAATCGAGTAGTATAAGATAATAATACCAGCAACAGTTGGTCAATAATCGAGTAGTATAAGATAGTAATACCAGCAACAGTTGGTCAATAATCGAGTAGTATAAGATAATAATACCAGCAACAGTTAGTTGGTCAATAATCGAGTAGTATAAGATAATAATACCAGCAACAGTTGGTCAATAATCGAGTAGTATAAGATAATAATACCAGCAACAGTTAGTTGGTCAATAATCGAGTAGTATAAGATAATAATACCAGCAACAGTTGGTCAATAATCGAGTAGTATAAGATAATAATACCAGCAACAGTTAGTTGGTCAATAATCGAGTAGTATAAGATAATAATACCAGCAACAGTTAGTTGGTCAATAATCGAGTAGTATAAGATAATAATACCAGCAACAGTTGGTCAATAATCGAGTAGTATAAGATAATAATACCAGCAACAGTTAGTTGGTCAATAATCGAGTAGTATAAGATAATAATACCAGCAACAGTTAGTTGGTCAATAATCGAGTAGTATAAGATAATAATACCAGCAACAGTTGGTCAATAATCGAGTAGTATAAGATAATAATACCAGCAACAGTTAGTTGGTCAATAATCGAGTAGTATAAGATAATAATACCAGCAACAGTTGGTCAATAATCGAGTAGTATAAGATAATAATACCAGCAACGGTTAGTTGGTCAATAATCGAGTAGTATAAGATAATAATACCAGCAACGGTTAGTTGGTCAATAATCGAGTAGTATAAGATAATAATACCAGCAACAGTTGGTCAATAATCGAGTAGTATAAGATAATAATACCAGCAACAGTTAGTTGGTCAATAATCGAGTAGTATAAGATAATAATACCAGCAACAGTTGGTCAATAATCGAGTAGTATAAGATAATAATACCAGCAACAGTTAGTTGGTCAATAATCGAGTAGTATAAGATAATAATACCAGCAACAGTTGGTCAATTATCGAGTAGTATAAGATAGTAATACCAGCAACAGTTAGTTGGTCAATAATCGAGTAGTATAAGATAATAATACCAGTAACAGTTGGTCAATAATCGAGTAGTATAAGATAATAATACCAGCAACAGTTAGTTGGTCAATAATCGAGTAGTATAAGATAATAATACCAGCAACAGTTGGTCAATAATCGAGTAGTATAAGATAATAATACCAGCAACAGTTGGTCAATAATCGAGTAGTATAAGATAATAATTACCAGCAACAGTTAGTTGGTCAATAATCGAGTATTATAAGATAATAATACCAGCAACAGTTAGTTGGTCAATAATCGAGTAGTATAAGATAATAATACCAGCAACAGTTATTTGGTCAATAATCGAGTAGTATAAGATAGTAATACCAGCAACAGTTAGTTGGTCAATAATCGAGTAGTATACGATTGTAATACCAGCAACAGTTGGTCAATAATCGAGTAGTATAAGATAATAATACCAGTAACAGTTGGTCAATAATCGAGTAGTATAAGATAATAATACCAGCAACAGTTAGTTGGTCAATAATCGAGTAGTATAAGATAATAATACCAGTAACAGTTGGTCAATAATCGAGTAGTATAAGATAATAATACCAGCAACAGTTAGTTGGTCAATAATCGAGTAGTATAAGATAATAATACCAGCAACAGTTGGTCAATAATCGAGTAGTATAAGATAATAATACCAGCAACAGTTGGTTGGTCAATAATCGAGTAGTATAAGATAATAATACCATCAACAGTTGGTCAATAATCGAGTAGTATAAGATAATAATACCAGCAACAGTTGGTCAATAATCGAGTAGTATAAGATAGTAATACCAGCAACAGTTGGTCAATAATCGAGTAGTATAAGATAGTAATACCAGCAACAGTTAGTTGGTCAATAATCGAGTAGTATAAGATAATAATACCAGCAACATTTAGTTGGTCAATAATCGAGTAGTATAAGATAGTAATACCAGCAACAGTTGGTCAATAATCGAGTAGTATAAGATAGTAATACCAGCAACAGTTAGTTGGTCAATAATCGAGTAGTATAAGATAATAATACCAGCAACAGTTAGTTGGTCAATAATCGAGTTGTATAAGATAATAATACCAGCAACAGTTGGTTGGTCAATAATCGAGTAGTATAAGATAATAATACCAGCAACAGTTAGTTGGTCAATAATCGAGTTGTATAAGATAATAATACCAGCAACAGTTGGTCAATAATCGAGTAGTATAAGATAATAATACCAGCAACAGTTAGTTGGTCAATAATCGAGTAGTATAAGATAGTAATACCAGCAACAGTTAGTTGGTCAATAATCGAGTATTATAAGATAGTAATACCAGCAACAGTTAGTTGGTCAATAATCGAGTAGTATAAGATAATAATACCAGCAACAGTTATTTGGTCAATAATCGAGTAGTATAAGATAATAATACCAGCAACAGTTAGTTGGTCAATAATCGAGTAGTATAAGATAATAATACCAGCAACAGTTAGTTGGTCAATAATCGAGTAGTATAAGATAATAATACCAGCAACAGTTGGTCAATAATCGAGTAGTATAAGATAATAATACCAGCAACAGTTGGTCAATAATCGAGTAGTATAAGATAGTAATACCAGCAACAGTTATTTGGTCAATAATCGAGTATTATAAGATAGTAATACCAGCAACAGTTAGTTGGTCAATAATCGAGTAGTATAAGATAATAATACCAGCAACAGTTGGTCAATAATCGAGTAGTATAAGATAATAATACCAGCAACAGTTGGTCAATAATCGAGTAGTATAAGATAGTAATACCAGCAACAGTTGGTCAATAATCGAGTTGTATAAGATAATAATACCAGCAACAGTTGGTTGGTCAATAATCGAGTAGTATAAGATAATAATACCAGCAACAGTTAGTTGGTCAATAATCGAGTAGTATAAGATAATAATACCAGCAACAGTTAGTTGGTCAATAATCGAGTAGTATAAGATAATAATACCAGCAACAGTTGGTCAATAATCGAGTTGTATAAGATAGTAATACCAGCAACAGTTAGTTGGTCAATAATCGAGTATTATAAGATAATAATACCAGTAACAGTTGGTCAATAATCGAGTATTATAAGATTATAATACCAGTAACAGTTGGTCAATAATCGAGTAGTATAAGATAATAATACCAGCAACAGTTGGTCAATAATCGAGTTGTATAAGATAGTAATACCAGCAACAGTTAGTTGGTCAATAATCGAGTAGTATAAGATAATAATACCAGTAACAGTTGGTCAATAATCGAGTTGTATAAGATAGTAATACCAGCAACAGTTAGTTGGTCAATAATCGAGTAGTATAAGATAATAATACCAGCAACGGTTAGTTGGTCAATAATCGAGTAGTATAAGATAATAATACCAGCAACAGTTGGTCAATAATCGAGTAGTATAAGATAATAATACCAGCAACAGTTAGTTGGTCAATAATCGAGTAGTATAAGATAATAATACCAGCAACAGTTGGTCAATAATCGAGTAGTATAAGATAATAATACCAGCAACAGTTGGTCAATAATCGAGTAGTATAAGATAATAATACCAGCAACAGTTGGTCAATAATCGAGTAGTATAAGATAATAATACCAGCAACAGTTGGTCAATAATCGAGTAGTATAAGATAATAATACCAGCAACAGTTGGTCAATAATCGAGTAGTATAAGATAATAATACCAGCAACAGTTGGTCAATAATCGAGTAGTATAAGATAATAATACCAGCAACAGTTAGTTCGTCAATAATCGAGTAGTAATCGAGTATTATACTATAATAATACCAGTAACAGTTGGTCAATAATCGTGTATTATACTATAATAATACCAGTAACAGTTGGTCAATAATCGAGTATTAAAGGATAATAATACCAGTAACAGTTGGTCAATAATCGAGTATTATAAGATTATAATACCAGTAACAGTTGGTCAATAATCGAGTATTATAAGATAGTAATACCAGTAACAGTTGGTCAATAATCGAGTATTATAAGATAGTAATACCAGTAACAGTTGGTCAATAATCGAGTATTATAAGATAGTAATACCAGTAACAGTTGGTCAATAATCGAGTAGTATAAGATAATAATACCAGCAACAGTTAGTTGGTCAATAATCGAGTAGTATAAGATAATAATACCAGCAACAGTTGGTCGATAATCGAGTATTATAAGATTATAATACCAGTAACAGTTGGTCGATAATCGAGTAGTATAAGATAATAATACCAGCAACAGTTAGTTGGTCATTAATCGAGTATTATAAGATAATAATACCAGCAACGGTTGGTCAATAATCGAGTAGTATAAGATTATAATACCATTAACAGTTAGTCAATAATCGAGTAGTATAAGATTATATTACCAGTAACAGTTGGTCAATAATCGAGTAGTATAAGATTATATTACCAGGAACAGTTGGTCAATAATCGAGTATTATAAGATTATAATACCAGTAACAGTTAGTCAATAATCGAGTATTATAAGATAATAATACCAGCAACAGTTAGTCAATAATCGAGTATTATAAGATAATAATACCAGTAACAGTTAGTCAATAATCGAGTATTATAAGATAATAAAACCAGTAACAGTTAGTCAATAATCGAGTATTATAAGATAATAATACCAGTAACAGCATATTATATGATAAGATTGTTCTCATGGTTCGCGATAGCAATATCATTTTTTCAGCACTTGATGAACCCGTTTTTTCCATTATTGGTTTTGCCTCGGATTCAACAGTTTGAATATTTTTAAACAATAAATCAAAAATCAAAATACGAAATGGCAAAATAATTCCTTTATATTTTCTGTAAGACTCTTGGTGTCCCAAAAATGTCATAATTCATGGACTCTCACCTCCTAGAAGTTTTGATGTCTTTGGAATGAATAGTTTGTATGCGCTCCATTTACTAGAGATATGCGACCTATAATAAATCTTGATATACAGTAGCGAGGTTACAGTCACATACCCGTGATCTTGTCAGAAATAAACCACAAGCCAGGGTGTACCGTATATACTCGTGTATATTTCAGGGCCAAATGCAAAGAACATAGACCCTGAACTGCCGTCGCATAATGCGCCGGTAGATCAGGGTCTATTTTGTTTGTTCTGCTGATTAGTCTTTACAAACTGCATAGACCCAGATCTGCCGGCGCATTATGCGACGGCAGATCTGGGTCTATGCAGTTTGCAGTTGGTATCGACTTATACGCGAGTACAGACGGTACATATTATTGTCCTTTAGTTCAGCTGATTATATGTAGGAGGCATAATTAGGAATATGAAGTAAACAGACGGAGAAATCGAAAAACAGAGACTTATAAATTATAGTGCATGAACTGTTGGATAGCGTGGGTGAGACCGAACTACAACGGGGCGAGCTTGCTAGCTTAATGTCCCTCGGGTCAGTCCACACTATTTAACAGTGCATATTCTATAATTTATTTATTTTATACCCCATTAACTAAATAATGAATCATTTTAAATTTCTTTTCACAAAATTAAAGTGAATATAAATATGTTTGAAGATAAATCTTATTCTAATTATTTGAAGGACAGAACTGCACATCAGTACATATTATAAAGTGACGTATTTTACTTATTGCTGCGTCAGGACAGACCTTTCGTTGAATATCGCGTCATACTTTCGGTGATATTGGCTTGCCAATTTAGGCCGGGCACAGGCAAAGATAGATCTGTGATGATGCCTTGTTACGCAGAGAAAGGCCTATTGTGTCTCACTTGTGCTTACCAGTACGGAATAAGTGCTTGACAACGTCAAAGAAGAGGAACATTTTTATCCCAAAATATCAAAAGGTATAAACACTATAATCCATACGTATTGAAACTTCCATTGGGCTAATCCATAAATATAATGCGTGTTGATACAGAAGATACCTGCCTGCTCTCAAAACTGAGACAAAACTTTTGAACAATTCATAAGGTTAGCATGAGAAGTTTATGAGAATTTAAGAACTCATCTGTATAAGCTTTGATTGCTAGTAATAAAAATTAAAGCGAGGCTCGAGGGATATTTCGATATTTCGATTCAATCTAAAACGTTTTGGCTGAATAAATACTTTTATTATATCATTTCACACTGATATATGAAACAAACATTTCGTGACTGGAATTTCATTAATCACAGGGTTTTTTTCTAAAAAAAAAGACTTATTTTAGAAAATAAAACTAAAAGACATTTCAGATAATTACTGCTCAAAATAGTACAGAACATGGCGGCATAAATCTTGGTAAATGAGAAGGAAAAAGGACTTTTTTTTTTTTTTTTTTTAGAAATCTTAGGAACAAATTAGCTATCGTTTACAAAAATCCCCCGTGCCATCTTACTTTCATCCAACTGTTTTATAAGTTTATTTCAGAAAGTAAAGGATACTTTCATTTTTGGGGAAAATAGGACAAATTATCGCTCTCCGTGATCTCTGAAGACAATTTAAAAGGGAAACCCAAAAATTAAGGACAGAAAAACACAGCGAAATAAAACGATTAAACTGTTTTGTTGTTATTAAATTTATATTTCTCTCTTTCTTGCCCCTGTGCACAATTCTGTTATCTTCTTTTGTCTGTAATGTGATCAAATACTTAACTGCAAAAGAAAGACTCAGCTATTGACTGCTATCCTTGGATCCTACAGGAGGAAGTGTGATAATAATGAAGTGAAATTATATATGGAAAAACAATATTATCATGCAGGTTCGTAGGAATTTGGAGTCATTGTGTACTTAGATGAAAATTAATCGTCGTAGGAATCTGGAGTGACTGTGTACTTAGATGAGAATTAATCGTCCTGGGAATCTGGAATGACTGTGTACGTAGATGAGAATTAATCACTGGATTGACTGGTGTATATTTGTATTTCTTTATAATAACCTCTATATACCTTGATTTCTGTCGTAGCAATCCGACGTGACTGTGTACTTAGATGAGAATTAATCACTGGGTCGACACGCGGATGTGTCTGCGATGCACGAATGCCTATACCAGCGGCTTTGTAGCGTCATTTATTTTGGTGATGTGTACATGGTCGAGGTGGAATAGGGGTTGGTGCTTACAGGCAAGGCGATGGGTGCCATTACCCGCGGACCTGGCTTTTTTCGAATCTCCGTAAAGGACGAATTAAAAATTCTCCAACCTGTATGATAATATTATATATAAATATATATATATATATATATATATATATATATATATATATATATATATATATATATATATATATATATATATATATGGGAAGTGGGATGGGTAAAGTCTGAAATTACGTATATTTCATCACCATAATCAAAACTTAAATATGAAGAGGAGTGCGTCCTAGAATGTCACAAAAGTCGACATTTTGTAGCCGATACTACATGAGGGGAGTGGTCTCGCTATCCTTCTATTTATCTATGTATCTATCTATCTGTCCTTGATTCCATCTATCCATCCATTCAGTCATCTATGTATGTTTATGGATTATTGTTTTTTGTATTTCAAAGTCTTATTAATCCCGAAACTGTGTGAAACCTCGAACGAATGACCCCAAACGCAAGCAAAACAACGGATTTCGGTAATAAAATGGCGGCGGATTACTTTCAACTGTGCCACTATATTTTGAACGAGGGCGCTCGTACTACATTCGGGCCACCTCGTTTATTTCTGCGAGACAAAATATGCCTCGGATGTATGTCAGAGCAGTAATTTGCAGAAACGCATTCTATTTGAACCATTTCGGCCATTTCTACAATTGGACTGACAGTAGGTTTGACACAGAATTTGAGAATAAAAAAAAAGTAAAATGCATTCGCAACTTCTCGGTCAATCCTTGTTTCGTACATAGCCCAGGTGGTCCGAGTGGTAGCTGTTTGCATACATTTGAGGTATGATCCGTACTATTGACCTCGAAGTTGCGAATGCCTACGCAATAGCAAGAGCATATGACATACATACTGGAACATCAATTGCTAGTGGATTGGTCCAACAATGGCTGCTTTTAGTCATACTGTTTCTCTCGTTCAAGACTTCGATGTGGTAAATGAATATAACTGTGGGTGTGAAGCAACAACAAGAGAAAATATAATTAACAAATTATTTTAAAAGGTTAGTAATCTCTATTTGTTTAACACTGTACAAGGAACATAATATGTTCTTATAAAAACTGAATGACCATTGTATGGGCTGTACTTTAGCAACCTTAAAATGAAATTGGCTATCCAGAATCACATATGGTACATTATATGGCCTGTACTTTACCAGCCTTAAAATGGAACTGGTTATCAGAATTACCTATGATAAGTACATTATACGACATGTACTGTACCAACCTTAAAAAAGAACTGGCTATCAAGAATCACCTACAGTAAGTAAAAGGGATTTCTAATACACTCATTATAGAAATTATATACCAGCTGAGTACATGAAATTAGACGTCAAACTTTTACTTACTTGTGAAGAAAGATATGCATACAACATCTCAGAGGTAGTTTCTTCTGTTAGCGAATACTGGATCAAAGCTTCTGATATTTATACACCATATTCATTTTTTTTAAAGTAGTAGGCGGTACAATATTGTGATAGTATATTTTGAACCTTGAAATTATATGTGAGTAGAAACATACAAGTTAAGACCATATAGCACTCATAAGACATAATGGTTTTTCTTATAAAAAGTAAAGAGATGGAGATTATACTCTGTATTGCGTATGAGCCAGCTCAGAGAAATAATTGGTGACAAGATGTCGCCTGGAGATTTCGGAAATTAGATTTTTTGATTAACGAAGTAAGGGAGATATTTGCGGATAAGCTGTGCAAATGAGGTTCGACTCTTGGGAGGCAGCAATATGAATCATGACATTAACACTCCCCCCCTCTCTCTCTCTCTCTCTCTCTCTCTCTCTCTCTCTCTCTCTCTCTCTCTCTCTATATATATATATATATATATATATATATATATATATATATATATATATATATATATAGCTGTGTGTATTTTTCTAACACGCGTACATTGGCTGTTAAAACCACATGTTTAATGGCAAGTCACGAATCATGGAGCGACGAGGAACAATCACACAATCACCAATAAAACATTCCGAAATATTTTCTGCGCTGTAAAGAGATAACAGGAATCAAATTATCTTTTAGATAACATATAAGAAAATGAAAGAACGGCCACAACGTTATTATATATGAATAATTAATGTGCTTTTCTAGCATTGGTGAAGAGAGTTTGAAGTTACTTTAGAGTTATGAATTTAGTCAAATTTTACTTTACATACAGACTAAGACGTCATTGAATCTTGACATAAAGAAATGATAATAGTTTTTGTTTTGTCTTTGCACTAAATTTCATACCATGATAGCCTTTCACCGTATTAACGAAAGTCTGCAGTAAACCACTAAATGCACCGACCGATAAATAACAGTCTAAAAACGATTAATTTATATTTTTAGGGTTAATTACACAAAAAGGTAGACACATGAAAAGTCAAGGCTTTTATTGCCCCTGATTTATTACTTGTCGATACTTTACAAATGATCGTGATATTGCTGTGTTATCTTTCGCATGGCATCCGGTCCTAATTTAGAGTAGAAATGACTGGTTCCTGGACTAAAATGAATAAAGAGGCTGAAAAATTTGATTTATCTATGATGAAAAAATCCCCCGGAAATTGAATTTAAAGAATGAATAAAATCTGTATGATGAAACCGGATTTGTTTCTTGTCAGAAGCAGAACTAAAGAATCCATGGAAATGTGTCTGACCGCCATAAAAAGTTTCTTTTTTTTCCAGAATATATACTGTTATTATGTCAGATCATATTGTCGCTACTTCAGTTTTCCCCTTGTGAATCTTGCATGATGTCGTATGATTCAGAAAATAAAAAAAAAAACGCATGACAGATTCGCAGGTACTTGTTTTTCACAATCAGAAAGTACTGAATTTTGTTACAAATTGGGTCACTCGCTATGTTCTCGAGGTCTAGTGGCCATAAAAGCATAATACTTAAAATCTGAGCACACTCTTTTGATTAGTAAAATCGGACTCTTTTGTATCTGATGGAAATGAATTGAATAAAATGTACAAGTAATTGATGTACCTGTTTTATTCTCATCCGTTATCTTGCACTGTGTGTATCTGAATCCGGAACTGTTAAGTCTTTCAAAACTGATTTGCATTTTTCCCATTGACTGACGTAATACTTTTCGAACTGACTTGGGATATGACGCCTATCTAGGAATCTAGTTTACACTTATTTTGTGTTTCTCTTGTGTAAATGTGAGCCTGCTGAGGTCTGTCAATGTCGATGCGTGTTGGGAAGAGATATGGAGGTATGAGTATTTGAGTGAAAGAAAGAAAGATAAGGAGGGGGAAGAGAATAGAAAATATTTGTCATTCGTCTCCTTATGCATGTTGTCTTTGCTACACTGACATGTTTTTGTTTTAAACATGCCGCTATCAAATTTTAAACTCATTAAGCGATCTTTATAAGGTATACTAATGAAGTTCCTTATATATTTCTTTCATTTTGGATGAAATTCAGTCCCTTAATTGTACGTTCAGATGCATCAAGACTTTCTTATTTGTGTTAGGCTCTATCCAGGACACCACATATAAACAAAAATCAGCATTGGTTATGTTACATTTTCTAAAAAATAGTTGCATTTTAATGAAACGGCTGGAAATTGTAGTGCAAGTAGTGACCTTACCAGAAATAACTATGTCACGTCTGATTTTCGCTTTGTTGTCCTATTTTAATGCTACTTTCTATTTAATACAAATAACATTCTTCATTGATTAGCAAATCTCCAGGAAAAGTCAGAGAAAACATATTGATTATTTTATTTAGAGACTACAATAGGATGAAATAACAGCTGATTGGACCATTTAGTGTAGTGATACATTGTAACCCATTCTTCTTGACATCAGTTTTTGACAGTGATGAGTACTTTCTACTTTCATTGTACTTGTGTTGACTATTATTTTGACTTGCTTGTTTCGACTTCATCAATATACTTTTTTTTCGTTATTTTCCATCTGCGGTGTACGTGATAGAGTGCCAATTTTCTCATTATGCAAAGGCAGTCTCTTTGCTTGACAACATGGCGATGGGTGAAATTGACTATTGATTGATGATGTCTTTCGAATACGAAATAAGGGACAATTTGTGTTATCTGCGGCAGCCTGTTATAATATGAACACTACATAAGCCAAGTGTCGGCAACTGATGCTCCGATTTGTCATAATTCAATCTTGCAAGTCAAACATGTGACATGGGTATGAATTGATAATAATTATCCTCTTCATCACCGCCAATTCTTCTGTGTTCTTGTGACTAGGACAATGTGAGTGATTAAAAAAACCTAACTTAACAAAAGATACAACGAGTTACAATCGTATATGTTATACGATGCTCTGAAAGAGAAGCCAGATCACTAGAACTGAAAAATGTTTGAAAGAAGCCATTAAAAAATCTGTACTCATATTGTTCCAATACCCTCTCATTGCTTCTTACAAACAAGCATAGCAGAGAAATATAAGAAAATATATAACAAAATTAGAGAATGGTGTGGTAAATGAGTCAATACGTTGTTATATTATTAGATGAATTTGGGGACATGAATCATAACACAATACACATTTGAGAGATTATTAGACACGGATATATTTTAATGCCAAAATATTACAAAGTTTTAGACCTTTATAACACCCAGTAGAAGTATATTTACTATTTCAAATTTTTTATTTGTAGCATAGAAAACTTCATGTCATTGCAATGAGTTTGCCGTGAAATACGGCTCTTGCCTCACTTGTAGTGTTTATCTAATTTGCAGTGAAATATGCCTTTTGGCACACTTGTAGTGTTTACCTAATTTGCAGTGAAATACGCCTCTTGCCACACTTGTAGTGTTTATCTAATTTGCAGTGAAATATGCCTTTTGGCACACTTGTTGTGTTTATCAAGTTTGTAGTGAAATACGCCTTTTGGCACATTTTGTAGTGTTTATCTAATTTGCAGTGAAATATGCCTTTTGGCACACTTGTAGTGTTTATCTTGTTTGCAGTGAAATATGCCTTTTGGCACACTTGTAGTGTTTATCTAATTTAAGTGAAATATGCCTCTTGGCACACTTGTAGTGTTTATCTAATTTGTTTTATAAAACAAATTAAATGTTGAAAACTATTTATTCTCAAAAACTCGACAGATTGAACTAAATGTAAATGCGAAAAACTGTCAACCCCACAGTTCGAACTTGCTAAAACATAACAGGTCTCTGATTGGTAATCATGGTAACTAATTATTGGCCTACTGAGATCTTCAGTTAGATGACTCGACACTGATGAGGACGTACCCTATTTTAATTATCACGTGGTTGTCAGAAGAGACTTACTGCACTTTAACCTCAATAAAAGTCACAAATTAAAGGCTGTAAAGTTTTAAAGAGTAAATAAAAAATGTTAGTAGGATTATTTTGATCCGGAAGTCTGTAACTCTTAGACAATACTGAACATACATGATATTTATTGACCTTTACTGTTTTCATGTCCCGTGTTTTTCTAGATATGCTGCAAGGATAAGAACTGTATCTTACTTAATTTGGATTATACTCCTGTGCGGCCATTCGGCCATGTACGAGTGGGAGAACTGTATCTTACTTACTTAATTTGGATTATACTCGTGTGCGGCCAGTCGGCCATGAGAACTGTATCACACTAACGCTGTATTATATAGGGACACGATGACGCAACTGATGGAATTTGGACACCAGGCTGCTACTTGACATCTAAACAAAAGAGTCAGTTGTAACGAAGAAATAGTCACCTGTTGGATAATCTTGGTCAGCAGCTAAAATATGTTAACAAAACAAGAAAGAAATGTGTCTCTTTTACATATACTTTTTGTTTATATATAAAGTCTTCATTATCTCAATAAATGTCCCTTTTTAAGTGAAAGATTCAATTGTGAACTAACTTTTCAGCAATGTTTCTCGTATATGTTTCCATTATGCTTACCTTTCCGCCATGTTTACATGATAAAGAAAAGAAAACAATGCTGATGGTCACTAAAGACAAATGTTACTTAATTGCAAAAAAGGCTGCTAAAATGGGTGAAAACTAGTGGCGAAACATGTGATTGGTCATACTTGCCGAAGCTCACCCAATCTCTCTTTGGATAGGTTTAAAATAGATGTCTTTTTTAAAGGTATTTTACGAAATACGGATGAAACTGCCATAGCAAATGGCAGACGACCTATGATATGTGGTGCTTACAATCGGCATTTCGCTTAGGAAAGGGTGAGTAGAAAGATTACTTAAAGAATCGGACATTCGATTTGCATTTATTCAAACCAAACATTCGTTCTAGTCGAGTCCGTTACAAACGAACTTCGTTGTATATTCTTGTAATAAACCTGCTGGATTTTAAGTATTTTTCATTAAGGAGATTATGTGCGGGATTCAAAACTAATAAAAAATGATGTATGCACATGTCATGCTTTCATTCAGAATTAAACTTGCCTGTAAGTCGAGTTTGTAGCCACTAAAACACCAAACGCCTTAAAAGCTCATAACACAACAAATACATATTTCAATGTCGACATCAGCAAAGGCAGTCACCTATTTCAGGTGTCTAGAAAAGTCCGGTCTTTCTATGATAATGATATCGCTGGGTTATTAGCGACGGTAAATATCGAGCTTGAAATGTCTAACTTTTATAGCCCACTTTCTCCTGATGTATTTCCCACTGACATCAAAATTGTCTCTTGAATCTTCTACTAGTAACATGACGAGAAATTTCTGTAATGACCAGAAGTAATTAGTTATGTAACTCTGTCCTCGTTACTGTAGCCATTGGTTTACTATTCACCTGACACGACACCAAATTTCAATGTTATGAACAAAATTCAAACATTCATATAAAGTATAAAGAACGTTTTATTTCTTCCATAATAGTGGTGTCGTTTTGCTCGATATAATTCATTTTCCCATTTACAGGATGATATTAGAACAAGCAGTGTGGACTGAACCCGTAATTTGGATTAATCCGCATGATGTAATTAATATTTGTTATAAAAAATAATAACGAATCTCAACAACAACAACAAATACCAGAACTATATTTTAATCGCCGTTTTCGAATATTTTCAAAGAAAACCAAAGGGCGCATAAATACATAGGTAGTTCCTTTCTGGTGTGATCAACTAATATTTTCTAGTTTTCTGCGTTACATGATATGATTTTAACCAATCTAAATGCTTGTTTAATACAAATTTAATTATTAAATGATGGCAGTAGTCTTTCATCGGTGTTTTGGTTATGTCAACGTTTTTGGTAGCGTACATGTTTGGTGATTCGGTTTCTACTTGTCACAGTTTTAACAATCGATCATATAATATCTGACACTGTGTTGGCAAATAACAAATATAAGACATTGTGTTTTGTGTAAAGAAAGTATTCTTGTAACAACCTTCATATAATCTGTATGTTCGTGCGAAGGGTATTATCTGAAAAAATGACATCTGTATGCAAGTCATGGAACGGCATAATTATCCACATTAAAGATTTTGTAATGACTACCATAGGGGAATATAGTTTATATTTTGAATTAAACTTGTTTTCACATAGATTTCCACATTCTTCCAACTTCAATAAGCAGCCATTATGTTTCACACAGTGTTATCCTAGCTTCTACTGAGCAATGAAAATTCAGTAACCACCTCCTTCGAGACTTATTGATCGATTCCTTAACTTATCTCCCTCTCCCTCTATCTCCTTTCCTTCTGCAAGTGGGAAGCTGTTATTTGCACCTATATGGTTCATCGATTCCAACACGATTCCAGTTGTTTGAATGAACAAAAGCTAAAGAAGAACACACTGTGTAAATTCGGACCACTTACACTGTATTCAGAGAAATTCAACGTCGAAGAGGTGACATTTCTTACGTACAAAATAGGTCGTGTGTGCTAGAACTTTTATAAAAATAAGTCACTATAGTCCTTCTTACGACTAATTTATAGTTAATTAGACGAAAACACACCTGCCACTGAAAACATGGCAATTTGATCTTTTGGTAATAATTTAGAATATGATCAATATTGATACTGACTGGATTTTAGATTGAAAAGTTTGACTTTTTGTGTTCAAAGACATTTTTGCCATATATACAGCTGATATTCCGTGATGGAAATTGGACATTTCATTTTAGCCGTGAGATTTATAAGAAAAGTGGTAATTAGTAGCTCCATGAAGATTGAACCAGAAAAGAAGAGATAGTCACGGTATTATTAAACGATATATATGTATATATAGCCATTATTTTGTTGTGAACAAAGTAAAAGATTATGGTGTGAATTAGGCATTCTTCTTGTATCGTCCATGGATCTTACGTCATAAACAGTACGTACATCGACTTGCAAATAGTTTTTTACTTTGAAGGATATTTTTATATAAAAAGAAAATCAGCATTTCTTTGCATCGACTGAAGTTTCTGTATGTTAATTCTTAGAAAGTATGTATTCTGGATACTGTTGAATAGATCAACGGAGGATAACGTGTTCGGCTCTATTGAAAATGTTGCTTTGGTACTCACATGTGGCTATCTGTTAATTTTTGAAAGAAACAACACAATTACATTTATTAATTTTAAGTTTGCGGAAGAAGTGAAATAATTGGAAGTAATTGTTGGCCCAAAAAGAAATGATGCATAAATGCGAAATCGTAACATTATTACAGATTCCATGACTTAATTCCAAACGGATATGAGCATAATTTACTGGAATTATTCAGTGGAATAAAATATTGCTATAAGACAATGTTGACATCAAAGAGTAACCGAAAGCGTTACCTTTATGACAAGCTTCCGTTAATTGGCGTTGTGGACGGTAAGTACAATCATGAAGGTTTCTTTTCATCTCTCGGAAATCCATATTTTCTTGATTGATCAACGTGTAATTTTTGAATATCTGCACACAGATATATGTTTTGTGGACGGATTGACGACATAATAGACAGAAGAAAAAAAAGGAAACAAAATTTATAATAAAACATAAGACATACGTATTTTCTTTTCGAACGCAGCTTCATGCATATACATTTTAAAAATTGTGAAGTCATTATGTTACATCTAACGATTTCAGGGCTGAGCTTAACGGGCTTAAAAATACAGTTTTCTATGGTAAAAAGGTTGAAAGATATAGAATTTGGTTAGATAAAGAAATATAGGGTTCTAATATGAGTTTAAGTACAAAGCTTAATATTCTTTATCACATTCAAATGATCTAAGTCCCAGGCCCATCAACATGGAACCTATTTCAGTTCAACTACTGGTGTGCATATCTCCGTCAATAGTCTATTGAGAACTTTAAGTGCCAAGTCACAATTTGAGCTATTTTAATTTAACAATATATTTCTCATATTGAGTATGTTTAATTTACCTGTATATATGTATATGTATATGTATATATGTATATATATATATATATATATATATATATATATATATATATATATATATATATATATATATATATATTCAGGAAACAGATCGTAAACTGCGTAATACTTTGTTGCGCAAGACTATTGTGCTGTATATAATTAAGTTTCCCCAGAAATTTGTGTCAAGTCAGTGACTACAGGTTTAAATAGGATGCCAAAAGTATTTTTTAAAAGCATCATCTTGAAGCAACAGTGGCCAGTACAAAAAATGTATATAATTTGTTTCCGTCTCATTCTTTCCTAATGTAATATAAATATCATTAATGTGGTTGTCATGATGACGCTATTTTAACTTCATACTGGGTTTTGGGCTAAGCAATTTATAAAATGAAGATGTTTTAAAGATGTTTTTAATAAAATCGTCTCAAACATTTAAGGTAAGATTTCTTCTCGAACTCTATTTTTTGCTTTTCAGGAGACCTTTTATTTTTTCAATAAAATGTCATGTATAAACCTGAATAAATTTGTTTCTAAAAATGTGGTCAGGTGATATTACGTATGGCCATTAATTGTGATAATATCATGTTACCTATATCTACGTCTATGAGGCGTTTCATCAAATATATGCTTAAGTTTACCTTGTTTTTTTCAAAATCTTTTGTGATAAAATTCGTAACGCCCAATAGACAATTTCCGAATTAATTCCTTTGCGCAATACTGCAGCGACCTCTGAGCCTTCTTTCGGGCAGTAATGAAGATTTACATAGCGCCGCTAATATAGCAATAATGTATGTATGTATGTATGTATGTATGTATGTATGTATGTATGTATGTATGTATGTATGTATGTATGTATGTATGTATGTAGTAGCATTTTACGACACATCAGCACAATAGTGGATATATGGTGCCAACTAGAGGTAAAGTCCGAAAAATAATAAAATGAAATTACACAAAAAGTTTGGAACGTAAATCCTTCCAAATAAATAAAAACATGAAGTACAAGAAGATAAATTGTAAAACGTAATGATGTTGAAATTCTGTAATATGTACATGTATATAAAATAAAAATAAAAAGGTAACACGTATAAAATCCTCAGTCAGCTTTCTTACCATTCTATTAAATCTAAGCATTTGATTAACGTGGTTATTATAAATGGATATTATCAAAAAAATTCATCTTTTCGTTGCAGATGATTATTGTCTCAATTTTTATGACATTAGAAGTAATTGTTATTGAACAGTCGCCCTTACACAATATCACGTGTTCATCTAAAAACTATGAAAAAGTGGGGTGGGGTGGAGAGGACTTGGAGGCATTCTGCCCATCTCCAACAGAGAAGAAACATGGAGACAACGACTTCCTAAAATGTACTGAGTGATCACAATTTTAGTTTCATGTAAGCCCCTTGTTTTCACGTGGTATTTGATCATTGTCGGAGACGGCGAAATGCATGCGTGTTCAACTGGCTGCCAGATTAGAAATAAAGTAATTTCTAACTATAGTGGTCGGGGGTTTATATACCCGTGGCTTGCTTAGAAAAAAGTGACATATCCCCACCCCTTGTAAACTGAATACGCGAGACTCGGATAATTCCGATTTGATACGGTTTTCTAGGGTTACAATCAAAGATGGATGACGGTAAGCCGTCCTCATTTTTTGTGTGAAAGAACATCTTATCTGCATTTTGTGAGTTAAGTGGAGCAGAACTTTTCAAAATGTCTTTCTTGCATTAGGAGAGACAAAGAGTAGCAGAAACTGTATAAATCTGTTCAGTAAAACATAAATATCTGCTAGGTCGATTTCGTACATGTCGTATCAAGATATTTTTGGCAGGAATTCGCCGGTTTAAGCTTGATACAGTTTACATCGGTTCAAGAAACGGTTTGCAATAGTTTATGCTACGGTCCACTACGATTACAGGTTCAGTGGCGGAGCGATGGGGGAGGGCAATTGCCCCAAATCCCCGGACGAGCGGGGGGAAGTGGGGCGCCGTCGGGAGCTTTTTTTTTTATAGCTGTAACCGGGGCGTAGATGTGGGTGGGTTGGAGGTTGGCAACTGACATAAAAGTATTCTCTGCGGCAAAATTGGGGCGCCACTGAATAACATTTCCCCCGGACGCCTTGATAGGAGCACCACTAAAGAACGTTGCCCCCGGGCGCCTCAAACCCACGCTCCGCCACTGTACAGATTCCATATTCTTTGCTGTGTTTGCCATATTTCAAGGCAAAAATGTTCTGAAAATATATAACTCATAATGGAAAACTTTAGTTCATTGGTTAAACATGCGAGAGTCAAAGATCACCGGAACAGGCACAACGTATATTTATTTTATGTTAACCAAGTATTCGAAGTATAGATCAGACCCTGTCACCATGTTAACCTAGTTCTCGAAGTATAGATGATATCATGTCACTGTCAATTTAATAGTAATTTTGTTTTTGTTCTTACAAGGCCAACAAAAAAAAAAACAAGAAAAAAAAAACTACTGAACACAAGATAAGTCCGGAACTGGAATATGAAATATCCATACGCCTAAAATTATAACGGCCTCTGCATCAATAGCTCTTACAAAGCAAGTGTAATATCGTGTTAACTTTGAGAAATTATTTATCTTTTCATCACCACAAATTGACATACAGACAAGACTTGGATTACTATGGCTTCAAACACCATATCTAATTTTGTCAATGTTTCTTCATGTCAACTAAGTAAATGAATACTTATGTCCGTTGCTGCTTTTTTTCTTTTGTAATTTCGGGACGTACGCATGAGCAGTTACATTTTACATCCATGCCGAAGCCTTTTTCTGAATTCGTTGCGCAGTCTATAACTTGCTGCGACTGGGTTTTAAAATAATTTGAAAATATTTAGATCATAAAATTAATAAATGAATGTGAAAAATAAATGATTTCCATGCTAAACATTTCTAATGTCAGTTTGTAATTTTATTCATTAAGTGAAAATCAGAGTATTTATCTTCTTGATTCAAAAAAAAAATTTACTCTTTTTCTAAAAAAAATTTAAAATAAATTTAAATTAAGTAAAATCATTATTATTTGTCATCAGCAATTACAAATGGGTTTTCGTTTTAGTAAAAAGTCTCCTTGGGTTGGGAGTATCTAATTGAAGATGTATAACATGGAACTGAGATGTCACAAATTAATATCTGAAGCATATATTTGCGGACAGGTAGTTATTTGTATGTTTTAGGTGTAAATGAGAAAAAAAAGTCCATGTGAAATAAGTGCCTTATAAGACCAGACGGATTACTCATTTAAATCAGAAAAGGAGATATTTTCGCGTGCAAATGTTAAAAGAAGTACGTCAATCTGAACCGAGATTGCACTCTCTACTGTGAAAAACATGAAAGCTGCTAATATTATTATATTATTCCAAAATCCTCGGAATTTGTTTGATTCATAATCTAGATGTTTACGATCTAAATATAGACATTGTAGATGCCAAATGATTTTGTCCGTGACAGAAGTTGATGATACTGATTACTATGGTAATGTAAAAACAAAAAACAAAAAAACAAGGAAAAAAAAAAAACAACAAAAAACAAAAACAACAACAACAACAAAAATACATGAGCGGCCTCTGTGGAGTCCAGACACACAATGGGTTGATCACCACGATGCAGTTGATCACGTGTGACTGGGTGTAAGAAAGTTTGAACATATTCTCAATTGTTATTTGTCGGAAATATTCAGAAATTTCACGTCTATCTGTTTGCAAAACTGTCAAATATTTAGAAAGTATAGGGGTTTTTTTCTCGCGTATATGAGACTAAACTGGTTGTCAAGATCGATAGTGACACCGGCCTTTGCAAGTGTTTCGCAGAATTTTATGTGAATTTTTCAAAATATAAAAAATTGTCTTAGGATTACTTTTTCTCCTTATTGTGTATAGGTAATATTTTAGGTCTATGATTGTTTGACAAAAAAGTTTCAAAATATTTAGAAATAGTTTTAAATAGTTTTAAAAATGTTGTAGGTAGATAAAAAACGTTAGAAAATAGGAAAACTAAACTGTCATAGGATAAAAGACTTTTCTAAATTACGGTGTGTATAAGGAAATGGGGATATTACTAGTCCAAGATTTTCAAAAAGGTCAGTTCTGTCAAGGCCTAATAAAATCTTTGAATAACTAAAATAAAATAAATAAAAACAATTGAATTTCTCGTGAACAACAAAGCTACAGATATATAGAGGGCAATGCGTTTGTATCAGGACAAAGCTCGCTAAGTGGAATCGGTCACCGACTTATTGCTTACGAAAAAAATGGCATGTCATCTTTGAGGTTGACATACACATAACAATATAATTTAAACCTTGCACAAAATGTGTTCTTTTCAAATGTGCAGTATCATATCAAAACAAATTTTGGCTGCTCAAGCCAAAATGTCTGTTGCACGCCCATTCAGTAATCGGAAGAAATATGGATAGCTCCATGCAAAATATGTTTAAATGACTCAATACGATTGTAAGAATTATATTATGTTACATGGCCGATATATGTTTGTTTTTTTTTTTTTGTTTTTGCATAATACTCGAAGGATAAATAAGTTTGTCCAAACTCAATTTGCAAAAGATTTCTTACTGTCTAAAACTCTACTTGTTCGTTATGGTTTTTGTTACATATAGATAACGCCAGACGTAGGTGGTGATTAATAATATAAATGTTGGGGTTAGCATCAAAACAAGGAAATCCCAGTCGAGGGGTTACATTATTATTAGCATCAAAACAAGGAAATCCCAGACGAGGGGTTACAATATTATTAGCATCAAGACAAGGAAATCCCAGTCGAGGTGGGAAGGGCGAGGGGCGCCGAAGAGGGTTTTTTTCTTTTTTTTTTTTAGTTGCAACCATCTTTGAAAATCTTGGACTAGATGGAGGGTTATAGGTTGGCACTTGACGTAAAAACTGTTCTCTGCGGCATAGTAGGGACGCCACTAAAGAACATTGCCCCCGGGCGCCTCGAACCCTCGCTCTGCCACTGGACAGCTGCTATAAATTGTTTACAGTTGGTGCTAAGTACGGTGTAATTTTGGAACCATATTCTTTTAAGACCCCAAAACTAATTTTGCCATATCATTCTTGATTACAAGAAGTTTTCATAATAGTGAAAACAACTTTCTAATATAATCTAATTCCTTGATGGAAATCTGTGTGAAATAAAAAAGACATGTATTAGTTTTAATTTTAAAGAATTTAAATAGCAGTTTTGCGGTTTTAAAAGCTTTTTAAACATATAAATTAAATTCTGTGACCAATCCCCCCCCCCCAAATAAAAAAAGCTAAATATTTTAGATAGCAAAATTGACCAACCAATGACGTTTAAAACAAATGGTACTTTGGGTCTGTGCAACCTATATCATTTGATCCACATGTAGTGAAGCACGATAGCTCAAAGTGATTTTCGAGACAAAATACAATATATTTGTTCAAATGTGTATAGGTGTACACGCTAAAGAATGAAAAGTGCTAGATACTAGCTTTATTGTGTCAGAAACCCAACCAGTTGTTGGGAAAGATAATAACACACTCAGATTACTAACATGAGACCAGTACCAGTTTGTTCTATAGCAAAACTGTAAAGCTTTTCAATGTAGACAACCATAAAAGGTGTCCCGGTAACGGAAAAATACAGTTTCAGGGAGGCTCCATTTATTCGAACAGTGGAGTTCGTCTCTCTGATTAAGACTTAAGTTACGTCATTGAGATACTGTGTCCCATTGTGGTAGCGTGAATAAATCTTCGTGACTTTTACCGGGTAAGTTGTACTTGTCCTGATGAAACCTTTGTACAGCCACCTGTCTGCTGGGGAAGCATCTTTGTTAATCCAACCCTTCCGCGTTGTTCCCAATATCAGGCCAGTCCTGAAGTTGTTCTCAATATCAGGCCAGTCCTGAAGTTGTTCCCAATATCAGGCCAGTCCTGAAGTTGTTCTCAATATCAGGCCAGTCCTGAAGTTGTTCCCAGTATCAGGCCAGTCCTGAAGTTGTTCTCAATATCAGGCCAGTACTGAAGTTTTTCCCAATATCAGGCCAGTCCTGAAAAGAGATAACATATGTTTCTTTAATCTTGTAGTTCACCAAGCTGTAAGTAAATAAAGTAAAAATGTGATAGACATTAAGACTTAAAAATGATGTTCAGTGTGCATAGTGACAGTCGGAAATGTGAATCAATGAAAATTCATTAAAGTGACAAAAGTCCTCAAAATAAATAAAGTTTCCAGAAGTATATTAGCTAGAGTATCTTGACTATTTACAGGTGAAATAACTAATGAGGAACACAAGCTATTATGAAGCTTAATTTGGTGACTTGGTGGTAAGGTAATAAATTAAAGATTTTAACCAAGAAACCTAATTCAATATGGAAATAACCTCTGGATACTTAAAGTGCATGCAGCTATATCCGTACCTTTTACGTCATACATATAGACAATGAGATCCAATATCCTCAAGCAAATGTGAAGATAGATGCAATTATGAACTCAAAAATATAAGCATGGAATTGCAATCTTTATCTGGGCCATGTAGATATATACCGATTAAGATTAGTTTCTATTTGAGCATTTTTGGTTTATATCTGAGAGTGTCAATCATGCGTTATTATGTAAAATGGTTCTTAATAAGGTACTATCAGCTGCTGGAACAAATGTCTCATCATGGTAGTCAAGGTCTCAACCAAAATTAACAAAAGAAAGAAAAACATTTTATGCTTCAATTTCATGTTGTCTATATCTAGGTTAATACGACATGTAGAAGAATGCATCTGACAACTTTAACACATATTTCTTTTCACACACATAATTCTCTGACAGTTTCAAAATGGCTTATTAGACAGACAGAGTGGACTGTACTAAAGGTAATCTACATCCGCTCATTAATTATCATGTAACAAATGTCGTAAACTATATAGTATTTGTTACTAGTACAGCATCATAAGCACAAAATTCAACAGTTTGGACCCATAATGAGCAGGGTAAATGATCACCGTGTACAAAATAAAACGATGTCTTCGTGTGATTTCAATAAAACCTCTCCTCCTGGCTTTGTAATGAAAATATATTTAAAACAAGGTTGTGAGAAGTTAGAAGAATATGAATAAATCTCATTTACCTTCAAATCAAATGACGCCAGGCTAAAAAGGAGAAATTTAAGATGCCATGTACCACTTCCTTTAAGAAACCCGACTGGGCTCCGACCACCATAATTTTTCTATTTATTACATACCTACATTTCTCCAAGCTAAACACAGCCATTCAAAATAGGATTCCAAGGGGTAACAATGCCATTACAGACCATAACATACACTAAGACTTGACAGCACTTTCCTAGCATATATACATTTAACATCTGATCAACATCTACCGGAGTCAATGGTTCTTTTTCCAGGTCAATTTAGATGCACGTTGTGACCATGTCACACGCTGATTTTGCACGTGCACTTCCGCTACACTACTTTTACAACCACAACGAAACGCATTTCAAATATAGAACTATTCTTTCCCACTTATCCGATAGCTTCTCGATTTTGTTTGATCTTTTTACAAGTAATACCTTTGATACACTGAACTCGTTTAAAATATCAAATATGTGATATCTGGAGATATTAATAAGCTCCGCCCATTCATATGATTGATGGGCTGGAAATAGGTATGTTGACTGATCAGAACAAGCAAATAACGATACATAGGAGGATAACAGTAGCATGCATTACTAAAATTTACTTAATGATAAATGCAAAGAAAACTCATTAGGAAATGCTATATATAAAAGACACGTGCACCAAACTGGCAGTACGTTCATATCCGGTAAATATTATGCGTGTTATTTAGGGATTGGGTCACTCTTATCTTTTTGCATCATAGAGTGCGAAAATTTATTTTCCCTATTCAGGTATATCCTTTGCACTAGGAACCATTTGTATACCCTTACGGGGCTGCTTCTGTGCCCTGTTCTATTAATAATCATCTGTCCCTCAAAAATCATAAGAGTAAAAGCATTAACAACCTGGACGAATCATAAAAACAACAACAAACAGTGGGAAACATATAAACTGCTTTTGTTTCGATACGTGATTTCCGAATAGATATGATGGAAATATCGCTGCGGAATTTAACAAACTCGTGATAATATTTCGAGATAACATTACAAGAATCGTGATAACATTACAATAATGCAAGTTTGAAATTTTATTTTAGTATATCTCAGTTTCTAAAGAAACTAAATTCAAGGTCTTACAATAAATGCACCTGCTTAAAAGACCCTGCAATGAATCAGTGATTGAGTAACTATTAGATCTAACGATATATTGAATTCTAATACATGCAGATGCATTGTTTTCCCCTTCAGAAACGTCGATTCAGGGAAAGAATGACTGAGTAAATGAATGAATGAACAATAAAAAGAAAACAAACAAACAAACAAAAGATAGCATGCGTGGAACAACTTTGTAACACATGTCCTTTTCACCGATTGGTTGGTGAAACTTGCAATAATTCCAGATTTAATACACATATTGTTTGGTCACTTTATTTACGCCAATGGGTTGGATGGAAAATATCAGTCCGGACAAGAGGCTACAATACGTTGATCCCTCGCATGTCACATCAATATAACAATTACAAACTTAGGCAGTCTACGAGAATGAACTAGCTAATAATAGTATCTTATGATCCTAAAGGGAATTTTCCTCTGATCTAATACCGCTGTAAAATTCTAAAAACCCAAAACCAATGCATCCATCTTCTTCAGAATCAGGTGGCAAACAGTCCAAAGCTTGAGATTAGCTGCCGCAATGAACTTTGCTAAGACTCTGGTGGGAAAAATAAATATTGAAGTTATTGGATAAGTCGGTTACATGATTGATACTCAAGAATGGTTGAAAACTATCATCGACGTATCACACAGTCGGGGGCTCGGCCCCCCTCGTGCGTCATATGTCAGGGACTCGGGCCCCTCGTTCGTCATATGTCAGGGACTCGGGCCCCTCGTTCGTAATATGTAACTGATATGTTTGATACATTTTGTCGTGTCATTTTACAATTATTTATTCCATGGTACAATTCAGTCTCCTTCATGAATATTTCAAAATGAAAGCATAGCTAAATAAAACATTTAAATTTAGATGTGAACTACTTAGCTCTGTACTGGCCTGGAAGCATTTTTCTTACTCTGATCATTTTACTTTCTTTTTCAGTATTTCCTCTAGTTTCATGCACGTGTCGATATCTTGTTCCTTAGCAAGACCACATGATGTACTCCTATATATCAAACATGGAGGAACGGGCTTCTCTATCTATCTATATATAAACTCCGAAGTAGAACGGAGCCCAAGGGACCTCAAAAATCATACCGTTATATCAGAATTCTCAAAAACCGAGGTAAAACATAATATTAAACGACAGATAAGAGCTTGATGAGTGCTTCTTTAATATGTGTGTATATATATATATATATATATATATATATATATATATATATATATATATATTATTTTGTGGTATAGTAATTTGCAAGTAACGATCTAAAGTCGTCTTGGGTGAAATATATTAGTTCATGTCAGTACTTCATCTACAATTTGTTAAAGTAAAGGTTGCTGGAAAGAAATGTTTTTGTAATGGTCTTTCATAAGGTATCTGGTTCTTCACTTTCTAACATACCATTGGTAGATATCGAGACTAGTCAATCATGATTATCACTTTCTAACATACCATTGGTAGATATCGAGACTAGTCAATCAAGATTATCACTTTCTAACATACCATTGGTAGATATCGAGACTAGTCAATCACGAAAATCACTTTCTAACATACCATTGGTAGATATCGAGACTAGTAAATCACGATTATTTGTGATTGTTTTTTGATTCGTTTGTCATACTACCATTTCAGATTAAACGTTGCAATAGTTTCTGCTGCATCAAGGCAAAACTTTTCCTGCCTAAAGCAGCGACAGTGCACTTATACGCAGGTCTGTTTACGTAACTAACTAAAATATGTAAACTGTTTACGTAACTAACTAAAACATGTAAACTGTTTACGTAACTAACTAAAATATGTAAACTGTTTACGTAACTAACTAATATATGTAAACTGTTTACGTAACTAACTAAAATATGTAAACTGTTTACGTAACTAACTAAAACATGTAAACTGAATTAAGAGTCGCCTCTAAATAGGCGAGGGTCCCTGTGGAGTTGCACATTTCACATTTAACACAGGCAGCCGTTGCTACCCTCAATTTGAATGGATATTACTAAATCAAGTTTTATTCATCGTTGACCCTACGATAGCTACCTGTCATGGGTTTGTCTTGCAAAGTGGTATCAGTTTCCAAGTTAAGTTACCAATTATGATCAAGTCACTAGCTTCATTTGCCGTAACATACATACTAATTAAGTTGGTTTGCTTTGATGAGGGGACAAGTTGTTTCTGCTACTTGGTCATCTCTGAGTGAAATCTTCCCGCTTTTTCTGTTAGACAAATCGAACTTCAGGATTAAATTCACATTCATTTTTTTGGGCATCTATATAGAATAAATTCTATATTGTAACGTTTTTATACAAGATTTGCATAATTATCACTCATACAAAAGAATCGGCATTCATTTCAAACATATTCCACTGGTCTCAATTACCATTTATACTCAGTTTCTTTTGTTATGCGGTCATTATATAAAAAATGGATCTGTTTTCAGTGTTTGTAAATTTGAACGTTCATTCAATATGATTATGCAAGACTTAACATTGGTGCACACTACACTACACTACACTAGAACAAAGCTAAACAATGAGCTATTGTCAAAAGCAAATAGACAACTAATAGGGGATTTAGCAAAAGCCGCGCTAAAAGAGATGCAGTAATTGGCTAATGTCCGATACTAGACATACTGAAACATGCAAGGGATCTCGCCACCGAGCGAATCAAACAACAGCTGCGAGAATTCGACTTGAGGTCAATGCTGCCTTTATTTCGAAGCACCTCAAAACAACAGACGTTGTCAACTGAAGGGTTCTTAAACGCGCTAATACCACAAATAATTTTCCTCTAATTAACTAACGACCACACATTGACGAAACCCTAATTTCACATCTGCATGGTTTTTCTTGCTTCGCATTTGTATGATTTATCAGTACGCTTTTGTAAGCCTCAAATTGATATTTCATGCCACGTACTGCAAAACATGACCCAAACACCTAATACACAGACTTAGTCCTATTTCAAATAACCAAACACTTATACGTGAGAATATCCAGATAATTCCTTCTGTTAAGAAATTTGGGATGGTCCATTTTACGAAACTAATCCATGATACCATAAAGTCTCGTAAATACTCTGCATTGTGACGTCTGCTCCTAGTAAGTGGCTAATTACTCCCATTGAAAAATACCTATCGAAGCTATCAATTGAGACGTAAATACAAATATCATATGCCCTAGGTTAATTACTATATCTTATAAATAACTCATTATCTATCCAGGTGGATTATTTGCATTTGATTGAATTAATGCCTCGAGCAAAACGACAGGACGTGAAAAGTCAAGCCGCGTTAGATACACAAGTAGATCCTGTGAAAGAGATAATGTATAGCAGGTGAATGATTATAAATTGTGCTACAAGAAATTTGTGATTCACACATGGAAGCCATACATGAAAATACCAAACTAGTCTATACGAATAAGCTTTTATAAAGGGAAAGCCTGGTCTTTACAAGGTCATTTGGGCTGTTCAGACTTACGTGAGGTATTGCTGAAATTAATAAAGGAAATATCACGATCAAGTTGGAAGAATATGTCAAATACAGCGGTGAAAACACATAACTAGGCCAAAAACTGATAAAATAAATAAAAGTGACACACTAATATTGTTTTGTTTCTAGGTGTTCAGAAATACTTGTAGGGCAGTTTTTAATTTAAAAGTTAAGAATTCATATTAATGCGAATATGGGTTCGTTACAAGCAAACAATTTAGAATCAAAGATTGTTGACCTAGCTGTCAGTTGTATCTAATGCTATTAAACCTGAGAGAGTTTTAAAGGTTTGATGTAATCCATGTTGGCTTTCTAATGTGGGATTTCTATTAAAATGCACAATGAACATAAACTTTCACACAAATATCTGATATTATTTGAAGTTTCAAGACATGTGAACAAAATATACTCCTGATGGCAAACTCGATTTTGATTGATATACTTTGACATTAATTAACAATGACCTTGGTATAGCAAATGATTTCTTGATAACTATATCTATCTATTATGAAAAATGTAACCCGTAAAGAAAGACAGTCGCTGAAAAAACTGCGAGAAAGGGAGGATACTGTTGTAAAACAAGCCGAAAGGGGGTCCTGTGTTGTCATGAATGCAACGGACTTCATCACTGAGAATGATAGACAATTATCCGACGGTAGATTTTACCCACATATTCGATGACGACACCACCTCTAAGCATGCTGATGCTGTAATACAGACACTTAAAGACACAGACACTTAAAGACACAGACACGCACAATGCATGACACATAGATGACAGTACATTAGGTTATCTTCTTTCAGTTGAACCCAATCCGAGGATGCTTTATCTGCTTCGTTTATTTCAATAAGAGGGAAACCCGGAAAGACCAATCATATCTGGCAATAATCATTCAAAGGAGAAACATTTCCGAATTTATTTAATGTCACCGTCGACCTTTCGAACGAAAACATATTCTTGCATTCAGGTGACTACTGATTACATGATTATTACACCCGGTACCAACCTACTTGAAAACACCCTTCTCGTTACTATGACTGCTTGTTCTCTTTACGCCAATATCCCACATGAAGAGGATCTCTAAGCTTGCAGGTAAGCATGAGAGAGTCGCATCGACCATTACAATTCAAACTAGCTACCTTGTTAAGCTTTTTAGCCATGTCTTGAAGTGGAACGACTTTATGTTCAATGATTAACATTAGCTTCAGATAAATGAGTCAGCAATGGGCAGTAAAATGGCACCGTCATATGTTAATATTTTGAAAGGAAACTGGAAGAAAATCTCCTTGATCAGGCAAAACCCATAAACCCATCAGCTGGTCCAGGTTTATTGATGACATTGAATAGAATGGGTGGAAACTGTAGATAAATTCAATGTTTTATGAAGTCGCAAATAACTGTTATTCTACCGTTAAATCTACGTAAGAGTCACCACGCAGTTCAACACTTTTCTTACATAGTCAGTACACACTTTGTGACGGGAACATAAAAACAGATCTGTACAGTAAACCAACTGATTTTAATTAGTATCTACATCCAGCCAGCTGCCACCCAGGCATATATTGAAAAGTCTTCCATATGGATTGTGCGTTCGTATCAAGTCCGTCTGTTCCAACCAAAGCACACGCAAACAGGGTTGATGAAATCAAGAGGTATCAAAAGCAAAGGGGTTACAAGAAGAATTTTTGTTTTTACAAAGCTGTCGCTAAAACCAGGACCATATATAGAAGCAACACTAAAACCACAAACAGGCGCATCCTCTTCGTGTTTACATACCACCCCGATCCATCAAATTTTAAACTGATACTCTAGACACACTGGCAGCACATCGAATCTTCCGAACTTCTGAAAAAAAGATATATCTGAAGAAATTGCGGTGACTAAGTAACGTAGACATAATAATAATCTGAAAGAACCCCCAAAGCTAAAATTACTTCAAATCGAACCATAGATTGATGCACATACAGATGCAGAAACAAATGATGTCTTCATTGCAATCATGTGCCTGAATCAAAAACGTTCTGGACTTCTACCACAGGAGTAAGCTATAACATCAATCAAAAATGTTATAGAAGAAGATAAAAAGTATGTCACTTCTGAATTGCATAATTTGTGTTATGCAATATGTTCGACAAACTGAGGATGAACCGACTCAAAGCACATACGAAAGGAAAGACACTGGACTCTGCAGCTAAAACCATTCGAGGAATTTGGCCTTAACGACACAATTAGGCCTGTCGATTGCAGTCGCTCTATATTATTATTATTATTCGTATGTGCTTTATCCTTAAATTTCCTTTGTGAAAGTTTGTAATATTTCTCACATCAATTCTATCATATGAGATACTTATATTTCCAGTTAAAGGCACATAAAACAATTAACCGGGGATTAATTTTCGGTAGGCAAAAAAATCTAAGATTCTATTTATAGGCAAATTTGGGACGCTACCTTTTATCCACAGCGTCAGTCCTTTGTTTCCCATCGTGAAATCGAGTCAACGACTCATGTCCTTGTCCATCGCAATAACTTCAGTATTTTTTTTTAACCTTTTGATTATTTTTTTTATCCAAGATTTGTTCGTTTCTTATTAACCTATCTCACAGGAGATGTAGTTTCAGTTTCTATAGATTTCATCTGTATTTGTTTTCTTTTTTTTTCATTCTTTTTCTTTGTTCTTTTTCTTTTTACCATAATGTAATTACTTTTACCCCTCATAACTGTTGTGTTAAGTGGGTTTTTTTTGTTGTTTTTTGAACTTGTAAAGCCATGCACATGCAGAAGGAATGAATTTCAAGTTGTTAAAGTTACAAAAAAATTGGGCACACACACACACACACACAAACACACACACACACACACACACACACATATATATATATATATATATATATATATATATATATATATATATATATATATATATATATATACATACATACATACATACATATATATATATCACATGATATTGTGCCGAAGACAATAACCTCCGGAAAATGACCATCAGAATTACGAGAAAAATCTGTATCGTTGCAAGCGGATCAAATAGACAACTTCCTGTGTGTTAATTACCGTTTTGAGAGTGTTCTGACTTAATAATCACTTTATGCATATATACCGTGAAACATTTCAATATTGAAACCATAGAAAATAGAAATCCCTTGAAACAGATTCATGTTTCTGGTTTCGAAATTTTCCTTCCTTTGCTTCAATAAAATTTATTTCATTTAATCAAAACTCGTTTGCTGTAAAAACAAGAAACTATTAGGCTCCAAATGTCAATTTGACACTAAAATGGACCCCATCGCACTAAAATTTAATCACATCACGTGTCCAGTCAGTGATCTTTAAACAACCAAAAACACACGCAGAGTAAAATAGAACCCAATATAAAAACATACAGATGTAATGAATTATTAATTGTCACCGATATCTATTTTTTAAATCGGCCGAATAATGCTGTCTTGTCAAAATATTTACCTCATCGTGAGAGGACATATGATCACATCTTGTTCTAAGTGTAAATAGAATTCCTCAGTAAAGCCCAAAACCCCTCAAAACCTTAAATTTGTTTTGGTCCCAAGGAATTTCAGTTTTGAAACGTATCACACTATACAATGACACACATAATGTCACATCGTGTATTTGGGAGGTTCATTTAAGGATAAAGTTATTTAAGCTCCAAATGCGGTGAAAAATAAGACCTTTTACATTAATGTTCTTCATTACTAGCCTCGTTGTGGTTAGATTTCTTGGGGGTTTTTTATCATCTTTTTTCTGAAAAAATTAAGTTTGTTTCAGCCTTGTCGCCACGTAATCATTATTTTGCAAGTTGCTATTTATTGATATTTTTTCAAATACGAAACATGACAAAAATGATATACTGGAATTATTTCACAAAATTAATCTTCTGATCAAGTAATTTTTTAAAAAATTTTTTTGCCTTTGTTCAGCATATTCTGCAGATAAAATATTACCTAGCTTCTTAAAATATTGTATGATGAAACGATTTCTAAAGTACAATTTATTGTAATTTATTCTTAATTCACGAATTGTTCTGTGGTCTGTTATGTCAATGTCCATGTGATTTTGTGTTTATATCCATTCGTTTGGAGTATTTGTTTCCATTCGTTTGGAGTATTTGCATCCATTCGTTTGGATTATTTGCATCCATTCGTTTTGAGTATTTGCATCCATTCGTTTGGAGTATTTGTATCCATTCGTTTGGAGTATTTGTATCCATTCGTTTGGAGTATTTGCATCCATTCGTTTGGAGTATTTGTATCCATTCGTTTGGAGTATTTGTATCTATTCGTTTGGAGTATTTGTAACCATTCGTTTGGAGTATTTGTATCCATTCGTTTCAATATTTGCATACATTCGTTTGGATTATTTGTATCCATTCGTTTTGAGTATTTGTATCCATTCGTTTGGAGTATTTGCAGCCATTCGTTTGGATTATTTGCATACATTCGTTTTGAGTATTTCCATCCATTCGTTTTGAGTATTTGTATCTATTCACTTGGAGTATTTGTATCCATTCGTTTGGAGTATTTGCATCCATTCGTTTAACAATTTGCATCCATTCGTTTAGAGTATTTGCATCCATTCGTTTGGAGCATTTACATCCATTCGTTTGGAATATTTGCATCCATTCGTTTTGAGTATTTGCAAATATACTGTAATTATACCTTATATGTACACGATTGCAAACTTACCCTTTTGCCCATAGCCATACACGAGTGCAAATTTGAGACATTATCTATTACCTCTCATGTTGCATATTGCAACATGATACACTAACGCTTTATCTTCTTGTGTCCATCACAACGAGATGTGCGAGTACGGCCTCGTTTTAATTTTTTTTCAAAGCATAATACATGCGATCTAATGATCACAAATTCTTTTAAAAGTTGAAAAAGGGATTTAAATAGAAAATTAGTAAATTATCAATGGAAAATGAGAGAGAGAGAGAGAGAGAGAGAGAGAGATAGAGAGACTTAGAAAGAAGAATATTAAAAAATAAGTCATTTCGGTTCATTGAGACAGAATTTTAAATTGAAAGCGCATATCTCTGTTTTAATCTTTGCTTTGTCTATTACCAAAGAAAAAATTAGAAAGGCACATATAATGTTGATCGTGACGATAGGTTATGTTAGGGGATAAGGTTGATCACCCATTTACCATCTCAAAGAACTTCAGTTTATTTTTCGAAGAGTTATTGTGCTGATATTTTTGACCAGAATTAGAAATTTAATGTATACTATTTATTTTCTATTTGCGATTTATACATTATAAATGTAATAAAATATACGCAAAAAACCCGACAATTGTGCATATGCATTGGAATACACAGTACTTATGTAATTCTTCTCAACAATTGTACTAATTTAAGTTTTCTCTTCTTCTGCTGTATATTGATGACCATATTGACCGTAGATATACCATTAGTCGTTTAAATATCACTGTGTACTTCATGAGCTATCGCAAATTTCCTACACTACAATCACTACCTGAGCAATTTTTTTTTGTTTTAGTGATACGTCACTTCCACATACATATCAGGGGCAGGTAATACTTGCGCAAAATTGTTTTTCTTACGGTCACACTTTTAAACGCAATAATTCGTAAAGTATGTAAAATGATTTTTAAAAGAGCAACGAATATGGTGTTTTCAGGTATTGGAGATTCAAAAATAAGCTCAAACAGAAACCTGCATATTTGACCTTTCACGTATTATTATTGTTCAACTGCCATTTATAAAATCTCCCAGAGTGAAAGCAGTTGCTCTTTGACCATCAAATGAGACATGGTGCTGTTTCCCTGTGATGGTATTTTAAGCGGGATATTACCACATTCCAGGGCAAACTGCTCAATGGTTAGGGAGTATTTGCAACAAACTGCTGTATTTCTTGATTTTCGCCATAGAACAATAATATAACTCTTTTCGTTTTGTTTAAGGCAGAAATGCATGATGTGGATGTGATATCAATGAAATGTTGATTTGTTTTAAGAAAATCAATTTAACGTTTTGTGGTTGAGCTTTCAAAAGAGCCACTTTCATTATGAGGTGCACTTTTAGGGCAACAGGATACATTTGGCAGGGCAACAGGGTGCACTGTAAGGAAGTTAAAATGCATCTCCATGCCTTTTTTAAAGGGACAACACTAGAAAGAATGTTCATGATTGATGCTCCAAATGAATCATGAATTCTTCCCTTCGAGCATGAGTAGCGTTTTCTACATTCGTTTATTATATGCAGAGGTTTCCCTCCATCTCTTCCTCCCTCTCTCACTATTTCATTTAGTAAATGAAAAGCATTCAGGAATTGAGGGCAGGTTATGTGAACTATCATAATATTTTGTTAATGACTTGGCGGTTCTCCATATATTGGAATAAACAACGATAACAAAAACAAAACTGCAACGTGACGTTACTGATTATCTTTTTTTTTTAAATAGCATGTGCCTGTTCTGAGCACATGCCAAGGAAATGTTCTAATGTTGTCCATAATATTAATTTCTTGGACATTTAAAAAAAAATATATTTTAAGCTGATAGTTGTATTTTGAAGAAAAAAAATAGTCTCCTTTGCCTTCCTTGATTGTATTATTCTAAACTTTGTATATTCCGTTGAAGTTCGCATCGGTGGTAAATCATGACAAACCGGAAATATAAAACCGGAACGATTTTTAAAATATATATTTTGACCACTAATCAGATAATAAGCTTTACGATACGATCTCCCTTTTGGTCAGTTTGGACACTTTTGCCTCAAGGCATAATTGAGATTGACCTGCTCAATGAAGAAGTATTAATTCTTTCAAACTTACATGCTAATCCTAGGAGTGAGATTCAAAATAAGCTTCAATTTTTAGGAGAAGAAAAACTGTTAAAGCAGCTTCGCTTTTCCAGGCCTGGACTAGCGAGCCATTTCTACAGAATGTGTCAGTGACATTACTAACCATCTCCTTTGGCGTTATTCATTTGTCCATTACTTCTATATTCTTGTTTACAATTCCTAATGATATAACAACCACCTGATAATATGATAAATTAGGGTTAGAATTACAACCCTTAATGATACAGCACTGGATTACAACTGCAACCTCTTCCTCACACTCTCAGCTGTTAAACCTAGTTATACCGTTAACATTTCGCTTTGACGTGATATAAACGTATTGTTCTTGATTTCCTCGGCTCAGAATCTTAAAATCAACATAAAAATACAGGGATCACTTTTGATGAAACATTCTAGACTCCTACAACACATTTACACTCGAACTTTATTTTATGATATACAAATTTTATCTACATAATATATCACCGCTAACGCAATTACTTAATGTATTTCACGTTCTTATTTGAGTTACAAGTCAAATGAACATCGATTCCCCAGAGAAATAAACTTTCTGACTTATCAACTGTCAATGACGCCTACTAGGATCTAATTTATGGCCTGCAATCCTCTAAACTCATTCGAAAAGACTTTTCTATTCTCTGTACACGAGGAGTCCTATAATCAATTTCCAGTATTTCCTCGAAATAATTGACCGGGTATTTATTATAACAAATCGATATGAGAGCATCAAGGGACCGGGACAACTCTAAAATCAAACTGACCTCTCAGCCGCTGGTTACATCTGTCAATCAGCCATCACATAATAAATGAGATTTCAACGAACAGCTGACCAATCCAATCGCTGACTAGGCGTGAATCATTACGCAATCTGTTTTGGACTGGTAATCTTTTGATGGCCGGAAAAGAGATTTCCCAAAAGCATGTAACTGATAAGGTTACACCGTTAGAATTGAATATATAATATACACAATTTGAAATCTTTATAACTTTGACATATTTCATCCTGTTTTCGCGAAATTTTCATATTATATTATAGGTCCCGTGTCAATCGTTGGGAAGTTCTTCTGTTTCAAAAGAAAAGATATGATAAGGTAGAACAATCATTGCTAATTTCGCTCTGCATCTTCAACTTCCGATGACATATCCATCCATTTCTTCAGAGATTTTCTCTGTGTTGACTATAGTTGAAATACAAAACGCATAAATTTAACGAAACTGACAAAAATACTTTTTTAAAATTACATATACGGTTTAATTTTTGTCTTGACGTAATATTCATCTTGGTTTGCATGATCAAGAACTGACCCATTGGCTGAGGGTGGCATCTGCCAGGGTTTGCATGATCAAGAATTGACCCACTGGCTGAGGGTGGCATCTGCCAGGGTTTGCATGATTAAGAATGGACCCACTGGCTGAGGGTGGCATCTGCCAGGGTTTGCATGATCACGAATGGACCCACTGGCTGAGGGTGGCATCTGCCAGGGTTTGCATGATCAAGAATTGACCCACTGGCTGAGGGTGGCATCTGCCAGGGTTTGCATGATTAAGAATGGACCCACTGGCTGAGGGTGGCATCTGCCAGGGTTTGCATGATCACGAATGGACCCACTGGCTGAGGGTGGCATCTGCCAGGGTTTGCATGATCAAGAATTGACCCACTGGCTGAGGGTGACATTTGTTATTGGTTTTCATGATCAAGAATTGACGCATTGGCTAAGGGTGGCATCTGTAATTGGTTTGCATGGTCAAGTATTTACCCATTGGCTGAGGGTGGCATCTGTCAAGTAGCTATCACATAACAGAGATTCCTTGTAGCGTACTAACGGGGGGGGGGGGGGCGGACGGGGCGATTGCCCCAGGCGCCAGAGGTCTTGGGGAGCCAAAACAGCTGATAAAAATTCGGGCCATCATCGTTGCCCCGTGCGCCATTTACCCTTAGTACGCCACTGGAGATTCCAAGGGACCCCAAACCAATTCGATCGCCAGGTAAGTGTGAACCGTTGTTGCATAACCGGGTGGTTGGGGAAAAACTTGGACCACATCGAAAAGTGGAGATAATAAACAAAATAATTTTATTATTTTAATGTGGGAATCTCATTCTCCTAATTTTGAGATAATTGCAATATGTAAGTATTTAACACACATGTTGAAATTTCTTTGGATGAAAATGTCACGCTTTATGCGAAAACTGCATTTTGTAATTTTATAAAACTGGTATGTCGGTTTTTTTAGCCAGTTTGATGGCAGTGGAACTACTGTTGATCTACTTGTTTCGGGCAATCTGCATACTCTACAATGCCTTTAAAACATATGCATTGTAGTCTTTCCAAATAAAACAAAATATTTACATTTAATTACAGAAATTATTATTAAGGACATTCGTGGTGTAAATTATTAAGGTCTTGTTACAGTAAGACTTGTCTTGAGCGACCTCTGCTATGAGCGACCACCTGTCATCTACGAGCACAATCGTCATGCAAGGATCGATTTTATTATATAAACGCACTCGTGAGCGAACACCTGCAGAACGTGACCAGAGGTCACGATTTTTAGGCAAAATATGCGTTTTTACATTGTTATAAACGACTGCATCGCAAACATAGAGATAAACACCATTGATCTGTATTTGATCCTTTGTAAACACGACCGCTTAAGGAGGGTCTGCAGGCAAAGTGCAGTTTGTTCTGCTATGAACGAACGACCACATCGCAAAAACAGAGATAAACACCACTGACCTTTATATAATCCATGGTTACCACAACCGCTTATGGGTCTGCAGGCAAAGTGCAGATTGTTCTAAACATCCCCCAACCCCATCACGGCCCCCCCCCCCCACCAAAAAAAACAAAAAAAAAACAACAACAAACACACAAACAAACAAACGAACAAACAAACAATAAAAGAATAAAAACAAAATAAGTTGAGTCTGGCAACAGGTGGACGAAAATCTACACGTCTTGGAGGTAGTTCGTCTACTATAGACCGTATTCGGACTGAATTAAGTGTCACTAACCATCATTCTTAGGCCGAAGTCAGGTAAATCCCCATTACGATTAACCATTCCTTCTTCAAAGGCAGCAGTCATAGATGTACATAGTTAATTCAAGGGTTCGTATAATTTCTTTATCTTTTGTGAAAACCAATCCGCACAATGACGATAATGTCTTAATGAGAAATCTTGTTAAAGGGCCTCACTGTAGCGGTCAAGTACATTTGTTTGTCTTTGGAGTCAATTTACAATGCCTAGGGTGAATGAGGTCTTTGGCTTTGTTTTCAATAAAGGATTATCGTTTTCCATATTTAATTGTAATTGTAGAAGGTTCACATTGTTTTTTGCTTTTTTTATGTTACTGTTATTAAAATCCACACACCATGTCGTCATCTGTTCATCGTAGTGCAGCAATTTGCACCAGTGTCGTAGCAAGTAATTCTGCCCCCCCCCCTCAAAACTTAAACTTAATTATGGGATCCGCTCCCAATAAACAAAGTTGTTTGATGGTAATTTTGCGCCCCCCACTGGGCCTGGGCCCCCGCCCGCAGTTGCGGGGGATACATGGGCGGTTGCTACGCCACTGATTTACACCCTTTGTTCATCTAGTTAATCCCTTTATGTCGATGAATTAAGCCTTTGTTTTTTGTCTCTAGGTAAGACATACACTTCAGAAACGGCCTACAGTGACAGTGACGATGAGTCATCTATTGGTGAAACTTAGCCTCAGGTTGTTTCACATCTTAGAGATGGAGATGCGTGTTCATAACAATCAGCGGAGTAAACAATAAAGTTGGAACAAATATCTTAACATTTGAATTAGAATACTTTTTTGCGAGTATTCGAATATAACATTTGTATTCGAATATTCGTTTTTATACCCAGCGAATTTGGCAGCATTTTGTAAAAGAAACAAGGCAAAATATAAACTATGCAACGTTGAATTAGTTTACAAGGGAACAACTTCAAACCTGGTAAATCACTTGAAATTCAAAACTCCGACTCACAAGGTAATCATAATGTCGAAGATCTGAATAGTTACATTCCACGCAATGATATCGTCATTTACATTCGTTATACTCTTGAAAAGATAACATATAATACGGCATGTTGATGAAGAACATGGTATTGAATATGGGTCATATACATGTTAACCAAGCCTTTACGTATCAATCAACCAGAGGTCCGAAACATTTGTGAACCATTACAACTCTCCACCCCGGACCATCTTACCTCAGAAAGTAAACTCCAATATAATTCCGTTTTTTGGTCTTTTATTTACGTTTTGAAGTTATTACACAGTTATGGACTTACCAATATGCTTAAAATCTGACACTATCCCTTGTTTTATATTCTTAAAAGTCAGAGTTGCAGATATCAGTTTCGTATCAAAAAGATGTACATTAGCCAGTTGACATGACTTTGGAACATACTCATTTAAGTTATAGGGGACAAGAGTTTGCTACTCTCTCTTTTTGCTGTGCCATAATTATCAACATATATTCCAATTTGTGCAGGTATTATTTCACTTTTTTCTATGCCTTTTTGAGAATGACTTAACTGTGTGTTGGGAATCCGTCTTGTCCCATGAAACCGAATGGTCTACTTTCAAACTTTTTTGAGGCAGGGAACTAGTTCCCAGGTACATGGCCCTGGTAGAGGTTACATTATACTGTCTACGGAAGCTCCAAGGCCATTTCACACCTATTGCAATGAACATCTTAAGCATAAGATGACGTCAATACCCGTGTACAGGTTTCAGTTTCATACAACAATGATTTATCAAGGATGAATATGAGTTTATTATGGCTTAGCAGAATATCTAAATGTCCGATTTGGGGCATTTTATAGTTGCTCAAAAAGTCAGTCCCATCGGACACGTCAGGAATATACTAGTATGACAAATTCCAAAAATATATTAAAGATCCATACAATGTCATTTAATTGGATTTAGATTAATTAGCTCACAGTGTTTTCAATTCAGCTTGACAGGGAGTGGGGCTGTCAATAAATACCAAAGTAGAAAAAGACAAGAGAATGGGTTTTATACTTTTATTAACATCGACGAATATTCGAATCCTATTTGAATACATTGAACTAATGTTCAAAAACGAAAATTACGTATTCGTTTTAGCTCCAGTAAACAATGCCGACAAAAAAGTATTTTTGATTCTTAAAGAAAACTGAAATTGAAAACGAGGATAAATAAGATTTACCATGGATACCTTTAAAAGTTCCAAAGATAAAATGAGGATGAGTTACCATAGTTAATTCATGGAGGATAAATGTATGTTGTCATGGTTAATTTTGCTATTTATAGGCGTGATAAATAAGTGAAGTTAACTTATAGACAGGATAAATAAACATTACCTTAGTTAATTTTTAATTTCATATGCTAATTTATGTGCACGTGAGTTTCAGATATTAGTGTGAATGTTTTATGATGTTTATCAGTAGTGTATGAAACTTAACTTTTGGCTCATTAATAGTAACTTCTGGCTCACTTGCCCGTTGACCTTTGCCCCCCACCATTGACCTTCACCCTTAACCTCTGGTCTACACGCTAAACCACAGGTCTCCAAAATGTTACTGAAAACCCAGACCACTGCCTCCTAACTGAAAGCGTAACTATTTTTTAAATGAAAAAGACCCTGGCTCACTAACCTACAACATAATGTATACTATGTACCATGCAGCGCTAAATTCGACTCCTACATTAAATTACAGTATGTTTTGAAGAGGATATTTAATTCTAAATAGATTTCCCAACTAACATGGCTATAGAAGAAATATTAAAATTGTTTATTCCAATTTCTTTGAGTCAGTTTACGATCGACTGTCTAATATCACAAGGGATACTACCAGACAAGATAATAAAGTAGTCCATCTCTTTAAATGTAGATAAATTACCTATAGAGCATAACATTAATTTTAGGGTCATGAAAATTAATGAAATTAAGATTGATTTAGTTAAGGAGATAGAACATTATAGAGATGTAAGAAAAAGTACAAAATAGCATATAAGTTTGTAAACTTTATCAACAAAGATATCTTCCTCAAGGACATAAATGATCTCATCTACATATTAGATTTAAAAAGACAACCTAATTTATATATAAAAAAAAAAAACGTACGTATTGTTTTGGAGAGAACAGCATGTTGCTGATTCGAGTTAAACATAATAGAAGAAATATCGCAGCTGCGGGATGGAAATTTATAAATGGAGTGTACAATGTAACTATTATTAATATGGCAGGAACAGCAGTACAATTTGGGGAAGAAATTGCTAATGCTTCATCACACAGGAAGTAATTATTTGTTCGGTTTATTTGATTCTAAATGAACTATTGCAGAAAGAGAAAGATATGATAAAGCACTTGAGGAAATGCAGGAAGAAAGTAATGAGTTCAATGAAAACAGAACAGACACACTTGATCACATAAATGAAAATTAAGACAATAAGGTTTGATTAATCAGTATTTAATTTATTTGGATTATGCTTTTTCTCTGCATTCTTCTACTCATTTAGACGCCACTTTAGTAATACCTAGGTGACCTCAACTTAGGGATTTTTTCAACCTTTTGATAATCAGCCAACTTATGGGTATGCTTTTATTCCAATTGTAATGGGTGCCGGTGTTTATATTGTCTTAGAATAAGAATAACTCAATTTAACTAAATAAGCAGCTTGGCAACATATACAAACTATATAACTCCTCACAAACAGAAAAAAACAACAACAACTGGGTGTTAAGAATCTTATTCCAACAAATCATTGTATTACACACCTGATTAAGCTGGGAAAAGTATCCGAAGTGATAGAAGGTGCAAACCTACTTCTGATCTAATGACTAATTATGTAAGCGATAAGTACAGAAATGGAGCTTCTTTCTTTTATGATTATATGACAAGAAAGAGAGAAGTATTCATGCAGCTTCTAATACGACCTAAACACATATAATACTTGATTTACCAAGAATGAGTCATGATACTCTGCTAACAGGACAGAGAAACTGATCCTGAGAATTATTTTTTAACACAGGAATAGAAAAAACAATGATTTCTGTGGAAGGATCACCTAGCATGTTTTCACAAGGGTATATGTTAGAACAATGTAAAGTTTTCTACAATGAACAATAAAAATACACTCATCTTAGTAATATTAGTGTAAAGAATTTTTATACTGATATCCATTGTTTATGATTGGACTTAAGAAGCATACATGCTTATAGATTGCATGGAACAGGACGCAAATTAGATAACGTTCAACAAGGAATACACCTGTAGATAAACGGAAAAGGCAACGTAGATGCACACAAAATGTATATTTATTTTGTTTCTGATGCACAGGTAAATATTCAGAACAACCAATTAAAATCTATTCTCTTGCATGGAATAGCAAATAAGTCCTGAAACCTGACTACCTGATTAAACAGTTAATAAATGTACCCTAAAGAATATGTTTATATGTGGTGATACAAATTGTGGAAATATAAAGTTTGCACTACATTTGATTGAAACATAATTTATTATTATCTGTCCAACCTTTATATACGGTGAGACTTACAACAGAAATTGATTTTCTGGAGAAAAAGATTTCATTCTAATAGATCATTGTGATAAATTAGATCAATGGCTAGAATTTACTTATTAGTGTATACCTGAAAACTAATACCTTGTTTCTTATAGATGATATAGATGATGTAAAAAAAAAAAACAGCACACTTAACAAAGCTAGCATTGGTGTAGTACCCATTATGGAATATCCTTATGGATGATAGTACAAAAGTATAATTATGTCATTAAAGATCTTAGTGTAAATGTTAGATTTATAGTAGTCTTCTACTCAAAAAGTAAAAGTCAATGGAAAACAGTTTTAACGAAAATGATAAAACACCAGCCGTTAATATAGATGAACAAGCTGAAAAGTTGAAAGAAACAAAATTAATTTTTTAATGAGGCTGGAATATACGTTTGATTACAAGGTGGTTATTAACTAGTTAGCTTTATAGCCATAAGGTAAAGTATTCAAGTTATCAGCTAAATAGCGTTTATAATCATGACGAAAGAGCAACCTTATTTACTTTGACATTGTATATCTCATTATGGTGTGATCAAATTCAGTTCTTGATGATTTATGATCAGCGGCAAAAGCTGTTGGCTCAAAATGTACTATTCACATTATTCAGCTATTAAGTAAAAAAACATTAGTGGACTCATTATTAACCATATTTTTTAAAATCTAAATGGCATCTTTTGCGGCAATTTTTATTTTATGTTGTAACCTGTAAGAAATCAGATTTCTCCGCTGACTTGTGTATGCAGCAAAGGCGCTCTTCACTCAGGAGGTTGCGAGTTTTGTATTCATGCAATTAAAAGTGAGTGGATTTTTGGAAACACATATGTAATTCTACAATGGAATAGGATTCCAACAGTTGGTTCGAGCGAATAGTCAGTAGAAACTTACCCTTGTGACGCTCTATGTACTCAAATTAACGAAGGAAAGTTTCGTAGAGTCCATATCTCTGTAAGTACCGGCAATACGTAGGTGAGCATAACTTTGTCGGACCAGGCAAAAATTCCTGCAATTCTGACGTGTTGGGGCTTGTAACTTTAGAAAAACTATATCAGGAGTAAACTGAGTCATAGATTATGGCTGAGTGCATTTATGGACGGAAATAGCAACCAGAGATCGATGGTCGGGCGAGGAAAGGAGTGTTTCGAAGTTACTAACCTTGTTTCTCATATGGTATGATAAACAGGGTCCAGTGTCAGAACGGGTCATAGCAATAATCTGAGGAACTTTTATTACTCGGCATGATTTTTTTCCCCATCAGGCTATTGCTTTTGTCCACCATTAAGCTTGCGTCAGCCACCTGTGAGTTGTTGTCCGCACTTTCCGGAGTTCAACAACATTGGCACAAAGATTTTAATCGTAAATGAAAGCCACGTGCTTTAAGGTGCACGAACTATAAGCTGGAACAATAGAGATGGGGATGCTTACTTATTCGACACAAATTTTGCTAACATATAACGTTACTGATTGATATTTCGGTTGCTATATATCATGTTATTTGGCCAAAAGGGTTATGCTTAAGATGGTAAATCAAACGGTGGTATTATCTGGTCAGCCTGATATCAACGAATCCTCCAACCACTGTATATTGCTTTTCATTTTGGAAACATCCATCACATTACTGACTTCGACACTCAACGGCAGATATAGTTTGGAATATTCAGTAGCAAAATTTATCTTTTTCTAACAGCAACCCCCCCCCCCCCCCCCCCCATGAAATCAGGCTGTAAGGCAATGTTTCTCTTCATTAAGTACCATAACATATGTCAAGGTCCTATTTTGCGCATTTATAGTGTAACAAATGACCGCAAAGTATGTCACTTATAACTGAAATAAACACGAATCTAGGCAAGTAAGGACCGTCGAACTTTTTATTGATAAGCATGCTGCATGTACCTAGTGTTGTCCAAGAAGAAAATCAGATAAGCAACTATTACCAACAAAATGCAGGTATTTTAACAGCCTGGTTTTTATTCCGAATCAAATTTGCAGTTTCTAAATCTTCTGGACCATCTGTAGCTTGGCTGCATACTGAGAACCAGTAACATAGATATTTCCTACTCGCTAATGTATAACCAGTTTCATTTGTATGTCTGGTAAATATCTCTTGTAACTCGTATGGTTAGTCCAGGGATACAGGGAAACAAATGGGATAAGTCTATTTTCAAGGTCTGAAGCCTGAAAAAAGTCTTTCACGTTTTATTCCAAGTCTAGAATGTCAGATATTCCCTTGCTTTGGTAGTAGTTTGACTATCATATTCAACAATGCAACACACAGTCACAACGGTCTGTAGATGCAGTTGTCATTTCTAAAAATTGATTTGATAATATACTTTGGGCGTACAATCTTCCAATAGGTAAGAATGATTCCTTCTCTTTTTCCTCTGTCACTTACTTACACCCCTCACCTACTACCACCACACACCGACACATGTATCCATCTATATATACGGTTATTTATTGGCGTACCATCTTTCTCGATTTGCTTGATTTAATTTAATGCCATGGATAAAACCTTTGATTTAAAAAAAAAATGTATACATATTGGAATCTCTTTTCTTAACTACCAAAAAAGTGACGTTGACCATGTCTGTAAGATATTTAGACTATGAATTTACCAGGGTACTCATGCATTGTAGTCCTGTATTACTTGTAAGTAGTATAGTGCGACGAAATAGGGGTCTATGGGACTCGCATGCTAAACAGGGTCAAATGTTTATGGGTGTCTACGGGAAATTAACATTAGGCCGCAATTTAGAAATGTATGTTTGTAACAGTGTAGCATTATGTGTCTGTCTGCACTCACGCTGTCTGTTTTCTTCTATTTAGGAGGGAAATGTGAATTTGTCTGCACTGGAAATAGTAAAAAACGAATGTTAAAATGTTTTTCTTAACACATCGCACTGCCAAAATATAACACCCCATACCCAAGCTAAGATTTCTGATATATACAAACGCAAGCTAAACTCTAGATTTCATAGGATCAATGATATGTGCCCAATGAAGAAAAACGGTTGAACATTTTTTGGTGTGCAAGTTGTTTTGAAAAAAAATACACAAACTAAAGTAACATAATATTCTATTTCACGTAATAAATTTTGATTATTATTATTATTATTATTATTATTATTATTATTATTATTATTATTATTATTATTATTATCTCATGATGTGTGTGAGAGAGAGAAAGTTACCCCCCCCCCGCCCTTACCATCATCATAATCTTTAAATCCTAGTAATATTATCATACATTGAGAGAGAGAGAGAGAGAGAGAGAGAGGGGGGGGGGTGGCAGAAGACAGAAAAGTTGGGCGTCCTTTTCTTGCTTTTATTTTGCGGCATTATAGGACAAGGAAAAATTAACATAAGGTTTTCCATTTTATGAGTTTCTGAGGACAAGGGTAAATCCTAAGTTAGAAATGCTCATTGGCATATTGTTTTAGTTATCAATATCTGAAAACCGGTGTTATAATTTGAAATATCGTCGAATGAACGCAGTAACATTTGGCATGTGCCAAATTTAAGTCTAAAATTCTGTCAGACAGCATTGCCTATACTCTCAGCTGGCAAAAGCGTATGTCAGAACATGACAATGTTACAATTCTCTACATTGAACCGACTCTCTTAACTTGTACCCCATCACAAAGTAAACATGTCTAACTGTGTCGACGTCTGAAAGCAAATGCGGAAAATCTGGTCACACAAATATATGTAGCCAATTAAATCGCTTATAATGATGAAGTGTTTTGCTCTAGATTCAAGCCATACTGTGGAAAATATTACTTATGAACTGGTTTTTGAGATTGCACCAGTGGCATGGGAGGGGGACCCATAATTAAACTTTACCCAAAATTTATTGGTAGGGGAACCAGAATTAGTTTTTCGGCGGGAAGGGGGAGGGGGGGGGCGCATAATTTCTTGCTACGCCACTGGACAGCATTATTCTGACTGACTTAATTTCAAACTAACGAATTCAGAATCAAGGTAAGATTTTTTTTACTGTAAAGTTGTGAGTTTGTGCAAGTTTTGAAAACGGCAAACATTGGATATAAATTTTGTTTTTGATATGGTAAAGACGGATTGTAAAATTTATCTGTTCGCGTTTTAAAACGAAAGTGAAGTAGCATTCTATTTCACGTAATCATTTCGACTACGGCAAATGAGTTTTCTTGTACTGTAAAGTTGTGAGTTTGTGCAAGTTTTGAAAACGGCAAACATCGGATAGAATCTTGTTTCTCACCAAGCTAAAGATAGATTGTAAAATTTATCAGTGTGAGTTCTGAAACTAAAGCAACATAGCATTCTATTTCATGTAGTCGATTATTATGAGAGAGAGAGAGAGAGAGAGAGAGAGAGAGAGAGAGAGAGAGAGAGAGAGAGAGAGAGAGAGAGAGAGAGAGAGAGAGAGAAAGAGAGAGAGAGAGAGAGAGAGAGAGAGAGAGAGAATGGACATTACGCAGCAGGGAGAGAGAAAGAAAGTAACACGTGTGTCTGTGTGTGTGTGAATATATTGTTCATAATTAAGAAAATAATAATAAAAAAATCGAATCAAGAGACTAGCTTCTAACATTTTTGTTTATCGCGACTGATGGCATACAGTGCACGAATCAATTTGGCAGGAGGATAAGATTGAAAGGAAGTCATATTGAATACTGTTTTAAAGAAAAGAAGTGAATGATGTTTTTTATAATTTGTTTAGACAGACGAAAACGTGGAAGGTGACGTGTAAATGACAGGTCCTCCTTCTTTACGTCAATCGTGAAACAAATTTGTACGAAATCTCAAATAATCGGTAGTGGTAGGTTTTAAATCGATGAGTGAATATGCATGTGGCAATTAAGTGGCATTGTCATACGCATAATTTAGACAAAGTATTCCTAACCGTTTGGCTAACACTTGAACTTTATATTTGTCTCTTGGACTTTTAAACAACAGCTTATACTGTGCATTGAGACTGATGGTGCGATGCGCTTTACTTTCTTAAAATATATTTTCATAAATGTAAATAATACTGGCATTAAGATGATGTTCTTTTCGTGTAAACTAAAATCGGATTTCTTCGTCGTCGTTTCTTAACATGTCATCGAAGACGACAAGATGTGTTTGAGTAAAGTCAGACACGATCCCATCGTCTTCGCGAAGAATTCCTTCTACAAACGAAATGGAGTCTCTTTGACTTTCTTTCAGTAACGTGTACGTCGATTGACACTCTTTGTAACACCATACGATACGTTGTGCAGGACGATCGGATAATTTTGATTTGTGTTTGATAAGAAGTTTGACAAATTCGGTTTTACCTGAGCCACTTGGTACAGCAATCAACGTGTTCAAAGGATGGGGAAGATACAGTGTCTCACAACTTTGACGATCAGACCTTTCGTCAATCACTTTGAGAATGGAGGATGCAGCCATAACAATTGTGTTTGAAATTCTGAGATTTCATCAATGACACAAGACATTTTATACATTTATTTTTTTCAGAGTGTAACACAAGCAAACAAAAACACAAGGTTCATGCTTTTCTTTCTTTGTTTTTCTTTCATCAGTCACACATGATGTCTTTGGCACAGTCAGCTACCTCTTGTATCCAAGGTTCGAATCTAAGACTTTTCCAGTCACGTAGATCCTTGCAGTCGTAAATCTGTTGGTGTATCCAACATGCTATACACACGTATTGACAAGCATCAAGAGTAGATAAAGTGCAACGCTTGTCTCCTTCATTTGGAGATGAAACGTGTGGCATGTGCATATTAGCAAACACACTCGCATTTCCCTCCTAAGCATTGATAGACTCCTTCTGTGAAAATCCTCTGAACTATTTTTTGCGATTACATTTCCAGAGCACACAAACTCACATTTCCCGCTAAATATAACAAATAGCCAGACTCCTCATGTGAAAAGCCTATGAACCAATCTTACGATTATATTTCCAGTGCACACAAACTCACATTTCCCGCTTAAAAGAACAAACAGACAGTGTGAAGAGTAAGACGTAATATGGTATTTCAGTTCGAGTGCAGACCGACGCATAATGCTACACTGTTACATATATACATTTCCAAATGGCAGTCTAATGTTAATTTCCCGTAGACACCCATAATATTTTGATCCTGTTTAACATGGGAATCCTATAGACCCCTATTTCGCCGCACTATACTCCTCTTGTAACTACACTGGTATCTTTATGGTTTCTGGTATTTTTAATTGTCTAAAATTAAATATTTAGGGCCATATTTCTTGTCTTGTCCGTCAAAGCATTCCTCTACTTCTTGTTACAGCATCTACATATATATTTCCCTTCGTGAAAATAAATAGGCGACTTCTTCCTTAAACTGGATTATATGGTTATATGCCAGGACAATATATTTGGGAACCAAGACCACTGAGAAAAAGGCACAAGGCAAATTGCAAATATGAAAATTAACAATTCTTTAGATATCAGAACTCCTTTCAAAATTTTCGAAACGTTTTTGTTCGTCGAAGACCTTCCTCTGCCCTTTTGACCGATAGAATGCCACAATTCAACATATTTTCATGTTTTATTCTGACAATCATGCTGTTCTCTACAGCATATTGTTTTCGAATATACACAATTATTAAAGCACTTCTTGTTAAAAATTTAAGTAAAAACGATCGATCGGCAGTTTTTCCACAATATTTTTTCTTCCAAAAAATTAATTCTTGGCCGAGTGATCACATATAAGCCTTGTATGCTATAGAACATGTAATTAGGAAACTGTCTTTGATTTAATCTGTCGATGTTCATCCCTATTCTCAATACCCAAAGAGCGCCTCTGCTACTTAATACGATCACCAAGACTTTTTTCTTGAAAACTCAGTTGGATGCACAATTGTTTGATAAACCCAATAGTCTTAGGTAAAACATAATCATAATTTGTCTTTGTTTTAAAAATTTCTGTAAAAGTACGCTTTCATTAACTTTTTATTTTATACTTTTTGTGTAAAGATGTCATATCAATCAAAAATTTAGAGGAGTGTAAGGAGAAGGTAAATTTTGCCGTTTGACAGTTTTCAAATGGTCGGGATTGCCTCAGAATGTCATCGCAAATTGATATAACGTGGTCATTTAGTCAACGTAAAGCACAATTCGCAAACCTTTCAATAGTAGTACGCAAGACCTTGGGGTGTAGGAAGTAATCAATTTGTGTGCATACGGCTTTGTGGAAAGTCTGATTCTGAACACTGGAAAATCTACTCGTTTCAGTCATAACTACACGTGTTGTATTTAAAGGAGGAGTGGATAGAAATGAACGATTATATGTCTCTTTTTTTTAGAACTCGTTTTGCTACCAGGTATATAATATTTAAAGTATTACACTCTGTAATGAGGATCATGAGGCCGATTGCTATATTTCATAACCGATGTATTTATGTAACATTCTACAGAAAAAACCAAGAAGGCTTGAGATGGCCCTAAATACGTACTATAGCCTCTAGCTGTAAGATGAATGATTTTCGTAATAAATAACATTATTTTATACGAAACCAATCACGCAGAGTGGATGCTTTTATAACTTCGTCTGGTAAAATCTGTGAGGGTTGAAAAAAACTCTAAATTAAATATATGGCTATGTAAGGGGTGGGAAATCATAAACTTTTTCACGGTTTCCTGGGTGAAAGTATACGATTTGCCAAATGTAGTATATATAACAAACCAAGTGTTGGTTTCTTAGTCTCTTCTAGCACCAGCTTCTCTAGTATTTTATGTCAAAAATAAAACATCATTTCGGACTCAGATTACACAAATGATTCACTTTCTGCTTTACACTTACTGGATATAAAATCCTAGATCTCCTTTATAACCAAACACCATTAAGCAGTAACTCAATTTATTTGCCGCAGCATTCTTTTAAAGGACAGATAATCTGTTGTTTCCATGATAGATATCATTTATTTATTTAACAAATTTAGCATTTGCTTTCCAATCTAATAGTAGTGGACGCCTGTTGACACTTCCCAAATAAACATAAGTCAATGATAGGAAGTTGATCACTGTAGCAAGATTCAGAAAATGGTATGATCAGGGAATATTGTAAACACGAGCAATGCAGAAAAGAGAAGGTTCCACTAATTTCTTTGCTATAAAGTACTCGTAAGAATGTTGGCTTGCAGAAGGACTTACGCAAAGATTGAAATACTGAGGATATTAGATGAATTAATGAAACAAGTTAAACAAGTTCTATCTTTTACGAGATTTGACCCCCCCGCTCCCGAATTGGAATCATTCAAAGATTTTAATAAATTTCATTTAAAATAAACAAAATAAAAAATTGGGCAATGGGATGCTTAAAGTATACTTCGAAGCATTGGCCATTATGTCTTTGCATTGTGAGATGTTATGACATCAGGTTTGACAATAGTATTACCCAAATCTTTTATCCTAATTAACTTACAAATATCGACATTTTAAGATTTAACACTCTAATTGACTTGATTTTGTAACAGTGTACATATTGCAAACACCAGAGTAATTATAATATATTAATGTTACAGTCAATGGAAATTGAATTATTTGTCTGTGCCCTATAGCAACAGATATACCCAGTGGAAAAGGACACAAGCCCTTTTCACCCGTTTTATCAGCTAGCTGGACTGAACTGTTTGTAATTTTAGGAATAAGTTGTATGTTGTGAAAGTTTTAGACCTTTTTCTTACTAACTGCACCACATTTTAGTCAGGGATTGCTTAATAAAATGATTTGTAATTCATTTTCTCAACAGCGCTATTAATGGAACATGTCCCCCAAAACCAGTCTGTCGCAAATTCGAGCACTTACATGTATGATTAACAATTATCGGCTTTCACAAGTGGAACTATACGATTGCAATTAGTAACGTCTAGGGATGAAAAATATGTGGTTTTTATACTCAAGTTTGTATACAAATATATTGTATTTGTCCCTATTTGTAAAAGCGAGTACATTTACCCACACAAAACGAGACCACTAAACGAGGTTGCATGATCAATATCTGTTAGGAGTAGTATCTTGCTTCTGTAACATGGCAATGTATTTATGATAATATTTTTTCTTTTGTTTTCTAAAATTTTCACAAGTTTTCTCAAATGTTTGATTGATTTTAGTATGGGTGGATCTCTCTCTGCCTTAGGTTTAGTAACGCTTATAACCCTGGAAACATTTTTCTTTGATAATCGATAATATATTTAACTGAGGATTTCATTAACACCGAAGTTGATTGCTTGGATTCTGAAACGCGGTGAAAATTGAATTCTTTGAAGAAAGAGTGGGTTCCTCTATTTACCTCCCTTTCCTACGGCAATCTCTGTTCGGGCACACCTTGCATATACACATTTACCAGATATCGCCCTGTAAAGGAAGAAAGGCAAATTATAACTATTTTATGTAAGTTCATTCAATGACGCTGAGTAATGTTTTGAAAAAAGCAAAACTTTTGAATATTTTATATCAACTAGGAGCCTATGTAACAATTCCGCATTACTTACCTTTGTCATAGTTGTGTGTTGAAATTCATTTAGCTTGAGGTATGCACTATATAACCACATAGGAACAAAAATACTTCTTTTTGGATATATCAAGAAGTTTCAGAGCGAAACTTTGATTCTTTTGTGGAAAATGGTATCAGTTTATTATTTCAGCAGGCTCCCAAATTGAAATAAAATGCTCTATATCTTCAAAACGGTAATTGCGAGACAACTATGCATTTATAGGTGGCTTCAAGGAAAGGTGCTGCTGACTATGAATAATTATTATGAACGTAAAATTTAATTTTAAGCCACAGGCAACTAATTATTTTAGGATCTACGGAACCAGTCTATGTGTGGTGGTATATTAAATACCGTATGTAAAAGAATGAAGGTCGCTGATTGGCTACAAATAATTACCGGAAGAAAAAAAAAATTATAATAATAAAAATTATAGTAATTCTTCAGAAGAAGCCTGCGTATGGGTAAATTAGATTTGTTTAGTGGGTACCAACAAGGACATTTTTGTCCAAAACGAGGCGCGCATCATATGATTTTCATCGTTTTAAAAGTCTCTTCTTGGATAGATCATTCATATGATGTAAGCGTGATTTGCCGATCTTACCACAAAAGTAAAGTAGTTTGGCCAAATATTAACGTTACGGTCTATGGAAGTTGAAGTAGTTGTCTGTTCCCAACATACACAACTTCCAGTCGTCGACGTCCGCATTTGAAATGCAATTGTGTGCTGTTAGATATCTTTGATTATCTTTTACATGCGTCATGTGCGTAATTAACGCATGGGGAAGATATTTTGGTCTTTCGTCGCTTATTAAATACAGATTTTATCTATTTTTGTTTTTGCGATTTCTTTGCACATATAAATGATGATTTTACAAATAATTTTTGAAATCTTCCTCTACTTTTTATTAGGGGTATTTTACATAATGCGTACTAATAGATCAAATAGATCAAAACCAAACCAATTTTCACTATTAATCAGACACGAGTTTCAATAATTAATTCTTTTCTAATAAAAGCACCATAACTCGACCTGATGCTTAGGACGCGGACCGATTGTGCGAGTGTTAAAGTGATCTGTTAAGAATCATCATGATGATAAACATCAAAGACGTTGATTTATATGAACGATGTTCAAATTGAACCTGGTGATCCTTTAGCTAAATTAGTTGAAGTGTTGCAATCTGTCTGATCGTTTTATCATCGTTCGCAAAGGACAGCGTGATTTAAGCAGCTGATACGAGTTCACTGTTCCAGATTTCAATTAAAAGTCATCGATCTCCAGGAGCAGCGAAGTGCCTTCGGCTATGAAAATCATCGCTAATGGAATAAGATAAAATTTCATATTGAGCGTGTAAATCATGTCACGAGTGTGGTATTAGTAAGTAAGTGAAGCACAATTAATGGAAAAGTCAGAAACAAAATGTTTTACTTATGTATGATCTTTTCGTCGGAATGAAGAAACAAAATAATCAGACGTCTTTTAGTTACTTGGATGGTAAGGAAAACGAAGCGAATGCGTGCGTTTGTTCGTGTTGTGCCAGACAAGACATCATTGTGTGACATCTTATCGTGGGCGTCTGCAAGGAAGGGGGGGGGGAGTAAGGAGGTGCAGCTCCCTCCTCCTTGGCATCAATTTGAAGGCTCGTCCCTTTGATTTTGACTTCGCCCCCACTCCCCGGAAAAATTCCTGCGGACGCCCATGCATCGTATATGAGAATGGTTTCTTTCATGAAATGTTTTTTTTTTTGCTTTCCATGTGTAATGACATTTTGTTAAATTGTATCTTTGGTAAGGCTAGACTGAGTCTTTTCCAGGAAAATATGTAAAATAAATAAATATTTTATTTTGATGGAACCAGAAAGAAGATAGCTCACGAATGACAAGGAAAGCTGTGAATCTCATTTTCTTTATGCATTTTTAAAAGTTTCCTTATACTTTTGTTGTACCAAGGCAAATTTAAAAATTGCAAACAAGTATTTATATTCCATGTACGTAAATCTTTCACATTACAGATATTTCACATTAGCTAAATAATGCCCAATCCCCCCCCCCCCTGTTTGAAGGTGATTGATTTTATTTATATTGATTTCCTGAAATGAATGTATTTGGAAACGTTTGACAATAACATGAAACGATTTAGCATTTTTCCACATATAAAAGATTCATAACAATTTCAAAAGGTCCTTCATATAAATCATGTGTAGTTGATTTAGAAGTGGTTCGTCTACACTGATGGACTATGCCTTATATATATATATATATATATATATATATATATATATATATATATATATATATAAATATAAATATATATATATATATATATATATATATATATATATATATGTGTGTGTGTGTGTGTGTGTGTGTGTGCGTTTAACAATCATAACGTTCTTGTTTGTACTCTATTTACGAAATTCTTGTAAAAATTCTTATATCATTAGAAGACAGGAAGAACAGTTATGTCAAACACATTGGTCGATGTCCCTGAAGGACAATTTCGTGCATTACCAAAAATACATATTATGAGTTTAAGACAATTTCGTGCATTACCAAAAATACATATTATGAGTTTATGACTTTGTCGTTGACAGAGCTACGTGTATTTCTCGAGTTAAAGAGGTTTTTAACTTTCTGCCCATTGTTATTGTTGCACAAAATAATGATGGAGTTCCTAGTCGATATAATGAGTTACCATTATATAGCCTATGATGATCTCTCCTTCGGCTTTCCTTTACATCTCTCTCTCTGACATGTAAAGCAACATCTAAGCCTTATTCCTAATATGGGACCTTTTTTTTTACATTTGTTTAGTTATGTACTCCCTCGCCCCTCCCTTTAATGGAGTAAGATATTTCGAAAACTATTTAGTCAAACCAATACTTAGTCAAACCAAACCAAATTCGATACTTAGATACCTTTAGTAAATCTTAAAACCTCATTATATTCTTGTGACTATGACCATTGGTTTTCAATTTTATAAACATTTTTTAAAATTTTTTTTCAGATTTAGACTGTTCAAACAACAACAACAATAACAACAAAATTGTAAGCACGATTACGAAAATATCACACGAAAGGCAAATGATATTCAATAGGCTTATTTTGACTAATACTAGGATGACCTGATTAGACTTTCAGACCATTGAAGCATATTTTTTTTTTCATTTTTGTAAACACATTTTTTAACTTTATGGACTTAGGTTGTTCGACAAATATCTTGTTAGCAAGATTAGGCACAAACCACTTAAGGTAGACAAATGAAATATGATTGGCATATTTGTATTCATATGTACATAATCTATTTAGATTCTCAGGCCATTAGAGCAATTTTTTAACTTTAAAAAAAAGTACTTTTTTTATATAAGACTCATTGGTCAGCATTGTTTGTGTGTGTGGGGGGGGGAGGGAGGGATCCAAGCTGTCAGTCTCCTGATCCCTCTTTTGGACATAGGTCAAAGTTATCCTAATGTTTCCAAAGCTAAACCTTTCCCTGTGCTACTTAAATTGTCCGGACTGGTTTTCAATCGCATGAAAGATAGACTAAAGTTAAGACCTGAGATCTGAACCCGGGTCCAGCGATTTGCAGATTCTGCGAAACTGGTTCTTATAATTTCAGCGTTTTGGCTCAAACGTTGTAAAGTACATATAGAATCTACATTCCTTGATATCATTTTAAAGCTTCTTTTTCGTTCTTTTTAATGAGATCTTATATATGGGCCTATGGTATACTGTACTGACGTCATAGCCCTGGAAGAAGCTAACACAGAGTGCCACGTAGAGTCATCATATGGCTCGAATGTGTTAATTCAGATGGTAGCTATACTTCGTGGCCGTTCTCATTACATTTCAGCATCAAAAGATGACATCATTTGTCATCACAAATGGTTTCCAAGATATCTTACACACAAGTTACCATCCAATCATCTGTACAAAATATCAACCAGTGACCTTGGGAATCTGTTTAAGGTCACCAGAACCAAAATTATGCAAGGCTTGTTGGAGTGATAGCAGAAATATTTTTTGTCACATAATAAATTTCTTTTCTTGGGACAAAAGTTACCCCGTGACCTTAAAAATCAGCAACTTTTTGTATCAAACTCCTAGCAAAAGTCCATGTAGTTTTCCTTGGTATGATTTTCCTTTCCTTCTGTCAAGTCAGTGTCAAAGAATGACATTAACTGTCACGATGGGAAGGAGGAATCCATATGTTTTTGCTTTCAAAAATAAATCCCTTCTGTTAAGAAAGAACAGAACAAAATCGCTTTCATTATTTTTACGTTCTGAATTAGCGTAGATATCATAAAGGATTCATAAAACAGAAACACGCAGGAGTAATTATTACATAGAACTGATTTTGCTCCCTGTGGATTCTTTTGCCGTTGACTTTTCCAATATGATACATAAAGGATAATTTCTTAATGCCAAAGCTGTATCTTTTCTGCATCAATTATTTCGAAAGTATTCCATCTGAGATAAACTTTTATTTTTAACCAGCGAACGTCATGTCGGATGTGCTAATAATTCATGCAGAACATTTGTTTTTCGTATTCAACCCCTTTATTTCTTCTTGAACATTTATATGTCATGTAACGAATATGAATGTGGACTTATGAATGTCGGATAATGAAAGGCAGCAAAAATAGAATATAATCACAAGTTATGCAATTATCAGCTTCGAAATTTTCTGCATTAAAAGCAACGATAGCCAGTGTAGTTAACAAAAGGGAACATTAAATTCCCCTCTGTCTGCTACTTCTGAATAACAATCCGATCTTTTGAAGAGAAAATGAAATGAGATCTTGAAACATAAACCAGATACACCGTAGATGGTACTGATATTTTTCAATATATATTTAAGCTCTTGTATTGTTTGAAATGTTTAAAACCGAATATTCATAATAAACAAATTAGTCTTTTTCAATATTTGATGATATTGTCTTTGTTATTATGATGATAATGCGCTTAAAGATGCTTTCCCCTGCAAAAAATCATGAATTAAGATAAAGGCATGATATGATGCCTAGTCTATTCTTGCAGAAAATCATAAATTAAGATAAAGGCATGGTATGTTGCTTAGTCTAGTCTTGCAAAAAATCTTAAATTAAGATAAAGACATCGTATGATTCCAAGTTGCCCCTTGCAAAAAATCATAAATTAAGATAAAGGCATGGCATGATTCCAAGTTTTCACTTGCAAAAGATCATAAATTAAGATAAAGGCATGGTATGTTGCTTAGTCTAGTCTTGCAAAAAATCTTAAATTAAGATAAAGACATCGTATGATTCCAAGTTGCCCCTTGCAAAAAATCATAAATTAAGATAAAGGCATGGCATGATTCCAAGTTTTCACTTGCAAAAGATCATAAATTAAGATAAAGGCATGGCATGATTCCGAGTCTATTCTAATGAAGAATAATGAAAAATGTTTTTCAAAAGTGTGCATCACAGTCAATAAATAATGGTAGAATCGGGGAAGGGGGGCTGGAGGAGGAGAAGGAGGAGGAAGAGGATCCCCATATTGGTCGGATATACAAGCAAATATGTAAATAAGCGGGGGGAGGCAGGGTGGGAGGTGGTCCAGTTCGTTGTTCACCACCAGCACGTTAACAAACCGGCGTAAAGGTCTGCGTGGCACATGCAACTGTTTACACCACACCCATCACTAACTCGGGGGTTGGCAGAACCAATTATATCACACGTGCTTTCACTCTATCAGTCTCACTGCCAGACCATTTGTGCTCGGGCCAAAACCTGTGTTAACTAAAAAGTGTATTAGATCCAACCGAAAACAAACCAAAACAATGAGGTCAATGCACTGCATGTTTACAACCTGGTGAAAGCTAGTCTTCTTTTGTTAAAGCCCGTACGTTAATGCTATTTTTTTCCCCGGGGCACATGTGTTTTCAGAAAACTAAACACGCTGCATTGGACGATCTGTGTGGATTTTGATGGTATGTCAATCGTTTTATCTAGTTTTCAGCTACAAAGAACACAATAATAATATTAATATAAAATTTGTTTGAGGAGGAAATGCAGCTTTAAAATGCCTTTAAAATGTTGCCTTTGCTTATTCGCCCAGAATTAATTTTGTAAACTAGTCCGTGTAAAGGCATGTTTAAGAATGATCTGTCAACTAGTCCGTGTAAAGGCATATTTAAGAATGATCGGTCAACTAGTCCATGTAAAGGCATGTTTAAGAATGATCTGTCAACTAGTCCGTGTAAAGGCATGTTTAAGAATGATCTGTCAAAAGTTTGACGCTGAACATTCACCTCCATCTTTTGTAGATACCGGATATAGTCTATAATTGATATTTAAAAAGAGTTTTAGTATTCTGACGTCACATCAAATTAGATTTCTGACCGCCTGTGATCTTTAGACACTTTATCTCAAGTACATTCTATTTTATTTATATTAGAGGTATATTGTGCAAATATGAAACAAATCTCTAAGACAATCAACGTAAGGAACGTCGTGGAAACCCCAAAGTACTCAATCTCTGGCTTCATTTGCATATAAATAATATTTGGCTGTAAGCTCACCCCTTTTAGTTCTGGAGCAATGCCTGATAAATAATAGACCATAAATCAACTGCTATTACCATGGTTCTACTATGCAATTATCATTAAGAAAACCATCTTTTTCTTATATCTTGTTTCTCATATCGACTAAAAACTTATGTTAGAAGAACACTTGCAGTATTCGATGTCTCGCCATGAATCACAATTTACGAGCACAATAAGTTATTGCTCAAGAAGATTATCGGTTGATTGCGCCCGACCAACCAAAGCTTCCTGCAACGTTCTACAAGGCATGTTGATCTGCAAGACGAGATTTTTCTATTCGCATATTTATTACTTATTGTAAAGAATGTACATTAATGTCCTCAAAATTCTACAACATAAATGTTTTCACATAAGATTGATAAAGTTAAATACCCTCAGCTGATATGAATCAACTATTTGTCTTTCATAATGCGATATTTCTTTTAAAAAATGCAAACGACAAAATATTTAAAAAAAAAAGAATTGTCATATTCAGTATGATGATGCAAATACATTAAGTGATACATACAATTTGAAGCATGCTAAAAAAGCAGACTTGTCAAAGACAACTCAGATGGACTATGTCGGCATGTGGTAAAATCCATGGCGAAATAGACCTTTTAAGTATAGCTGGAGAATGACCAATATCAATGAAATATCTTTGTAACTTTTTTCTGTTTAAGAGAAAACCCAACGTAAATACTAATTACTTCATGACCAGTTGAAGACATAAGGGGATTATTTGCGTTTGATAAACACATTGCCATCGACTGAGGGAGCATTCGACACCACCACCACTCCTACTCTTCCCCCCAAAAAATCCATGTGGAATCCACATTTGATCCTGTTCAGAACGAAACGGATCGAATATAACACCACCAAACTGTTTAATGGAGAAGCAACATGATGTACAGATTGTACACGATGAAGTCAGGGATGCAAAGTGTCACCAGCGTTCGTGATATTTACTTGCCCTTTCCTTACCTGTCACAATAGATCGTTGACGGGCGACTCTGAAAGCAGTCTTGCCGCTAACAGGAATCAACTGTGCCATTTACCGTTGTTATGACATTTGCTGTTGACACTGCACCTGTAAACGTCACAGACTGCGAAAATTATTGTTATGTCAGTACAGTCTCAACGGAATATGTCACATTGTTTCAGATAAAAATTGTTTTTCTGTTTTAGGAGCTTGAGTCACCATATCAGCTATTTTGCAGAGACACTACGATTGATCATGCCCCTTGTTTGTACGTCTGTGATCTGTGTTTTCTTTAACCCGTATATCCGTGCGCCCGTCTGTCCGTGCGTGGGTTCTTCTCAATCGATATTTCAAGAAATTGAATCCTTGCAGATTTTTGGCCCAGAATTTTTTAAACAGTGTGGTGGCAAATCTTTACGCACTTTGGTCTAGTAATTGCCAACAGGTTCAAATTAGCACTCTGTTTACAAAAGTGCTGTACAAACATTCAGAAATGGGTAAAAGTATTTATAAAATATCAACTGCTCTTTAGAAAGAGTTATATTAGTCCCAGAAGCAATGTTTAATGGTGTAATGGAACTCTGAAATATTAAAATAAAGCAATGAAGGTGCAGAATAAAAAGGTGTAAAAAAAAGTTTGGTAAATGGTTCAGACACCAACCATTTTTAAGTTGTTAGGGGCAGCGAATATTTATCAAATATGTTGTTGGGTTTCAGGCTTGTTATTCGATGTAACTTGTGACATTTTCAGGGTCCTTGGAATACGTGGTTTAAATTGAAAGAGAAGTACTGCCAGTAAATGTCACAACATTTGGAAATGAAGTTTGCCGGCGTTTATGACATTTACCGTCGTTTGTGATATTTACAGGCGCTGCAGACGTATATTTATATCAATGTCTTTGAACTAAACTGAAAATAACAAAGTGACAAAGTTATATAGATGTTTCACATTAGAAGCAAACTACTGCAAAAACAACTTGAAATTAATCTGAATCAAGGTAATTAAGCCGGGTATAACAGCTGTAGTTTGGATTGAGGCTTAGTGTTGAAATATAGAACATACTTAAAAGACACATACACAAGTGAATTACTAGTCTTCATAAAAAGATTTGCGGATTTTTTATTTTTTTATTTTACTGTTTTCAGTTCAAACGGTAGTCTTTGATAAATTACTATTGATACAAATGATTTAAGTAATAATCACAGCACCAAGGTGACTATAATCCATATAATCGCGAAACGTGCAACGTTGTTGAGATACAGGTCGAATAACGTTTGATGAGATAAAATAAAAGTTGATATTATTATTATTATTATTATTATTATTGAAACGTGTGCAGAATACGGCGGTTACATTTTTATACAAACTTGTGATCTCCTTCTTCCATGTATACGAATAAGCGTAGCTTAATGCAGGAAATACTAGTAGCATGTTGTAGATAAATATAGAAAATATGTTCTTGTCCAAAATAAAGAAATTCATTCATATTAACTTTAGTACCGTCTATACTCGCGAAAAATCTTGGTCCGAATGCAAACAACAATGACCCTGATCTGCCGTCGCATAATGCGCAGGCAGATTAGGGTCTATGTTGTTTGTTCTACTGATTAGTCCTTAAAAACTGCATAGACCCAGATCTACAGGCGCATTATGCGACAGCAGATCTGGGTATATGCAGTTTGCAGTGTATCGTATTTATACGCGAGTATAGACGGTAGGTTACTTCTGGGCAAAACGAGGGGCAAAAATATTATAAAAGGCACGAAATGTTGCAACTGGAAAAAAACAATTGTACACCATTATATTCACGATATCGATTACAAATAAATAACATATAGAGGAATCAGGTATTTACCCAAATATCGGCTTCATATATACTATCACATATAAGAGTAGCTATGTTTTAAGAGAGGTTTTGAAACATTCATTTTTGTTGATGATGTTTACACCTGGATTTTCTGGTTGTAAAATCTCCTTTGCTAACCGCTATTTATTGATTTTTTAAAATATTTATATGTGTTTAAAGCCTAACAACATACGACCAGCATATACCCAGATCTGTCGTCGCATAATGATCTTATTCGATCTAATTCAATCTTAAATAATCAACATTGACCCTGATATGCAAGCACATATGTCGATAGTAGATCTGAGTGGTCTATACTGTTCACAATTTAGTACGTTAAACGCTGATAAATACGGCAATAAGACACCTTGATTGGTATTCTCGAAACGTTTGATTGTGCACGAAACCCAACTTCAAGTTCAAATTACAAATCTTTGACAGCCTATTTGTTGAATTATCATGAAGTTAGAATTATATAACTTCCAGGATTTTCTCCACTTGAATCCCTTTCCTAAATTGCAAAGTTTCATAGAACTAGATGAATTTCAAGCATCATATCTGATTTTGAGGATCTGAGCTTGAGCTTGATTTTTTTTTTAAATTTCGTGCTCAAAAGTTTCGAGAATTCGGGACCTGGACTGAAATCATAAAATTCTGAGTCTGAGTTTGAGAATGAGTTTCCAAAACTAGACAGTTAGACATGACCTTTCAAAAGTAAACTAGCCAATTAGACATGACCTTTCAAAAGTAAACTAGCCAATTAGACATGACCTTTCAAAAGTAAACTAGCCAATTAGACATGACCTTTCAAAAGTAAGGTATTTTGTGATTGGTACAAACAAAAATGCAAGCTCAAACTCAAGTGCAAGAGTTTTACGATTTCTAGGTCAAATTTCCAGCTTGAGTTTCTTGCTAAAAATGTTTCGAGAATACTGATCCAGTCTCACGATCCTTATAATGAATAGGCTAGATTTATCCTCTACACAGCATGATCAGGTGGTCTTCGAATGAATGACGTATTATATATTGTCGTATGGCTTCACTTTGTAGTTATAGGTTGTAATATTGTATCGTCTCCTTTGTAATTTAAAAGCCAATAAATTTTCTATTTCTGGGGCAAGACTAAACGTTTGAAATCAGCTTCCGTCAATATTATCCAAATTTAGTTGAATATTCTAGTTTTAAATGCTTATACAAATTTAGCTCTACATATGACGTCAGCTCCATGGGCAACCAATAATTAGATTCTCAAATTCATTGCCTATTATTACAGTTTTCCATAAACATAAAACCTGATACGCCGGATGTAATAGCGTGTATTAACTGACTCAACAAATATGGTGAAAAAGTCTTCTGGTTCTCATATTTGGATCAAAAGTATTTTAAGAGGAACCCTTGAATGGGAACAAAGAACTTCTTTCTCGTGAAAAGGAATTCATATTTTCGCACAAGCAAGCTGTTTGCGTAGATTGCTCAACAAATTCTAACACCTTATATTACGCTCTCTTAACTGCTCAGATGATGTTGTGATGAGGTTTTTCTGTGGAGGAAACTTGACATCCCAAAGGAAACCACGAAACTTAGATGGACGACTACATGGTTCTAATCACAGACGTGGACATTGCATCCTCAGTATTTTTCTCTGTCAAGTCCGGAATCATCTTATGTACCCTTGAAAACACCGATATATGTATATTAGTTTACTCAGTTCAGTACATAATATAATGTGTTGCTTACATCTACTAAAAGCGCAATTCAGTGGAAGCACACACATAATTGATCGTACTCACTTTTTTTCTTTCAACTGAGACAAACTTTTGTTTCCGTGCTTGAGTAATACCGTTTTAATAAAAAATAAAGTAGAATGAATAAAATCATCCTTTTAAAAAAATGACTTCTAAATAATGGAAATTTTGTTGACACGCATTTTGGAAACTAATTGTCCTATGTATGAAGATTTTTTGGTCAATTGGCATGAGACACAACTGTCGTTCAATTAACTGTCCTATATATGAAGATTCTTTGATATATTGGGAGCTGCGGCGGGTGAGTGGTTAGCGGACCAGCCTGGGTCAGCTACCGTGTGTGTCCTTGGGCACGGCACTTTATTCCAATTGCCTCGGCACTAAATAACCTACTTGTGTTGCTGTCCCGTAAAGCGCCAAACCAAACCAAACCAATCTTTGATCTATTGAGATGAGAAACTACCGTCGTTCAATATAATTGTCATATGTATGAAGATTCCTTGGTCTATTGGCATGAGAAACAACTGTAGTTCAATATAACTGTCACATGTATGAAGATTATTTGATCTGTTGGGATGAGAAACAACTGTCGTTGAATATAACTGTCCTAGTTATGAAGAGTATTCGGTCTATTGGCATGAAACACAACTGTCGTTCAATATAACTGCCCTATGTTTGAAAATTATTCGGTCTATTGACATGAGAAACAACTGTCGTTGATTATGACTGTCCTATGTATGAAGATTATTCGGTCTATTGGCATGAGAAACAACTGTCTTTCGTTATAACTGTTCTATGTATGAAGATTGGTGGGTCTATTAGCACGAGAAACAACTGTAGTTCAAATTAATTGTCCTATGTATGAAGATTGGTTTGTCTATTGGCATGAGAAACAACTGTAGTTCAATTTAATTGTCCTATTTATGAAGATTGGTTGGTCTATTGGCATGAGAAGCAACTGTAGTTCAATTTTATTGTCCTATGTATCAATATTGGTTGGTCTATTGGCATGAGATACAACTGTAGTTCAATATAACTGCCCCATGTATGAAGATTATTTGAGAGAAAAAACTGTCGTTGAGTATAGATCAGTAACATGTGTCTGTTCAAACAATAAGATTATTGCAGTTGGAGAAATGTAGCAGCTGAGCCTGATTGCATGTACCTGGTCTATATCTTCCTTTAAACTCCCAAATGTTCTTATACAAGCAAGCAAAGTGCGCCCTATCGCGGAGATGAATTCTACATAAATATTTTCAGCTGTAAAATACCAAAATCACCATTCTTGTCAAAAAGCTGTACATGTTTTACAATAACGGTATAAAACACAATATGTACAAGTAAACCAACTACACAAAACACTTAGCAAGACTGGCTCAAATTTATGCCTAATTTTTTTAACATTTATTTTGGTATTTCAATCCATTGATTGCTACGTTGATAGTAGAACAAGACGCGAGGTCTATGAACATGTGTTTTTTGGGTGAAATGTTGACGTATTGAAGAGAGAAAAAAAACCCCGGTATATACTATGACTAATTTCTTCACTATTCGCCAAATACGCTAAAATGTGCGCCCTTTGAAATATATCTGTTACACGGTAAGAGATATGGTACATAATCCCTTATATTCTCTACGTACGAACTTGCATGGTTCTTGCACATGTTTAAGGAAGTGCTGATTTTAACGCCCTTGATTTACCTACGCAACAATCTATTGCCAACACTGTAATGATTTAAAATTCGTGGAGTCCAAATCAAATGAAGGTTGATTCCTAACAGAAAATACTACCCTGAAATACTTATATGTAATTTTGTTGATACTTAATCAAATTTGTTTGCCTAAAATTGTTTTGTCTTAGCTGGCAAAATGTTACCCACACCTTGAACCTCCACAACTAGTAAAGTGTTCTGTGTTCTCCCCACGCCAATAAACTGTTGTGTGACCTCTACAGCTTCCCATTAGCTCCATTATTACCTCCGCATCAACTTCTTAGTCACAATACACCTTAGGTTTTTTTTTCTTTTTTTTCCTCCTACATCATTGCTCAATCACATGTTGTACAGGTTCCATCCCACAACAAAGACCTACTTTTTAAGACTGATGTGACCACTTTGGAACAACAATTTTTAACTTTTCGACCATTTCTAAAAGCATATACAGTACGTATGAGAATATTACTAGTAAAGAGCTCTTTAGCATAACAAGCTCCTTGTATATTTACCATTACACATTCAACACTTTCTGTGAAACTATATGCAATCTAGTAAGCATGCCACGGCCACTTTATCAGTGGATCATCCCCTACCCCACCCCAACCTCTGAAAGAAATGAAAACATAATTTAATAAATTAAAATTTAGAATTATCTTTCCTCGGCGATATGAAGGCTTTAAATTAGCAAATACGGCGTTCCTTTTTCTATCTTATATTCATCTGGCATTTATAATAAATTATTGCTTTTCCAAAAACCTTTTTAAATTAGCTTGTGCAGATTCATGTGCAATGATTATCTATGACTTGACGCTCTCTGTAAATCACAAATTATTGCCGTCAAGTTCTGTCTCCTCTTGTATGTCAGATGCAGCAGTGAATCCCATTATTACAGCAGCAAAAACATACTCACCAACGTAAATTGTTAAAAATGTGAATGTAAAGTACAACAACCACTTCAGCACAAGATTAATTTCAATTTGCATAATCCAGATCAGGACAAGTTGTTATTCCATCACATTCCTTGTACTTAATGTAATTATCCTCGTCCACTTAAGATTCTGTTTCTACAATAAGGTTTTAAATTTTCTTAAACAATTAAGATCCGTCAATTTTTTATTTCATGTATAATTGTCAGGAGTGGAAGTCAAATATAGAACAGTTACCCAGAGATGAAAGCTTTTAATAATAATGCATACTGTTTCCAAAATAAAATTTGTAGACTGTCATTTTCAAGTCTGACCCGACATAGTAGTATTACTCTTATTTACTTATATATTACTATGGTGTTACTTATATATTACTCTGGTGTTACTTATATATTATTCTGATGTTGTTCGACTAGAGTATGTTTCAAGAGACCGACCAATAGTATATATGTCACGGACAACGCCTCGGCTCCAGAAGGCTGATATGGAAATAAATTGTAAGTCTTTTTCCAAATATTACACTGTAGGATTAGTAAAAAGTCCGTACTTTTTTCTATATTACACTGTAGAGTTTGTAAAAAGTCCGTACTTTTATATTACACTGTAGAGTTTGTAAAAAGTCCACACTTTGTTCTGTATTACACTGTAGGATTTGCAAAAAATCCGTACTTTTTTCTATATTACACTGTAGGATTTGTAAAAAGTCCGTACTTTTTTCTATATTACACTATAGGATTTGTAAAAAGTCCACACTTTTTTTCTATATTACACTATAGGATTTATAAAAAGTCCACACTTTTTTCTCTATTACACTGTAGGATTTGTAAAAAGTTCACACTTTTTCTATATTACACTGTAGGATTTGTAAAAAGTCCACACATTTTTCTATCAATCATTTGATGCCCACTGAGAATTGTGTCATACAAACATTAAACATGGAATGTATTTTTAACAGCAGTAAAAAAATGATACACACTGAATTATAACTAACAAGTTAGACATGAAATACAATTAATTATACTGACATAGGAATTATTAGAGATATAAATAGTATTAATTTTAACCTAAGGTTCTTTATTAACCATATGCCTTTGCATTTATTGATAAAGTACTCATGTATTTGGTAACAATTAAACTGACCATATGTCTTTGCATTATTTGATAAAGTACTCGTGTATTTGGTAACAATTAAACAATAAAGTTTCAAAATAAATAATAAATCTTATAGTATCAACAGGTAAAATTTATAAGAAAGAGTCTTAGATTATCAAAGAAGACGTATCCACCCGTTACAAAACCACGCTGCCTTACATGAAATAATGCAGAAACTAGTAGATGATGTCTATTCAAATAATAGTTGGCGCCTGTTGACATTTCCAATGTAAATATAAATCAAAGATAAGAAGACTTATATATACGTTAAAAAGCCAGGCTGACACACCTGAACGACGCTGAAAGCGATAACGATCAGAAACTATTCTTAGCGAGGATAAGAAAGAAATAAAAGAAAAATTCTCCAATGACTTTAAACTTTATATATGTATTAGTTACCTTACAGTATTATATGGAAGCAGATTAAAGTACTTAAATTATCACCATCAAACCCTGCTCGTCAACCACTGTCCTCAATCTTCTGTTGGGTCATTAGCCATGAAACTTTACCACTGCTGTTCTAGGTCATATTCTGTATTGATAAGCATCATGAAACAATAAATCAATTTACCGTGGCAGTCTTTTATAAAATAGATAGTGTAGGACTCAAGCGATCTAACAGCACTTCACTAGCGAGCGAAACAAGCAATGACGAACTCTTGAATGGGGCTGGCTTGAGGTTGATGTTTCCCATATTTCCAAGGACCTCAAGACAACAGTCGTTGTCTACTGAATGGTTCTTAAGCGCGCTAATATCACAAATAATTTTCCTTTAATCGACTAACGACCACACATTAACTAGACTCGAATTTCACACTTGCATGTCTTTTCATGCTGCACAATCGTATGATTTATCAGTACGGTTTTGTAAGCCGTAAATCGGTATTTCATACCACGTACTACAAAACATGACCCAAACACCTAATACAGTGTATACATAATTATTCCTATCTCAAATAACCAAACACTTGTACATGAGAATATCTCGAGAATTCCTTATGTTAAGAAATCAGGGAGGTATTAACGTAACTTTATGGTAACATGGATAAGTTTCTTAAAATAGCTTCTCCCTAATTTCTGAACACAAGGAATTCTTGTCTTGGTTCCGTTAACTTAGGAGAACTGCCGAGCAACTAGTAAGAAATCGGCGTTTCTCTGACGTGCCTATAGTCTTGCTTGAAACTGAGTTTGCTTGAGAAGATCCTGATATGTTTGAATGCGCCCAGAACCTGCTATTGATAAACGAAAGTAAGTCTGCGGCCAAGAGAGCTCAGTCAATGCAGTGTCATGTGTGTTTGAACTTTTTGCAGTTTCTGGTCGTTTGTTTAATTTCTTTTTTCATTTTTAGGCGATGACTGATTATGCTTTTTCTTTAGTTGGTTGGGAGTGACGGGTCAGATGTCTGACCTCTTGAATTGTTGAGACATTTCCTATTTTATTGATCTGTGATCATGTTTGGGAATCACGAATCGGGTTGGTGGTTGATTCTGAGGAAGTAATAAAGCGTGATTCATGATCACAAGTATGACGTTGGAGATCACTCGGGGACGAGTGATTTTTTGGAGGCGTGGGTAAAGTAACAAACCTAGGGTTTGTGCTATTGATGGTCGTTACTTTAATTAGAGAAAAATTATTTGTGGAGTAGCCAGTTTAAGAACCCTTCAGTTAACAACGACTGTTGTCTTGCGGTCCATGGAAGTAGGGGAAACATCAACCTCAAGCCAGCCTCACGCATGTGTTCGACACGCATGTGTTCGACATTGTTTCGCTTGGTCGTGAGGTGCTGTTAGACCCCTGGCATGTTACAAAATCAAATGTGGTTGGTAGTGGGATCTACGTCACGTTAAAAAACAATGAAAGAATATATCCTGACGCACTTGTTCACATCATTTATCCAATACTCTTGTTGAACTTGGATAATCACTCGACGGCGATTAATGGATACTTATCATATTTCCATTGCATTACCAATCGAAATATAATAATGCATAAGGTTTACATGCACTATATATCTAACGTAATAAGTCGGAATACGGCGCTGGGAAAAGTTTAACCTTTTAATTCTCCTCTCGCCGTTTCCACCTTTGTGTCATTATATAATACATATGCTGTTGGTTTGCATTCTCATGAATGTTTTGATGAATTCCTTGGGAACCTGGTACCTATCAAAGGATAGGTCGCTTACATAAATGTATACGACTGGTTTTCAAGTGTTTTGCCAACTAGAGCAGGATGCCAGTGGCTGAGACTGGGTCGCTAGGACCAGATTTGGATAAAATGTCATCATACACATACACATGTATGTGAACATACATGTTTCTCATCGCATTACTAATGCAAGAAGACATATTCCTCCCTGATGCGTTATAATTAAGTTAAGAATGCTTGGCTACGGAATCAGCTGATGAATATCCAAGGAGCAAATGAGAGATTAAATTCTCTTCTTATGTTTTGGTCTTCTTGCAAGATTAAATACAAATATTAATCAAATCAGTAGTTTGTGTGTTGCTTGGATGATGGTATTTTTCGGATGATGAATGGGTGGAAGAAAATATTTAAGCTTGCTTCACTAAACAAGAGATGACTATATCCTATTTGAAATTTATCTCTTTTTTTATGTATGCCAATATATTTCATGGAAACGGAGCTAGTAATTGATGTGATGAGATATTATAATTGCCTGAGATGAAAACATGGGTGATGAATATCATTGTATGAACTGACATATATATCATGTGCTGTGTCAAAGAATGTCTAATGTGTATCTAATGTTCAAGTAATTATTTTGCTTCATTCTTTGGAGAGTTCAATAAAACATTCGATTGCATCTATTGCATAAAATCGTGTTCCCTGATTCTTACCAGTTATGGTAATTTGCCTTTACTAGGCTAGAAGTTGATAAGAGAGATATTATACAAACCAAGTCTTGCTAAGTTAGTCTTTTCATAAATCCGCGCAGGTGTAGGCAATTTATTAAACACGCTTATTGTTTTTAATAAATGAGAAGAAAAAAGATATTATTGTACTTAATAATATAATATTTTTAAGTTGTAGGGCTTCAAAAGTCTTTATTTCTACTAAAACTCCTTTGATTCCTTTAGCAATTATTGGCACAGTATTAATTTAGACATCTATCTATCAGTCAATTGATCTATCTATTTATCTATCTATCAAAGTAACATACTGAGCGTCGGTATCAAACGGTGGCTGATTCCAGTTTAAAGTCTTACATGAAGCATTATTTATAGATCAAAAGTATTAGACAAGGCACAAAAACAGACCTGCTATGACCTTCGCGTGTATACCTATGTTAAGAAACACGTCATCTAGTCATGATATCCTGCTATAACCTACACGTATTGATAAAGAGGTATACCTATGGTAAGAAACACATCATCTAGTAATGATATATTACAAGGAAAAGATTCATAAAAATCTCTACACGGCTTGCAAATGTATGGGCCGCACAAGCAAAAGCTAAAGAATGGTCGGACAGAAACAGGGACAAAGAGCGCATAACATAAGGCGACCGTATCGAGACGGATGATAAAAAATGATGTTTCCCATATTTCCAAGGACATCAAATGTACTGAACACAAACAAAATTGATTTATATTTTTTATATTGCTCCTTGGTTGTTGTAAATGACAATCTATTTTCGCATGATAATGAAGACAAAAGCACTCCTGTACCGTCATTTTTCAGGATGGGTGGGTGGGTGTATCGATCTGTCCTACCTATGCGGCATGTGTGATGCTACCGTCGTCATTTATGTTGTTAAATACTTTGAGGAGAAAATAGTTTCCATGGTAAAACGCAGGTTTTCAGAATAGAATTGTCAACATTACTGAAAATTATAAACACCCCTTTAACCACTCACACACACACACACACACAAACACACTTAAGCGTTAAATAATGGCTTGCGCAATGAAGAGAAATCTATCTGCAATTAGCATGTAGTTAATTTTGTATGTTGTTGATATCTCGAATGACAGCTAAATATATCTTTCAATGTGCGGAATCTACATCGAATGAAACTCGCATCTTTGAGTTTTGAACCAGTATATAAACTAGTTCCGATTACAGTAAATCTAAGAAGTGTTTTCATTTTGTCTTCAATATTTTCACGGATTTTCGAATTTTGTATTTGCGAACAGACCAGCTGTTTCATTTGCATATAATGGATGTATGGTAATGTGACAAGATTAAAACATAAACAAAATCTGCAATGATATATGTATAAATACTACTGCTGCTACTACTACTATAATTACTACTATTACTGCTGACAATAATAATAAAACACTATTGTCGTAGGAAAGAATCCATAATATTTCTGAATATTATCATACATGTTGTGAATTGTCCTAAACACATGAAATGCTCCAATTTATTAAAATAATTTGCTGAAAATATTGCGAATCTTTGACAGTTTGCTGAAAATATTGCGAATCTTTGACAGTTTGCTTTATTTTACTTAGCATTTTTTATTCAGAGCTATTTAATTTTAGGTCAGTTTGTGACCCACCAACCCCCGCGAACTCTGCAAAAAACAAAATAAAACGCCACAACTAAGCAGCATGCGAAACTGGTGGCATCTGCCACTACCAAGGCAACTCAAACTTGGCACAAAACGTACATTACAGAATATACGTAAGGGGACCTTGGGCGTAAGAGTAATGTATACGTCTGTATGGTTATATTTGTATTCCTTTTATAGCAAACACAATGGATCCATTTTAATGATTACATAATTAAAATCGTCCTTCGCAAATCAAAAGTCAATGACTATCTTTACTTATACATATGTTAGTATACAACTTAGTACATTTAATACCCTAGAGATTGCCAGTAACGTATCTTAAATGTAGCAAAATAATTATCGATAACGACATGTACGTTCCATTGTATCACAGTTTTCCAATAGAGTTTCTGGCATCATAAACAATAGTCATGTCAAACTGATAACAATTTGAAAAGGTTTCCTTGGAGACCAGCTGGTCATCAGGTAGCGTCGTCAAATGACACGCTTTTGCTACCTGTGCAAAAATCAGTAGCACCTAGAACAGGGAAATGTCCATACGAGCCAGAGAAGAAGCATCACGAACAACACATGTCAAATATATGTGGGCAGGATCACAAGAGCTTATACAAGAGAGGTTTTTGTAAGTTACTTCTTATATAACCTTAGTTACATATTATTTTAAATGATGAACGTAATCGACTGAATCCTAAGATGATGCGCTTGTTCATCGATCAAGAATACTCATTCGCACATTGTTGTTTTGGTGATTAATTTGTTTACAGAAGTGTATGTTTTCTTGTTTTACAAACAAGATTTAAACCGGTTGTATTTATTTCCGTTCTATTGTTTTGAAAAAGTCTTATCTCTTAGCCATTTGATTAAAGTTAAATAAACTACACACACACACACGCACACACGCACACACACACACACACACATATATATATATATATATATATATATATATATATATATATACATATATATATTGTTCAACATTCTCTTGACATATTTCCTTTACAACCTCCTCCTCGCATAACTTTAACGGGATATAATATATTTAGTACATATTGACGTACATGGTCTAAGACGGAGTTGATATTTGCCACGCATGGTTTCTGTCCCATATGCTCAGCCCTCAGCCTGGAAGTTCTCAGTAAAATTAACATGTAATTACACAAATCACTTCATCTTTGATTATTTTTTTTTAAAAGTCTGCTAATCTGACAACAACACAAAACAAAACAAAACAGATATGTAGTTTACTCATTTTAAGACCGTTTTTGAATTGCTTCTTCTTTATCTTTCTTCCATTATTTAACTCTTGTTTGTAGATTCCCCCTGTCATTCAAACATGTAATAGTCCAGGATTTCTCTCAGCTTGAGAGCTTGAGTTTTGTGTTTGTTTTGTGGATTTAAATTGTTTCCTTCCTGACGAAGAACTGGATTAGCTTATATATATATCGATATATCGTTATGTATTGTAATTGGTATACAATCTCCATATGGTGATGATGATGATGACTGCTATTGTTGGTGTTTCAATTTTATATTTCTTTGGGGAGTGCCAAACAATCCTACAACTGTTACCAAGGGCTCGGAGTAGGAGTAGGGGATCGGCGAAATCTATTATAGAAAGATATTTAGTTCCTAGGTGATTCTTCGGAAGAAAGATTAGGTTTCTGTAATAACATTCACGAGGATATGAAACAATATTTTATCGCTCTTAAATATGTTCAAGCTGTATATGAAAGATTACAATGATGGAGTGGCGGCGCGCTGGTTTGAGGCACCCGGGGGGGCAATGTTCTTTAATGGCGCCCCCCTACCGAGACGCCCGGGGGCAATGTTCTTTAGCGGCGTCCCGACTTTGCCACAGAGAACAGTTTGTATGTCAGTTGCCAACCTCCAACCCTCCCCCCTCATCTAAATCCTGAAACCAGGGGCTTAGATGGGGTGGGGGTGGGGTGGGAATAAATTGAAAAGCACCCGACGGCGCCCCCCTCCCCGCCCGGCGTTAGGGGCAATTCCCCCCCCCCCCCGACTCACCTTCTCGCACTGCCAATACATCCACTTGCATGAAGTAAAGACGACGGAATCGCACTTTGGGTATGCTTTTTTATTGATGACTTTATTAGGTCTTTGGGTATGTTTTTTATTGATGACTTTATTAGGTCGTTGGGTATGTTTTTTATTGATGACTTTATTAGGTCTTTGGGTATGTTTTCTATTGATGACTTTATTAGGTCGTTGGGTATGTTTTTTTATTGATGACTTTATTAGGTCTGATAAAATATAGCCTAGTGAGAGAAAGATATATCCGCTGAAAGTCAAAAGATATTTCCCTCCATGTGTCGCCAGTTGCATAATATAGTCGTAGGAAATATCTGAACAAAATGTGAGCCGTATAATTGTAACATATGATGGATTTCTGAGAATTAATTCAGTGTGTTGATAATACTTTAGATATTTTTCGTAACTTTTTTATCTTTCACTATTTTGTAGAAAATGTTTCACCAATACACAATTCAGCAATATTTCCATATTAGTTCACAACATATACGCATTTCAGCGCACAAATTTGGGATATAATGGGTACAATATAATCATCGTATTATGTTGGCCCTGATTAGTCATGTACAAGATACATTATGTAATATCTAATTATAATAGTAATTTAATGGAATTCACCGTAGATTAAAAATCATATTTGGAGAAAACATGAAGTTAATTATGTTATAATCTTTATAGGGCAGTCAAAAGAACAGCATTTATAATGATTTCAGATTTCCTTTCTAAAGACTCTTAGGCTTTGACACAAGTGGTACCTCATCTCTTGTTTCATAAAAGTGTTTTCTAAAGAATGTTTTTATTTGTTTCTGTATGTTCTAAAAAATGTATCTAAAATTGTATCTTGGAATGAAGGTTTTAGATGTTGAATTTGTTTAATTGAAACTAACGGAGAACTTGGGATATGCAACATTAATTATCCTTCGCTATGTAACATTATATTTACCAATATTTCAGCAGGATGCAAACCATTAAATACCAAGTGTATTTATGTTGTTTTTTTTTTTTAAAAAAGAATTATATATGTTAAAATTGACACAAAGTATTAATTTTACAATAAAACCAAATCGAGCTGTAAAGTAACGCTTCCGTTCTTTCCTATATTTTGCCTTCAAATGATCAATTTGAAGAAGAAAAAAACCCAACAAGAAATGGCCCAATTAACGGGATTCAAACCGTACTCCGGATGATTTGTTTCCGGAAACAAAGATAAACAATGTACTGTTCTATGTATATTCCCAGCTATCAAATGTATTAAAAACCAAAAATTATAATATATAGAGAAAATTTCTGACTTACACAATGATTTGTTCTAAAAAAACCTTTAATAAATTGGCATGTTATTAACTAAGAACAAGATGAAATCTCTGAAAATAGGAAATCCACTGAGATGGATGTTATCTTTAATGTTAAACTTACTGCTAAAAGATTGGAATGTTACGACTGATTTTCCATACATCTCATGGTTCGTTCCATTCAATTCTGACACTTTTATTGTATCTCTTCACACACGTTAATCACAAGAGATCGCGCATACAAAACTTTATCGATATTAAATGGTCGAAGCTGGCTGTATTGTCAGATTTCACCAGTGTCACCATAGAAACTGGGATATACATTTGCCTTTGTAGATAGATTATAATAAACGAATTCAAAAGATTCTTTTCAGTTGAATTCCTGTCTACACCAAGCATCAAAAGATGAAACGTGTTTTTGTAGAACTCATTATGTATCTTCTATACCAAGGTGTGCCATAAACGAAGCGGATTTTCAAAGCTTAATTAAGCAGATTCATATCTTTCTATGGCATGATGGCTTTTTATGAGCTTTGTTACTCTAATTAGTATCTTTTAATCTAGGGAAGTAAATAAAAGTTCGACCATCCAAGTCAAACTAAGGTGGAAAAAAATCTCTTCATCCATTATTTTCTTTTCTTTTGTCCACTTCTTTGCACAGGACAAATGTACCTTGTAATTGTAAAGTATTCCGATAAATTTAGAATAATAACTTGCCGTGAACACGAGTAGCAATTAAGAAAAATATAGATTAAATGTCCATTATGAAATCTTGAAGCAGGTTGTTAAAGGCAAAGTGACTTATCGCTGAGTAAAGATAACCTACTCGTTAGCATACTTTTATGGATCAGTCAAAAAGAGACAAGAATTCTTTATTTCAGACTGCATGTTCCATACATCTAAATTAAAATATAAAATATAGAAGTATTTTAAGACATAAAAGTGTGGTTTTCAGTTATACGGCATATGCGGTTTTCAGTTATACGGCATATGTGTGGTTTTCAGTTATACGGCATATGTGGTTTTCAGTTATACGGTATATGTGGTTTTCAGTTATACGGCATATGTGGTTTTCAGTTATACGGCATATGTGGTTTTCAGGATTATACTGTTTCTCTTATTTCTAAACGAGAGTTATGTTGATGATAGTGATTGCAAAAAAATCGCTAAAATCGAAAACAATTTTCAGATAGTTTTTCATTTAATTTGCAAAAACTAAAAAAAAAAAACAACAACTAGCGATTGAACATTTTGAGGCTTGTGTAAGGTATTTTTGAGTTGACAATTTCTGTAAGTAACTAAATTTCTTAATGAAGAAACATGCAGAAATGCATGCTTTAGCACTAAATCCAACTTTTCTTACTTATAAATATTTTGGAGGAAGACTGAGTTATGATCGAAAATGTAAATTGATATTAGGTAATGACTAAAGTTCAGTCGGAGCCATATCCAAAAAGGAAAATTCCACAGTGCAGTCCTTTTCTGGCAAACCAGATAGTCGAGCGTGTGAGTATTTGCTGGCACAATTTGTCAACTATTTGGGAATTCATGCGTCAACACTGGAGTGAATATTGTATATACACATATGATCATGATATATCATGAAATGTCTGATAATAAGTTTGAATAGTCCGTTCAACTGATAATATCCCTCATACACGTAAAATATATCAATCAAGAAAAGATTTTTTGGAATCGGCAATACTGATTTTTTATATTTGTTGGATAATGATGTATGTGAAATATATAGCAAAACGCTAATATATATATTTAGATTTAAAAACAAAGTCGCCAGTATCACCACAATTTATCCTGTGCACTACTTCTTATGACTTACATATTGATTGTTTCGTTTTTTGCGCACACGAACACTTGCAGTTCCATAATCAATAACATTTGCGTATCGTTATTTTAGACTTCATTGAGAGCATTTTAAGCAGAACAAAGTAGTACTCTCTAAATGTATATGACCGTAGAACATTAGCCTTAAATTCTCATATACATGAGCTCATACATTGCAAGCTACATTAAAACCCACTTACAACGATATATCGTATATTACGATGCGCATGGCAAGGTTACTCCTGGCATTTTATATAATATATTTTGTCTGTTAAATAGATACTTAGATATAAAGCTTTAATTTTCATGGTCCCTAGTATATTGTTATATCCGGAGTTCATCGTATTTCACATGTCTGTTTTTGCGTGGGGTTTTTTTTTTTTTTTTTTTTTTTTTTTTTTTTTTTTTTTTTTTACCTTAAGAGAAAGTTTCGGAGGTCAATTATAAAAGATGCATACTGGTATCTTACACACGTCACAGGTGTAAAAATTGTTTTGATTTGTAACGTGGTTTGGCAAAATTGAAATCTGTCCATCTACTAATGCAATAGGTCATACGACTCACTCTCAAAGATCAAGTCAACGCGAGATTCGAGGTAACTTTAGGCATCAGCAGAATGAATGAGAACAATTTGGGGAAAAGCACTACAAAGACATCGGGTTTGTGCCCCAGACTCATGCTAGTTATATTCGTCAAGTCTTGCGTTGTCACCACTAGCTGACTTTATATATCTCTATGTTTAGCTTTAAATATTGAAAACGAAAAATTTTTTTTTACCTTAATATTTGGTGAGGCGACCCTTCATTTGTAATACTCCTCTCAAACGTACTGAGATGCTTCAATTAAGCCTTTGGATATATTCCAGAGGTAATGTTTTCTGTATTTGGGACAAGCACTCAATACACATCGGTTTGTACACCAGACTCGTGCTGGTTATATTCGTCCATTCTAGAGTACCCGTATGGTACGATTCCGCTGGAAGAGTTCATAAGGTGTGGTAATGTTTTCGGATGTTTTGCACACTTCACCTAATCTTCAACCAGATGTTTTCTGTAATATTCAAATTAGGCAATTGGGCAGGTCATGTTATAGTTTTAACTTCGTTTTATTCCATAAAGGTTTTCACGACATTTTCCCTGTGGACTGGGACATTAAATCTTGAAAGATGTAACACTTTTCAGGAAAATGCCGAGCAGAACAGGCCATAAGTTATAATCTAGTATTTCAACGCATTTTTCTGCATTAATGATACTGTCTTCACAGATCAAAGTTCTTACGCCATAAGATGCAATGCATCACTAAAGCACTAAAGAAATCCGCATCTCTTTGCGTGGACGTACGACGATACAATTCGGTGCTCTTCTCCGGATAAAAAACACGATTATTTCTGCCAATTATCACCTGACTTACATCAATAAATATAACATTCTATCAGTGCCCATCAATTTTCCAACTTAATCTTTTTCCGCACATGCAACCGTTTTCTTCTATTTACTTCCGTTACCAACAACTTATTTTAAGAACTCACTGGAAATACTACCTCTGGATGCTGTGCACTCTCGAGAGTCCTCTCTGACACAGGTCTCACTCCTCATTAAATCCTGTAGTAATTTCTACAAGTTGTGTTCTCCTACTCTTTTCATCTATCAGAAAAGAGCCACTGTGTCTCAATCCCTGAAAGTTTTCCGTTTCGCTTTCGGAGGTAAATTTGTCACTGAACCTATTAGTCTAAATTTCCGAATTATGCTACTGACCGTAGTTCTTGGAATGCACAAAAACTTGGCAATAAAACAATTCGATTTCCCTTCAAATAATTGTATGATTACTAATTTTTTTCGACACCAAGCTCTTTACTTTTCCTCACCTTTTTGTACTGAAGACTAAATAACGGAAGTACAGCAGACAACAATGTGACCTTGATAATGTTATAGTAACGTAATAAAGCTTTCAGTACAAAATTTTTCCAAAGTTGCGCTTCCGTTTCTATGGTATAACGTTGTTGCTTAAATAGACGAATATAACTGACATCGGTGTGGTGCTATTTGTTGATTAAATAGACGAATATAACTGACATCGGTGTGGTGTTATTTGTTGATTAAATAGACGAATATAACTGACATCGGTGTGGTGCTATTTGTTTGATTGGTCAATTTAAAAAGTGTTTTTCACCTTCACATTGAAAAGGAACCTTAGAGAGCTTACGACGATTTAAATGTTTTTCTTATATTCTTTTGTTTCTTTAATTTAACGATATATTGTTGTATTTGAATAATATTTGTTCACTAGTATCTAACAGACTAGCAAGTGTTGTCGTTCTCTCTAATCTTATCCTACCTAAAGAGAAGCTGTGTAGGTTAGGTGATTTTTCCATAGGAGGAAGTCTGAAATATAACCAGATATTCGGTTTGTACAGGAACAGTTTTAAAATTCAACATGGTTTACTTAAAAGCAAAATACTGCCTCTGATTCCACATGGCAGATAATGCCATACTAACTGCCATTACATACAATAAACGATACCACCTAGCTCATTGGTTTGCTGCTTTGATATGTACAGTCCCGAATAAGCAGAAGAGCTTAGATTATTTTAACTTTCCTTGAATATTGGCTTTAGAAATGTCTATATCGTATAAAAATGAAACTTCTGTTTACCAAGATTTTGAAAAGTGATGTACATATTAAACAGGGGATGCTGTAATGTGGAAAACATATTAAACAGGGGACGCTATAATGTGGAAAACATGTTAAACAGGGGATGCTATAATGTGGAAAACATATTAAACAGGTGATGCTATAATGAGGAAAAAGCATTTGCAGAGCTATATGTAAACATATTTAATCCAATTTTTGAACAGTATATATAACTAATCTACTTATTTAGCTTAATAATAATAATAATAATAATAATGATAACAATGAGGTCTCAATCAATACCATTATCTAAGCCACTTATATCTCACAATGAGGTAATCAGCTCTAGCACAAGGAAACCATTCTTTCTGAGTTATTATTAGGACAATCGTAACTTAAGTCTCCTACTTTACGTTTTCTATCAGGAAACAATTCGTCAGAGAGATGTCTGCAATTAGATGTCAAAATGCCATAAATTTTCTCAGAATGTTACTTGCTTTTATATTGCTGGCAGAGAGAAAGAGTATTTTTACTAATGTTGAATCGTTTCTCATTTCTCCTCGTAGCTCGCCAAAATGATATGGGCGACCCAACAATGCTTCATCGAAACAAGCGAACAACCTCCAGATTGACATTTCCCGGCGAGAATTATGGCACCTATAGAACAGTAAGTTAATTACCTACACAATATAAAAATATTGATCTAGCGACCATATATATATATATATATATATATATATATATATATATATATATATATATATATTTGTATATTGTCAGTAGTCCACATCGATGACATAGAACAATAAATAGTTGACTGTTATAGATAGTTTAATTGATGCAGCATGTATAAGAAAACCGATTGGCCATCTTATTCCTTTTCAAAATTTATTTACTTAATAACTTAATACTTACACCTTAATTACTTAATACTTACACCCTAATTACTTAATACTTACACCTTAATTACTTAATACTTACACCTTAATTACTTAATACTTACACTCTAATTACTGAATACTTACACACCTTAATTGCTTAATACTTACACCCTAATTACTTAATACTTACACCTTAATTGCTTAATGCTTACACCTTAATTGCTTAATACTTACACCTTAATTGCTCAATACTTACACCCTAATTGCTTAATACTTACACCCTAATTACTAAATACTTACACCTTAATTAATTAATACTTACACCCTAATTACTTAATACTTGCACCTTAATTGCTTAATACTTACACCTTAATTACTTAATACTTACACCTTAATTGCTTAATACGTACACCTTAATTGCTTAATACTTACACCTTAATTGCTTAATACTTACCCCCTTATTACTTAATACTTACACCCTAATTACTTAATACTTACACCTTAATTACTTAATACGTACACCTTAATTACTTAATACTTACACCTTAATTACTTAATACTTACACCCTAATTACTTAATACTTACACCTCAATTACTTAATACTTACATCTTAATTACTTAATACTTACACCCTAATTACTTAATACTTACACCTTAATTACTTAATACTTACACCTCTTCGTGTCATCTGACACATCATATAAGGCGTCGACAAGGAGCCATCTCACCGTCCTTTCTTTAGATTCTTTTTTTTTGCACATTTCCAAATCAAAAACTACTTTTCTTTCAGTTCCTGCTCTAAGGTTCTTCTTCGGGTTCTTTGCGGCCTTCCGCTTTTGCTTTTAGCTGTTCGTGTTGACTTGATGACTTTCGCAACATGCCTATTCCCAAAACGTGGCGAATGCATACTTATCTTTTCTAGTTAGTTTCTATAATTTTGTTGGTATTTTAAAAAAAAAAGTTAAGTTAAATTACCCAGTATAAATCTATATCTTCAGAGTAGTTATAAAACAGAATGGTAGTTGTACAAGTAAGACTACATCATTTTTCAAGAATCGTGCTGAAATGCCAGAATCTACAAAATTCAAAACGAAGTGTCAAATTGCACAATATGGCAAACACTCAACAGTTTGGAAAAAAGAAAAAGTGGAAGAGAAAGCAGTTGACGTTTCTGTACTATTTACACTTGGAGTGAAACTTTCGAGACGTAGAATTGTAATTAAATGTCGTTACTCGGTTGCTTATTTTACGAACAGATGTGACAACAAGAATATAGCTTATTAGAGGAAATTTGTATGGACGATTTTAATTATCCTATGTGAAATATACAAAGCTGAAAAGTAGCTGCATTTTCAACTACAATAAAATATACATAATATGTATATCAATCATGCGCACTTTTCACTGCTCTGGACCAATGAAACATCATGTGAAGGCGTCGACAAGGAGCCTTCTCACCGTCCGAACTTTGGATTCACTTTCTGGACATTTCCAAATGTCTGCACGTTTCCACGTTTTTTTTTACCCACAACTTCTTCCTTCATATTTTTCTAATTTATTGAAACGACTATACGCGTTTTGAGTGAGTCTGGATAGTCGACGTTTGACTGTATTATCTGAATATACTGTTTGCATTGATCTGTTTCTTGTGTATTAATGCCTATTTATATTTTCTGTCTCCTTTAAGCTAAAATATATGCCTCACATGAGACCTTTCTTTCATAAAACCTTATAATCTCACCTGTCATTATATAATTATAAACATAATTAGATTTCAATATTATAATTTTGCCTTGGATTCTTTTTTCTTTTTTCAATCTCGTGCATACACTGCTATAAATATGGTTCATATTCTAAAATCTACTTAAAATTTAAGAAAGAAGCCCCTGAAGGTCAAAGACACTGCTCGGCTTTTATAATACAAACCTTGATTGATTGATTAGAAAGACAATGCTTGAATTAATAAGCACACCCTTTGAAATTCTACATTTATACTGGCCTTAACGCTATATAAGGTAGATATTCAATAAGTCCATTTAACATTTTCAAATAAACTAATGGAAAAAAGCATTGGTCAGGCTTTAATAACGTATATCAATTTGTAAAAAGGCAAGATATAAATTATAAAGGACACCGTTTACAATTCTACAAGATTTTTTGAAATCTTGGCGCACTAACTGATGGAAAAGGCCAGGAGTCAAGGACTCGAAAACTCTGCCCCTAATATCGTTCTCCATTCCAGTTGTCTACGGTGGAAGAAGATTTCATCTTCGCCGCGGAGTTTGGTGACATTCCAACTGTCCAGCGGATGCTGCAGGAAAATCCTACGTTAAATGTGGACTTTTGTGATATTCTTGGACGTACGCCTCTACGTCTTGCCGTGGGAAACGAACATCTAGAGGTAAGAACATATCCAACGTGAATGGAAGATCATTTGAAATGTAAGTGCAGATAATAATAATAATAATAATAATAATAATAATAATCTTTATTTAACGAGAATAACACATTTGGTCATGAAAGACCCATCTGCCATGTGGTCCTCAATTTTTTTTAACAGGTTATGTTATGAAAAAAAGTCACTTACATGCACTCAGGTATGCTTGCACGCGCACTCACAGATTTAAAATGGATTAATATATGTAACTATAGTGCTCAACAGGTACATATTTGAACATATACTATACAGGGGAATGCACATTTCAGCATGTCAGAAGTCATATATACACAGAATAAAACATGCACAGATTATATCTGGATAGAATGATGAAGTGGGTCTACTATTTCAAGCGATATGAAATAGAGGACAATATAAGTTTTTTCATAGCAAATATTCGCCATTATGAAGAAACGAAGATATGCTAGTTTGAATATATAATCGCCTGAAACCCCTATAAAAGGTTAAATATTGAAATTTGATTTCTAAGCTATAATTTAAGCATTTCATTAAATAGGTTTTTTTTTTCCAGTAAAAAACTTGATGACTATCCGAGTTTCTGCTACTTGTTGTCCCCCGTCTTTTCACGAAAAGCGAACGACATAATATTCCCGTTTCCGTCCGTCCAGCTTTCGTTTCAGCTCTTTAACTTTCAAGCCGTTTTTGATTAAGGAATGAAACTTTGTATACTTACATCACTTTGTATACTTACATCACTTTGTATACTTACATCACTATGTATACTTACATCACTATGTATACTTACATCACTATGTATACTTACATCACTATGTATACTTACATCACTTTGTATACTTACATCACTATCTATACTTACATCACTATGCATACTTACATCACTATGTATACTTACATCACTATGTATACTTACATCACTTTGTATACTTACATCACTTTGTATACTTACATCACTTTGTATACTTACATCACTATGTATACTTACATCACTATGTATACTTACATCACTATGTATACTTACATTACTATGTATACTTACATCATCATTTGAAGGTGTGTCGCGTATCACATTGGGGGTCCTTATTTCAAGGTCAAGGCCACCTCTGAATATTTTTAGTTTCCATCACACTTTTACTTCCACTCTATAACTTTAAAGCCGTTTCAGATTAAGGAATCTAACCTGGTACACTTATACATCCTCGCCAGAAGGTGTGTCGCTTGCCACATCATGGCTCAGTATTTTAAGTTTTCCACCACACTTTTCCTATAATATTAGAGTCGTTTCAGAGTAAGGTATGACACTTTGCATACTCATGGATCATCATTAGAATGTGTGTTGCGTACCACATTGTATTTCCTATCTTCAAGGTCAAGGTCACGACTCAGTATTTTAATTTTCCATTACACTTTCCACTCTGTAAATTTAGAGTCGTTTGGGATTTGAAGTTATGTCATACAACACATTAGGATTCTATCTTGAAGGTCAAGGGCACGGCTTAATATTTTAAGCTTTCCGTCTTACTTTCCCTTCCGCTCTATAACCGTAGAGTCTTGGGAGATTAAGGGATGACACTTAATATACTTATATATCTTCACTAGAAGACATCTTGTGAACCATATTCGGATTCTTATCTTTGGAGTCCAGGGCACGGCTCAATATTTTTTTTCCATCGCACTTTCCTTTCCACTCTATAACTTTAGAGCTGTTGAGATTAAGGAGATGCACCTTGGTATACATATGTCATCATTAATAGGTGTGTTGCATATGGTATACATATGTCATCATTAGTAGGTGTGTTGCATATGGTATACATATGTCATCATTAGTAGGTGTGTTGCATATGGTATACATATGTCATCATTAGTAGGTGTGTTGCATACAACAATGGGTCATATCTTTAAAGTCAATATAATGGTGTAATTTGTTGAATATGCAATGACACTTTTCTTTCCACTTTAATTTTAAGACATTTGAGATCACTAAATGGAAATTGGTATAAACCTATATAATTACTAGAAGGTATCTCGCGTACCACATTGAGGGGCCCAGGTCACGGTCACATGTCAGTATTGAAGGTTTCGGTCACATTTTCTCTTATCCTTTCTAACTTAAGAGCTGTTTAGGGTGCATATTTGTAACTTGGTATATTTATATATTGTCTCCAGAAGATATGTTGCATTCCACATTTTGGGGTGTTATCGTCAAGGTCGAAGTCACATGCCAATATTTTAAGGTTTACTTGTTTCTGCTTTAGATCATACAAGCTGTTTGAGGTACAGGCATGAACCATGGTACACTAATGTTTCTCAGTTTGATGGCATGTCGTGTATCACTAAACTCTCTAATGCCCTTTGTGATATGGCCATAAAACTTGTTTACTTTCCATCTCTGCCCAGAGCCTTCAGAGCTCTGTCTTAAAGGCCATAGTAAGATTTCATTATTGTCAAATTTTGTGGTCTAACTACGATGGGGGGGGGGGGGGGGGACAAAAGAAAGCGATTTAGAAAACAAATAGATTTAGAAAACAAATTTAGGTTATAAATAGGACAAATAGGATATAATTACATTTTCAATCTATTCTATTTTGCAAAGATTTAATGGCATTCTATTTTATTCGTTTGTATTTCAAGAAAGTAGGTAAAATAACATGAGAATCACTGCATTACCTTTCAGTCCTTTCTTTCGTTGTATTCAAACAAACCAGGTGGCAATGAATTCTGCCTTTAAAGCAATGCTAACCTCAATGCGCCCCTTGTAGAAATGACTGCCAAACGACCGGAACATTTCCTAGAGTAAGTTTTTTTTACAGTTAGATAGTGAAAAGCATGCCCTGGAAACGCTTAAAAAATGCAGGAGCTTCTGGGGATTTCGCCCCCTGGGCCGCCAGAAGGGTTTCTATCCCGCACACCCCGTGCATGCTTGTTTACGCTCCCCTCAAATGATATTCCTGGATTCGCCCCTGAAACGTAAATAGTAATCCATTTCATTCGTCAATCATGTACATTTAACTTAATTAGATTTGATGATAATTATTAGAATTTGTTTTCTAATTAGCTCTTTGTACTTGTCATTATTAGTATTCTTCCAAGTTTAAAAAATCATATTGAGTTCTTAGGTAGTTACAGGAAATATATAGTGATAATAAATGCAACCAAATATACTTTTGATTTTAATATTAATAATTTTAATATTAATAGAGAAACATATCATCATTCAAGTTTATGTTTACTAATTTAATGTATTATGCCTTGTCAGCTGTATATATCAGGTAATACGAGTCTTTAAATACAATGGAACCAAGGTTAATTGATGCAATTTGTTTTTTTTCTGAAGTCATGTCACATGTTAGACTGAGATTTCTCTGTTACAGAAATTGCTTATTGTTATTTTATCTGTCACTGCCCATTTCTAAGATACATTTTGATACATATCATAAAGGGGCAGAACATAATGAAATTTGCCATCACTTTGCTTGGCAGGAATTTTCAGGCGCCTATCAACCCTTGTTGAAGTAAAATATTACATACGTGGTTAATCTGAACTTCCATATTCACTTCCAGACAGCAATCGTTCTAATCTAGTGTGAATATTTTGTTGTGTACCTACAATCAATGTGTATGTGATGTTGCTGTGTACCTACAATCAAGGTGTAGGTAATGTTGCTGTGTACCTACACTCAATGTGTAGGTAATGTTGTCGTGTACCAACAATCAATGTGTAGGTGATGTTGCTGTGTACCTACAATTAAGGTGTAGGTAATGTTGCTGTGTACCTACAATCAAGGTGTAGGTAATGTTGTTGTGTACCTACAATCAATGTGTAGGTAACGTTGCTGTGTACCTACAATCAATGTGTAGGTAACGTTGCTGTGTACCTACAATCAATGTGTAGGTAATGTTGCTGTGTACCTACAATCAATGTGTAGGTAACGTTGCTGTGTACCTACAGTTAGTAGATGTATGGTTGCAACAAGGTGTAGGTAATGTTGCTGTGTACCTACAGTCAAGGTGTAGGTAATGTTGTTTTTGTGTACCTACAATTAGTAGATGTATGGTTGCAACAAGGTGTAGGTAATGTTGTTGTGTACCTATAATCAATGTGTAGGTAATGTTGTTGTGTACCTACAATCAATGTGTAGGTGATGTTACTGTGTACTTACAATCAAGGTGTAGGTAATGTTGCTGTGTACCTACACTCAATGTGTAGGTAATGTTGTTGTGTACCTTCAAACAATGTGTAATATTGCTGTGTACCTATAATCAAGGTGTAGGTAATGTTGCTGTGTACCTACACTCAATGTGTAGGTGATGTTGCTGTGTACCTACAATCAAGGTGTAGGTAATGTTGTTGTGTACCTACAATTAATGTGTAGGTGATGTTGCTGTGTACCTACAATCAAGGTGCAGGTAATGTTGTTGTGTACCTACAATCAATGTGTAATGTTGCTGTGTACCTACAATCAAGGTGTAGGTAATGTTGCTGTGTACCTACAATCAATGTGTAGGTAATGTTGCTGTGTACCTACAATCAATGTGTAGGTAACGTTGCTGTGTACCTACAGTTAGTAGATGTATGGTTCAACAAGGTGTAGCTAATGTTGTTGTGTACCTACAATCAATGTGTAGGTAATGTTGTTGTGTACTTACAATCAATGCGTAGCTAATGCTGTGTACCTATAATCAAGGTGTAGGTAATGTTGTTGTTTACCTACAATCAATATGTAGCTAATGTTGTATACCTACAATCAATGTGTGGGTAATGTTGCTGTGTACCTACAATCAAGGTGTAGGTAATGTTGTTGTGTACCTACAATCAAGGTGTAGGTAATGTTGCTGTGTACCTACAATCAAGGTGTAGGTAATGTTGTGTACGTACAATCAAGGTCTAGGTAATGTTGTTTACCTACAATCAATGTGTAGGTAATGTTGCTGTTTATCTACTATCAAGGTGTAGGTAATGTTGTGTACCTACAATCAATGTTTAGGTAATGTTCTTTACCTACAATCAATGTGTAGGTAATGTTGCTGCGTACCTGCAATCAATGTAGAGTAAGATTTACAAGATAGTTTAGTTCAAACTGGAATTCTGGGCCTGAAGCTTCTAGTAGAGCAAGATTGTATATTTCATCTTGAAAATAGTATTTCATGTAAAAAAATATCTGTTATTACTATTGAAAAATTAAGAACAGCACTAACTAAACCACGATCATCGTCTTATAGACTTCATGTTGAAACTGACAGTTGGGCTTTAAGCCACAAGCAGTATCATATAAAAATGGGGCATGTCGTTTTTGTAATATGATAGAGGACGAATTTAATTTTGTATTAGAATGTCAGTGTTGCAAGGAATATATACTCTTTGTATTTACCCTAAATATTATTGGAGGCATCCAAATATGGCCAATTTATTGATCTACTTTCAAGTAATAATCAGAACATTATACGAAATTTAATCAATTGTATCTTTTACAATGCAGTTATTGGAGTCTGCCCCACAATCTTTCAATGAATTTTATAAAACATTTTGAAAAAGACACTTCCTTCACTTGCCTCAAGCAACTAATTAACAAGTTGATAATTATATGTTTTACATTTGTTGCTTTAACTGCTTAAGTTGCTAATAATATGCTCACCATTACCTATTCTTTTTAATGTGATTTATTGTAGTTTTGTTCTATTTATTTCATTTTATTGTTTTCTCCAGTTTATTTCGTAGTAAGTTTTTTTTTATGGGAATTAAGATAGATTAAAAAATCATAATAATTCAGAATTTAACATATATGTTTAAAGTTTTGATTATGATTCATACTTTTGCGTTTTTAATTGCACTATGTTAATCGGAGATACTGATTTCTATTCATATTGTTTTGTATATGTTTGCCACTACTTCATGTTGCTATTAAGTTTGTATATTTATATGTTTGCAAAGGCCGAAAGATTAATATGCAATGAAGAAGTATCTGTCTTTATTTGCTATAAGACCATTAGTAAATGAAACCCAATGTGCAAAGTAGTGGAATTTATGAGATGTGACGAGAAATCGATAGTGATCAACCTGTCCTGTAGTAATAGGTGCGAGATAAAATATCTATAGAAATTCGAAGACGGCTTGGGTAGCTGACTAAATAAGGCAGTTTGGATAAATATTAACACAGGACTAGAACGATACTGTCTGGGAGTGAATATGGATGTCTAAGCTAACCATGTCTGTGATAATGTAGAATATGGATGTCTAAGCTAACCGTGTCTGCGATAATGTAGAATATGGATGTCTAAGCTAACCATGTCTGTAATAATGTAGAATATGGATGCCTAAGCTAACCATGTCTGTGATAATGTAGAATATGGATATCTAAGCTAACCATGTCTGTAATAATGTAGAATATGGATATCTAAGCTAACCATGTCTGTGATAATGTAGAATATGGATGTCTAAGCTAACCATGTCTGTAATAATGTAGAATATGGAGGTCTAAGCTAACCATGTCTGTAATAATGTAGAATATGGATATCTAAGCTAACCATGTCTGTAATAATGTAGACTATAGATGTCTAAGCTAACCATGTCTGTAATATTTCACTTCCTAGACGGTAGATAGGTCCCGAAAATACCAGCCGTCACAAACTTAAGCTAATTTCGTACTTCTCTGCACATGATTTATGAGCATCACGTACTGTCTGGTCTAACCACGCGTAGGATTCGGAGACATCTGCGTTTTACAATTTACGAAGCCATTAACTATATACATGAACATAATTAGATCTATATGAGGTACAAAATATATAATAATATACTGATATTTTTCTTCTAAATAACCTTCTCTGTTTCATTACTATTCATACAGTACAATATTTTAAGTACAATTTCTAAAAAAGCTAATAAACGTGGTAGAAAGGTACGCCCAAAGAGGACGTCATGTAAGCGACTAAGCTCATTTATTTATTTATTTTATTCATTCATTTTTCTGGACCCAAATGACAGAAATGATAACATTAAAAGTAACATATAACAACACATTGTAAGGTAGATTTATATCTACATCATGCATCTATACAGTACAAAAAAAAACAAATAAGAACCTGTGTATGTGTCCATTCAGGAATCATAAAGTATTTATTTTTAAGAGTTTTTAAAAACTGCAATATTATTAGTCATAATATCTATGGGGTGTGTTTCAAAAAACGAATTAACATTACTTTGTGCTCTATTTCAAAGGCTGCTTTTCTGATGTTCAACGGAAGATTTGTACAATAAAATGAATTTTATGTCTAAGATATCTTCTTGGAACATTGTAAGCTAATTGACTTAATAAATAAGGACAGTCAATTGGCTGTGTATACATTTATAAAGAAATACAAAGTCAGTAATCTTTCTCCTACTCTTAGGGTGGTAAATTAAAAATGTATGCATATTTGCTTCTATGAATTATTGGTACAATCTAAACCTGATTTAAAACACATGAATTTCAAAGCTTTTGTAGAACCGTTTTAATTTGTTGGGTCAAAACAGATTACTTTAGGTGACCAGGTTGCACAACCGTATTCAAGGTTATACTTTACAAAAGTATTCAAGGTTACACTTTACAAAAGTATTCAAGGCTACACATTACAAAAGTATTCAAGGCTACACATTACAAAAGTATTCAAGGCTACACATTACAAAAGTATTCAAGGCTACACTTTACAAAAGTATTCAAGGTTACACTTTACAAAAGTATTCAAGGCTACACTTTACAAAAGTATTCAAGGCTACACATTACAAAAGTATTCAAGGCTACACATTACAAAAGTATTCAAGGTTACACTTTACAAAAGTATTCAAGGTTATACTTTACAAAAGTATTCAAGGCTACACATTACAAAAGTATTCAAGGCTACACAATACAAAAGTATTCAAGGTTACACTTTACAAAAGTATTCAAGGCTACACATTACAAAAGTATTCAAAGCTACACTTTACAAAAGTATTCAAGGCTACACATTACAAAAGTATTCAAGGCTACACATTACAAAAGTATTCAAGGTTACACTTTACAAAAGTATTCAAGGTTACACTTTACAAACATATTCAAGGTTACACTTTACAAAAGTATTCAAGGCTACACATTACAAAAGTATTCAAGGCTACACATTACAAAAGTATTCAAGGTTACACTTTACAAAAGTATTCAAGGTTACACTTTACAAAAGTATTCAAGGCTACACATTACAAAAGTATTCAAGGCTACACATTACAAAAATATTCAAGGTTACACTTTACAAAAGTATTCAAGGTTACACTTTACAAAAAATTTCAAGGTTACACTTAACAAAAGTATTCAAGGCTACACATTACAAAATTATTCAAGGCTACACATTACAAAAGTATTGATAATCTGTCCATTAGAGTTATACAACTTTCCATCTCCATCATTAGCAAATAAGACACGCTTAGTGCTCTAAAACTAAAGGGAGGTCATATATATATATATATATATATATATATATATATATATATATATATATATATATATATATATATATATATATATACAATACAAATTAGTTGGACCCCAAAGTAGACCCCTGAGGCATGACCTCGTACCATTCTGAACCATGACCATGTATTTGCAGCAACTAATTGATATATGTGACACAAATATGCGGAAAACCAGTCAAAAATATTACTAGTTACACAATAGGATTGTATTTTATGCTAAAACAGTTTGTGAGACACGGAATGAAACGCTTTGAAAAAGTCAGTATAAATCACAAAAACTTGTGACTTACTATCAATTTCTTTTGAGATAAAATCAGTAAAACTTACTAAACTGGTTGCTGTGGAACGCTTTGGCATAAAACCATACTGTTCTCCACATAGGCTGGGTTTAAAAAATGTGACATATATGTATCTATAATTTGTTTTAAACACTTTGGATAGGATTGGTAACAGTGACACAGTCTATAATTTGAGACCAAAACTCTTTCAGCTGATTATAAATTGGAATAACATTGGCCTTTTGAACAAATTGAGAAATGTGCCAGACTTTATAGACATGTTAAACGTTTGCATACAGGTACACATAATTCATATGTTTTTGAAATAATACCAGAGACATTATTAAAATCACAGGACTTCTTTACATTAAGTTCACTCACAACTTTGTGTATTTCAGTACATTAATGGCTATGTTGTTTAAAGGTACAATGGATAGAATGCAGTCGTGTATATGTGGTAAATGCTCTACAGAATTGGAGACAAAGACACTTTTGAAGACATTATTGAACATGTTTGTAGTGTGCACAGAGTCTGTAGAGGAATAGCTCCATCTGCAATTGTTGAAGGAACTGAACCTTGATGTTTTTAATATTTTACAAACTCCAAAGATGTTTAGGGTTTTCTTTGATGGAAAACTAATATTTGTGATATAATCCTTGTATTTACCCTTTCGAAGTTTTTTTTATTGTTCTTTTCTTGCTACTGAAATAAACACGGTACTGTTCGGGGTCTTTCATATGTCCATGTTTAACATCCTGTCTCCAAGCTTTCTTTTCTGTCACTGCAGCAATCAGATCGTTATCATACCAAACTGGAAAACGTATCTTAAGTTTTGTAATGGTACACATTCAGTTAATAACCATATTTAAGTTTTCATAAAATGATAACAAGTTTCCTTTACATTATCAAACGGTCTAATGAAGAACAATGTATACAATGTAAAAGATATTTCACGCGGCTTAAATCACCCTTGGTAAAGCCACTTGGACACAAATCATTATTTTGGGATACACTCTTATGATACTTTTCTAATAAATTTGAAAACAAAAATCCAATTACCAACATTGTGAAAGAATGGTCAACCTTCCTTTAATATTTGGCAAGGCTTTTAATTTGCATTAATTTTTTTATCATCAAAAGTAAGCAGGTATTTTGTATAATGATTCTCATCGTCATGAAGATATTATCTCGTACGTTATGATTAAAGATTGAAAGGTCATGAAATAAAACAATGTATAAAATTGAAGATCTAAAGAAGCCGAAAAGAAAGTTCATGTACTTTTTTCGTTGCAGGTAGTTGAATTGCTCCTAGACAGAAGCAATCTTGCCAACATCCACGAAGCCTTGCTTCAAGCCATAAGTGCTGGTCACGAACAAATTGCAGAATCCATTCTTAAGCATCCAAAATACAGAGGAGTTAAAAAAGAAAATAAGCGTTTTGGGGAGACGGATTATTTTTTTAACAAAGCCAGCGAGGATTCCCCTTTCTCATCGGATATCACGCCGTTGATTCTGGCTGCAGAAAGGAATCAGTTTGAAATCGTGCAGCTTCTGCTTCTGCGGGGAGAGACAATAACAAAACCCCACCATTACTATTGTAATTGTCAAGAATGCAGCAATAAGCTGGAGTTTGATCAACTCCGACTGTCCAAGTCTAGACTCAATGCATACAGAGGTTTAGCAAGTGGTGCATATATTTCTCTGTCAAGCAAAGACCCAATTCTCACAGCGTTTGAACTGGCACGTGAACTGCGTGGGGTGGCAAGAGTAGAAAAGTACTATAAGGTATATCGACTTTTTATCAGTTCCATCTCTGCTGTTATCTTACTTTTATCAGTTCCATCTGTGCTGTTATCTTACTTTTATCAGTCCCATCTGTGCGTTATCTTACTTTATCAGTTCCATCAGTGCTGTTATCTTACTTTTATCAGTCCCATCTGTGCTGTTATCTTACTTTATCAGTTCCATCAGTGCTGTTATCTTACTTTTATCAGTCCCATCTGTGCTGTTATCTTACTTTTATCAGTTCCATCAGTGCTGTTATCTTACTTTTATCAGTCCCATCTGTGCTGTTATCTTACTTTATCAGTTCCATCAGTGCTGTTATCTTACTTTTATCAGTTCCATCTGTGCTGTTATCTTACTTTTATCAGTTCCATCAGTGCTGTTATCTTACTTTTATCAGTTCCATCTGTGCTGTTATCTTACTTTTATCAGTTCCATCTCTGCTGTTATCTTACTTTTATCAGTTCCATCTCTGCTGTTTTGTTACTTTTAACAGTTCCATCTTTTTGGTTGTGAGATTCGGGTTTCACTTTTCTGTCTGCAGCCTTTTTGAAAAATAACTGTTTGGATAAGATATAATTTTTTAAAAACTTGACTGTCGCGGCATTTAAACAGTGATAAAACCGTCTTTGAACCTTCATGTTATATCTTCAGACTGTAGACGACATATGGGATTTATTTCCAGAAGCTCTCATGTCAAGAAATCGTAATTTTGTCCAAATTTGAAAATACATACTTTCAGTTAATGTGAACAGCTTGACTATTTAAAACAGAGCTATATACAGTTATCCGAAACAAAGGAGTACAGATTTACTGCAGATATAAGATTTTTTAAAATTATTGATGGTGAAAGACAATCAGAAATCATAAAAACTTAGAAAACCAAGCTTATGAGTCGTGAAAAGTTAAATTTACATAGGTATTGTGAATTGGACCGGTAATTACTAGCCGTGATGTGATAGAAAAGTGTTTAAAACATTTCGTATAATATTTGTGTCCAGATTTGGTAACTACAACGCTTTACATACGTTAAATCATTTTGAAAATAATGAAGATCTCATATTATATACTTTAAAGCGTAAACAATCTTATTCTTTTTAAGTTATTATCTTTCGAATATATATATATATATATATATATATATATATATATATATATATATATATATATATACACACACATAACTCAGGATATTATATATAATTTGGCAGCTTTAAAATATTCAACAGACTTGATGAGAATTTATTCGCTAACGCTAAAAATATTCAAATCTTGAGACACTGCGACAATTAAAGGTTATTAAAAGTTGTTTTTTTTTTTTACTAAATCGTCTTGACTTTTCTAACTTCTAATTGCTTAAACTTCGCATAATGTTCTGTATGATATAATTTCTTTCTATTAGTTGTAAAGGAATGGTAAAAGGTACTCGTTCATATTTCTGAAATTACCTTTAGATCTCATGCACACTAGTTTGCACATTTTTTCTTGTAATGTTGTAATGTATGAATTTTATGAACTTTTTAAAGTTATTATTTACAATATAAAATATCTCTAAATTTTATCAAAATTCAGGTTTAGCGTCTGAGTGATTTTAGTTTATATTTACTACATATCTCCAATATTTTAATACTGATTGTCGGAGAAAGTCTCGTCAGTCAACCTGCATTAAGTAACATTAAGTAATTTCTCATGCCTAAGATGATAACTTTTCTATTGACGGTATGTCATGAGACAATGAGATTCTAAGTAAGAGATATTTCAATTTTATCATCTATTAATTGAATGTTAACCAACCCATAAGTAAAAAAACAAACGTATTTGGACCCGTTTCTCATACTTTCAAAGCAAACTGTTCGTATAATTGGTACCTTTTAGAACATCACAGAATAATAATTAATTGTTTTATTTTTTCATTATGATTTCTAGCAATATGATTGGCCGTGCCCTTTTGAGTTTCTTTGGCTCACACATGTATGAACGGAAAACAAACACAGTAATTTATGCACATATTCTGGCACCATTTGATGAACATTCGTCGTGAATCATTCACAATAATGTAATGTTTATTTAAACAAGGAGGACAGAGTGATCAAGTTCATGTGTATAGTGTATAGTGTATAGTGTATAATAAATAGTATAGTGTCTAATAAATAGTGTGTAGTGTTTAATAAATAGTGTATAGTGTATAATAAATAATGTATAATGTCTAATAAATAGTGTATAGTGTCTAATAAATAGTGTATAGTGTATAATAAATAGTGTATAGTGTCTAATAAATTGTGTATAGTGTATAATAAATAGTATAGTGTCTAATAAATAGTGTATAGTGTCTAATAAATAGTGTATAGTATCTAATAAATAGTGTAAAGTGTCTAATAAATAGTGTATAGTGTCTAATAAATAATGCTGCGAATGAACACAAAATAATTTTTAAAACATATTTAAATCGACTTGAAGAACTCTGACAATAAAAGTTAAAATTTGGATTGATAAAAAATGCTGATCATTTGCAGAGAGAGAGAGAGAGAGAGAGAGAGAGAGAGAGAGGCCACGGGAGAGGATCCGCTACGCACTTTTTTCACCCGTGGCTGCATGCAATATCATTGCATCGTTTGTCACGAATATACATAAACCTTGTTTAACCAATTATTGCGAGCCGGAGTAAAATTCTCTTATTATGACCCAACATGACCTTTAATCTTGACTGAGTGATCCGATTTACAAGTTCTCTCTTCCAAAGACAGAAACACAGTTACTGATCGATCGATAAGAGGTCACGACCGTTGATGTACAAGAGCTTATTTCATTGGCTCGTTGACGACATAGTTTTGTTTGTGCATATCACGAGAAACGAGTAAATCTTATCGCATGCAGCCACGGGTGAAGAAAGAGCGTAGCGGATTATCGCCCGTGGCTCGCAAGGATGGCGGGGACCCTGACATTCAAAATACCTTTTCTCCAAGTTACATTTTAACATTTAGTAAGGTCAAGATGAATCGCTTATTTGAGCTGAACTGAACAGGTTGATTTCACATAGCGATTGGACAAGCTTTGAATCCATTTGTATTTTCATAGTTAGAATAAAATTGTTGCCTAAGCGAAATGAAGAGAAATTATCTTTCTGTTCAATTGTAATTGCAACTTAAAGAAATACTGTATTTTGTAGATTTACATTGCTATAGCTGACTCACCCTAAAACAGTGAAAGCTGTCCTTGACGGTCATCGAAACGTTGGGAGAAAGAGAATCAGTTAAAACTAAAGCTAATGTTGGGATTTATAGAGAAGGCAAGTGTGTTTCTGGGAGTTCAATATCAAAAATCCTTTATGTCTCAGAGAAGTAGTACATAACTTGGATACATCCAAAATGTGGAATTCTAGACCTATGTTTAAAAAAAATAAGACTAGCCGTGTTACTTATCAAGTTTGCAGGCTTGCAATGTCCATCAAACATACACAGGCCTACGTTTTATTGGCCACCTGATTTGGCAATTGTTCAGGTGACTCGTGCTTGATTTTTGTTTTCTCACCTATAAGTAGAGGTGAGCTATTGTACTACCCACGGCGGTCGGCGTCGGCTAAGATAAAAGCATATACATTTGTACAGCTTCACTGCATCACCATTCTTTCTTCTTAGGTCATAGGCAACAGTTTGGAGTGGGTATCATATCACCTAACCACTTAAGAGGGGTGGGGTGGGGGGTGGGGGGCTAACTTTGTACATACATAGCTGTACATTCTTGGTTAAGTTTTTGCTTGAAGATCAGATTTTTTTTGCTCACTGCATATATACTGTTATACCTGGAATCATGAAACTTGGTGAGGGGATGCATTTTGACATGTACTACACCCTCATCACAAAAGTTTATTTCTCAAGCTCTGTTCAAATTTGATGATTCTATGCATATCTTATTACATGCTATTAGAACAAAAAGGTGAATGTGACCTACATTTTACATTTTACTGGATTTGGTTAAGTTTATACGTTTGGTTTATGACCAAATAAGTTTGTTCTTTTTGAATCCTGTATACATACTGATATACCTAGAAGATTGTTGGTGAGGAGATGCGTCTTGATGAGTACTACGCCCTCATCACAAAAGTAGGTCACTGTGGTTCATATTTCACACGTCACGGACTTGGGTTTAGACTTCAGCACTGTTTATGCAAGAATCCTCAAACTAATTGACTGTGTGCATCTCTGCTAAAACAACACTCTTACAATAAAAGAAGGTCAATGTGACAAACATTTAACAATTTACTGGCTTAGGTTAAGTTTTTGCGTTTAGCTGATGACCAGATAGGTTTTTTGTGCATATATGCTATTATACCAAGATTCATTGGTGAAGGGGATGCATCTTGATGAGTACTCCACACTCATCACGAAAGAAGGTCACTGTGACTCATATTTCACTCTTTACTGACTTTTGTTAAATGTTGTGCTTTAAGTTTTTTTTAAAGCTCTGTTTATGCTAGAATCACCAAACTAGTTGACTGTGTGCGTCTTTATTTGTACCACACTCTTACAATAGAAAATGTGACTGTGACCAGCATTTCACACTTTACTGGCTTACGTTTAGCTCATAATCAATTGTGTGTGTGTGTGAGTGTGCACCGTTTATACAAATTTTTATCGCTAGATTCATAAAGCTTTGTGAGGGGATGCATCTTGATGAGTTCTACACTCTTATCATAAACGTGGGTCACTGTGACTCATATTTCACGCTTCATTGACTTGGGTTCAGTCTCAAGCACTATTCATGCCAGAATCAACAAACTAAATTATTGTGTGCGTCTATATTAGAGCCACACCCTTAAAACAATGTAAGGTCATTGTGCCCTACATTTCACATTTACTCGCTTACGTTAAATTCTTGCATTTAGCTCATGACCACATAGGTATTTTACCTCCTGTATATATAATGTTATACCTGAAATAATAAAACATGTATATGACCAAGTGACATGTTTAGTCATTAAAGAAGCAGGAATCATTATTTACAGTGTTTTAGCAAATGATTGCAATAAACCTGCGTATATTGTTCATATCAAGAGTTATTTACTGTTGAAAGATCTTTTTCAAGGTATCAAGGAGAGGGCTATTTGCGAATGAATTTACTAGACTAGGTCATGTAGGAAAACTGCTTAATGCGATGTAGCCCACCAAACCAGGTATTGTTAGTGCGTCTTAGATGCACACCAATAACCTCACTATATATGTATCCTTCCCCTTTGTCTGGAGGTGGCTGTAGATAGCTAAATAGTGTGTTGCTGAGTGGTACAAGGTCAGGCGCGATGTACCTTTAAGGCATACATTGCCGGTACGGCTGTACGGGATAAAAGGGGTCGGCGGATCGGTACCATATCGATAAGAGTTAAAATCTACTTGAATCACTGCTGTTGCTGAGCCGTAAAACAGCAATTCAATTCCTTGAAATAATATATATCCCTTTTTTCAATTCTCAATTGTATATTCCTTCCTTAAGGATGGCGCTGTACTCAGTTTCATGAGAGAAAAATGATTTTTTTTATTCAACTCACCTCATCAAGCCGAGAACAGAACAGTCCCAAATTATATTTAACAAAATCAAACGAATCCTCATTTACTACAATAAAATTGCGTAGCCTTTTCTCCCTAGCTTTATCTCACGTGCCAGGACAGAGACAAGAAGTGAAGCAATTTCAATGAGGATATTTTTTCTTTCATGTGTTCTGTTATACTTATTTTGACATGAAAGACTGCACCAGTCTACATCAAGCCCTCTTTTACCGTTTCCTTATTATCTTCAAACGCCCGTTCGCATGCGTGATTGTGTGGGTGGGTTAGTTGGTGTATGTGTGAACAAGTACAAGGTTTATAGTTCCTTCTCATATGTATTACTCAAAAATGACTGTAGACTACTATAAACTATAAGTAAGATAAACCGTGGGAATGCTTTGGAGGGGAAGCTGGTATCCTGCCCACTGATGAAATGTTGGATTCAGATCCCTATATTTGAGTATAATTTTATCCACTTGCTTACTTTTTCACAATGTTTATTCAGCAGTTTATTTTCGAACAGGTAGCCAAGCCATTTTGTGCAGTCTGTTATGTTAGTTCATGAAACCTATACAAGATAACAAAACGACACCTAATATATCTTGGGAGTTTCCCTCGCAGTGTTGCAACAGAGACACGAATGCAGCCAGTGCAATGTTGCAACAGAGACACCAATGCAGCCAGTGCAGTATTTTATGGTGACACTTACAATAACATGCATGGTTTTAGATGCCTTGATGACTTTATTGTAACACATACAATAACATGTATGGTTTTAGATGCCTTGATGACTTTATTGTAACACTGACAATAACATGTATGGTTTTAGATGCCTTGATGACTTTATTGTAACACTTACAATAACATGTATGGTTTTAGATGCCTTGATGACTTTATTGTAACACTTTCAATAACATGTATATTTTTAGATGCCTTGATGACTTTATTGTAACACTGACAATAACATGTATAATTTTAGATGCCTTGATGACTTTATTGTAACACTTACAATAACATGTATGTTTTAGATGACTTGATGACCTTTTTGCTGTTTTCAAGAGACAGTTTCAACAATATTTATACATTTTATGTGTATTATTTATTTTTAGTTATTTGTACAGAATTAATTTTGTGCGTTAAAATATATTATTCTTAGAAAATAAGAAAAAAGTCATCCTAAATACAGATATTCTAGTATGCAAATCTCATGTACCATGTTTATGAATCTTGTCCGACAAGCTCAGTAGGAAGACAGCACACATGCACATGTTAAGTACAATGTACAATTTATCAGTTTTTTTCAAGGGTTTGATTTGCGTTATCTGATTTAATTCTTATGTGTCATGCCAATTCTTTTACATCCATTGCATTTTCAGAATGTTAACAAGTGTAACAACATTGTACGCTACAAGCAAACAAAACATTTTTGTAAAAACAAATAACGACTCAAATACCCAATTATCAATTAAAACTTATCGAAAAAAGTTCTTCCATTTAGCTCATGACCACTTAGGTATTTTACCTCCTGTATATATAATGTTATACCTGATATAATGAAACTTGGTGAGGGGATGCATTCTGATGAGTACTAAACCCTCATCTCAAAAGTAGGTCACTTTGACCCATATTTCACGTTTTGCTGACTTTGGTTAAATTTTGTGTAGCGACTGTTCATTCTGGAATCATTAAACTAGATGATTGTATACATATCTCTTAGTACTACACACATACAAATAAAGTCAATGTGACCTACACTTAACATTTTACTGCTTTAGGTTAAGTTTCTACATTTAGCTCATGACTACATAGGTTTTAATGATATGTGCATACTATCCTATCTAGAATCACGAAGCTTGGCGAGGGGATGGATCGTTATTGGCACTACTTCTTCATTTCAGTAGAGGGTCATAATGGCCCATATTTTACGATTCCCTGACTTGGGTTAATTTTTTGTGTTTGATATTCATTTCTGAGGCACTATTCATTCTAGAATCGTGAAATTAACAATAATATGCATCTCTATTAGTACCACACCCTTACAACAAAAGAAGGTCATTGTGAGTTATATTTTATCTAATACTGGCTCTGCTTAAGTTTGGCACTTAGCTCATGATCACATGAGTTTTTGGCATTCTGTATAGATACTAGTCTACATGTGACCTAGCTTTTATGCTTTACTAACATGGATTAAATGTTTGTGTTTAGCTCATAAGCACATATATTCCTCCATGCAATATACATCCTGGTCTACTCAGAAGGCCCTTACTGACCAGTGCAATTGGAAGTAGGAATAAATATGTTTATTCAATGGTAAATTTTCCATATTCATGACTATACCTTATATACTGCGATGGGATACCCTCAACAGGTTAACTTTATATTGTACATGTAAATAAATGTAGGAATTAGATCAGTGGACTGCTTGCTGTAGCTGTAGTTGCTATTCTAAATAATTACCGCTGCATAAACTATGCTTGTAATGCTGGCTGTCACTTCAAGGTTAATTAATTAAAACGGAATGAAAAATAGCTAAAATGTGTTCCTTTTATTAGGGCTAGTAGAGTTACATTGTGCATTTTAACCGGATAGCTGTGATAAGTCAGCGCCTTCTATACCACATGACTTAAGTATTTTTTATCTCGATCGTCACATACTACTGCATGCGGTTGGGTTTACAAACTATAATTTCCAGCGACTAATTGCTACGATTTATATTATTAAGTCATTCCGGGAATTTCCAAGAGTAGCAATCACTATCATTTATACTATCAAGGTCACTACGGGAATTTCCCAGCTAGCGCAGTGATGTGTATTGAGGGTTATTATACTAACACAGCTGCGCCGATTTCAGTGTCGCAGTCAGGCCCTGATTATTGCTTACAACTATACTACTCTGAAAACACAAATATTGATCGCTACCGATTGTGTAAGCGATAATGCTGATATTATTTTCTCCGCAGCTGAGTTTGTCTGATATTATTCGCAGCTGCGTATTTTACACCTGCGTAGTCTGAGAATATGTTTCGCTGACAGAAAATATATTTTATGCGAACTGTCGCAGAGAATATTTTTATGTTAGACATTTACAATGGTATAAATCAATGGCGAAAAATCCACAGATCGACGCATATAGTATTCTAAAAGAATTTATGAAAATATCAGAATCTGGAATTAATCTACCAAACCAGTGGAGTGTACGAAACGTCACAGAAAAGATTGAATTATTGTTCCGCTTAAATGCATCATACAGATTTGTCAAAGAGGCTCAAAAGATGTTGTATGATTTTTCAAACACATATCATGAGCATCTTGATAAATGAATCGACTTAGGAAATTATCTTGGAAAAACAGCGATGCCTACTTGGAGAAAAATATACAAGCAACCTTAAAAAACATTATTTGATATTGTGCAAGAAAAAATAAAGTCTCTAACGTTGAGTAGACCACCTAGTACAGATAGCAAAACGAGCGAATGATATAATGACGATGACACCGAAACATCAAGCGAATATTCTAGCAGTTGCGAAGATCACCAAGAACAAATCAATTAGAGAAATGATTTTGGTATAATATATAAAAATACTAATGGCACTCGAACGTATGCAACATAACAAATCCATTTGTAATGATAAAGAATATCAAGATATGATAGAAGACCCTAGGAAACGGCAGCATTTCTGTGAAGAATTATTTCGAAGTGAAGATACAAAACACATACAGTCGATACTCGAGGACGGCTCGGAAATTATAATGAATTTCAGATTTGAAAACGAGCCATAATACGTTTGAAATTCTTGGATGTGAGCGCACAATAGATGGTTAATTTGAGACATTATACCAACGGTAAATGCGCAGTGATTTCACCAAATCCCCGCTTGAAGAAAATTGTATTTGCACAGGAAGATCGTTTTGATACCAAACTTCGGTGGCTGACGCGTGGTAAAATATCTTGCTTGCGAGACGCTAAATTGCCTTGTAACGTTACCATTTATGGCGCAGCATCATTTTCAATTAACAAAGGGGAGATTATGAACTATAGTCCAATAAAGTATAATGTGATGGATCACCGGTATTATTAACAAACACGATGAATTCATAAATTGAGAGGATAGATAAACAATATTTCCTATTTAGAGAATACAATTTGCAAATATACAAGAAGTTCAATGGCATTGGGACGAAATCAATGCAAAGGCGTATGCCTTGGAAAACATGAACTCTGCGGCAGAACATGCCATTACGAATATTGTCAATCGCGTTTGCTTGCGTTACGCGTTGGTCCGTGTGCTTGACCATGTCTCAAACGTGGTATCAGAGTAAAGTCTCGTAATCAACTCTGTCGACCATGCGAATCAGATGTACGGAGGTTCAACTGCATAATTCCCCGTACGAACCATTCCGCGGATCGAGTTATATACCAACGCCAGACCATGTTTCGCCGCGGTCGATGATAAATGTAAAAAACGACGACAATAGTTGTTTTGAATGGGCGATTACGTCAGGGTTACATCCGCGGAAATACCAGCAAAATTTGGGTGAACTCAGTTTTGGCAACATTGAATTTCCGGTGCAGGTTACCAAGGTGATACTCAAAATGTTTGAATTAACCCCAGTATTGCTGTTAAAGTGTATACTTGGGACAAAGTCTTTTATCCGCTTGCACTGTCCCCACATATACAAAACAAAGCTTCGAATGGACGGACAGAGATTGATCTGCTGTTGATAAGCGGCATGAATTGTTCCGAGTCGTTATCTCATTACGTATTGATAAAGAATCTTTCCTGATTGCTTAACCGACATAGCAAGCACCATGGTAAAAAGTGTCCATGCAGACGTTGCCTGCATTTATTTAGCACCCAACAGCTGCTCGCGGACCATGACTTTTCTGCGGTGGAATCAGTGAAAAGCCACAGCGTACGAATATGCCAGAACCCGGCAAAAACATTTTGAAATTCACCGCGGTGCAGCGAAAGATGAAAGTTCCGTATGTGATTTACGCGGATTTTGAATGCTTGAACGTTCCTGTGAGAACTGAAGCATCCCCTATAGTCCAATCAAACACAGTCCAAGTTCCTGAACAAATTCCATGCGGTTTTGTTTTATTGTCGTCAGATGTCATGGACAAACTGATCCACCAATATTGTATCATGGCAAGGATTCGGTTGAGTTGTTTATTAATTTGCTTGAGGAGACCGCAAAATGGATCCGACAACGGTTCTATTCGCCCACAGACATGATCATGGCCCGCGATGATATTGATGAGTTTATCGCGGCCACTCATTGCTGAATCTTCGATGGTGCTTTTAGTTTCACTGATGCGAAAGTTCATTATCACAGTTATATCACTGGCGCGTATAGAGGAGCCGCATACCCGCATACAACGTATGCAACCTACAGCTGCGAATTTACCCCAAAAAAAACAAGACTTCCTGTGGTACTTCATAAGCTGGGGGGGGGGTATGATGGCTATTTAATAATGGACACAGTAGCCGCGGTATGAAAGGCGCCAATAAGCGTCGTTCCAAACAATACGGAAAAATACATGACATTTCGGCTGGGACAACTGCAGTTCATCGATTCGTTACAGTTTTTGAATTCATCATTGGTCAAACTAGCAAACAATTTTGCAGCGAATCGCAATGATCATTTTACAATTTCTCATCAATACGGAGGTGCTCTTAATGAAGCATTCAATTATGAGGGCAGTTACCCGTTTGGACAAGACCAAAACGAAAGAAAGGTTTTCCTTACTGCTTCGTAAAGGAGTATATCCATACAAGTACATGAATTATTTTGAAAAATTTAATGAAAAGAAGTTGCCCGTAGTGGTTTTATTCAACACTGACGCGTGAAAAATTAAGCGTCATAAACGAAATGCATGCAATAAATGTCTGGTCCGCGTTTCGTTGTCGAATTCTCGGTGACTCTCCCGATCTGTATTGGCGCATTGATGTGCTGTTGTGCTGCTCGCGGATGTCTTTGAAGCGTTTCGCGATACCGCTTTCACAGTATACAAGCTCGACCCTGCTTACTACTTTACGTCACCGGTAATGTCCTGGGATGCATTGCTGTTAAAAACCAAGGTGGAGTTGGAACTGCTCACCGATATTGACACGCATCTGTTTATTGAGCGTGGTATTCGGGCGGAATTTCAACGGAGAGTCATGGTTGCGTTCGCGCGAATAACCCGAGCATGGGCGAATATGACCCCGTTGTCCCAAACAGCCACATCATGTATCTTGATTTAAATAATCTTTATGCATGGGCGATGATGCAGCCCCTACCCGTTGGTGGTTTTTCATGGATTAATCACGCGGATCTGAACGTACAAAAACACGTACACGATCACAACAGCAACAGCGACCACAGATACTTCTTTGAAGTTGACTTTGAATACCTAGACGAGCATTATCAAGCCTACAACGACTACCCGCTGGCACCGGGAGCGTTGTTGGTGCACCGCGAATGGCTATCCCCGTTTCAGTGTATGATCGTGAACGAATCCGTACGCAGGTTTACCGAATGCACCAAATTTGTTCCAAGTCTTCGTCGGAAAACCAACTTTGTAGTTCACGTACGAAGCCTGCAGTTGTATATGCGATTGGGAATGCGTGTAAGCAAAATTCATCGGGTGCTTAGATTTTGCTACCACGCTTGGATGGCTCCTTATATCCAAATTAATAAGGATCTGCGCACCAAGGCCATTAACGATTTTGAGAAAGAATTCTTTAAACTAATGAACAATTCTGTATACGGCAAGACGATGGAAAATCTGTGAAAGGGAATCCGCGCTGACCTTGTCCTTGATACCGAACAAGACAAGCTTCAAAGGCTCATTGCGGACCCGGCATTCGAATCCCGAAAGATCTTCGATGGTGGACTCATGGCTGTACATAGTAAAAAATCGAAACTGAAGATGACAAAGCCAATTTATGCTGTCGCGTCCGTGCTTAATCTTTCAAAGCTGCTCATGTATGAGTTTTACTATGACAAAAATAAGCCATTTTCCCAGGATCGTGTCAAGATGCTTATGACTACCGACGTTGTGTACTCGGACATACTGGTAAACGAATTTGACAACAGCGATTATCCGAAAGTGCACCCGTTGTTTAGCAACACTAACAAAAATGTTGTTGGAAAATATAAAGATGAATACGTGGGACTGCGCCCCAAAATGTAATCGATCGTGATAGAGACCGAAAACAAAAAGAGAGCAAAAGGAGTCCCCGAGTTATTGTATTAAAGGATCTTACACACGAGATGTATCTGGAATGTCCTCGCGAGCGACGCGAACACATATATACGGCCATCATGATCAGGAGTAAAAACATCACATGGGCATGTACCGATACACCAAGGTGAATTTGTCACCGTTTGATTCCAAACGATGCATATTTCCAGATGGAATTACCACTTACGCGTTTGGACAGCATACGATTGCAGATCCGCTTACGATTGATACACTAGCGTAAAATATATCTTGGTGGCAATTCTGTATTAGCGGGAACGACTTGTAATTCTTCTCGCACAAATGCTTTACTTGGTGGCTTTTCCAATTGCTCATCCACAGGAGCCAAACGATAACGTGTTGGCTGTCTTGGAAAATTAAACCGATCAGCGATTGCACGTACATCGACGGACCATACCGGGTCAGTAGCACGATGTTATCCACCCTCTAACTCCCCAGGTGCATACCGATACCGAACAAAATTGTTTTCGAGTGATTCTAACAGTGGTGGTTGTGAAATCATTTTCACAACGGTGACAATCCTTCGTCGAGTCGCATCAGCGTTTTTTAATCCAATCGCGCGTATGATTTTAATATTCAGCGCTGTTATAACTGATCGAAGCCGTATTACCCACTTGCGAGATCGCTCTCTGATCCGATACCTCAGTAACAATTCCTGCGCGTACTGATGCTCGAATAATTGCTCCGCAAGTGTGCGGTTAAATCGTTCCTTATAGCTTGCTCACGATGTACGCTGACATGTCCAACACGAACCCGCACATGGTGCTTTGTCAAGAGCGCAGCAACGGATCAGAGAAATTCTTTACCTGGATCCACTTGTAATAACTGTGGCCATGTTAACGGTCCACATGTGTAAATACGTTTAAGCGCATCTTCGACACCAGCCGAATCTTTAGACGTTAGCGGATCTGCTTCTTTGTATCTGCTAGCAATATCTGCAATGGTTAACGCGTATTTCTAAGTACGCCCACGTACCCTATCATGTGGGAGAAATAAAAGATCAGACTGGTGAACTTTGTTAGGTGTTTGGACATCAAACCAACCACGGGAAATCTTTCTTGGCGCAGGTAGGAAAATTTACCACAGCGCTTGTTTACCCAACCATGCTCTGCATTTGTTTATTTTTCAACAGCAGTATCGCCTTTTCAATACCCGCGCGGACTGTAGTATATTTTCGATAATGCCCGTTCAGCAACTACACTCTTTTTTATCCATGTTTGTTTATTATATAAATATATTTTACCTCCAATGAGTGGTGGAACCGAGTGGACTTTGTCCATCAATGAGCGAACTTTGTTCACCACCCAAAACAATCTTAACCTTCATACCCCCTTTGATGATCCATCTTGCGATTCTTTCTCCGAGTGTAGGATTGAGTGCGTTCAAGTCATGGGTAAGATCTACATCGGCACTTTGATGAGGTTGCGGAATTTACCGACGGGGTGTTGGATCGACTGACCAGTGATGCCAACATTGATAGTGATTTGTTTCAACTTGCTGATTAATATCTGCTTCAAAAGTGTGTTACCACACCCTCGTATACGCACAAATATAATCATGTTAAGGGTCAAATAGAAATCAGTCGATGGGACCACCCTGGTGTGGACGTACCAACTTGAAGCCAGCTTGGAATCATTGCATTGGCACGTGAAAATGCCCGATCACTGACTGCACTACCAGGTGTGAAAACACCCGGGGATTGTTTCTACAACGAAGAAGTAACATTCACCGCTGAATCAACCTACATTCCCCAGGGAATATGTTAAACCGACATTGACCCAACTGAGAAGAGGACAATCGCGATTGTTATTTAACAACGACGCACTTTGTAACAGTAATTGGGCGAAGACGTGCACAATCGTTTCCGACACAAACCAAGAGTGTAATCAATATGGTTCTATATGAACGTTCTGCCCAGCATCAGGAACGCACAATTGCCGGAGATTAAGTGTATTCCCCAGGAAGATATTTTCTATAATTGTATGATAGTTGTACCAGTAAAAAAGGGTAATTGGTTAGAAGAGCGTGTTGCACCTGAGTAAGGCATGGTTGTCGTGCAATTGTAATACGCGATTACATTATTAATAGAAGAATTATAATGGACCTTCAACTTACCGGCGTGAAAAAATAATCGAAGTGGAACTGCTACTGCGAGATGAAGTCGTCAAGAGAGCCGCGCTGCATGTGAAATACAAACGCGTGTGTGTGGTTGTTGATGCTATTTGCGGATTCGCCGCTGCAGCAACTGTTGGCCTTGCGTGGCAGGAATCACAACGACGGCGACTATTATAGGTGCACCAATCGGAATTGTTGTTGGAGCCATATCGATATTAACCGGTGCCGCGGGCGGTGTTGGAAAACTAATTTTAATACGATTACACTCACGAATACGTATCTATTCAGAGCTTCTCGCGTTCGCACAAAGTAGTCTCGGCACAATTGCAAAGTTGTACTCGATGGCTATTGAGGATAAAATCATTACCATGGCGGAGTTCGAGACTATGTTGGCGGAAATGGAAAACCACCGGCAATTCCAAGAACAGATGCGGAACCGCGCTAGTGACTAAAAATAGGTATTGGTAAATAACCCTCAATACACATCGCTGCGCTAGCTGGGAAATTCCCGTAGCGACCTTGATAGTATAAATCATAGTGATTGCTACGCTGGGAAATTCCCGGAATGACTTAATAATATAAATCGTAGCGATTACCCGCTGGAAATTATGTTTTGTAAACCCAACCGTGCATGCACTAATATGTAACGATCGAGATAAAAATACTGAAGTCAAGGGATATTGAAGGCGCTGACTTATCCCAGCTATCCGGTCTAAAACGCACAATGTGCTTCTACTGGGCTTCCATACTTTCACATCGTTCCTTCCTCGGTTTTCGCAAACAGTATGCCTTCAGTTCACGCTGAATGGGTCAGTGCGCCCGAATATTTTTTTTTTTTTGTAAATTAATATTTTAAAGTTTGATGAACGTCAGTTCTAAAGGTCTTGCGTGGAAAGAGATGTCTTCTAATTTAAATGTACTGTGCTTAAGCTTATCCATAAAACAACAACAAAATACGAAAATGATAAACGTCACACCTTTCATGCATGGGTGTGTTTCATTTTCTTCCGAGTTTATAAACTTTTCCTAACATATAAATTTGACACAAATTAACGGCAAAACTATAAATACCGGTACATGCCAACATAAACTAGGGTCACCGTACTGACCTCACAAGCGCGAGACCGGTTGGTCAGGCTAAGGGAGATAACTTTTCATGGCTAATCACATTATCTTAAGGTAGCACTAAACAGTTTACGGCGGCGGTCGAGAATGTACCTTCTCCCCTCTGAAGTCATCCGCTATAAAATATAAAGCTCCATAACATTCCGCGTGTATACATTTTCAAGCTTGTCAGAGAATGGATAAACAGAATCAGCAACAGATTGGCAAGTCGAAGCGGATCCGTCTATGATTATTCCTTTTAGAGTCACACCGATCCCTCTCCTAGCAATGAGTAAAAATCTTCAAAACTTCCGATTTTAAATTCCATAAAAAACCTGAACTAAAACAAAGTAGAAGATAACTTTTAGATAAGGCGGTGACAGTTGCATACAAGTTATTACCTTAATAAAGAGGAAATTGGACACTGACTGGACTGATTTTACACAAAATCACTATCTATGAAATTTTGGTAAACGCATAAAAACAGAGCTTGGAGAAAATGGGTAGCCGAGCCGCTCATCCACACTGTAGGCCGAAACCTAATCTCGAACCAGGCTAGCACATATGTGTTCTTGCACTAGAATCGTCCCTTTATGCATACAACATGAAATCGTGCATTCTTGACACCACTGTTAATAAAGAGGGAAAAACATGGAGATAAAGTGTAACTGTCTCTTTACTAAAAAACTTTAGCCCGTGGCCAGTCATACGGAACTATTTAGTGCTACTTAAAAGAAGCCCATTGAAGTGAATGCGTCTTACTGCGTGGTATGGAGGAATGTTCTTGTTCACATCCAGCATGCACAATGCATGCACATCATCATTTCTACTTCTCGAGTTTACTAGACCCTAATAACTATGCTAATGAAAAACAAAACTTCCGGGAGAGCTTGATTGAGCAATACAGTAAACATGGTACTGCGGATTGTATTTCAACTTCATGATATAATGTTTTGGATAAATTTATCAAACAGAAAGGAGGAATCGTGGATAGGTTATATGAAATATTAAATAAAAATTGTTATTTTAAATATATGATATAGTTGTAAATTATAATTGAAATTAAACATCTAAATAAATTGTTTACAGAGGAAATATATTTGATCGTTTGCATATTAAGTTTGTGGTCCGAATAAATTATTATTTTGAGATCGCATGTTTTTTGTTTTATTAGCTCTATATGTTGTTTTGTTAACACCTTGACAAATATATGTAATGCGTACTCTGAATGTATGAACACAACAATTTTCGGCAGTAGAATCCATGCTATATAATCGAAAACAATCACCCTGTTGTTACGTCATGATTCTCCAGATACTTTCATTTTTGGCTATTTTCGACAATATATTTCAAAGAACTAGAATAGAGATAATTTAATATATTTTACAATATATTTTAAGATTTTTTGACGTATGTATGCAATTATACAGGGTAAAATTTACATTTTATCGGCACCGCTTACACGTCGCTGATAACCACGGACAACGTATTACTGTTATATCCTGATGTATGTCAGAACGTCGGACAACGTAGCACTCTTTTATCCTGATGTATGTCAGAACGTCTGAAAATGTAGCACTTATATCCTGATGTATGTCAATACGTCTGACAACGTAACATTTTAAATAAGTACTAAACTAACTAGCAATGTAAAAAAACATGCTTTTCACGTGAAATGACTGTGTCACGCTGTCATACGGGCACAAAAAACCCTAATTACATGAAAAATAAATTGAAGTCCCGATCTACTGAAGCCATTGAACCAACCAGTTATACCTAAAATATATTTCTCAGCAACCACATAATTCACATTCCTTGTAATTACAATGTCTGATAAATGAACAAAGAATCAATACGATTTCTTGTAAGTGGTTGATAGTAATCCCGTCCTTTAACAAACTTATTAAATATGTAATTTTGGCCTAAATCGCTTAATTACCTACTCTTTTCTTGTCTTCAACTCCATCGAGATCTACATAAGGGGCATTTATAAAGCCATTTCAACTGTTTTATAGTAGATTTTCAAAAATCGTTTAATTTCTTTGAATTGTCATGACCAATTATGTCCCCATGAGTAAACAAAAAAAAAAAAAAAAAAAAAAAAAAAAAAATTGTTATCCAGTTTTGAGGAAGACATGCATTTAATGTTTAACTATATTCATTGGCTTACTTCACAGAATTCTTCAGGTTATGTGACGACAGTGTTGCCCCTTGATCTTCAAATAATGCGGGGTGCGGTTCCCCTATGAGAGCACATGAATCGTGATAATACCACTTCTGAGGACAAAACTGCTGTGGTTAGACAATAATTACAGAATACCATTTTATATATCTTTCTTTTTTTGCCATTGAACAGTTACATATGCGTAAATTCCATCTAATGTTTAAAGCACAGTTGCATGATGCATAAAGAGACCAGCTGATATGAATGAAATGATGATTTACTGAATGAAATAATGATTTTCGGAATTAAATATTGTTTTACTACTGAATGAAATAATGATTTACTGAATGAAATAATGATTTACTGAATGAAAATCAGCTTCAAGTTTTGCGGTTGAACTTGCAAAGGGGCAGTTTTATAATCGGGGCAGCATCATTCACTTTGAGGAGGCATGTTGCATCTCCATGCCATTTCCTACAAGGGACAACACTGAATGAAAAAGACATGAATGTTCAGGTCGGAAAATAAAGTGTATCCTTCAATTTCAGAACGAGTACCTTTCCCTGGCTGACCAACTAAGCGACTATGTTGTAAAACTTTTAGACAAGGTCAGAGGACACGATGAGCTCCAGATACTAATTGACAAGGCAGGCCGGGACAGCGAGCAGGACACTTACGAACGACTTGCTAGGCTCAAATTAGCCATACATTACAACGAAATGAAGGTGAGATGGTATAACCTTCAGTGATATCCATGTGAATGAATTGATTCCAATTTAATTCAAGACCCTCAGCTTTTAAAATTTAGTCTATAATATGAGGTTAAGAAAGAAAACAAACTCACAACCTAGGGCTCTGTGAATTACTATTCTTTTTGCTTCATGTTTTAGTTGTATATTAGAAATGGTATCTTTCACAACTTTGTTTTACAGCTTCATTAACTCCTGAGAGTTAAAACAGATAATTTTTTTTTATCTAAGTGTATTTTTGAGCTGTTGCATTTCCTATTGTTTTATTTATGCCCCGGACAAAAAAAAAAAAAAAAAAAACAAAACAAAAAAAACCCCTCATATGACTGTTGAATATCATTAAGAACAAAATCATCATCACGATTAATTTAAAGACATCACCTGCAGAACACTTGTTGGAATTGACATCTCACTTGCGTCATCAAAAAAGGATAAGCACAACCTTGATTATGTATTTGACAAAAAAGCAAAAAGTAAGATTTTGTAAAAAAAAATTTAAATTTAGACTCATTAACATGCACACGCTGCACTTAATGTTACGTCTGAAGCAAATAGTGTTGGGTAGCAATGACATCTGCAACTGCTCTAAATCTTATCATAACCTTTGAATGTCACATTAATGTGTTGTAGTGTAGATGCAAAACACGTGTGTAACAATGATGACTCTGAAAGTAATACCTTTCTTCTTCTTCATTTCCTTTATTTTATAAGTTTTCTGGTGGGATTGATTTGACAGTTTAGTCATCTTGAATTGCCAAGTATTGTATATTTCAGTTTGTGGCTCACCCAAGCTGTCAACAGAAGCTCGTCAGCATTTGGTATTCTGATCTTCGGACACTAGAAAGATCTAATTGGTTCGTCCGCTCGCTGATGGTGACGATAATTACCTTGGTTTATCCACTTCTCGCCATCTTGTACTGGTTTGCACCAGCGACAAGGGTAAGTAGATGCAGTTATCCACGCATCACGCATATGAACTGCGCAAATGTACCTTTATTGCAAGTCTTGAAATAAAGATCAGAGAAAAGATATCAATAACCAAAACACACAGAATGATAAAGCCAAAGTTAACATGGTCCAAACAGCCAATGACAGATGCAGTAATAATATAGAATCACAGAGGGGTAATCACATTCATTCACAAGGCGTTCTAATGATATAGTTGGTTATGGTGATTTAATCTAGATCGTGTAGCATGGCTGTCATTTCAGTAGTAAACATCCCCCTACCCCCCAAAAACAAAAAACAAAACAAAACAAAACAGGAACACCATTTTCTCAATTAGATCAATCAATAGCAATAACATAAATAACCTTTATCTTGTGCACGACCAGTAATTGGACACAGTTGCTTATACAAATGGACATTACCGTTCGAAAATGGTGCAAACAACCCCTGTCACCAGCCACTGTTTGGATTCTTTGATTGCATACTTACACTCATTGTACGCACCATTTTAACATTGGCTACAAATCCACGAGAGGTAGAAAATAATATATTTGCAATTTTTGAATTAGTGTCTCATACAAGTATACCCACTTAAGACTGGAATTTGCATATGAGAGTTGACGAAATTATGTTTATAATACAATAATATATAAGTAGAAATGGCTAATTAATTCCTCAAACTTGAGTTTCGTCAAGACAGATGGATATACATTGGCTCTATTATCATCCGGATATATATGTCAATTGTAATTTTTGGAAATCCCCAAATTAATTTTTTTTTATAAATTAATTCAACTCTTTTTATCTATCTACCTATTTATCTACACAGCTATTGATAATATAAAAGTAATTTTGTTTCTAATTTTCATATTTTAGTCAATGAAGTTACGCTCATGGAATGTTTTCTTCGTGGGATACCAATTTTTGTGGATTTCGTGGCTCCTACATATCAAAATTGTAAATATCCAACGAACTATGATTCATCTGTGATGACACTTGGACCTACTTTCTCAGTGCATACATTTCACTATCGAGAAGAATGTCAGATTTCGGATAAAAAAGTTGTAGCTACGAAAATAAATGAATGCACAATATTTCCCTTTTTTTTTCAGGCTGGTGAGTTTCTGAGAATCCCGTGCATTAAGTTTATAGGTCACACAATGTCTTTCGTGTGTTTCTTGGTGCTGATACTGACATCCAGCATCACTGAACATCCCTCGTCTCAGGTCACTATCACACAGGTGCTAAACAAATCGTACACCGACTTCAAGATGGCGGCGAGAGCTGCCAACCTTACCATGCCAGACGATTTTAAACTCAGGACGTTTGAGCCACAAACCATAAATCTTATGCTTACCATCTGGATACTTGGTGAGGCAATTTATCTTCTATGATCTAACTTTTTCAATATGCCGATTTTATTAGTAACGTGTTAGTCTAACATGTAATTAATTTTTTACCTCATAAACCTTACTTCAGTGTATTTGTTGAAAGAATAACACATACGAATCTCTTAGCTGCAATTCTGGCTATGCAGGCGATTGTTTACAAGCAACGTGCCAGCTGTGGCTTCCCTTGGGCCAAGAAAAGAAATCCTGCCGAACGACTGAAATATCAGTATTTTCTAATTAAAATCAGGCCTTTTTGGGGGCAAGGGGGATAGTTTCCACTGATAAATAAACCACACAGTAACTCATTTCTATATATAACAAAATGCTTTAATATGTTTCGATCGTAAATTTGATATTTGCATTTTAACTTTGTATCGGAGGTTGTCCGCCATTTTCTTTTAACCCAGTTGTGTATTGCCAGTCGTCACGTGACTTATATCCCACTTGTAAGTCAAATGAGTTAGTTATGACCCAGTTAGAGCTCCTACACCCAGATAGAATAATGTTTTAACAGAAATACTAGATGTTACATCTTGATAATTGATCAATCACAATCCTTGAATTTTGTTTATGAGGTAAATAATGTTTGTTTTGTCTTTGTCAATTATGGGGATATGTAGAATACTTAAGGACCGACCATTTAATTTTTGTGAAGGGGGGTGGGGGATTTTCTTTCCAACAATGATATAAAAAGGTCCAAGTCCCCACTCAATAATTGTTGCAGGACTTCATGGATTTAAACCAGATTTATATGAGGCTTAATATCAAGAAGACCCATTTCATATTCTTTGTAAAAAAATAAAAAAAACCCCAAAGAAACATACGTTCTAAATTGACTTGAGCCCCAATTTAAGTTTGGAGTTAGCTCTTGCATCATGAACCAAGATTTTATTCCATCATGACTATCTGACGGGGTTCATCCGTGTCATCTGGAAACCATGCAAAGTCACATTTGTAATTTCAAAGTGTATTATTCAGTAGTTACGAAGTGTTTTATAAAATACTATGTATAAAAGAATGTATGTGATTAAGATTTATCTATTGTAGTAGACACACACACACACACACACACACACACACACACACACATATATATTCTTGAATACATTAATGTATTATCTACCATGATTTTCTGTTGGTTCCTTCATTTTGTCCTATGGAAAATATGTAACCATGATTACTGTACACTAGCTAAGGTTGATAGTGGCTACGTATATAACTATAAATAACCTGTACTCCCATACTAATTTTGACCAAGTAATGGTGTGAACTTTGAAGCTTGATTTTTTTCCTCAGCTATTCTGAGGATGTCGACATGAAATGATCAGGATCATCATATTGTATGAATTAAATCGAGTTTATTGTTTTTTGTGGAATAGCTTGAGCTTTCACAATGTTTTTTACGTACACCAGCCATCTTTTTTTGGTTGTATTTGAATGTATACTTTGTATGGGAGACATTATTTCTAAGTTGTGAGAACGTTGACCAATCCCTATCGGTTTCTTTGATAACAATAAAATGTATTCAACAATGTTTTTGACTGATATTTTTGCCCCTCCATTTGAACTGAGGATAATAATACAGCTCTAGAAAGGAATTTTGAAAAAGAGCAAATACTCTTAATCAGTTAGAGAGGTATTATTAAATAAAGCTGAGTTACACATGAACAGCAGTGAATTTTGGATTCTCGAAATACAATTTATAAGATGCAACAGTATGTCAGTAACTTTTAGAGACACTGGATACTGTTCCTGGAACCGTTAGGCCTGGCTCACAGACTGACTACATTTTTTCGTTATATTCCAGGAATGTTGTGGCAAGAGATAAAGCAGATTTACGGCGATGGACTCTACAACTATTTTGACGCTCTGTACAATTACCTAGACTTTGCAGTACTTACCCTATATATTACATCATTCACTCTACGTTACGTCAGTGCCTTCAAGGTATTCCTACCCTGAATGTTGACTTGGGGGAGGGGGGAAGGGCGGTGAATGGTTGATAGTGTATCTCACTTCTGTTCTGGCAGGGTTGGAACACCTCATAGATCAGTTACTTAAATATTGTGACTGTATTCCTTTGTGTAGAGAATAATTTGTGGTGATTGATTACATATAATTTCACTTTCTTGGTGATACTAATCAATCATTCATAATATATAGAACTTGCTAATAACAAAATTCATAGAGGCCTAGGATCACATTACGTAGTTTTAATGTTCCGATTACATATCTTACAAATTTGTTACCCCAGCCTTTGAGGTAATTCCCCCCTTATGGATGTCTGAAATAAACAAAAACAATCGGTGTATGTACTAGTTACAATCGGTGTATGTACTAGTTACAATCGGTGAATGTACTAGTTACAATCGGTGTATGTACTAGTTACAATTGGTGTATGTACTAGTTACAATCGGTGAATGTACTAGTTACAATCGGTGTATGTACTAGTTACAATCGGTGTATGTACTAGTTACAATTGGTGTATGTACTAGTTATAATTGGTGTATGTACTAGTTACACGCTTTTATTTGGATTTATATTAATGATCAAACCTGTATCAATGTTCCTTAACATATAGTTGCATAAAATTAGATCATTCATTTTGGTTCATGAAATCTAAGATGAAATGTACCTTTCAAAAATAATAACATTATATATATATATATATATATATATATATTTAATTGCTCATGATATGGAGAGAAAAACCGATAATTCATGTTTCTTTTGTCTTTAATAAGTAAATATATAAGCAGCGCAGATAAAATTAAACATTGCAAGTTGTTTCAATAGCGTAATTTGTATAATGAATAAAATAAATTGACTTCATATCTATTTTATTGTAACGAAACAAAACTTTCATTTTGTTTTCATCCAAGCATTCATATGTTTATGAAAAAAATACAGAGGATTTTTCTAATCATCCATCCCTTGGAAGTGAGAATAAAGACCTCATGAGGCATGTTCTTTTTCTTCCAATAGGTTAGAGAGGCTATATCATATTTCGAAAGCGAAACGAACTGGGGATTACTGAACAATTCAGTCCCAGAAGCTGAAGAAAAATTCTACTGGCTGATTGCAGGTAAATTTAAAAACTGTAGTCTATAAGATTTATTGTTGTAATATAATTAGTAGTTTGCTTTTTCGAAAATGTTACCAATCTTTAATCATAATATATTCATAAGAATATATATACTACTAGTTTTTTCCTTGTTTAATTAGATCCGTGTGCGAAAATCACATGTAAGTTTCGTCATTAACTCTGCGAATACGGTACATTGTTTCTAAATTTGAAATATGTCATAGGTAGACGATATTAATATCCATGTTCAGGGACTTGTAGATGCGTACCTTCGTCGACACATTTTTTTAGTTTTACATATTGTTTAGTATTCAGTTTTCTGATTTATCAGAGATATTTTGTCAAAATAATTACTTCAACAGATTGTTTTTACGAAGATTCCAATTTTCTTTGTTAAAATAGAACGTCTTTATTTACCTATTTTCTGATGAGGAAAAAAAATTCTTAAAGATGTTTTTGTCGCAACATGAAGAAATGGACAATTTGAACATAAAAAATTAAGAAAAAATCTTTTTCCATCAGATAATGGCGAAAAGGAGAATGTAAAGTTTAAGTTTATTGAGTGTCCATAAAACAGTAATGCATAAAACGAAAAAATTCCTATTTGATAGAACAATATATATATATATATTCCACAGATCGGTTTTACTGGGAATCCCTGGACCCTCACAGTGTTGCAGAGGGTCTCTTCGCTCTGGCTAATATCATCAGTTTCACACGCCTTTCTTACATTCTTCCCGCCAACGAGCTCTTTGGACCGCTCCAGATCTCTCTCGCCAGGATGCTAACTGTAAGAAAGTTATACAGTTGATTGTTATGTAGTAGTTTCTAATATCAAATAGGGTGACTTCCCTTTTCTACTTTCTAAACTGAAAAGGTGAAGAAAAAGAACATTATCTTCTGGTTCGCACACGTTCTTCATTCTCGCTGTGCATTCTTTTTTAATTAAAGTCGTAAGCTGTTTTATTAGAATTTTGTGAAATGTGAATTTATTTCAAGATTATACTGCAGAAATTACACTTGTAAATATGTTTTTAAAAATGTTAAATCATGTCCATAAAATCTATCCAATCTTTGCTATCTTTAAAATAAACTATCTACCTAAACAAGGTTCCCAAGACATTGACTGGTACAGGCTTTTTGCTATCTTTAACTGACTGGTACACTTTGTTGACTGATACACTTTATTGACTACTACACGCTTTTCGCTATCTTTAAAATAAACTATCGTATTTGTAATGTTTTTTATCTACCTAAGCAAGGTTCCTAAGACATTAACTGGTACACGCTTTTCGCATAATATTTTACGTTGGTTTGGGGTTTACTTGTGATATTATCACCTTCCATTATTATCTATTCTAAGTGATGACCGCAATCTTTACAAATCTCATCTGATGGATGAGAGTCACTGATTCAATAACTGACAATAATTGGTATCTTTAACAACCATGCCAATATATATAGCTATGCATGACTGCCTGACACTCACTAAGATCATGTTACACTTTGAACTGTCGACGCTCGACTGCAGTACCACGGATAGAATTAGTTCTCCACTCCTGTGAAACCAGCAAGAGAGTTAGTTTAAAGTGTATGTCCACTTGGTCTTGTATGTGTCTTTATTAATTTTGATGAAAATATTAATTGTTGTTCTAACATTTAATACTAACGTAGTTTTACCAAAGTCTCTTTATTCCTGATTTTTGAGTGATTAGTTGTCATCACAAACTTCCAGACAAAACCTATCAATCGATATTGACTTTTACTACAGTGGCAGGGCACTAAACTGAGCCAAGAAAAATTGGACGTCAGGTCTAATAAGTACCAGTGCAGGGGGTAGTACAAATGTTTCCAATACGCGGCGCTTTCATTATGACATCATAGTATGGGGCATTCAGTCCGGTTTCCAATGGATCACATCTCGTGGTTGGCCTCGTCTAAAAATTTCCATGTATTTCGACAAGAATTTTGTTGGATGCATATCATGGGGTGGTTATATAATAATCTTGCAAGGAATATTGATTGACGAGCAGCAAAATAAACTGAATAATCGCCATTTGAAGGTATGCGTAATCAAATCCTCAAAAATGACACCTAAGGCTGAAATAGTCAAGCCGGTCGAAAGATATATTACCAAATAAAAAGAAATGCACACGAATAACTGTTTCTAACAGAAAACAATCTCATGAGAGGGCAAATAGTAAAAATTCTCATTTTCTGTCTGTCTGGAGCTATATTATTGTCCATTGGCTGTTTTACACTGATAAAACACAGCTACTTGCACTCGTGCATAGTCATCAGTGTTTGACATTAGGGGTACACGGCAACCTAATCAGCAGATGATTAGAAATGTTTCCAAATCGCGGCGCTGAAAATTTCACTCTGAATGATGGGTGCAATTTACAGTATCTTTTTTTAAGGTGTTGATGGGATTTCATCATTCATCTGGCCTATAATCGGCCCAGCGTGTGCACAGCTACTTGGCAAGATCCTAGAATAATATAAATTGGTCAACATTCCACAGCCTGTACTGAAAAATGAGTAGTACACTACAATGCAGAGCCATACATAGTACAAGCCGCTGTTTGTAAAAAAAAAAAACTTAAATAAGTCGAATGTAGACTACCTTAAAGCGGAATCCATGCACGAGCGTAAGACGTAGTTATATTTATGAAATCGCAGTGATTATGCCAAACTCGTAATGGTTGGCAGGTATGTATCTACAATGCCAACTGCCATAACCCCACATGGCACGAACTCACCAATTGTAAGTTATTCTAGGCTAACGGGAACATGTCACAGCTTGTCTCAAGATAGCTCTTCCAGCATGTGTTCAACAGTGAAATTACTGCACTCAATCAACCACCTGGTCGCCCTCACCCGTAAACTAAATCTAACGTTATTTCACTGTGGAGATACATAATCCATTTCTAAAATACCTTCATAAAATGGAAGGAGTAAGATTTTTTGCATAAAATTAAACTTATGTAAAGTTTCTGAGAAATTTGTACATGCCTTTCACATGCGGTTTATTCTGGCAATCAACCAGAGGTTTGGATGTAAAAGGGCCACAACTGCAGAGGCTTATACTGTATATTGTACACTGGATTATCTCCTTTATACCATGAATTCAGCAATGTGTAAATATTTTACATCTAAGCCAATAAGCTTCTCAAGAGCATACAATAGATGTCTTGTCTATGCTGTATTCCATCAAGTTATCATTAATCTGATAACTGATATTAAAATATAGTGAAAACAATATTGTGAATGTAACATCAAAAGTAATGGTAACGCAAATGTATCGATACATTGTGTCACCTTTTCTTTCAGTAGTGTATAACCACTAGACCCTGGGATAATCGACTGATTTTTTTGCCATAAAGTCCAGAATCCCTTGCCAGCCACCTAATCATTTGGCTTATATTTTGCCGTTTTGTCTGTAAAAATTGTTAAAAGCAATGATTTAAAAACTTTTTAGACTGAAATGTAGAATTTAAAACATTTTCGCGCAAATTTCTAACTTTTTTGGTCAACGGTCTAATTTTGTCCGTAAACCCTAGGCCACCTGAACCACTGACCTAGAGTCACCCGGCTCTCGAGCGGTTCTAGTAAAGCTCAGTCATGACGTCCTGTCCAGTCCTACCCATACATATGGCATAATATCCTGTGCCTATTCTCCAATATTATTGTTTTAAAATTCTTTGAATCCTATTAACTATGCAGTTAATACAGACAACTATGAAAAATTATATATAATAAATCATGGAATCCAGAGTTAGAAAAAAAAAAAAAACAAGTATCACACCTTACCCTTGTCCTGCAACCAGTGTTAGTGTACCAGCTGATAAAGGAATAGCAGCTCTATTTAATGAGATAAATATATATCATACAGAAAAAAACCTAATTTAGTATAGGCCATCAAATATTTTCAAAACCTACTCTTTTAAACTAGATGATGATGATACCTTAAAAAGATATAAAGCAACAAGTGATATGAAACTTTGGCAAAATCAATTAAACTGGGCTGTATGGTGTACAACAGCAGGATGTAGAATAAGTTATATATCTTGGAGATGGCTTAATAACGTCAATATATAAGTCTCACATGTATTTTCAGATACGAAAACACTTATCTGAAGGCTCAATACCATTATCATGTAATAAAGCATTTAATCCAACAAAGGACAATACAGATCTAGATACATTTCAATTAATTTTTAATATCTTAATATACCGCATCATTATGACTGGATATATCTAAGAAGGAAATATTTAGCTGCTGTTTCTACTACATCTAGTGTAAATCTAACAGCCTATTAAAAATGTTGGTATGAATAAAGTTTAAATAGATCAATTTGTAAAATAATGTATGACCTATGGTGGAATAGAAGATGGTTTGTGCAGTCCTATTATGAGTTTTATAACATTCAATTAATACAAGACGAACAAATAGGTTAGATATACTTTTTTTTACAAGTTTGCAGCGGACTAACAGAAGAAAGAATAGTGTTTCTAAATCAGAGTATTAGATCATATGTGGTATCTATTTAGGTGATCAAGTACAAAATAGAAAATCTGTTATGGAGTCTGAATATACCTTTCACAAAAACGTTTAAAGAATGTTTGAATATTTACGTTTAGGTGATCAAAGTTTTGACACAGTTGAAAACGTTTGAACAAGATTTAAGCAACATGTTTCATCTACAAAAGCTACGCTAAATTATGCAGTTGGTTGTGATGGTATATTTTTGATACTGAGTGATGTGGTGATAAATTGGATGGTATAGAAGGTACCTAGTGTACCTAATAAGAATGATACACACAAGCCGACAATACCTAATGTTATAGGTTATGAAACAAATAAACAAACGTTTATTACTTACTGATGCTTGTGCAATTTATTTTTTGAAATAAATTACCTAGCTAGTTCATAGATTATTTTCTAATCCTTTTGGCTACTGCAGGAAAACCTTTTTGCACAATTGCAAAGAAAAAATCAATTTATGCAAGAATTAACAAAATGGCATTATCGGTTATAAAATAAATACTTTTCCCGGATGATGTTAAAAAAGGGAGTAGATTGCACTACCAATGATGCCAGGCAATGCTACCGCTGCTTCTTTTTAGATAAGGTAAATAACTAGTCAGCAATATTTGTCATACCTTTTTTCAATTTATCAACGAACGTGCTGCCACCGCCATAGCCAGTCCGTTTCGTGCCTATTGTTAATTCTTTTACAGAATTTGCTATGGCAAGGCCAAGAGTTGTTGCTATAAAACAAATAGCTGTATAAATAGTAGGAATTACTTCGCCATTTTCTTTGATCAGCCGTTTTAACCTTTTACCTAATGGCAACTTTTCGTTAATTTTTAACTCAGTCTCATTAATATTCACTCTGAAGCTACTTTCTATATATGTGAAATGACTAACTATTTTTGCTTTTTTAATTCATAATTTTATATAAACTCATTTCATCTAGTTTTTTTAAAGCTGGATATTATTCTTAAGCAACATCTTTTTCTTTTATTTTCTTTATATTGTTGTCAAGAAAGTCAAGATATGTTTTCATTGATAATAAATTTGAATTTACAAAGTCAGCAGCAATCACATAGCCTCTTAATTTTCTTTTTTCTTGATCACTAAACAATCAATAACATTTCCTTCTCTGGTCATATGTATCTGTAGGTCATTTTTTTAGTATTAATCTGATTCTTAGGAAAAATGTTTCTTTTAATTAAATTTGTATGTATTGCTGTTGTAACATCTACAAATTCTGGCAAATTTGTTTCAGCAAGAGTATTTGTTGTATGTCACCTCCTTGTATTATCTTCTATTGTTGGAATTTTTAATGCTGGAATTTCTTCTGTCTTAATCCATTCATTTCCTATTCTTTTCCAACCCATATCTTTCCAAGACTTACTTCTGCCTTTACCAGGTATATAGTTAAATGCTAACATTTTTAGGGACTTACCAATTTCAGAAAAATTAAACATCATGTTTACCAAGTTTTTCTTAATACAATGATTTTTCTTTAATTTTAAATTAGTTCTATTTAAGCTATACTCTTCTTCACTTAACTTTGAGGATGTATGATATTTTTTTGTATCAAGAAATAAGTTTTTTTTTCTTAAGTGTTGTTGTAGGACCGTGAGTAGGATCAGGAGTAGGATAAGGAGTATGACCATAAGTACCACCAGTAGTAGTACCAGGAACATAATCATCAGGACGATCATCATGTTCATGATCAGGTTATTTAGGAGGTTCTTCAATAGCATAACAAGAACCACCTGCTGTCATTTTACACCATTAAAATGAATCAAAATAACTTGAAAACGATTTAGTTTTTTTTAAACAAAAAACAAAATCTAAAGAGGATATTTGACGTCAGTACTATATATGAAGACGAAAAAAAAGAAGCCTACAAAGAAGAATTAAATATTAGTATAGTAAATGGAACATACAAGGAAATAACCGGTCAGCACATAACCGATAAGTAGTTGGATAAAATGAATTTAAAACCAATGAAGAAAGCATGTGAAATTTTTGTAAATGCTAGATCAGCTAAAATATCAAAGTCATTGTTGGATGCAATACCATTAGGATACACATCTTTGATGAATAAATGTATTCCAATTGATAAACAAAAAAAATTTCAAAACGAGTTGAAAGAAGGATACTTAACCAACGAAATTATATACTTTTCTGGGATAGCATAAAGTGCAAACTGATCACATTGAAGCACGTTAATTTTAAAACGGAAAGTGCGAGCGAAGAGAACAAGTCCCAAGTCCTAGAAAACGAGGATCTGGTTACTTTAGAAAGGCAGTAACTATAAATACTATTCAAGATATTTGTTAGTTAAAATAAACTTGAAGGTGACTTGAAAATAACTTCAAAAATAACGTGAAGGTAAGTTTAAAATAGGTTGAATGTAACTTGAAGGTGACTTGAAAAACTGTTTAGGAAACCTGAATTTTGTTGCACAACAAATGGAAGCTAGAGTTAGTGAAGCGAACAAGTTTTTAAAAGTTCAACGGAAGACAAATTTAAAGGTTCTTAAATCACCAGAGAAGGTAACTTCACAAAAGATAAAAGATCCTCATAAAGTTTAACTTGGAAAACAACTTGGAAAACGTTCACACGAATTTAAAAACAAACAACAAATCAAAAGCAAAATTTTTTACAAATATAACACTACTGGGAGCAAAGAATCATCCAAGCTCAACTTACATAATGTCGATATAGGCTACAACATTTATTACCTGATAGCTGGCGTAGTTGCTACTATAGGAGTAGATGTTATATATTTGTTAAGCTCACAAAAAAGAACAAGTGACAGGAACGTCAGGACTGCTTCGCGAGTCAGCTAGCATATCCTCCAAAAAGTCAAATAAAGTAAATCCATTTCCAGAAATGATGTAGAGTGGCAAGCGACTCGAACAACATAATTAGCACATACGGAAATTATTACAACCAATTGAACAGAGAATAAATGATTAAATATCAGCCTTAAAAAGTGAGTTGGAGGAAATAAGAAGTCTCTAGAAAATTGAAAAACATTGCAATCACAACTTCGATAGTTGCAAACAGAATTAAACGATGAGGAAAAATGTGATGATGGAAATATTAATCAGTTAATGACTTTGAAGCTGGTGTGAAAAAGTTGGAAGATAGAGTGACAGCTGCTAATAATAGTATTTATCAATTACAGAGGAAGAAGAAGTCGATAGAAAGATAGAGGACTTAAATAATAAGGTTAATGTGAGGGAAAATACGATTAGAATTATATGAACATCGTACGATTTATCTATCAAATAACAAGTCTTTGTGGCTCTCAAAAATGAACTATCTGCTGGAATGGAAAACGTTCTAACATATATTAAAGTGTTACAGATGAAGAACTTATTAATAATATCGGTGTGGTCCAAGAAAGTATTGGCGAATTAAATAAAAAGGTGAAATTATTATGAGATTTTAATGATACAGAACCAAACATGCCAATAGAAACAGATATAATTAAAAAAAGAAACAAATGAATTTAAAAAAGAAATTAATAATGACGTAGATCCCAAAAATTTAGCTTTAATTAAAAGAATTGGTATAGCTGAATTAGAAATAGCGTAATCATTAACTAAACTTAACCTAGATATGGGAATAAATACCTTTGCGATTGATGAAATTAATACAACGTTGAATGATCAAAATACAAGGTTAGATAAATCTGATGATGAACTACCTGGAAGTATATTTCTTTTTTATTTTTGTTATATTGCAGAAGGTCATATTTTTGGTTAATACAATAAAAGAATCATTTGTGTATTCAAATTATGTAGAAGGTAAAATATCAAAATTAAACGGTTATTAAAAATGTATTCTTTGGTTTCACAATGCCACAAACACTAGATACTACTTATGGAGCTGGCTATGATCTATTACGTTTTGCTGAATACATTTTATTCCTTATTGAGATCCCCGAGTACTAGTATGTTATTAAAATGAACAAGTACGGTTTATATTCAACTTTTATAAATTTAAATATGTAACCTACACATAATTTAAATTTTATATTGTATTAATGGTAATTACTACAATTAATTCTTATGTAGTAAATTCGAATGAGGACGTTTTAATAAAACAAATTTCGTAGAGGAACTCCACAAATAAAATATTATCGAAGATAACAATTAGAAACCATACATATTATTTAGAAGAAAACAATGTTATTTTTTCGGTTAGAGGAGTTGGAACTTATTTTCATCCTTTAATAGACTTAGATCTTAATATTGGTGACAGAATAATATTGGTTAATATTGGTGACATAATACAACTTTACACTCATTAACGATGATAATGGAAAGGTAAGGCAATTACACATATCTTTAGAGTAGCTAATTCAAACTAATTTGCTTTTTTTAAAAATAAATAATGACTGAAATATCATTAACCCCTCGGCTAATATCTTTAAGAGGTCCAAGTTATTTAACTTTTAAATACTCGGGGAAATATGATAAAGTAAAGGAACTAGATACTTCATTAACTAGTGAACTAAAAATGAATAGCAACTGTATTAAAATTTTTAGGAGAACCGACGAAATTTACTAATTCGTCTACTAGACAGTTTATGTTAAGATGCGTTGACGGTCAGTAAGTAATGTTCTCTTTAAGATATGTGATCACAGTGAATCCGATGCAGAAAGAAAAAGACAAGATAAATCAATTGAGGAATTGCAGAAAAAATAATATATTCAATGAATGCAGAACAAAGACACTTGTTCACAAAAGTTAAAAAATTAGATAGCAAGGTTTGGTTAGCCAGTATTAAAATACTTTGAATATTCTTTTCGATGTATATTCTACAAATATTGCAGAAGATAGTATCACTTTTGGAAATATATCCTACCTAAATTTTGTTATTATTATCAACATTCTGATAAATTGATAACATATGAGTATTTTTGTATTACAAGTGTAATAGGTGCTAGGGTTTATATTGATTATAAACATCCGTGAGCGAAGACGGACACTTAAAATTATTAGACGTTCAAGAAGAAATTATAAAAACTGTTACGAAATAAATGGGGTGACAACATGTGGAAAATATTTAACCCCTGTCAAAGAAGACCCCCCCCCCCCAAAAAAAAACAAAAAAAAAACAAAAACAAAACAAAACACTACAGTGTGTTAAGAATCTTTATCCAGCACAATCTAAATATAATAAAACGTGAACAATATTTACAAGTTGTGATACATAGGCTAGGGTAAAATGTGTCAATTCAGATCGGTAGTTCTTTACTATCGTTCAGTGTAAAGGTTAAAGGAGAAGCAAATAATTCAGTTGTGAACAATCTTGGAAGAAGTTTGATTAAGGACATAACCTTTTTTTTAGGTGCTAATGATAGTTTTAAGCTGAATGATAACATTCCCATGACATATACAAACTTGTGGTTACCAACGTCTGTGAAAACAAATAAAATAGAGCGAAGGCATAATGAATGAAAACCTGAGACAGTTAAGATCGAAAGCAGCTTATGTACTACACACTGGTACAGAAGCTGTTTGGTGTATTGAACACTCCAATAAATTCATAATTCCATCAGATTTATAGATATTGACAGATCATTGCCCGATGTATCCGTTTGCTCTTCCTCAGGATTTGAGATTTGAAATTACATTGGAAAATGCATCCGAAGTGATAGAAGGTGCAAGCCAAGATTATGAATTAGAGAATATTTGTCTCCTATGCGATATGGTTATGCCTGAGCTATTAGCAAGTTATGTCAGCGATGTGTACATAAATGGAATTACTTTCTTTTATGAATATATCACTAGAGAGAGAATTATTGATGTTGCAGCCAATACAATACAACGTTAGCAATGTAATACTTGATTAAAATGTAATACTTGATTAAAATCTAATACTTGATTCACCAAAAATGAGTTTAAAAGGAGTCTTGATACTCTGCAAAAAGAACAGAGAAACTGTTCCTGGGAAGTATTTCAATCCAACAATAAAACAAATAATGATTACTGTGCAAGAATTACCTAGCATGTTTTATTCATAGGGATATATATATATATATATATATATATATATATATATATATATATATATATATATATATATATATATATATATATATATATATATATATTAGAACAGCAATTTACAGAAGTAGGTACATTTTTCTGCGATGAACAACAAAAAGACAATCATATTAGTAATATTAGTATAAACTATTTTTATACTGATTACCATTGTTTATGGTAAGACTTAAGAAGCACACATGATTATAGATTGCATGGAACAGGACATAAATTAGCAAATGTTCAAAAAGGAATACACCTACAGATATACAGAAAAAGAAACTTAAGATACACACATAATGTATATTTTTTTCTGATGAGCAGGTAAACATTCAGAACAACCATTTAAAATCTATTCTCTTCTGGAGACAGCAAACAAGTCCCGTCTTGATTAAGCACTAAATAACTTAACTATACAGTTAATAAATGTACTTGACGGAGCCGCATAATATGATTATATGTAATATTGCAAATTGCGGAAAGAACAATTTTGCACAAAATTTGATTGAAACAGAATATAAAAACTTTGTTGACTTTACTATATGTATATGTCCAAGCCTTATGTACAATACGACTTACAATAGATAATGGCTTTTAAGAGACAAGAATGTAACTCTAATAGATCCTGGTGATAAATTAGATTAATGGCTAGGATTACTTATTAATTTATATCAGATAACTAATACTTTCTTTCTGAAAGACGATTGAGCAAATTTAGATGATGTTAAAAAGAAAGCAACCAACTTAACAAGCCTAGCATTCAGTGGTAGGCATTATGGAATATCTGTATGGGTAATAGTACAAAAGTATAATTCTGTCATTAAAGATCTTCGTGAAAATGTTAGATTTATAGTAGTTTTTTTTTACTCAAAAGATAACAGTCTATGGAAACATTTTTAATGAAAATGATGCGGTTGTTATACATGAAGTAGTTGAAAAGTTACAAGAAAACAAAATGAATTAACTTTTAATGAGGCTGGAATATTCGTTTGATGATAAGGTAGAAAGAGAATAGCCATAAGGTAAAACATTCATGTCATCAACTAAATACTGTTTATCATCATATGGTGAAAGAGCAACATTATTTATCTTGACATTGCATATCTCATGATTGTATAATCTAATTAAATTAATTTCTTGATGATTTATAGTTTGATTAAATAAACAGTCTTTATTCATATATAATTTGAGGCTCTTTTTAACGTCAGATTTGTTCATACCCTTGCATACGTTTGTTTCTACTGTCAGTTCTAAAAGCATATAGAGTACTTCTAGGGCCACACAATTCTTGTGTTGGCACGCCATTCATCTAATTTTTGAACACTCCTACAACGTCCTTGTTATCTAATGGTATTCCATGTATGCTATCAATCTTGTAATCGCTTGTGTCATAAAACTGTATATTTTGTTTCATATCATTATAAAAGTTATCTGTTTCAACACTAATGTCCAGGGAATATGGATCGGTCATTAAAATTGCATTTTGTCACCATATTGGTTCAATAACTTGTTGTAGTAAGTCATACATCAGCAACTTACTTACTTCCAGCACTGTAAAAGCCACCATTAATTGGTGTGGCTAATTTTATCTTCTTCTTCTTTAAAGTGACCAATACCATATCTTCATCAATTACTGTTCTTCTTGCAAATGAAACATTCGTTTGAACTTAAATTATTTTTTTTCAGTACTTATTTCTACATTCTTTCTTAACTTTTCTATTTCTTTTCCAAATACAACATTATTTATGAACTGAAAAAATTCTTTTCCAAAGTCATTGGATGCTTTTTGTTTTAAAGATGTATTAAGTTCTATGTATGATTTTAACAAGAACTCTTGAACCGATATAACTAATCTATGTATCCCTTGTAGTTTTATTCCTAACTGAATATACAGCTTCAAATTACGATAGTGAAGAACATATCTTTCTTTGTTTGTTTAATGTGCATAATTACATACTGAATGTTTTCTGCCCTCTTTATCTTCTATCAATTTCTTTTATAGTGGCGATAAATCACTCTCACCTGGAATTCATTTTGCTGGTGCCAAAGGATGATCTTTAAAATAGTTATGCAAATATGTTGGCACTTCTAAATCTACTTCTGGAATTCCTCCAAATACTTTTTCGTCACTTCAGTTGTTGTCCAGACGCCAACAATTTTCTTCGATTTCTTTTGTTTCTTCTTCATGTATCTAATTAAAGTGTGGCTAGCACATGACCAAGCCATAATAATTGTGAGCGTTTAGGTACATACTATATGACCTTGACCTTGATGTATTGTATTGTCCACTATCTAGGACATTGTGTTTATTCAGACTCGATACTTGTTCTGTTTGCTCACACTATAATACTCATGATTTGCTTTAGCATATCTATTAGGTATCATACTTATTGATTCCAGATTCAGTCATTAGAAACATTTCATAATCGGTTAACAACTTTAATTCTACCTTACTTATTTTCAAACTAGCATCGTGGTCTAGTCTGGGTGGACTAAAATAATGTACCGGGTCTAGTTTATAATTATTCATACACACATATCTAAATTTTGTTAAAAATGTAACATAACATTAAAGTATCTTTCTTTACGTAGTAGTCGAGCATATCGCCAAGAGAATTTAATTTGAAATGTTCATATCATCTTTTTGATATTCTTGATCCTCTGCGCTAATTCTTGATCCAATTAGTTTTGAACAAAATTTCTCTATTTGTGGTAATTTAGTTTCATTAAATCTTTCAAATGAATCTATATATTCGTATGGATAAATATCGATAAATATCTTTTCTCAAAACGTAGAAAATGTCGTCGCTTTAATCATTGCTACATGACTAGGCTTCTCGTTTTGGCTTCTCTCCATTTCTCTAAAATGTTCTTTTGTTTCTGGGAATTTATAATTGTTTAGACTTTTAGCAAGTTGAGATAGTGACTGACCCATAAAGCTACATCTATATAAAAATCTTATTGTTATTTTTTACATAAACATCTTAGTTATTTTTCTCAAATCTTTTTAAATGCATTATATTTTTCATCATTATTTGGTAATACTGCTACATCTTTATCAGATCGTTTTCATTACTAGGTATTTGATACTCAGATGTGATGCGTACCCAAACAAGTTATGAATAAACAGGGAAATATATACTTTGCGTATTTATAATTTATATTACACTGTAGATGTGCAGGACCTCTGTATTTTCCAGTTAACTGATCATCAAGTGACATATATTGGTGGAATTATAAAGCTTTTCAACTTTACTACGGAATATAATTTTATCACCATTGCTAGGTATTAGTTCTTCATAAACAGGTTTGCAGTTCAGGGCTGAGCAAAATTTTTTTTCATCCACTAGTCCCGGACTAGCGACTTGGAAAATTTTACTTGCCCGACTTCAAAAATGAATAGTCCGGGACGTCGGGCTTTGGGATTGGCTCAGCCCTGAAAATGATTAAGAAGAACCTGCAAGTCTTCCCTCCCATATTTCAACAGAGCTGCCCTCTCATGGGGAAAGTGCCTGTAGTCAAATGCTCTAAAGCATCTCAAAGGTTCTGCTTATGTCTCTTTGGAGAAATAGCTACCGCACATTCAGTAGCAGTCTTACGTTTTATCCCTCCACTTTCACAAAAATTTTCCTTCACCGAATTGCCCCTATTACCTTCCTTGCGAAAATAATTTAGCAAACTCATTTTATCCACAGAGTAACTATCAGCTTGCTTGACAACTACTTCTAAAGTGATCATAACGTACATTTTCTCTTTTAAATACGAACAGAGACAGCTCATTAATTAGCGTAATTGTTTCGTTTCAAACGCAATATCGCACGTGCAAGTTAATCATCTGTATAATCAATTAAAAATTAAAGAATCATTACTGTCATTTAATCAGTTCATAAAGGAAACCAAAACTGATGTCGGTAAAGTACCTTTCATTAATTTAATTACACTGACTCGCTGGATTAAAATCATAGCGAGCCGCTCTTGAGGATCTGGCTTGAGTAAACACAATGCAACAAAGTCGCTTAAAACACTGCTAATTGATCATACTGGCTTTCTTTTGTTTGACGTGTTTTGATTTGCCAATAATTTGGTCGCTTAGCTCAATGTGCAGTCAAGCGGTAACAGAACGTGCGCATATGCGAAAATTATCACTGACCACATTTATGTGTTATACAGAATATAAATGTATACATGAAGAGGGGTAGAATAAAGTATTCAGTACGCCCGGAGGGCATGATTGGCCAAATAAAGGTAGATATAGTGATTAAAGCACGAAAAATAAGGACTTGCCCAACTTTTTTAAAAAGCACTTGTCCCGGACTAGCGACTTGGAAAATTTTACTTGCCCGACTTCAAAAATGAATAGTCCGGGACGTTGGGCTATGAGATTTGCTCAGCCCTGCAGTTGATCCTAAATATTCATAAAATTTGACTATACAGTCTTCTCCTTTGTAAACTATCGGCTCAGAGAACTTTCTGGCTTTGCTCGTGTCCTTGTGAGCTGATTTAAGATAAAAGCAAGCTCCTGCTGGAGTGTGTTTTCATGTTTTTATTGTCCATGACCTATTGGGTGGGACTGGACAGCAGGTCTGCGCTTTATTAGGACTGCTTCTCAGGACATCCTCGCAGTCTTCATTTACTGTACTTACTGCCTCAATAAAGCTTAAAAAATTAGTATAAAGAACAAAAAAAAAAGCATTTAGTTGATTTGGAAGTTTTAAAATTTAATGAAGAAACCACTTTGGGAATTATATATATTGTGTAAGATGTTTGATTACCTAATCTTTTGTGTTTCTCTCATGTTGATTCAAAATAAAATATATAAAAAAAAATCAATCACGTCTTGCAGAAGTGCTCTTTGCTATCGTCTTTGTTAATTTCAGTGATACCAATTTTTAAAAATTCTTTATTCCACAATAATGATAATTATAATTGTCTGTTTTATTATTAAATATGATTAAAAGATCTACATTCTTACTGGTCCTATACGTTTGTCTACTGGATCATAGACATTAACTGATATATTAAATTCAATTTCAAATTTTGTCTTATCTTGTATATTTGTTGGACATTTATTAAACCCATTTTTTATATTTATAAAGGATATATTTTTGCGGCATTACAGACGATCCCTATAAGCGTCAAAATAGATTCCATTGCATAACGAAAACATTTGTTTTCATTATCCTGTACATTAAAGGAGCACTACTCTATAAATGTTCATAAAGTTTACTTTGCATTTTCTTTTTTTAAATTTTTTATTTTTATCCAGTCAGGTAAATGTACGAATTTCATCCTAATGCTTTAAATTCATGAACGTGCAGAGTTATAAAAAATAATATTTGTGCAAAAAACTATTTTGTATTGACATTTATTTCCTGTTCGAATTTTGTCTGCAGTTCATCAAACAGTTCCCGAACTTCACTTTCAATTTCGTTTCTGTTCATTATTTTTCTAGATTTTGTTCTGTGATACCAATATACAAAACATACATAAATTAATCTTCCGGTATGATCTATTATTCCGACTTTAAAAGATCGATCAATCTGAACATTTACTGATGAAAAATCTTTAATTAATCTGCCTATAATTTTTAATAAGTTTGGTGCAACTTCTGTGAAAAAAGGAATCAAATCAGTCAAATGATGTTGATCTCTTTCTACCATATTGCGTATAAATCTATATTGAATTACACATCTGTTAAACGAGTCCTGTAGCTTTCTTATAATAATTCTGTTTTTAGTTTCAATCGCAATTTCTTATTTTATTTATTTCTGCATTAAAACGTGAAGCAATGGCCTTGGCAAGCTTGCAGTCTAAGTCAGTAATAGACGCTGCACCCAAAATTACGATCGTAAATTAATTTTGGTCAGCACTCATGTATCCCGAATTTCTCCACCGTTTTCAAACATGATTATGATTGTGATGTGAGTTAAAATTGCTATTTAACACAATTTTATTATTAGAGTTTTCCCTACAAACATGTACTGCTTGTCGTATATTGTATACAATATTGAATGAGTGACACTGAATATCGATTAGAAACAGGTCATGTAAGTTCAGTAACTGACAATTTGCACGATTCCTGTGGAAATTAATTTTTTAAAAAGTTCATACTTGAAGCCAACATTTTGTTGTTTGGAGTTTGTTTTTATGCATTGTTTGATGGCACCTACTCATTGATTACATAAATGTATATTACACTCCTGACATATTTAAGATCTGTTCATCCTCAGAGAGAGAGAGAGAGAGAGAGAGAGAGAGAGAGAGAGAGAGAGAGAGAGAGAGTCAAAATATATATCCCTTAAATACTGTTCTTTTTAGTGTATACAACTTAAATATAAAGTTTTTTTTACCATATTAATATTACTCTAAAATCTCTTGTCAATCGTCCTTGATTATAAGTAGGGTGTCTCATCGATCAGGCTATTTATAACTGTCGAACCAATGACCTTGACTTCTTTACGAGAGCGAGGAAAGCAGTCCTCGCGGCTTAAAGCCTCATTTATGGCGTCGTGTTCCTGTTAACTTGATTTTATACTTAAATACATGTATAGAGGGGACGGGGACGGAAAGACAATGCTCATAAATCAAGGTTAGATAAATCGCTTTTTCGTAGGTCCACCTTGATTTATTGAATATTTTAAATATTTGTTTCTAGGTGATAATTGAGCTGTGTAAATTTATGAAGAGAGTCAATATCTCTAATGATTTTTTTCTCTGTGTGATAAAATAAAACGTGAAGAATTTTCTTGACAGGCCTGGAACTTTTATGATAATACGGGGACAGGACTGAGGCTTTAAACCGTGGGAACTGCTTCTCTGTTGATAATATTATTAAAAAAGCTATTTATAGAAAATGATCTTTGAAACTAAGTGAGATGGGCCAATTCGCTTTAAGCGTCAGACTTGTAAACCAAAGGTTAAAGGTTTGAACCCAGGTTCCGCCTAAATTATTTTGCATATATAATTGAGTATCACCTTACTGCCTAAAGTTATCTGCATAAAAATCAGATAAAAATATCTCTGCAGAAATGATCAAAGCTCCAAATGAAAAATATAATAATAATAATAATAACATACTGGGCTAAAGTATAATAAGCACACACAATCGTTTGCAAATGGAAGAAAAATAAAATAACAAACATACTGCTAAATTATGATGGCCATGACACAGAATCTTGTGTAGGTGTTTAAAAAAAAAAAAAACAAAAAAAAAAAAAAGGGAGCACAACATTTCGATAGCGGAGAGTCAGAAAAAATATATACGAAAGAGCTGCTGCCTCTCCTTTGTGGGTAACTTGTTTATTTTCTATGTCTATTTACAAGGAAGAAGCCGTATCTCTTTTTTAGATCTTTTTACCTACTCTCCAGTATCGAAATATTGTGCTCTTTTTCTTTTGCCTAAATGAAATTCTGTGGTTAAGCTGCTTCTTTCCAATGTTCATCAACAGGAGAGAGACTTTATGCAGCAAGGTGGTTTTTTCGAAAAATTGTAGTTAATACTACACTGGGGGGGGGGGGGATGGGCGCTGACCTTTTACTATATATTTTGTGGTGGGTGGGTGGAACGGGATGGGACGGGATGTCAGGACAGCTTTATCGGGCTCGGTGGCTCTAGGTCAGTGACTCAGGTGGACTAGAGCTTAGGACCAAAGTTAGGCAGTTGACCAAAAAGTTGGAAATTGTGCAAAAAAAGTTTTAAATGTACATTTTGGTCAAAAATGTATTAAAAACAAGTGTTTTAGCAAAAGTTTCCAAAAGTCTACCAAAAACGGGGGAAAAATGGGTCAAAAACTTAGGTGACAGGCCATCTGGTCTAGACTTTATAGCCAAAAATTAGCAGGTTGGCTCAATACCTAGGGGTTATAAACTATTTCTTTCATCCGTTTCCACTTCTTTTCTCGGTAGGACGAGACTCAGTTGTTTAGTGGTTGAGATATCTTTTTACAAACTTAGTCGTGCAATATATTTTCTAAACATGGTTATCTTTCTTTCTTTCATAGGACATATTAAAGTTTGCGGTTATCTTCATGGTGGTATTCGTCGCTTTCATGGTCGGGCTACATAATCTATATTGGTATTACCCGAAGCAGGTCCGGAAGGAAGTTGAATTTCTGGACAATAACATTACGACCAAGGCAGAAAACAATTTTGGAATGTAAGTCATTTATTTTTACAACTCGGGTATTGTGGCATACAATGTAAACCATTTTGTTTTTGTGTGATACAATTTCATTTTTTCTATTATATCGTATTTTAAGTGTGCTTTTGTTTGAGCTCACCAGACTGTAAGGCCAAGTGTCGGGCGGGCGGCGTCTGTCGTCCGTAAACAATGCTATTTTTCTACTTCTGCTCCAGAACTACTGGGCCAATACGGATCAATCTTCGCATGACTGTTTCTTAGAACAAGGTCAACCACAATTATGTTCTCTTTAGCTCACTTAGTAACGGTGTGGTTTCCATAGCAACCAAAATGGAACACATTTTCTCAACCTCTTTTTCAGAACGGTTGAGCCAATTTTGATCGAACTTGGTAGGAATGTTTCTTAAGACATGCTGTATCAAACTTTTGTCTGGGTTTTGCTTCTCTAGCATCGGTGTGGCTTCTGCAGCAAGCTGGTGAAAAACCTATTTTCGACTTATTCATAGAACTATAGAACAGCTGAACCAATTTCGAACAAACTTGGTCGGAGTGTTTCCTTTATCAAGCTTTATCGATATCTCCTAGCAATGGTGTGGCAATCTTACAAGTATGGCCAAGTCAATTTTTTTAATAAAACTCAGTATGAATAATTCTAAGGACACGCTCTATCAAACTTATGGTCGGGTTGGCTTCCCTGGCAACGAATTTATACAAAATATGTCATTACATCATCTAGTCCAACTACAGATTCTCAAGATAGAAACACCATCAATTTCTACGGAATATCCTGACATATGTGTCTTTCTACGCAGGGCATCTGGATTGTTACTGCATTTCCCTTTTACACCAATAAATACTGGTGATCTATAATAGGCCCACTTGGGCCTCTTGTGTTTAGTTCAAAATCTTAGTTTTAGAATTCTTGAACTTTGGTAATGTTTCTTATCTTTTTATTGCATGCTAGATATTTGATGATAGTTCCCATGTCTAAACTCAGTTAAGGTGATCATATTAATCTTTAAATATTCTACTGGACATTCAGATAATAGTTTCTTACATCTCCTCGACTGGAACGAAACCATGTTAGTCGTATAATATTGTAAATATAACTGATTACTATGTTCTCAATATGAAAACAATATATGTAAATATACATATTTCTCTTTCATCCTATCTTTTTGTTTGTTTCTCCGTTTTCTCCCCAACTGTCTTTTTTCTAGGTCTGAAACGGTTTATAAATTCCATAATCGGTTACACGTAATACATTAACTGAACCGTTAGCAGTTAATCACAGTTGGAACACCTCGTGTACATAGTGCTAACTGTAAAGAATTACAACATATTTTATGTTTCCAGTTTCTAAAATCTAGTGAAACTTAGGTGTTACACTTGCTCACAGAAATATACTTCCCGCTTGTTTATGCATTAGCTCCATGCATACATTTCATCTTTAATTCTGTTGTCATATTCTCCGCCATTTCATGCAGTAATCAGTACCAATCATGACCAAAAGTCTGAAGGTTACATGATCTATTCGCAGCATATGATCAGCCTGGATCCTGACCGATTCGTTTGGATCTGGTTCACAATCGAATTTAACTGAGATCTTGATTATAAAAGCTTACATAGCAAGTCTAATCAAAATCTGATAATAAATATTGCGTTCAGAGTGTTCATGATGATCACTCAAATGCCAAGTGCTGATCTTGTGTGTTACTAGTGTTCAAATGACTTAAGCGCAAAACCATCAGACGCCTGTCATATGAAGAAAATAAGGTTTGTGTGTTTGCAAATGTGTGTATATGTACGTGTTTGCGTAAAGTGTAACTAAAGATGATATTAGTAAAACTAGTTTTAATTTTAATCCATGTGCGTAAGCCCATTTGCTGGAATGATGAAACTGACTGTGATAAATTTGTATAGACCAATAACTTAGTGAGCATGATGTTATGGGTGAAGCTGCTTGGATATGCTATCTGTGGCTAAATTCTGTTCCAAACGTCCAAATACAACATAACTGTTCCAAACGTCCAAATACAACATAACTGGTCATATGATAGTGACTAAATATAACCTTCCACATTAAATTATTTAATTTGACAATATGATGCACTTTTTCATAAATTACTAGGACATTGGGTATTACAACATCTTACAATCTCTCCTTCCCCCAAATGTAAGGACCAGTTGACCTGAAATTATCCATAAGAACACAATAACATGCACATTGGAGATTTAAACAATGAACACAGCACAGGACTGACCCCCCCCCCCCACTGACCCCCCCCCCCCCCCCCACAAAACAACGTCAATTGGAGTACTTTCTGACTTACCCTTCTGTATTATATCTTAGCAGGTTACGGTACATGTTCCGTTTCACGTTTAAAGGTTGTTTATGAAGAAAAGGTTGGGAGTGAGAAACTTTATTCACATTTTAAATTTGTTTATATATTTGCTCACCTACTAAATACTCTTGGTGTTCAGAGGCGATGGGTGGCGTGGTGGTGGTGGTGGTGGGGTCGGTTAATCGGTTACCAATTTTTGTAATAAATTACTTCCAATACTGATCGAACCCTCAACGGTTATCCGGGTAATCGTTACAGCCTTATATTTTACTGTATGCTATTTGTGCTTGATAAAATCTAACTGTTATTTATATTTCTCTCTCTTTTCCTCAGACCAATAATAACTTTTAGGACAGTGTTTTGGTCCCTGTTTGGGCGTGGAGATCCTAACGATGTGGAGCTAGATAACTTCAATCACATATTTACAGAAACTGTCGGCTACTGGATATTTGGTGCCTACAACATTTGCACTGTAATTGTATTGCTTAATATGCTGATCGCCATGATGTCTCGGTCCTTTGAAATTATACAGGTAAGTTTCTAAAATTAAAAAAGAACGGAAAAGAAATCCGGCAATGCCATTTAATTTCAGATATCGACTTGTTACGAATGTACATCAACAGGAAACAAACTGATTCTATATATATTGTTCTGTTGATTTTTTTACCACTTTCAAACAAAATATAGCTTTAAATGCAGGTCAGCGACTTGATTGACAGTGAATAGGTGCAAAATTTGCACCAAAACTTTATGTTTACGTTTATGTAAACACGCTACTCCTGGAGGTTATGGTCACAAAAAAAAGAACAGTTGGAATAAGCACATGGCAGGGAAATGAAGTCTAGACATTACATTTGGAGTGTCTTGTTCTCTACACGCCTCCACAGACAAAAGCATGCCATGTCTCGACTGGAATTTCCTTACAATGATTAAGGCTACAACATTTAAAAAATGTCTAAACATGTACAATAACCGAAAATATGGCATCTTATTGAACCGATTTGAAAATCAGTCTTTTTCCAGCTGACGGTTATTTTTATGTAATCTATTGAAAATGTGCATGTCATGCTTCGCTCAACTAGCAATTGTTTGCTTTGCTGTACGTCTTTTACCTCTTATTATGACAGAGAGCAGTTTGTAAGACATATTTTTCTTGAATATATCTGACAATTTAGGTAGAACATCCTTAGGATCGTTGTGATATTGTTTTGTACTGCTACATATATATATAGATATATATGATGAAAATATCAATAATGCAATCGGACATACTGCCTTCACATGTGCATTGGCTAACACCAGATGTATGACATGCATATTCGTCTACACGGTTACTGATTTTTGATACTTTTACAGGCAGAAAACTAAACACTACACTGTTTGCACGTGTAAACACTGCAGCCTTAATAATGATGCTAATTATGAGAAATTATGTTTATAGAAATAATAAATCTCAGCTTAATCGACTAAGTAGGTAAAGAAAAATTGAAGTCAAATATAGTAATGATAATTAAAGTTTAAAAATCTTTTTCAATAGTCCAACTTCTCTCTCTCCTAAAAGGACAAACTAAAGGTTTCAAACAGCATTTCCATCCACCAGAAGCAACTTACCATACGACTGCGTTATACTTTGTCATATTACTCTTATAATGTAGCTTAGAACATAAATAGATGGAATGATTTAAAATGTATGTTCGAAGTGTGTGTATGTGCCAGAGATTTTCCTACCATTATGGAAGTGGTGCATGGGCCTATGGAATTGAGAAACGCAGTGTTGAAACAAGCTAAACTTGAAATCTTGAAATAGAAGACAAATTAAAGACTATGTGTTTTTTTGTCATTTATTTTATGTTAATAGCTCCAAAATTTCATTTTGTTTAGCTTTTTTTTCTTTCTGGTGTTTGAATACATTGAGAACAATGTTAAGATCTGCATCAGTCAGACTCTCTGATCCTTCTTTGCAACCTCTGGTAAGAGCATACAAATACTCCTGGCTCTAAATGGGTGCAGATATCATTCATCAAACAAAAGACAGTTCTAATATGGATACTGGAAGGAGCACTGCATAGTATATCGGCCGATGGACCCTAGGAAGACAGGTACATATAACCTGATCCCTCTACATTTCTGAGTCTGACCTTGAACATGTGTCTTTTCACATGCCGACACACAACTAGTTATGGACTTAGGGGTAGAAGTAACCACCGAAGATACATGTGGCTCCATGACATGACCGACGTCAACCGATTTATTTGGATGAGAGCTTGCGCTTCCTGTTCTGTATTAACTTCGTAAACAGACTCGGATATCAAAAAGATCTTTTTGGTTTAAAACCTAAAGACTCCAAACTCCTTGACTTAGAGGCCTCTTTCTCTCTAATTTTCTTGCGTCCTATTTTGAATTATGTCACATGAATTTGACATTTCATATATAGAACCTGTGGTTAGTCTTCACACAGGTAATGCCTTAGAGCAGTCTTTAGGGATTGTCGTAAATCGCTTCATCAGAGCGTCAATTATTACCCATTGTCGTTATTTAGATTCACGTCATGGAACTTACCATAAAATAACAGAGAAGAATTGATTTGTTTGTCTGTATATTAATTATAATTCATTTCTCGCGCAAAATGCAAGAACAGACAAAATGTTGCTATTTTACTTGATACTTAAATCTTAGACTTTGCTCACCAAAATTGTGAATTTGCAGGTTCACATTGGGAAACTATGCGCATTTTGTGGATTGGGAATGAGGCAGAAAAAAGATTCAAAAGTCCTCGGTAAATCCCTGTGTGCATTTAGATTTCTATGGCTTCTATTTTTCGTTCTTGATGAATACAAAAGTATACGATGTTTCAGGTACACTAAACTATTCAAGCTTTGTATTTTAAAAGAATGAGACAGTTACTGAAGTGGAAATTTAAATTGTAGCTAATGTGGTCAAACGCCAAGAGGGCTTATGGTATGACCTTTTATCCATCGTCCATAGTCTGTCCGTCCATCAACACTTGTTTGTAAACGCTCTAGTGGCTTTATTTCTGATTAGATACGGTGTATACGCTTATGTCATTAAGACCTCTGAAATTTTTCATTATGTGCGACATCCGTGTGTGCTGATAATGTGATATTGCATCTAATTGGCTGAGTTTGTGAACACAATAGAGGCCATATTTCTTATAAGATTTTGATCGGATTTTGTATGTAAGCCTATATTATGGAGTTCTTGGAATAGTTTGATTATGAGCAATATCTACACATATTAATGAGGTGATCTTGCATCTGATTGGCTGAGCTTGTGAACATTCTGGAGGCATTATTTCTGGTCAGATTTTGATCAGATTTGGTATGTTAACTAATATTATCAATATTTCAGATAGGTTCATTTATTAGAGACATCCACGCAAATGGCTGAGCTTGTGAACACTCTGAAAGCCATATTTATTATCAGATTTTGATTAGACTTGCTATGTAAGCTTTTATAATTAAGATCTCGGATGAGTTCGATTATAAACGGGATCCATACATATCAGTGAGGAAACAGGCTGATCATATGCTGCGAATTGAACATGCAACCTTCAGACTTTTGGTCATGAGTCATATGCCTTAACCACTGAGTGACTGCAGTTCCCTTGGGTGGGCTTTCATTGGTTTCCAAGTTATGACTCAAGGGGCGGCACTGGGGGATTAGGACAGACCAAAGAATCCATAGTAACTGCACAGATTAACTGCCCTTATAATGGCAAGTAAGGTTGGGGCTATGAACTGTTGCTAAGAGATTAGTCAGGGTATACTCCCCAGAGGTAGGGAGAGATCCAGGGGAGAATGCTGGTTGTATAAATGACTTGTCCTCTTTATGCCAAGCACCAGGTTTTTCTTTCCCCTCTACATTTTCAATGAGTGTGTGAATTTGCAGTCACTTGCTGAGTTATGTCATCTACCAGGTAAGCGATATTAGGCCAATTGGACCTCTAGTCTCCTTGGTGTACAATTTACATTTGCTTAAACATATTTGTCACACCATCATTTTCCGTTATGCAAAAATGCTTTCTCTGGATATATTACTCTTAAAATGATATACATCTTCTTCTGTTTACTCCTTATCCTCATCATCATCATTTATCATCGTCATCATGATATACAATGACAATTATTATTATTATTATTGCTGCTGTTGCTGTTGTTCTTCTTGTTGCTGTTTTATGTATTTAGTATATGCGGAGGGCTATAACAGAGAAGGCATATTAATTTTACTGCTCCCTGTCCATAGCTCCGTATGTCAGCACGTCCTGAATACATTTTAGTACGATAGCACAAAACTATCAAACTTAGAGCTTTGAAATTTTACATGCTTAATAACAGACTTTATTAGATTTTCAGGCCATTTTAAAAAATTTTCAAATTATGTTTCCAATTTGAAAAAACCTTTTTGGATTTGTACTTTTTTTGATAAAAACCTTCTCAGCACTATTAGGAAAACACTGCATGAGGTTGACAAATGGAATTTGAAAGGTATAATTGTAGTTAAATGCCATGATTAGATTTTCAAGCCAGTGCAGTAATTGTATATTTTTCTTGTGCACAATTTTTAACCTTTTTGACTTTTTTGACAGAACCTTGTTAGCACGATATATCACAAACACACTTGTGTTAAACAAATGACATGTTTATATGCATGTATGTATGTATATGCAGATCACCTGATTAGATTTTTAAATGATAATAACTATTTTTCAAATTTGTCCACATTTTTAATTGTTTCTGATTTAAGACATGTTTGGTCTGCATTGGAGGGCATATATAAATCTAGTTATTATTATTATTATTATTATTAACAGGAAGAATCAGATACGGAGTGGAAGTTTGCCCGGAGTAAATTATATATGGAATACATCAAAGATGATTCAACCTTGCCTATCCCATTCAATATGATACCAACTCCCAAAACAGTGTACTATATGTTCATGGGCATGTGTGGACGGTGTAAGAAACAAGATCCGGAAGTAGCAGGTCATCCTGGAAGAAGAAAAGACTTTGAAATGTATGCGGTTGCAGGACAGGTGCGTAACAGTTACCTTAAAAGCAGGTGATTGGGGAATACTTGTCAGAAAATTGCAGAGCAGGACGTGATTAGAGTTTCTGTTCTTCCATTTTTTTTCTCAAAAGAACACAAGAAATCTTATCTTACAGCTTATTTCAATAGGGTATTATTTACTTGATATCTGTGCCATTATTTACTTGATATCTGTGCCATTATTTATTTGATATCTGTGCCATTTTTTACTTGATATCTGTTCCAGTATTTACTTGATATCTCTTTCATTATTTACTTGATATCTGTTCCATTATTTACTTGATATCTGTTCCATTATTTACTTGATATCTATTCCATTGTTTACTTGATATATGTGCCATTATTTGCTTGATATCTGTGCTATTATTCAATAACACTATTAATTACATATATCATTCAGAGTACGTGTAATGTTTCTTATCTCTAGAATAGGCTATATGAGAACATTTCCAAACTCTTTTAATACAAGTAGTTTAATGTAGTTTATAAAATGTATCGTTTATACTGTACACACTTGTTGGAACAGAGATGGTTCAGATAAATGTTTATCATACTTTAAAAATACTAACACTATGCAACACACACACACACACACACACACACACACACATATATATATATATATATATATATATATATATATATATATATATATATATATATATATATATATATATATATATATATAAATGCAATAAACTAACAACACACAGTGCAAAACTAGTTTTCAACTAACCTAAGCGCTTTTAACTCTCATCGTGTCTTTTTCAAAAGCAAATACAAAACAGAGACAAGACAAACAATAAACACAAAAAACATTGAAATTACAAACGTTTACATAACTATTTATACGGCAATTACAGATTGAAAATGTTTGATGTGTATATATAACTACTTGATACTATACGATGAAAAAATAACAGTTTTGTTTTCTATATGATGAACACTTAATCACACAAATCACTCCATCTTTGATTATTGCAACGAAATTGTCCTAATCTGACAACTACACAAGATAGCAAAAACATTGAATGTCCACATTTATATTCAACACACGGCACCTTGTGATCTTTTATTCTGGGTCTGAAGAAGTTTTTTTTTTTTAAAATCACAAATTGGTATGAAAAACAATACTCCTGCTATATTGTCATCTTAACCATTAATAGTAAAGTAATGAGATTGTTTGATTATCTACCAATAATATATAGTAAAGTAATGAGATTGTTTGATTATCTACCATTAATATATAGTAAAGTAATGAGATTGTTTGATTATCTACCATTAATATATAGTAAAGTAATGAGATTGTTTGATTATCTACCATTAATATATAGTAAAGTAATGAGATTGTTTGATTATCTACCATTAGGTTACACCGAGCAGTCCAGTGACTCCTCAGGTGCAGAACAGTTGGGATGAGCAGGAAAGGCCAAGCAGGGGAATCAAGCATTTCCAAGAACAACTGCAAACTTCAAACGGCTTTGTCCGAAATGACTCTGATTCTAACCTTTACTCAGAGAAACCAACTTATCAAGCAAGCTATTTTTTCTTTATATCAGAAAACCAATTCTTTAAACCAATGTCTCTTAAACTATAAAGGGATGACTCGGTGAACTGGGAGATAATATAATGAAATGGTCTAGTCTATCAAAAGTCAAGCAGATCGTATCAAGAGGGTTTATGATTGCCAGCGAATTGATACTGGGCTACACATGCTAAACAGTGTTTTTCTAAACTTTAATAAATAATATTAGAGCACACACATCGACCATTTTGGACATTGGCTACATATTGGAACATATTAATTCTGCAAAATATCTTCATGAAATTGAATATAAGATGAAAAACACAAACCAGTCAAAACATATATGAGACTATGAACTGGGGCTTTGAATTCAAGGGAAGTTTTTGTCGGAGGATTGGTTGTTGAAGAGAATATGTATATTTCCAGCAGATGAATATAAGCCTTAACTTCTGAAAGTATGAATCTAAATATACAGTACAGCTCACGTGATTTTTCGGAACCCCACGCATCGCGGTGGGGGTGGAGAGTGAGTGGAGAGGATTAAGAAAAACCCCTCCACCATCACTCCACGCGTCCTGATGGAGTTGTCGCGGAGAATAGCCCTGCACACCACGCTCCCTCGCGGAGTCGCATCCGATCACCACCGCGGAGTGGACGTGGTTTCGATAATATGGGCGTGGTGTACTGTTTATCACCCATGCAAGCAGAGGTTGAGATGAGAGGGGTGGGGGGCACCGATTTATCTACATCGTTATCCCTCTGGGGAGCAATTTGCTAACTTTTTTATACTGAAAAAAACGTAGTAATTCAGTTAATTATAAATATTTCCTTGTTCTAACTAAGATAATGTATGATACATAGTGCCAAATCATATTTTAGATGATGATAATGTAATGGCAATGCCTCGCAAACTGTATTAATACTACATTTTGCGCAATGAATCTAATTTTTTTTTCTTCAATACTATGTCATCAGAATCTAAACATGCATTCATATCCTTATTTCTTTTGCAGTAAACGCAATACAAAATTGTAATGATCATATGAAAGTCAGTGATATTGTACTACCTCAAATGAAAAGAACGATAAACATCAAACAAATTAATAACAAAGCTGCAGTCATACCTGACTGAAGTGAAACAAAATCGCACAAGTTCCGATGGTTATTCCATGCATGAGTAATCATTCACATATTGTACGTTTTTCCCTGACATCCAATCGCTTAAATAAAGCATTATTAAGATTTCACATCGTTATTTTATTTTAAACTGTACTAATTTGCATTAATTACCAAAGTAGCGGTTTTTTTAAAAATCACAAATGGCTGCAAGAGGTCATCCTAGATACATGTAGTTGACACGTGCAAGTAACCTAGCACAAGAGAAGCCATCAGGACTGCTGATATTGACGTGTTAATTTCATGTGCTAACTGTTAACTTAAAGTACATTGATCTGACAAACTTGCGCATCAGATGAAATTAATGTTTAACTTTTTCTTTTCTTTTCGTTTTCCTATTGCATAACACTCAAAAATAAGATGAATAATTTTAGATCATTAACTCTTCTTAGTAAAGCCCCCCCCCCCCACCTCTCTCTCTCTCTCATAAAATATGGAATCCAAATCACTACTGCACAAGTTATCGTAAACTGAAATGTGGAAAAGTTTGCAAGTGGTAAGAAAAGTAATACTGTACTAGACATTGAAGCGTAATAGAGTGGGAAAAAAAGAAACAAATTTTCCCGTCGGTGGTTGCAAACTCACGACCTTGTGCTCCAATATCAAATATGTGTGTGTAACACACACTCTTATCCATTTGGCCAAAGTAACTGTAGCTGTAAAGCAATATACCATATACAGAAATATGCCAAACACCATTCAAAGAAATTAGTTTATTTCTTGTCTCAATAAGCAACCACTCCAAAGTCACAAAGATAAAGCTGCATACATTAATATCTGCGTACAAATAATTATAAGAAATAGATCAATATTACGATTGGGTTACTGACATATCATTTCCATAAGATTTACTATTTTTCTATGATGATAAAAAAAAATCTTTTTTATACTTTCCTCTTACAAAAATGAGCAAATATTAGGAAACATGCTGAGCATCAGATGAAATTAATCTTTAACTTTTTCTTTTCTGTTCGTTTTCCTATTGCATAATACAGAAAAATAAGATGAATAAGTTTAGATCATTAACTCTTCTTAGTAAAGTCCCCCCCCCTCTCTCTCTCTCTCTCATAAAATATGGAATCCAAATCACTACTGCACAAGTTATCGTAAACTGAAGTCTGGAAAAGTGTTTGCAAGTGGTAAGAAACAGAAACACGCTCAATAACCTAAGGCTCTAACAGTCACAAACAGGAAACTGCATTCTTTAATATCTGCGTAAAAATAATTAAAAAAGTATATTTTATTTTTATATTTTTGCCGTAGGAAAATGAGCAAATAATAGGATACACGTGGAAATTAAAATCTCTGAACATCTCAGATTTTAGAATTTTCCATATTATTTTTCATTTCGGTAATAAGCCGAGTTCAGATTAATTACTAACAATTATCAAACTTCCGTTCTTAATGGCGGGACCATAAATGCGGCTATAAAGTACAACGCGCTAAGTCAGATGGCTTCGTGTAATAAAAAAACACGGTTCCCAAGCTGAAACTTACATCATCCTTTGATGCAAACCCTTGTTAATATTTTACAAAAGTGTTCACAACGGTCACTGCCTTGATTTCTGTAGAACATCCGCTGAAGTCAAGTCTTTATTAGGGAGAGACAATTGAATTTTCCAACTGTGGGGGGGGGGGGAGGGAATGCATGAAAACAATTGTCTTTCTCTGATTTTTGTAATGGACGTTAATCCGTTCCATATTTCACTTAAAATAAATAAATACTGTGATGAAAGAACAAAAAATATCCCGGTCGAAAAAAAACAACATATAAACTCCGTATATTAAATGGTCAGTCCCTTACAGCACACATGCAGTCATAATATTCAGCCTCGTGACTCTACTATTACTGCTTAAAGACTAAGCACACGGTTTGCATTTCAGTGTAAATTCAGTGTTTTAGGTTTGTTGTTGTGGGGGGGGGGGGTGAGCAGAAGCGGATTTCAATTTGGATTTTAATTGTCCATATCTCAGAGAATTACTTTCCTTTGGAACAAAATGATAAATTTATTCTGTTTGAGAGGCTCAGCAATGTGTACTTTTCGTCAAGTCAGTGCATAAGTTTGTTCATATTTCTTTGAAATAAATTAAAATCATAAACTTATTGCAAAATAAGTCGATCAACCTTTTATAAACAGTAATGTGTATTGAATATACAAGACTTTTGAAATTATTTTTTTATTGTCCAAATATATGATCGAAATAAAAACGACTGATTCTTCAGATGGTATCCAGTTGTAAATCACTCTTGATGTCTCAGTCTTTCCATAGGTGGTCTTCATTCATTGGCTGTTCAGATGTCAATCAGTAATGTCGACTAGCCCCTCCACGGTGGAGTTTATATCGGCATGCCTGCTGAAACGCGGTGGTGATTCGTAGGTATTTATGCCAATTTATGCCTCCACCGCGGAGTGCTATCGCGGAGCTAGAGTGGAGGGGATTAAGTACCCCACCGCGATGCGTGGGGTTCCGAAAAATCACGTGAGCTGTACTGTATCATTTTATCTAGTATTGTATAAAATAGTTGAAACTAATTTCGAAAGCAACATCCAGTGTTTACATTCAGTGTATATGACAATTTGAAGCAATATAATCTTTAAGTCAAATATTTATATATTTTTCAGCGTGTTATGAAGCGTATCATTAAAAGATATATATTTGACGTTCAACGTGAGAATGACGCCAACGACGGTAAGACATGTATTTGAATTAACCCTAAAGCCCATTTTGTTTCCCATTGACATGCCATAAAATTCAATGTTCTGCCAATTTTGAATGACCAATCCATTATGAGCAGACTCAGTGTTTAAGATATTACCAAACATACAGTGTAATTTTTCAAGATTTTGTTTGCTGGGGGTGTTGTTTAAATTTTTGCCCTGTGCTTCGATAGTTCACAACAAACACATTGGAGGAAGTATCACACAGGTATCACTCACCAAACTGAATGGCATGACGGCAAGATGTGATTGACTGCCACAGGAGGTTAACTTGTCATGACGTGCATGATATAAATGTGCATTCCCAAGCAATAGTGCCAATTTACTCGCACTAAGTAATGGTTACTACTTATTAGCGCCGGTTAATCCATGATACTGGCTGCTTTTATGAACAAACATTTGTGTTGAATGCATATAAAAATAAGGATAGTTATGAAGAAAATATTTAAAATGAGTTTAAAAATCAATAAATTGCACATGCCAGAGTTGATACTTCTGTCAGCTTTAACATTCATAAATTTGTCCTTTATTTTCACATACTATAAATATTAAGATCAATGAAAATGACATGGGTCGATGCCAGTATGACTTTTTCAATTATCACACTACACTTTGATAATGTTGAAGGTGCTAGTCTGCTCTCCAGGATATTAGATAATAACTTTTTTCACATTTTTAAAAATAATTGTTATAGACAACGAGCTAGTAAAAGACGGGAATTATAAAAAAAACTGAGTAAACTTAAGCATTCTTCTACACTCTGCGCCACAGCTGTACTATCTGTGCTAGCTGTCCTGGCTGCAGCAGAGAGTAAGAAGAATGCTGTAGTCTACATCAGTTTTTTTTATATATGGCTAGAACTGCCTATTACAAGCACACTTTTACAAAAACCAATTCATTGCTATTAAGTATTTAAGGTTTTCAAACCAACCTTCTCTCCGTCCATGAAAGCATTATTGTATACGATTCCAATTGATATTAATAGGCATTCCTGGTGTAAATTAGGAAGTGATAGGCTTTCGTTACATAAATTGACAATTCCAATCAATATGATAGGCATCCCTAGTGTAAATTAGGTAGTGATAGGCTTTCATTACATAAATTGACAATTCCAATTGATATGATAGGCATCCCAGGTGTAAATTAGGAAATGATAGGCTTTCATTACATGACCTGAACTGACAATTCCATTCGTAATGATAGGCATCCCTAGTGTAAATTAGGTAGTGATAGACTTTCGTTACATAAATTGACAATTCCAATCAATATGATAGGCATCCCTAGTGTAAATTAGGAAGTGATAGGCTTTCATGACATAAATTGACAATTCCAATCAATATGATAGGCATCTCTGGTGTAAATTAGGTAGTGATAGGCTTTCATGACATAAATTGACAATTCCAATCAATATGATAGGCATCTCTGGTGTAAATTAGGAAGTGATAGGCTTTCATGACATAAATTGACAATTCCAATAATATGATAGGCATCTCTGGTGTAAATTAGGAAGTGATAGGCTTTCATGACATAAATTGACAATTCCAATCAATATGATAGGCATCTCTGGTGTAAATTAGGAAGTGATAGGCTTTCATGACATAAATTGACAATTCCAATCAATATGATAGGCATCTCTGGTGTAAATTAGGAAGTGATAGGCTTTCATGACATAAATTGACAATTCCAATCAATATGATAGGCATCTCTGGTGTAAATTAGGAAGTGATAGGCTTTCATGACATAAATTGACAATTCCAATCAATATGATAGGCATCTCTGGTGTAAATTAGGAAGTGATAGGCTTTCGTTACATAAATTGACAATTCCAATCAAAATGATAGGCATCCCTAGTGTAAATTAGGTAGTGATAGGCTTTCGTTACATAAATTGACAATTCCAATTGATATGATAGGCATCCCAGGTGTAAATTAGGAAATGATAGGCTTTCATTACATGACCTGAACTGACAATTCCATTCGAAATGATAGGCATCTTTAGTGTAAATTAAGAAGTGATAGGTTTTCACTACATATTAACAAACACAACTGTAAATACATCTAAAGGTATGTTTTGTATTTGTGAGACATTACAAATTTACTTCAGATATTTCAAAATTTAGGGACGCATAAAGTTTTAAAACATATAAAGTTAGAAAATCATAGTGATAGGAAGACTTCATTATAATGTGAATAAATTATGGATTACAATTACCCTAATATGAACGAACTATAACAAAGCAGGAAACAATAAGTCAAAATTAGTCATAAACAAATAAGATACTGTTTGCAAAATTATGGACAGTTAATATTTTTTTTTTATTTGTTGAAATACATAGTACGTCTTATCCATTTCCTGCCCAAATTCGTAATTTTTTTTTTATCGATGTCAACTTATGTTGCTTTTTTAAATTACAAATTTTTTAAAATTATTTTTCTTAATTTCAGATTTCGATGAAATCAAGCAAGACATCTCAAGCTTTCGTTTTGAGATGTTGAATCATGTTGCTGTCCGGCAGCAGGAAACAGAAGAGGTCAAGGCTAAATTGGAAAAGGTCAACAACAAAATTGATCGCTTACTAAGTCAAATGTCACAATTTATGGTAAACAATCTCTCGGTAGAGTCTGGCATAACTTCCTCCACCTCGTCCAGTTTGGTGTCGGAGCCTTCGTTTGACAACAGCGGTCAAGAGAGTGCTGAACAAGAAAAAAAGTCAACAGCATCATCTGAACGTAAGAAGAAGCAATTCCTACAGGACATACTAGAGGAAGGAAGACACGTCTCATCAAACTCTGCTAATGACATTGTTAGACATGCTGACAGCGGTCCAGTACTCAAACAGCAGAAAACATTAGATGAAAAAGTTAGTTTAGAAAATGGTGACATTATACATACTTATGACGTGGAGGTTGAAGTTCAGATGCAGCCCTCCATACAGAGGAACGACTCTCATGTACATCTATAATAGTATCATAAAAAGATAGCTCGTTCTGATTATGTGACTTTCTTTATGGATAACTCTTAAACATCTGCAAATGTAACGCATGTTTCAATTAATCGAACGTCAAAATATATGGTGGTAAATGTTTGTTGATTGCAACATCATGACTATCTCTGTGACAAATGTCAAGGCGAATTAAGTTTTACGTTTTTTTCTGATGAAAGTTTTAAAAGTGTCTTCGAATGGGGATACCAGTCATGTGTTTGAGGATTCGAGGACGATAATGGTTTTACTGTCGCAAAGATCAGCTTTACCGTCTAAACTGAAACCACTATTTACAGTCTCAACTCCTTAATTGCAAGACTGCTATCTTTGAACTCCAACTGAACTTTTGAAATATTCTTTAATTTGTCAAATATCACAATATAACAATTTGCTCATTTACATGTTAAAGGGGGGGGGGGGTAAATACAGTTTTTTTGTTGTTTTTTTTTAAGTACTGAGGGTGTGCGGGGGTGTAGTATAGCAATCACCCAGACCGTCCGTCCATCCTTCCTTCCGTCTGACACACAATCTCGTTAGCGCAACAAGTCCCGCAGTTTTTGATGGTTTTCCATGAAACTTGATAAATATTATGGTTGTCACGTGAAGAAGCACATATCAACAAATTGATTGACTGATACAATTTCTTTTAAAGGATGTTGTCACTTTTGACTTGCAACTGAATGCAGTGTATGATAAAATATTGTGACCGCAACTAGTCTCATGTTTCGTAATATATCGCCAGGACATTTGGTCACTGTTATGTCATTAATATGCGCATATCGACAAATCACTTTGCTTCCACAATTTTGTTAGAGTTATTGCTCTTTTGGTCTTGTTGCTTTATGCAGTGTATGACATACTCTCATTACCGCAATTAGTCTGATACTTTTCGATGGATTACCATGAAACTTGGTAAATATTAAGGTCATCAGCTAAAGATTACTGTGCTCCAGCAATTGTTATAAGAGTTATTTCCCATTTCGTCTTACAACTGAATGCAGTGCGTGACAAAAGCTTGTGAACACAACTATTCTTACAAATTAAATGGCTTGCCATGATTTTTGGGAAATGTAATGTCAACTGAATATGCACATTTCCAAAAATCACTATGCCCCTGTGAGTTTTTGAATAGAGTTATTTTCCTTTTTAACTTGGTACCTAATGTAGTGTACTTCAGAAGTTGGTGCACACAACTCGCCTCACAGTTTTCAGTGGATCGCCATGAAACTTTATATATATATATATATATATATATATATATATATATATATATATATATATAATGATCATCATTTCAAACTGCACATATCGACAAATTCCTGTTCTCCAACAACTTTTGCTAGAGTTATTGCTCTTTTTTTTTTGCAGCTAAATGACGGAATCTTGTGAATACTCACTATGAAACTTTGTACATATTATGGTCATCTTCTTAAGATGCACATATCAACAAATCGCTGTGCTACTGTGATTTTTTGTTTGAGTTATTCCTCTTTTTGACTTGGAGCTGGATGCAGTATATGACAAAATATTGTGAACTCAACTAGTCTTACAGTTTTCAGTGGATTGTCATGAAACTTTGTACATGTTATGGTAGCGCTCTACAGTTATTATGTACTTCTGAGACAGGGACCGGTATAAGGTGAAGTTGTTTGCATTAGCAACAAGTACAATGGAGAGAATATTGGCATACCTCTATACTACTTTCATGATAGCTTGATGTTTATCTAAAGCAGACAGCTGATAAAATGGCTGCTCCCATGTGCTCGAAAATTGAGCCTGAACTAGTCTAAAGAACACTAACTTTAGCAGCTATTAAAATAAGGCTTCTCAAAGTGCAATGAATGAATTATAAAATATATAAAAGGTCACAAAAGTTATCGGCTCTTTTTTTAAAAGTTATCTTTGAAGTCCAGGAAGTGAATATGACCAAGCAGCGCTAGCAATTTTTTGAAAGGTGCACATCTCATGTAAGGCCAAGCTGTATACTCTATAACCCAAATTACACACATCAATCATACACCAAACTAAAGGGGATTAAAAGTTATTTTAACAGTACCTACGATATACAAGGTCTGTTTTAATAACCAGGATAACCAGTGAGGAAAGAATTGAAAATAAATTCTATTTCTTTAAAAATCAAATCCTATGCAAAGTGCGAAACTGTAGAGCGGAACCTATGGTCATCATCTGAAGATGCGCATATAGACAAACCACTGTGGTCTCGAAATGTTTGTTAGAATTGCTACCCTTTTTGTCCTGCAGCTGAATGCAGTGTAAGACAGAATATTGTGAACGCAAGTTGTCTTGCACTCTTTATGGATCAGTGTGAATCATTTTGCATTCTATGGTGATCTTCTAAAGATGCACATATTGACAATTCTTGTAAGAATTATTATCCATTTGGACTTCAGCTTGACTCAGTTTTTGGGGATTGCTGTGAAACTTAATACATATTATGGTCATCATTAGAAAATGTGCATGTTGATCAATTATTGTACGCACACTATTTGTAGAGGCGCTATACCCCTTTGTTGTCTATTGACTCTTATCCATCATGGGGTAGGCGTTTGGTGCGGGAGAGGCGGTGGAATATTTTCGCGAGCAATTGGCTCACCATTCCTCTAGGTGTTTTTTTAAAAATATAATTCATATTGCCTCACCTTTCTACCTCTAAATCCACACAAGATCATGATATCAATCTAAGATTGCAAAATTATGGGGAAAGATTCGATATGAACTAATCATTTCTAATAATTGTTGGGAACACATTCAGTTTGTTTGAAACCCATTCATAAGACCTGTCTTTCTTTGACATGCTAGCTGATTTAAAGAATATAGGTGTCATTTTTAGCATTTAAAGAGTTAGAGCTAGTAGGTGGTACAGGGAATACGAATAATATGAGAGAGAGAGAGAGAGAGAGAGAGAGGGAGAGAGAGAGAGAGAGGGAGAGAGAGAGAGTTGTGTATAGAGCATGTACAATTGCTCCCTTTGAAAGGCTCTTCTTTGGTCAGTAATACCTGCTATTAAAATAAATGTATGTGTAAAGTATGTATGTGTCTGTGACAACATGCGCCTCTATAAGCCGAAGTTCTCAGTGGAATCCAGAATGAGTCTTACAGTAACCCGTGAGTGATTTTTATATCCTTTTTTTATTTTGTGTATGATACTATGTCATAGTTTTAATGTATGCCCCGTCATTTATAGTTTTATTATAGTATGTACTTAATTTACATGCGTATTGACTTTTTTTGTAAATATTTTCCAGATGAAATTATTAATGCGCACAGATATCGCACAAAAAGAAAATGGTATAAATTCTAATATAGCTTGATGTTTACAGTTTGCAAGTTTTTAAAACCATATAGATTATTTAGAGCTAGAGTTTTAGTAGAATTATTTCCTTCCTATTTTACATTGCCAGCTTCTTGTGAATTGCATCAATGCATATAAGTATTACAGCAAGTAATCTCAGCATATATTATAAGATTTCTTTATGTCACAAAGAGCTGAAGTTTAAACTTCACTTTTATGACGTTAATTGTACAACAAAGTGTAAATATTTAAATAGTGTTTTCTCCACAGCCAAGTTATTGACATGAGGTGATCGTTAAGTGGAAGAAATCGGAGAACCTTGATGAAATAAGTGACCTGGGAAAGGCAACCATTTGTCCTTGGATGTGTTGGAAGCGGGAATAGGCAAGGGTTACGTGAGATGTCTTTTTTCCTGAGTCGTAGGACACACTGTAAAAACCATCTCTAAATGCCTGGCATTCAACCATTTTCTGCTCAAGAAAAACGACTTTTCTTAGAACACGTTATGGTAGAGCATAATTTACATATTCAAAGGTGGAAAGTGGTGAGTGTTCAAAGATTGCAGTGGATTTAAAATGCAGTGTTGTGTTTTGAAAATAAAACAAACGGCTGAGGTACTTTTTGAAATGTTCTCAACCATTTATCTCGTACTTATGTTTCAATGTATCCAATACTCTTTCTTTCTTTACTTTGTTAAGTTTTTGAAATGGATGAAACACAAATGACATGCCATTCTCAGTAAAATATGATTCGAATTTTATTGTTATATCAGATTTTGTTTGATTTGGATATATTGTATCGCAATAAACACATAGCAAAGCGATCTGACCAATTGACCTTATCGGCATCCAGAGTAAAATAAACTGTTAGACAAAATGATGTCATTTTCGTTTGTATCGTCTACAACAGACAGGCATAATCAGCGATTTAAACATTCCAATAAATAGATCGATTGATGTTATTTATTGTTAAAATATTATTCAAACCTTTACACGACAGAAAAATATCACCGAAAAATGTATTTCCCAAAATAATAAAGGATGTAAGATGAAGCTGACATGAAGTTGGATCGAGTGCAGGCACAAAGACATTCCTCACTAACATTTTGTAAAAAATACATAAAGTATATCAAATTGTCTCAGGGTCAGATTCAGCTGAGGAGTACCACGGGATAAAATACACTGGGACGGGGACCAGGAAAAACCTAGTGTTTTGACGACGGTGTTTGAACTGTGATATGATAGCTTACGAAGAACCGTTGGACTTTTCGATATTTTGCCTATTTTCATTTAAATTGAGCTTTGTGTATGTTTGCGGTGTAGAGTTTTTGCTATTTTCGAAGGATCTTTTTTGTAGATCTAGGTTTAAGTTAAACTCTTATGAATTATAATGGTAAATGAAACTGAATATATCAAAATGTAAAAGTTTGGATCAGCCGTTTCTTTCCACCACGCACACAAACACACAAACATGCACACATGCCAGCAATAATACATATTTCTGATAATTACTGTTAATGCTATTTAAGGGGACCCTGAGTAAATGTGCATGCAATGTACTCATTTCAGGTGTTGTGGCTGATGTACATTATTTCCATTTTGTCTTCCAAATATTTTGTACCCATGATGCTTTACAAATTTCCGATAAGGTCGATTATTGTCTATGCCTTATGCACATATTTCCACAGTCTAAGGAAGCTGACGGATATTAATGTCCATTTCACTCTTAAAAGCTTTCTACGTTAAAATTTCTACTCTTAAGATCATTTTATTCTCTTTTTGTTTTTCTTACAATTTTCTTCAAATCGAATTTTAAATTTTCTTGCAATCGACACTCTGTCAATTTGGAATTGTCGAAAAAAGTATATATCAAAGACAAACGTTTAAAAAATAAATATTTATTTTAAATTGTTCACCCACGAACCCTTTTTTTATTTTTTGAGAAGTTTATTTGTGGAACTCATCAACATTTCCTCAGATATAAAACATAATACATGTAGTGGTAATTCAGGATATTACGAATGCCTACGACAAATTAATTCTTGGCCAGTAAAAAATTAGAGAGATATTTGAAAAATCTCAATCAAGAAGAATTGTTGACTTTTGTGACATTGGGGCTTGGTACCCAGTGACATGTTTCATAACATCATAATAATTGAGTTGCCAGGAGACAATTCATTTCTACCGAAACTAAGTTAAATCCGCTACTTTTTGATTATGAATCACAAGTGCTGAAAATGGCGTCAAACCCACAAAAACAAACCTTGAATATGAATCGTCTTGCGCTTAATCTGCCATAGAATTTACCAGAACAGTTACTTGGTCTGTTGCTAAATGGATGCAGTCTCAAAAATATCACGCGGAAACATGATTTGATGAACACAAGTAATGACAGATGTAGCTATCGTTTCAAATTTTCTCCGTTTTATTCTCCATAAATTCTATATTGAATCGGAAAGAAGTGTGTGATGATAAGAACTTTTAATTTGTCCAAAACTGCCTAAAGAAGTATGAGGTAATTTAGGTACCAGAAATAAACAAAACTACATACGTGTTTTTGTTGAGTCAGCGGAAAGAAAGAATTTGATTGGGTTAGCAATACATCGATGCCTTCAGGCAGAGATTTATTCATATGCCATATTAAACAAGTTCTTCCCCCGACTCAGAACAAAACACGAATGCAGGCTTATAATTATTACATAGGCCCTCTTTTACACTTTGCATACATTGTTTTGAGATATAATGTGCGAATGGATATGAAAACAAGATGGGATTTGTAGTAGCTAAATTCGGTGCATCAAAGATATCTACGCGAGAATGTCGGTGAAAACATTTAAACGATTTCAGTCAGGGTGTGCGATACGGAAATAAGGATTGATTATCTCTTTGGAACGCCAGATCAAACATGTAAGATAAATAAGTATGTTATAAATATATGGAGGTGTTTTGTTCCGAGTCGGCGGAAAGGTCGAGTTTGGTGTGACGTAGGATACGTCGAGGCCGTCTGGCCAAGATGTTGACATTCAACAAATCAAATAAGTTCTTTCCGCCAACTCGGAAAAAAAAACACAAATGGAGTTTTGTGTTTATTACATTCAGCTTTTTCCTTTCCAATGGAGTTTTGTGTTTATTACATTCAGCTTTTTCCTTTCCAATGGAGTTTTGTGTTTATTACATTCAGCTTTTTCCTTTCCAATGGAGTTTTGTGTTTATTACATTCATCTTTTTCCTTTCCAAATATCTTTAGCTCTACAGTGTGAATGGGATTCAAAGTAAATTGGAATTTATTACAGTTCATTTCGGTGCATCGAAGAATATCGGTGCGCGGACGTCATGTTTCCTTTTCGGGTGTGTGATACGGAAATACAGATAGAACACACGCATCCAACACAATACTGACAATGTACGGAAATATAGATAGAACACACGCATCCAACACAATACTGACAATGCAAATTTAAATGGGTATGTAATACAGTATTTTTGAACCGAATGTTACATAAGTTTAAATTTTTTCTTGAGAAAAGGTTTTTCTTTGACGACAAATTGGCATTGAGACCAGATAGTTATATACATGTGTATCTCACCCTTAGGAAACCTGTAAATTGTAGTTTGTAAAAAGTGAGAATTTATCAAATTTATCAAATGGCTGTATGGTTCCAAATTCAGTAACATGTCCTCAGATTCAATATTTGTCTGAACTTCATTATTCACATCAGTATAAATGCTGCGACATATCGCTCAAACAATTTGTTCGCATAAATACCGTTGATTCCTATTCTTGTATGCTTTCCTCAACAAATAAGAAGACTTCTCATTCGACATTTGGTCAGGAAATAAGTCAAGATTCAAATTGGTCCTTCGGTAGATTAGACTATTTAAAAATGCAAGTAGATAGATACCATCAAAGAAGAGGAAAATTATATGTAAAATTGCCGAATGCATGTCATGACGTTAAAAAAAAAGAAAGCATAAGTTTCTTCAGTGCCGTAGAATCTATGTTAAAGCCACTAAGATATCATCGAATACAGACCCTCCAACTCTAACCTTGACAGGTATAAGCATTGATTTCATAGATGCCCAATCAAAATAGATGACATCGATGAGCTCGAAAATGAATTCAACGCATGAATGACTGTTTCCAAAATTGTAGACAGACACATACAAGCAGTTAGACTGACATAAAATAAAGTAAAATTCATGCGGATATGTTCATTACATTTGATGGAAGCAAATATTATTTTGGAATAAAGGTGTGTTCTGCATTGGAATCGTCTCAAATAAAGAAACAGGCAAACAATTTATTGTGCAAGAAGTGTTTAAATCACTTTAACTCTCGATATTCAATGCACGAATACCAAATAATATGAAATAAAGAAGATAAATCAATATGCTTAATATATAAAGAGGGTTATGTTGTGAAATTAAAGAACTACCATCATCCGTTAAATGTTCCGTATGTTTTATATTTTGATTTCGAAAGTATCATGAAATCAATGTACACCTACAAATAAGACTCCCAAAAATAATGGACAATACAAGACTCTAGTAAATAATGGACAATAGAAGACTCTAATAAATAATGGACAATAGAAGACTCTAGAAAATAAATGAACAATACAAGACTCTAATAAATAATGGACAATAGAAGACTCTAATAAATAATGGACAATAGAAGACTAGTAAATAATGGACAATAGAATAATAAATAATGGACAATACAATACTCTAATAAATAATGGACAATAGAAGACTCTAGTAAATAATGGACAATACAAGACTCGAGTAAATAATGGACAATAGATGACTCTAATAAATAATGGACAATACAAGACTCTACTAAATAATGGACAATACAAACAGCCAAAGACATGACATCTCGATCATGTCTTCACATACAAAATACAAACAGCCAAAGCTATGACATCTGGATAATGTCTTCACATCAAAAATAAAAACGGCCAAAGATATGACATCTGGATCATGTCTTCACATCAAATCTAATAAATAATGGACAATACAAACAGCCAAAGATATGACACCTGGATAATGTCTTCATATAAAATCCTACAAACAAGACTCTAATAAATAATGGACAATACCAACAGCCAAAGACATGACATCCGGATCGTGTTTTCACATCAAATCCTACAAAAAGACTCTAATAAATAATGGACAATACCAACAGCCAAAGATATGACATCTGGATCATGTCTTCACATCAAATCCCAAACAAGAGGATCTATAGCATACTGAAGAAAATATTGCATTGACAAGTTTGATAAGTTTTAGGAGCATTTGCAAAAAAAAAACAAAAAAAAAAAACATGCATAAACTGTGTGATAAGAACTTCGACAAATAAACGCCGTTGAAATGTTAAATGTTAAGAAGATAAGAAACGATTTTATTCCACAAACAAAATAAGCGGATTTAACTGGTAAGTACAGCAATCCTGCACATAATGAGTGTCGTTTGAATTACAGACATCCAGGTTATGTACCACTAGTGCCCATAATTTATATTTTGTCGGGCGATGATTCTCATCTGTATATCAAGACATTGATGACAAACGATCCAGATCAAACAGTGCCAATACAATACCAAATAATGATTAAAATGCATTTGGTTTAGTAAGGATTTCACAGTCGTTTGATTTGAAAAGAATGGTAAAATATTTGTTGTTTGGAAAAACAAGCAGATTCCTAGATAGTTTCCGGTTCATGCGCCAATCGTTAGAACAACCTGTAAAGAATCAATCTCAATAATGACAAATTAACACAAAATATGAAAAATTTAACAAATGGGACTCAAATATTTTATAAAAGACATTTACCCGTACAAGTAAACGTGTGATTTTATTAGGTTTGATAAAACGAAATTATCATGTATCGAGAAAGTTTAATCCAGTCTCGGGGATATCAAATGAGAATTACCTGTATGTCAAAGAAGTCATGAAAGTCCTAGGTGACGTACATGACTAATATATGAACCAAGATATTTCAATGCTGTGCGATATTTTTGAAGAGTTAGCAATATCTGTGTTTAAAACTATAAACTATATCTTGCACATTATTACAGTGTACTGTGACTAGCCCACGATACTAGCCTAAAGTGAATAGGATTAGTGCTCGAGTTGCTAACTAATGTTGGGATATTCCTGATGATAAAAATAGAAAGTAGAGCAGGAATTAACGCCATACCGGGTAAATACGATAATGTAAATCAACAGTACTATAGTGATGATGAAGTAAGTTAGATATGATGAAAAATAATATATCAAGGTCAAAGTTATTCATTATGCACATGTTAGCACAACCTTTATGATTAGGCTATGAGCCAATTCATTCCTTTCAAGAACTTTGGATTTCTTTCAAATACATTATTTAAACGTCAGATAAAAGTTATGTGCTAGTATCGAAAACTGTATTGGTTTCTTTCTCTATTGTAAAAGAGGTAATTGTGATCCATTATTTGTTTGTATGTAATCAAACATTATCCCATATTGAATGATTTTGGTTACATTTCTGACAGTTCTTTGTGTTAAATGATTTTTAGATATGTGGAAATCATACTTGGAAAACATCTTGTCCAGGAAGAAGGGTCCGCTTAGGGTTTGATCACCGTATTTGAGTTTCACTAAACTGGCAAATAACGTAAATACCTCCACAACCAGAGCAACATTATTTATAATAGTTTCATTACTTAACTTGTTTAGTTTCTAGCACACCAATGTGAAGTCCTTTATGCTATATTAATCTTGTAGCGTTTTACAAATGTAGTTAAAGTCAATATCGGTCTATTTTGGGGTATTCCTTTGCATCACATCTGTAATATTCTTCATTATTTCATGCGGACATTGTTTGGATAATACACGTCTCATTATATTTCTCACGTGTATCTGAAATTGTTTTGACTTGTGACGTTTTTCAGATGTCTTAAAGCTTTCGTCTTCGTTCAGGCTGGTAATCATTTCAAGCCACATATCACACACTTTTTTATGGATTCTTGCTCAACTACACCATCTTTTCATGTTACATCTGTCACACTCACCAAAATTATCACCATCTGAAATTTCAAAATATAATTTATCTTCCATTAATTTGAATTGGAACCATTTAAAATAGTGAACTTTTTACCCGAGCATCTAAAACAAATATACGGTTACGACTCTATGGCCTAAATTATGTAACAGAAAGAAAGTGAAACCAACAAAATCAAGTAAAATCAACAAGCAATTTATATCTAGACAATATAGCGAAAATTCAAAAGACACTTACAATAACGTCAATTAAAGTCCAAATAATCCTAAGTGTCCTAATCACAAGTCCAACTATATATAATGTTCCGAATGAATTCCAGTAGCTTTGAATGTCCTGATGTACCACAAGTCTTGAATGTCCTGATGTTCCAGAATGATGTAATCCAGAATGTATATGAATGAGTTCATATATATCCCAAAATCATGTATTAATCCAATCTTTATTGAGCATTTGTATATTTCCATAGATTATTGTAAATAAATAATTCCTCTCAAATTATATATGATTTCAACAACACAACTAAAATAGATTCCTTACAGACGGGTCTTTTAGAACCGAAATTCTAGAATAGGAATGAATTTGTTTGTCAAAATATGTATATAAATACACATGTCGCATCACAATATGAGTAATTCTAATGGGAACAATTCTGGCCTACCTGACAAGTCTCACATCAGAATAAGAGTGATTTTTATGGGAAATTACTTTGTTTACCAGACTTTTGTTACAACAAGACATGGAAATAACAGTCCAGCTGCTAACAAAACAAGCCTTGAACTGAAAGGCTATGTAAACATCTTGTTTACAAAATGATCATAATCTGACTAAAGTACAACTTACAAACATGGACACATATTATAAATTCAATATACATAGCAATACATTTTGTGATCCTTTACATTTAATTTTCTTCACATCTGCAGGTGTGTATCTTGCTGAACGTTAGCTAATTTAGCTAATTTATAACACTTACCATGTAATCTACTAGCATGTGTACTCTCTAAACCAGACCAGATACAACGTTGATTCATGTAAAAATTGTCAACACTTATATTTCTGAGCTTTCAGTATTTTTGCTTCTCGTCAAAGACATATCGTTAGACTTAGACACATTGTAGCCTCAATGTGTGGCCTTGACAATATACAGGATAATCCTTGCATACTCATCATATTTCTATAACATTCGTTAAAATTGTACAGCTGCCACATCCATAATTTGCTCTTTAGTGATGCAGACGTAGATGAAAGGAATTCTTCTCATCTATTTATCATTAACGGATTCATCTATTAAATCTAAAGTAATTGTATCGTCTATTAAATCTAAAGCAAATTGTATCGTAAAGGTTCTCAATGTTAGTTTCCAAGTTCTTTCAGATCAGACGTTTTTACCAGTGTAATGGTAAATCTCAAATCCTGAGAAAGAACAGAAGAATATAATCGACAATGATCTGTTAGTATATTGAAGTCAAGTGGTATTATAAACGTTTTACCATGTGCTGTAACTGTACAGCTTCTCTACCAGTGTATTATGCTCTACCCACTTCCGTTCTTATGCATTTACCATACGTTTTAATCCTTGCTATTCAATAGCTACACAACTAGCAAAGTTTTGAGAAACTTGTAACTAAAGTGAAAGAACAATAGTATCAGGATTAGTAGAAGAATAGAGAGCAAAAATATCATCCAAATCATTCAATATCTGAGTGATGAACTCTTGTTCTCACAGTCCTTCTTTCGTGTAATCGAGTGTCTTTCATCCGTTTTCGTTGAACTTTGCAGTTGTTATTTGCATATCGTCTATGATTTTCTTGTCTAATTAGTTTCTAATAATTTACACTGTTAGAATCAAATGAATGATACTGATAATTACTCCATGTGAATGCATGGGTATTAACTAGTGCACCATCAATGATAACTGCTGCTGTTGCCATTGTTGTGTTTAATGGAAACAAATTTAATACTGCTTCCAGGTTTGATTGTACATGAACCATCTTCAAAGGATTAATTCAGAACATTCATTCAAATTAATGTAACAAATATTGTATTCTTCTGTAGAACATGTACGTCCTTTGTTTATACTGTAGAGATTAGATTATTTATTTGAATCCACAGGATAATGTATAACTTGTTTGGTTTAAAAAAAACCATAAACGTTATCGAATTCAGTAGCTCTTTGACTTTTGAATCCTAACAATCTAGAGATGTGGTTGGTAATGTTCACGTTGTAATTATTGCTTAGAATGACAATTTCGAATTATTGCTTAGAACTTTAGAATAATTTTTCAAGCACTTAATATAAATATTTTCTTCTATTTCGTTATTTGCTGTTACACGTTCTTTGATTTTATTCAAATACATTTCAAAGTTAGAGAAACTGTCAGGAATTAAACATTCTTTGTTTCATTCTTGGTGTTGATTAACACAAATGTTATTCTTGAGTTTATTTTAAATATTGTAATACCCTAGCACGAAATCTATTATCAGCAATGGAATGAATAGTTAACATTTCAGTCGCATTTGTAAGCTTCTTCAAATCACTTTCACTTTGTCTTTAAAATTTTTCCCCCACTAAAAAGATTTTTTTTTTTAGCTCTTCAATATTGTGACTTTTTTGTTGTTTATTTTGTCCCTGAACTTTCTTGCTCCTTGCATGTGCTGTACTCGGTAACTATCAAATTGATTAATTTCATTATCGCTTAGGTCCCTACTCACCGTACCACTACTGTTTAAATTACTGATAGACGAGGTCACCAATTCATCATGTTTTGAAACTTTGCTGTATTATAACTTTTACTTGAAAATTTTAGCTACAAACATAAGTATAGTTGGCCCATATCCTCGGACAGCCAGAATGATGATAAATCTTGTAGCTATTTCAGTAACTATTATACCTGCACTTGCTACACACGTCCCACGGGAAACGGTCGCCGTGTTAATCTCTAATCTTTTCAACGTTTCATACGTTACTTCGTATTTCTTTCTAACACCTCTGTAACGTTTGAACTCTTTAACCAAATCATAAACAATTTCATTGATTTGTTTTTGCAAACTGAAATTAATATCATTGTCTCTAGACGGTGTAGGAATCAAGGGTGGAGTGCATAGTATTTTTTCTCCCTTTAATATATAGTAAATAACTTAGATTTAGGATTTGAATAGGTGTATTAGACTTTAATTTTTGTGTTTAATTTAAGTTTTCTTTGGTTTCATTTTCAACATTGAAATCTAATTCTCTTAGATCTACTAATTCTTATTTTGTGACTTAAGTTATTTAATTACTTAGTTATTTTGTCTGGAAGGGACAAATGTAATATAAAGCCATACATTACAATCTGACGCAATAGAATTGGAATAATACACTTTATGATTTCTTCAGTATCCATGTTATTTGGCTCTCCTATTGTAAACCTCTACATCTTCTTCAAAAGTATGCGGTAATCAACTGTAAAAGCAGGGTTAACAGTGTTACTTGTGTTGTTTGTCTCACTTACCATTTATTACCGTAAAAATTCACAACATTTATGGAATTGGGTTTGGCTGTTGTTTTTGTATGGTCACTAATTTAACTATTTGTCCTTTAACATAACTTGAAACAGAGCTAACTTTGTTGTACATAAGCGCAAAACCTAACCAGCAATACATTTGGTTTTTAAAACTTGTTTTAGCTTGACATTCTACGTGAGTTTCAGGCAATCTTGATTTATTTTGTTCCTTTCTTAACTTCTCTGCTTTGGCTCTTTTAAAATTGTGTGAACGTTTCTCTTCTTGTCTACCATGTGCATCTCTACTTGTATTATTATATGTTGTGAATTTACGTTGTCAACCTTTGATTGTTGTTTGGTTTTCCTTTTGTTATCTTCCACTTTTTTGCAACAAAATATAATACTATTTGTCGGATATTTGCAAATTAACCTACACTCTCTTTCAAGCAATCTTCTTCTAAAATTTGTCTGGTTTTAAGTTTCAAGTTAGCCCATATCATCTTGCAATTATATTCTAACAAGAAATGGTAAAATATGATAAGTGAAAACCGTACGAAAAACGGAGTGGTAAAATAAAAATAACGGATACTAAGAGATAATCAAAATGCAAATTACAAAAACTCATAACTGAGTTTCACCAAGGTATTGTAACTACGAACATTTTAGAAAAGAATACTACAAAAAGTGTAAAAAAAAAAAAAAAAAAGAGCGCAGTAATAAAAAAGTACCATGATGATCACATGATAAGAGTTAGAATTTAACTGATATTAGATACAACCTTCAAAATACCCGGTGTTAAATCTGTTGACTTCGGCAGAGAAAACTTTTTCACGGATCGAATGGACGATACATAAAGGCCAGTGATAAAAGCTTTAGAAAAGGAAATGTCATAAAAAAGAGATATTATAACACAATAGAAAGGACGAAGTTTTCAAAACTGTACACCTTATTCTTGGGGACACTTTGGATAAAATCCTTCAGTATTTTGTATCTCTTCGTTTGTTTACCCTAAACACTTAACTACTTAATAGACAGACACTCCAGTAATAACAACATTTACTGAAATTCTTGCAAAAGATATAAATGCATCGATTTCAAAGCATTTAGTACACAGTTCCTTAGCATTGATTTCTGTGTTTTTGTTTCCTGTTTTTGGTTTTTTAAATTAATCTGTTTTAATGTTATCAACTTAACACTTAAGGCAAATGGAGGTAAATAATAAAAGTCAAGAAATATCTTATTCTGTTGTAATCTTCCTTCAACCCCGTCTGTTATTCATTCAGATCACAAATTAGTAGAAATTTAGCAATCAAAGATGTTAATGCTAAAGTAATATAATCTTAGAATGACTTCGATATTTTATCTGACCTTGCATTGCAAAAGATTCCATAGGTTTTCTTTTTTTCTTTTTCATTCATTTTTCCAAACTGTTCGTCAGTTAAAATGTTGCAGTAATTGTTGTAGCTTTTATTTGCTATACTAATTTTCAATTCTTGTTTGCATATTATTCTTCAATTTCAGAGCATGTAAAGTTACTGCTATTTTGATTCTTTGTGAAACCTAATTCTTTTTCAAGCTGTTTTTAATCCATTTAAAATAGAATGAAAATCTCCGAAGGCGGAGGAGACAGTTTTGACTATGCATCACAAACCATGAGAACACAATGAAGATGATTACGTAGAGCAAATATTATAAGATAATTGTTGTTAAAACATTGCTTAAAATCTATTTTAATACAAATAATAGATAATATGAAATAGTTTAACATCACTGAAAATTGAGGAGAAAAACTTGCGTTACTGTAATGTAGAAGGAAAATCAGTACAAATTTTTAGAAAGGGTAGTTCAAATAAAATATTGGTACCTAATTATATAGCTACCAAACGTGGAAGTAACTTCCCGAAGTTACTGAGCTGGACGCAAAAAGGAAATAAATGGATAAAGCCAAATGCTAAATGCTAGACAGAACTTGACAAAAACCATTAAAGCCTAAACATTGAATTCCCAAGAGCGAGATGCATTTGATGAAAAAGGCTTGATTATTACAAATTAATTCACTAGTGGATTCAGACAAAGTACTGCTGTGAATAAAGTAATTTGTAAACCAGACGAGGCTTTCAGTAAAATGTCTCCCAGTGATAAATCTGTTAATCAAGAAGAAAACAGTATTCAAAGATAATTTATCCACAATAACAAAGACATCGGAGTATATAACAATGCTGTTGATATTACTGCATCAACTATATAAGCTTGCAAAATGGATCTGGAACATTATGACCAAGAGATAAAAAGACTTGAATCCAATTATGGTGAAAATATATAACAAAGTGATTTAGAAAACTTAACATTATATGGCCAGAACTAGTTGGAAATATAGACATTTTGAAAAATATTTACAAATTCAACAAAGAAAAAAGAAATGATAGAAAGTAAACTTCCTATTGGCGAAAGACTTCAACTATTTTTCAGCGAGAAAGGTGTAACAATTGTCACAGCTTTAGGTTTGACTATATCAACTGTTGCTGAGTCTATAACAAATCTGATAAAAGCTTAAGCAGTGGGTGGTGGAGGAATAAATGCTGATGGCAGTGGCGCTGGAAAAGGTAACACAAAGTCATTTGTAGACAAGGTCAAGCAATATGTGCAAAATGCTGCCACATATATATTCGAGCAGCAGCATTGTCTGGTATCATCAGCAGTTTTATAAGCTGGTTGATCATGGCTGCTGGACAGGTTGTGACATTTTTAGATGATATTTTTTCTTCTTCTAACTTTTGTTATTCTGTTGTTTACCAGTTTTATCAGAGTTATAGACATGGCAACGAGGAGAATCAAAATTTCCCAACCAATTTCAAAAAGTAAACTAAGCCTGCAATCAATAGTATCAATATAAATATTTGTTTGTTTGTTTAGTAATCCTTGTCTTTTGAATCACGATCATTTGCTTTTGCAAGACTGCCACCTGTTTATCCTACTTCTCTATGTAGTCCTTACTCGCCTTTTCTTCTTCGATTCTGTTGTCAGTCTTTTGACGAATTGTTATAGACTGTTTTGCAGCTGCTGGAATGATATTTTTACCACGTCAGTATTTATAGCAGTGCTGAATGTTTATTTAATGCTACCTGATGACTTTTTTAAGTTGTTGCTGTAAACAACAATACTACCGGTATTCATCACTAAATCACTTAGGAAAAACGTATACCTACACCATTGAATCTGAATATATTATTGAAGTTTTATCACGATGTTTTCATCTGAATCATAACCTTGCTCGCCTAAAATTAATTTTAACACTGTCATGAACAATTAAAACAGGCTATGTAATGAGTGTCCTACTAAAATACATATCACATAAGAGTTGCTGATTTGTTTCAATCTCACTATTCCTTCTGCTGTCAGACGAATGCTATCTTGCGCAAAGAAATTAGTCCATCTAATGTTTTCATCGCTTGTTACCAATGAGTTAACTTCAGTCGGAAGTTTTCTTCAGTATCTGCTTCATAATTGTAATGACGTCCAAATACTTGTAATTCATCAGTGTTGGCTCTCCAAAAACCTAATGGACCGTTTTGTATATTCTCAGGAATATTATCAATGCAATATGTATTTGTCTATGAGCGCTTATCAAGTCATCCTTTGCTGGAATGTTAACGTTATTACGTATTATGTTAAATTATTTAAACCTATGTTGTTGTTTGTTGCAATATATATTAAGCATTCAGACAACAGTTTTCGTATTTGAAAGTACACGTGAAACCTGTATATCGATTTTACTACCTCTGGTACACTTTAAACCGTTAAATGCCAAAAAAGATATTCTGCATTTAGGTGTTGCCATCCATTCTGCCCAGTTTTATTGATTTTGACAAATTTGATGCCACATTGTGCTAGTTATCTGACGATTCATCAATTTCAAAGTTAAAGAAAAGTCACCAAAAATGTTTAACTGTCTGTATGTGAAATAGTTGTGGTTGGTGTAACACATTGTTATCTTTAAATATTTGTGCAATATCTTGGATAACCGGGCCGTTAAAGTGAATTGCATGACAATGATAAGATGCGCTGCAAATTAATTTTTAAATCGTAGTTCCATTATTTTATTCTCATAAATGTTCATATATCAACTAAATTATATATTATAACACATTTTCCATCATTGTGAGTAATTGTTTCTTTGGTTGCTTGGAAACTATGATTTAGATACATGAGTTAGAGTTAAAAGAAGTAAGATGCCTTATGGTATCCAGACGATTTATTTCTGTTGAAAATCGTTATAATTTCGTGATCGGTGCCTCCTGATTTTTGATGGCACATATTCAGCTAACAAAGCTATTCACGAACATGAAGAGGTTGCTTGGCCAGAAATAATAAGTAGTGATTATAATTTCTCTTGATTTCAGCTTCTTCATACAGAAATTATTCCCTCTATTCTTTACTCCACTGCAACAAACAATTACGAGCCTAAACTAATTAAGTTAATACCTTCTCTGTGGGCCCAAAGAACAAGTCACTAGATTTTTGTCAAAAATGCGGCCATCAGTATACTGATCTACTTCAACATGTTGTCATATCTTGCTTTTGTACGAGGAAGGTCGCCAATGATTTCACTGGAACATATTCGATCAGTTTGGCCTAGCCCTACACATGGAGCCCAGACAAAGTAATGATAAGTTTCAGCTGCTGAAACTACTCGGCCTTACCCCCGACAGTCCCTCGGATGAAACTTAGCTTTACCGATTTTGCATTAGTTCATTCCAGTTCATATCTAGCATATATTGTTCCTTACCCTAAGGGCTATTGGTAATGCACAATTCAGTACAGGTGGGTGGGAAATGGTATTCTGATTGTGAAGAAATGGCTAAACATTATGGTAATAGTTATGTCCCATTTCTTTCAGTTAAGTATCCTGTAACATTTAGCAGTGAGTGTGTGAAAGAATAACTTATAATACAAAATATTCCATACCTCTTTGTCCAAAGACTTTGATGCAGTGTACAGCAATATGGAGTATGTATGCAGTGAAAAAGAAATGTCACTAACACTTATGAATAAGCCATTTAGTGGCAAGGAGAAGTGGATTCTGTATAAAACTTGCAGAAACTGAACATGAGTTGTTGTTTCTGCACATACTGTTTGCAAATATAATGGAGTTTTGTCAGTCCTGAACAACCTTGACAGTAGTTCCAAAAATAAGGTCATAAGCAGAATTTTATCGATGAAGACAATGACACAATTGTACATTTATTTTGATAATAGTATTAATGACACTTTCATATTCTCCGTTCACATGACTTTCTATATTTACACGTGACTTATTCGACACGCCTTAGAATCCACTGTAGAAAAGCACATGGATATATACATGTGTACATGTCATATTCACCGTCACTAAGCATGTTGCGCTACACTTAGTTTAAAATTCACAAGTATTGACAATCGTAACATCCAACAGAATTGAACGAAGTACCTTCTTCTAAAGCATACAACTGCTTTTATATCTTACCTGATCAGTTTGTAAGTTTGTTAAAATTTGTCTTTTTCTTAATTTGAACTATACACTTGGCATTAGGTGAAGTGCCTTCTCACACACTAGCGGAAACACATACAACAACTACAATAGTTCTCATACTTACAAACAAATTCAATATATATCCCATATATGCATACTTATAAGGTTTATTTAGAATAATTAACTAATGTTAAGTACTTTTTATTATCTTTTGACGGGTATTAGGAACGAAGGACTGATAATACGTGAAGATATAAACTTCAGCGGAGTAATATTTACAGAACCACATGCGGTAAAAGAAGAGCGGAAAAGAAGTAAAATATAAACACGCAAATAAGTCATTTCATAGTATGTATTTCAGGAATGTTTAGTCATTTTCTTCGCTATTAATAATCCACAACTGTACTTTCAATATGGAAAGTTTGATAGCCATCGGGTTACAGGTATGCGTAAAATAGGACTGTCAGTCATGGGACTGGGTTGACTGGAAAAAGACCAATATGGCGTCCCCCAGTACATGGCATCGTAACAATTGCCACATGCATTGTACGCAAGGCTCAGAGTAAATGAAAAATGTAACGCTCGTTGCATCTTGCTTAGTCTTCATGCAATACAATAATTACAATGCAATAGCTCAATACCATTTCAATGCCGTGATCTATTTGCACGTAAAATGCAATATCAAAGTGTCTATTTTAGCTCTTATAAATATCTTTTCCGCAAAACATATTGTACCTGCACATTAAAATTGCAGTTGTTTTAAGTTAATAATTTATAACCTTTCACTTATTGGGTACTATAAGTGATATATGGCTATACCACACCTACCAACCCTGTTAAGCCTATTCGCATCACCAATAGCTCTTAATTGTAACACTTATCTCCTAATTTCATCACAGATGACATTTTCTTGTATAGGTCACGACCTGATGATGAGTGAACCCAACACTAGGCACTTGGAGTTATGGCTCCCATATGCCGGATAAAATTAATGCTTTAGATCTTTGATTCCAGGGAAACACCCATTATATATATGGACGTAAATACGTGCATGTATGTAATAACTGTTCATATATATGTTTATAAATGAATGTTTGTGGTTTTTCTGTGCATTTCCAGATATCTTCTTCATAATTCTCTAATTGTCGCATAGATACGATTGCTTGTTCTCTTTTACTGTACAATCATTCAAGCTAACCTTTGGATAGCTGTACATTTGTTACACGTGATTTACCAGTTCTTTTGTCTGTATCTGTAAATCTCCTTATGCAGGAAATAAAGAACGAATGAATGAATGAAAGTTAACAATGAACTCATAGCACCCAATACAAATATTCAAAAACTTAACATACAGATTAGCCAAAATGAATTTGAGAGATGTACACATCACTAGGCAATATGATTATTGCAATATTGTCATGGGGCTAGAACTAATCAATTTTTAAAGAGTTAATAAATAATTGATAACGTAATGTCAACACAAATTGTTTAAAACTGTCACGGGAATATTATTATATTACAAATCCGGTAAACTGAAATGCGAAATGGATCGTGCATGAGTGGCAATGAGTGTTGATATAGCTAAGAGAGAGAGAGAGAGAGAGAGAGAGAGAGAGAGAGAGAGAGAGAGAAAATAGTATCATACAGGTTAGAGAATTTTTATTTCGTTCCCTACCCCCTCGAGCATGCGCACATCCCCAAAAAAGGATGGAACACAGTCGCTGGTAAAAGCATTCGTGCGTAGCAGATGTGTATGTGCGTATGTTCGAGGAGTGTATGGGGTTGGTGCGTGCAGGCAAGGCGATTGTTGCCGTAACCCGCGGACCCGGGTTAAAATTTCAGTAGGGAACGAATTAAACCTTCTCTAACCTGTATGAGAATATTTTTTCCCAATATATAATTTCACTCTATATTATCACGCATTCTCCTGTAGGATCCAGGGCTAGCAACTTCCACTCTGTATGGTGTATATTGTACCCGCATCTGTCTGTCTGTCTCTCTGTCTGTCTGTCTGTCTGTCTGTCTGTCTGTCTCTCTCTCTCTCTCTCTCTCTCTCTCTCTCTCTATATATATATATATATATATATATATATATATATATATATATATATATATATATATATATATCTTGATATGTCAAAGATATAAACCGAAAGCAATATATTAAGATTTACTCAAACCTTCTAAACCTCACCAGAAGCATTATGGTCAGCTGTTAGTGTACGGAAAATAAAAAAGAAGATAATAAAATTAACATAAAATATTCCATGTCAATGATAAACAATACATTTACGGCAGTGTAGTATATAAGGTTGCTAAATCTAGATTATTGAGCTGTGCATAGCACGACACTAATTTGACATTTTAGACTCAGCATAATTAAGGGCACAAAGGTACATTGTATTGAATTAAACACTTTTCAGAGAGGTGATAAAATGAGTTTAACATGAAATTAACAATGTCAGTTTCAGTAGATATTATATATTAGTTTAAAAGTTTTGATTCAATAACCCTCGTTGTGTTACAAAATAGCATACAAGAAAAACAAAATTGATTTGTTGATTTCAAACATTAAACATATATCGTGCATTGCTTTAGAAACACTGCTGGTTTACATATTACAAACATCAAAGATATATCGTGTATTGCTTTAGAAACACTGCTGGTTTACATATTACTAAACATCAAAGATATATCGTGCATTGCTTTAGAACCACTGTTGGTTTACATATTACAAGCATCAAAGATATATCGTGCATTGCTTTAGAAACACTGCTGGTTTACATATTACAAACATCAAAGATATATCGTGCATTGCTTTAGAAACACTGCTGGTTTATATATTACAAACATCAAAGATATATCGTGCATTGCTTTAGAAACACTGCTGGTTTACATATTACATTAGTGATGACAGCATAGAGATAAGCATTAGCAACCCTGATGACGAGTTGTTTAAAGCAGTAATGTCGGTAGAAGATACATTCAGTGGCGGCGCGAGGGGGAGGTTGGAGGAGGGGAGGGTCACTTGCCCCCTAGCACCAGGCGAAGGGGGGGGGGGGCGCCGTCGGAAACTTTTTTCTTTGTTTGCAGATAACATGTTTATAGTATTTCACCTCACCTTAGTGTAACTGGGGCTTATATGGTGGTGGGGGTGGGGTGGGGGTGGGGGTGGAGGTTTGTAACTGACATAAAAACTGTTCTCTGTGGCAACATATGGGCGCCACTAAAGAACATTGCCCCAGGTCATTTCAAACCCTCGCGCCGCCACTGGATACAGTGTGATGAGTGAAAAAGGTTTACAATATACATGTTACGGATTTGACAGGAAAAGACAACATTCAAATCATTTCAAGTTACTCAGACAGGTAAGTACATGTAGTGCACAAAGCACAGAACACAAAAGACTAGAATGTGGAAGTATTTTGCTCAGAATAAAACCAGAAAGTTATATCACGTTTCCCAAAGATGATTGAAGAATACAATAACATTCATCAAAGATCAATATATATGATTCCACTAGAAGACAGCAAACAGATAAAAAATATTGCTAATTCACTCATTTATCTAAAAACTGATACATTTCTAACTCCTACATTTACAATAGATGACACAGTTAGAATTTCAAAATACAAAACAATATGCGCAAAGGGATACCATCGTAACTTTACCGAGGAAATATTTAAAAGCAGGCAAGTACTTTTTTAGTTATCCAGTTGTTGACAAGCTGGAAGTTTTCGAGGGAAGGGATATAGAAAGCATGTTTTACGAACAAGGGTTATCACTACATGGCAAACAAGATAATATACGCAAAGTTGAAAAGATCTCGATGACAAAAATAATGAAAGGTAAAAGGTATGCACTCGTTTAATTGAAAGTATATGAGCAACCAGATGAAAATAAATGACGTAGGAAGAAAAACTCATTATTAGCAGTATTAAGGAACATACAGACTCTGAGTTTTTGAACGATATTGAGTTTCTAGGATGTGACAGATGTGGAAAAAACGGTGCAACAGAAAATGAATAAATTAAAACATGCATGGTATGTAAAATACCGGAGGGGAAAAAAAAGAAACTGAAGTCAAAAACATCATTGGAAAGCATACAAATGATGAACAAATGTGATAAGATGTCTACAGTGTACACAATATCCTAGTAGTGTAATAAATGACGTCATAAATATTCCAACTACATCTCATGAAAACTAAAAAACACAACAACACAAAAACAACAACAAAAATACAATGTAAAAGACTGCAGGGGCTTGTCTATTTGAATTTAAACAATACAAGAGATGATAAAAGTCACATACATGTTGCTGCAATCACGAGGACACTTAAACTTTTCTTCAGTTTCATCCAAAGAGGTGCACCACTGACTATGCAATTTTCCTAAACATAATTTATATTATGTAAAGGTTTAACACATCAAACAAAAAGGTAAATCACAAAGCATTACCTGAAAATTAAATAAAAATGAGTTGACCCGGGATGGGATTAACATCACATGGATGATTTTTGTTGTTGCTGTTGTTGTGTTTTTTTGTGTGTTTTTTGTGTGTTTTTTGTGTGTTTTTTTGTGGTTTTTTTTGTTTTTTTTGTGGGATTTAGGACCATTTGTCAGCACTTGATAGACTATACATAGCGGACAGTATATTTGGTGGAAGAAACACCAGAGAGGAACTGGTAAGCTTTCTCGCATACCCACGTTAGTCGAGCCGAGACTCGAACTCACGCGGACAGAAGTGAGATATGTGAGTGATCTGTAGCGCCTTAGAAAACTCACATACCCGGAGCTCCCCACGTGGATGAGGTGAAATAAATGATACAATCAATGTTTGAGATATAACCACTTGTAAAATGTCACTACTGCAACAGCAAAAACTTACAGAGGAAATTGAACAAAACAAATCCAAAAACCAGAGCGTGTAAAAGAGATGAGATTAAAATGGTATTTCAGTACCCACATTATATCAAATCTTAACGGGCAGATTAGATTCACAGGTACAAAACAGAACATCTATTACACAATCTGCTTGAACAGTATCAGATACTGTTAAAAGGGTAATAACGATCTTGATTTTAGGAGAGCAACGTAACGACGCAGATGAAAAATTATAGCAAACTTTCAACAACACAAAACATATTTAAAAACTAAAATTGGACTATGATGTTGGTGGTGACGGTCTAATTCTGTTACCGAGTTACATGGTCACAAAAATGAGGAGAATTATTTGGAAAACAATTATTGCAATCCAGTGACTCATTTCAACGCAGATTAAACCCAGATCTCAATACCGACGTAGTAAATGCTGCTATACCAAAGGCTGGTAAATAATCTGTGACAGTACGATAAGAAATTGTAGAAGACCAAAATTAAGAGAAAGTGCATATAAGTTATATAGAGAAGAACAATTCTGATGACGATAGTCTTACTGGCAGGATGGCAGAGACTGTGTGTAACACATCTGCGGCGCCGATGTTTCCCGAGGGGCGATCAGCACACTTTTAGATACACGATTCGATACTAAGACGTGCACACGCCTTATGACAATTACAAAATGTGTACCAGGTCCAACTTACGAACACCAAAAACAATTTTTCATGAAATAAACAAAGAATCATTTGTATTGATATTAATGGTTACAGGAGCTGCCATAGTTTACTTTTTTTGGTATTGTTTATGATTTTTTAAAATCATCTTTAATGTCGTGTCAACACCTTATTAATAAAAGGAGATGCACATAACAAACCCACTAATGCCAGAGCAAGTAAACAGGTATGAAAAAAAGAATTTGGACATCACATTTAAGCAAACAACTTATAACACTAATAATAAATTCCAGGCAATGTTGCTGCTGCCGCTCGACCAAACAGTTGTCAATATTTGTAAGCCCTTTTCAAAATGCTTTACAACCAATGAATCAGGATTACCAACTGTAAGAACACAACCGCCACCCTCCACCACTTATTACAACATTTACCAAATTTACTACAGACATAGCAATTATTGATATTGTCACTGTATACGTTGCAAATGCAGCAGCAATTGTTACCGACTGTACCTATAGTACTTTTTCTCTGAATTTTGACTTGATTTTTGCAATGTTTTCCATGTCATCTCTATCCAGATGTTTTATATTCCTACGGCTTGAGCTTTTGTGGTTTTAACACTTTCTAACTGTTTGTACAATACAGTTTTTGCGTGGATCAGCTTCCTTACCAATGCCTATTTCTCAGCTTTTTAATCTGTGTATCGTACATTTCAATGTAAGACCTGATACAGGGGTGGCCAGACTTTAGTGACATGGGATCTACTTTTTACCAAGTCATACCAACACGGTGCAGTCTACCAGAAACTATGTTGCGATCGACCGGTCGACCGCGATCGACGTATTGGCCACCCCTGATCTGATAGATGAATGTTTCTATTAAAATATTGATAGCTTCCACAGCGTTTACATAACATAAGTGCATACTATGTTAACTGTAGGTGCAAATACTTAATTCTTCTGCGGTAAGCATCTATTACATTTTCAGCTTTCTTATCTGTTCATTAAACGGCTCATTACTCTCTATTACTGTTATGTGGATATTCTTAGGGACTTATATTGGTTGCATGATGATAACTGTTGGTTGTTTTAAGCATTACGGTGAGATGGGCTTTACATAGCCTCCGAAGTTTTTTATAACGTAGGAAACACACCCTCTTTATATGTATGGTAACCAATTGTTTGTCGTTCTAGTTTATTGCTAAAAACTCCTTTCCACCTATTTGAGTAAAACGTACACTTTAAAATCAAAACATTCCATTAGATAAAAATATATTTTAACAGATCCACCCTTAAACTGAGTTTTTTCATATATGTTGATCAATTCTTCACTCACATTGTAATTTGTATCAATGCCAAAATGTTGTATTATTTAACGAGCATTTTACTCGGTAGTCAGATTAATTTGGCGCTATAACACCTTCTGTTGATAGATTAGTTCCATCTAAACATGATATCTTGTTATTTTTTAATGCAGTCGAAGTCATCTCTAGTGTAATCTTCAGGACTGTCACCACTCTCCAAAAGCTTCTGATAGCTCACCAGTTCAAGCCATTTTCTCTGTGATTTTAATAGTGAAAAAGTCCAACTGGAACAAAAATTAGATTTATCGAAGACAACAATAGCAATACTTCAATTTATAGAGAAACTGAAAATTATAAACAAGAATCGAACATAGCTATCGCAAAGGAAATAAACCAAGAGAGAATCGCTGAAAACGTAACTGGGAAAAGTTGAAAAAGATGGACGAAAAACCAAGTCAAGAAGAGATAAGCAATCGTTATCAATCCTAGAGCTAATTCAATTTCCAAGTCATTGTCAAATGTTTTAATTTATACTGTACTGTGGCATCACTGATTAACAATTTGGTTTGTATAATGAATTGAAAGATTACTAAATGACATCATTGGAATGAGATACTTTACTGGAGTTTTTTTATTTAAGTGGGCTTTGCCTCTATCTGCATTCAGTGCTAGTTTCATAACATTGAAGCACATCAGTTTCAAAAAGTTAAAAGAAAATATCGAATTTGAAGTTACTGCAATTATGTCCAATAAAATGTGCACTGGTTACTTTCTGTTTTAGATGCATCTGTCACTCTAATTACAATTGTTACAATAGTTACACTTATAGTAGTGTCGGTTTACCATGGAATAAAATCCAACTGGGCAAATTATTAGAGAATATTGTTCAAAATTTCAACACTGTTGATGTTAGCCATTTTGAATTATTCAACTTCTCTATTTTACTGTTCAATCTCTTCTTCAGAAGACATTATTTAAGTTTTTGTTACGTTTACCTGGTATTTGACCACAAATGTAAACACTTCTTTGTTGTTTAGGATAAGATAGGTCAATTATTGATGAATATGGGATAACGGGATCATTGAGAATATGTTCTGCCTTTATGCTTTTAAAATTCAACGTGTTCTATCTCCAACTAATCTTAAGTTGTTATCATTGTGGTGTCTTTGTCTAAGATTATAGTGCTCTACGTTTCATTCTCCCAATTTCTTGTCGTGCTTGATTTTACAGGGTATGCGTTTACTTTATTGTTGCTTTTTGAAACTAACTTATATCTTTAACTTCTTGACATTCAGAATATTTCTTTGTATCCATTAAATTTTAACTGTAACATTTCAATGCAAATTTTACTACTTAAAGTAAAGTTGCAAGTCAGCCTGAAATTAATCCCTGATGCATTTTAGATTTAAATTGAGCCAACTTGCTAAATGTTAAAATAAACGGAAGATAGAGAAAATAAAAATAAAAATACAAACAAGGTTGAAAGTCAACATAGAAGGCCACATAACAAAAACCAAATGACCCCACTTAGAGTTGAACTATGTAAACAATTGTAAAAATGTTCACAGAATTTGTACAAAAACAAAGCTAATCTTTTGAAAAAAAGAACAGTAAAGTCTTACAATTATCATATGCTGCAATCACACAACGTAAATGAAATGAAACACATACACATGGCTCAAACAAAATGTATTATTAGACAGGTGGTGGTATAGTTGATTAGATATATTTTTCATTTTGGCAAAAAGTAAAATCACCACTTTTTCTAAAGCTGATGAAACAACAAAGCATGTAGAAAGTAAGCCGTTCGAGACTACGAGCATTAACATTACTAAAGAAGAATGTCAAGCTTGTTCGAAATGCAACATGATAATGTTTTGCACACATTTAATCATATCCCTCAAATGGTGTAACCTTTTAGGTTCATAAAAACATGTGTCTACAACAAAAACAGTGCATGCATAGATATTCTTTGCACACTTGTGGAGTATGGCACAGACTTGTATTTACTTTAATTTATTTTTTATTTATTTATTTATTTTTTGGCTAGAGAAATAATAATATATCGACTGAAACGAAAAACATCACCAACACGTATATCCATGCACATTAAACTCTTCTCTTACGTTTGCCTAGAGCATGCCTTTGAAAATGCTTTTCAGATTTACATTTGTCCACCATCAGCAATGGATATTAAAGAAGTTATAAAGCTCATAATTCCAGTTTCTTTTAGTCAGTTCACAATTGACTTCCTGATAGCACGTGTGCATTTGCCTGACAAAATTGTTCCTCAAATAATGTACTGCAAGGGCAAACCTTTACTACTGGGTAAATAGCGGAGAATATACACAATAAATTAGTACTTCTGGACCAAAGAATATTAACATAATTCTTGTAAAGATAAAGTCAAAGAAAAACGTACAAACAGATACAAAACAAATTCATGTAAAAGACAAAGGGTTAAAATACAAAAACACAGTCTAAAACAATCAAACCTGTTAACTACTACAATGTTTAAGCTGTTTACTTCACCAACACAAACACACACACACACACACAAACACATTACTACAATGTTTAAACTGTGTACTTCGCACACACACGCTACTACAATGTCTAAACTGTTTACTTCGCACACACGCACGCACGCACACACACACACACACACACACACACATATATATATAAATATATATATATATATATATATATATATATATATATATATATATATATATATATATATATATATATATGGAGGAAAGAGACACGAAGTGCTTAGGCCTTTCAGAAAATGATACCTCAGTTTGTCAGGTTGCCAAAAAAATAAAGGGAATAAAAATAATTGGGTCAGAAAAATCGAACAATAGATAGGTGCGAGAAAGAAATACAGAGTAGCATGTAAAGTTTTGAACTGGGTGGAATCAAGAATAGCAATAATTTCAGGTGATGTGAAACTAAGAAAGGTGTTGCAATTGCAGTTGTTGCTTTGGTTTATAGTGGGCTTGGTCCAAGATTTGTGAGATAAGTTGCTAGAGCTCTAAAGGGAAAAACTGATATACAAAATAGTTTTCAAACATGATGAAATAGTACTATCTGCAATCAGGACGTTGAATGGTATCGACAACATGATCAACAAAGATTGGTGACATCAACCATGAAGAGTTTATTTTTATCATCAACGAGTGCAACAGGTACTAAAAGATAAAAACAAACGGAATCAGAAAGAAAATAAACAATACATAAAGCCAAGACAGAGACTAACTGAAGGTGGACATAGAGAAATTTAAAGAACAACAACAACGACTGAAAGAATTAAAGCAGGACATAAAATATGAAAAGGAAGACTTATATATTGCATGCTTAAAGTATAACTTTACAAAATGGTATGCTTATAAGGATACATCTTATTAGTCCCTTTCGAGACTAATAAATAGAAAGCTGTATTACAATCGATCTTTCAAAAAATACACCACTTACTGTGGACGGCTGTCTAAATAGTAAAGAAATCTATTTTACTTATCCAACTGACAACGGAAATGGTAAAACAATCAATATCGTTGCAGAAAATAGATTGTGCTGTTGGTTACGCCAATATTTCATATGAACTCAAAAACAACATCTTCTATTATATGAACGACAAGAATGAAATAAGGACTATTTTAATTGCTAATGGCTTTAACAACCTCAAAATGTACATGAATAAAGTTACAGAGGAAATGACTGCAAATGGTGCCAGCGAAGAAAGTATATATATTTAATATTTGAAACACAAATCAAAACTTAAAATCAATTCGTTTAATAATTACATGGTGTAAATAGCAAATTACATCTTAAGATTGTTTGGTTTTGATAGCAAGATATTTATACAAGTATTCACTGAATCTGATAATGTTTGTGCGTTTTTGAAACCAAAATATGTATAAAGTTTCCTTAATTAAATACATAACACAAAAACCAGAGTCGAATGACTATCTTTTGTGATTACTAGGGTCTTTTCTTGTTAAAATATTTCATACAAGGTTAATGGCTATTATAATTAATTACACAGGAGTACAATAAACAGTTTGACTGTCTGTATAAAAGATGAAGATGGAAAAATGATGTCCACGCTATGCCAGTAATATATATTTATCACTTAAAGTAAATAGCGTAGCTCGTGTATTTCATGATGACACAAATTGAGATATCTGTTAGCAGTCCTAGTGTTTTCCATTTTGAAATGTTATACAATTGTTGTTTTCCTTTAAATTTGATACAAAAGCAGAGGATAGAGGTGCAATACTAGGTCAAATAATTAGCAGTGCCTTAAACCTCAACAAAAGCTATATTACCTATGTAGGAGATACACTAAACAACTTTGATGCAGTTATATATATTTTGTGCAAAAACGAGTTGATACTCATGTACGTAAGACGCTGGAAGACAGCAATTTAAACTATATCAAAACATGGAGGGAACAACTTGAAAATAAATAAATTGCCATTGAAAAGAGTGGTAATGAAAGAGCTTGCAAAGTCTTAGATGCATACAAACCGATAAGCAGTGAAGTGTGATAGAGACTTTGGAGAACGACATCGAGAAAATACAACAAAATAGATCACTGAATGTCTTTGGTACTCTCAAATCTCAGCTGAAACAATTACAGAAGACTTGAATAATGAAATCCAACAAAGCGATGAAGAAACTAAAAAGGTAATAAATGATTTTGTGCACAGACTTGAACAACAAGATCATTGCTAAGACGAATACCATAACAGACACTCCGATGAAGTATGAGATAAAAGTGAAAACAAAACGATAGAGGACGTATAAAACAATAAAATTAACAATAAAGAAAGTGTGATTAGATTTATGAAACAACTTACGATCTATGTTTTGCAGGTTTGAGTGATACAATCAAGTCTGAAATAGACGTTACCTTACTTAATTGTAAAACACGTTACATGCTGAGGTTGAACAGTATAAAACAGATAGAATATAATATTTTTTGTCGAAAAGTTATTAATAGCATCGGTGTAGTACAAGGTGCTATTGATAAATAGACATAAAGTTTAAACATCAGAAAACAAGCTTTGACTGCTTTGAAACAAGAATATACAACAAACACAATGTATTAAAAGCTTAAAAATATAAAAGACCCGCATCCATGTATAAACAAAAGCTTAGGGACACGAATAACTGAAATGAACACAGAAATGGGTGTACATAATATTGTGTTGTATCAGAAAATTAGAACATTGAAATAATAACAACATAATAATTAAACGATTTCGTGGAGAAACCTAAACCAGTGCATAACTGTATTTTGATTTCCCACTTTTGCATTATACCAATTTCTGATGGAATCAAAGTAAGATAAGGTAACAAAATATGCAATTTCATTTGTTTGTGAGGTACTAACAACCGCGGGTCTGGTATTAGTTATACAGAAATGTTAGGTTCTGTTTTTAGAGCTTTTGAAGTCTGAAATAATACCGTACATTTTAGATTCCACTTACGGATTTAACTATGTCACGTCATGTTTTCCTGAATACAAGTTACGAGACTTCTCAACAATAGGCCAGTCAAATCAGAAAAACAAAACAAGATTATGCACATTGTTTACCAAATATTAGACCTTAAAGATGTGTTATCTTTAATAATAATTTTGTATTGGATTAGAGGCAACGAACAAACGTGTTTCTTACTAAAAATACAAAATCAGACCCTAATCATTACAGTGTAAAAGAAACACTTACATACTACGTAGAAGGAAACAATATTTTTTTATAGGATATATAAGCAAAGAAAGTCATTATGATATAGGATGTAAAATAAAGGCTAACAACAGTGTTGAAATGTGTTACTCTTAAAATGTAAAATGGCTGCAGTTGCAGTCATGATTTGAGGTAAATCATCTAGCTGTTTACAATTTACATGAAGCTATATTCCGTTCAAACTATTTAATCCTGATGGAGCTGGTGGAAAAAATGTAGACTTTATTAATTTAGCAAAGAATTAGAAACCCAAACTGCAAAGTTCAATGAAACAGATCAAAGACACTGGATTAAATCAACGAAAACAGATCAAAGACACTGGATTACATCAATGAAAACAGATCAAAGACACTGGATTACGTCAATGAAAACAGATCAAAGACACTGGATAACATCTATGAAAACAGATCAAAGACACTGGATTATATCAATGAAAACAGATCAAAGACACTGGATTACATCTATGAAAACAGATCAAAGACACTGGATTACATCTATGAAAACAGATCAAAGACACTGGATTACATCTATGAAAGATTAAGAGAACAAGTTTTGGTGATTCAGACTTTAGACAATGTGGATGATGCATTTTTGCTAAAGATGATTCTTTGCAAACAGACAATAGTGTAAAAATACGTGAAAACCAAGTCGGTCTAACCTAACGATTTCGACCAACCTTCTAATGATCATGTAAATTACCAGTAAATATTCACTGCACCCATTAGCGTGTATCTTGCTTGCACGATTTTTTTTTTTTTTCGTTTTTTCTTTCTTGATATCAATAGTAAAGACGTACGGTAAGTACATAACTCCTAATAAGCAGGAATAAATACCACAAGGAGTTAAATACCACAATCCAATACATCACTGCATTACATACACCGTAGCAGCATTAAACCTGAGACTTAATTAATTTTTATACCAAGTTTAATTCCAATGATCATGATTGTACCGGGTAGATTTTTCGTTTCGTTTGATATGAAGGTAAAATGATATTCTAGCAATTCAGTAGTAAAACGATTGGGTATAATGCTTGTTAAAGGCATCATCACATTATAAGGCAGCGATTATCTACTGAAGTTTAATGACTATAATATCTTCATAAATTGTAAATTGAGAAAGCTTCTTTCAGGGGCAGGTACTGTACAAATTATTGGTACAGAATATATACAGATTTTTGTGTATGGAAAGAAGTTTAGAATGCTTCTTGACTTTGCTCTACAGATAGATCATTGTCCTGTAATGTTATGCTCTTCCTTGGGTTTTCATATTTAGCATAGCACTTGCAAAAACTTATGAAGTTGTAGAAGGTGGTAACCTAGACTACAAACTGGAAAACGTCTTCCTCCAATACAAAACGATTATTTCGGAATCTACAATCGGTGCAAATACAGAAATTGAATTTATTTAATTTTCGACTGCATCACTAGGGAGAAAATTAGCAATATACTGGCCAGTATTTTTAACGAATGTCACATTTGATTCTCCCCAAAAAGCTTGAAGGATATTTTCATATTTCGTAAAAATGGTGGAGAAAGTAATCCAGAAAAGTTATACAACTCAGCAAAATATCAAATTTTAGTGACTATAGGAGTCTACCAAGTATGGTTTACTGCAGGGGTTTTAAATTTCAAAGTTTACAGACGCCACTAAGTATATCCTTGACAAGCCTCAATAGCACGCATAAATTAGTAATGTACGTGTTAACAACATTTGAACTGAAAACCATTGCACCTGGCTAGATTTGAGAAGTTCTCAGCTGATACTCATAACTGCATGGTAGTGGTCTTACATAATCAAACGTTCTACAAGGCATTCACCTTGAAATAAATAGTTCCCTGATGATTTCAAGGCAAATACATTGTAGAACGTTTGATATTTTTAAAAAATGTATAGTTACTTTGTGCCTGATGTTCAGATAAACAGTTTTAAAAAATCAACTACAATCGATTATGTTTTTGAAATAGCTTACAACGTGATAATCAATGGATTGTCTAATTGTCGAAAGACCATGTTTGCACTGGACATTATATATACTGAATACAAGAACTCTTTTGATCACAATGTTATTCGCTGTCTAAAGGCTCTGTACAACAAGACATACGACAGAATTTAAAGTAGTTATTCAAGGATAAACATGTGATAACGATATATCTGGTGGATACATGAGATACGTGGCTAGATTTGTTGGTTGACGTATACCAAAGAGTCAGTACTTTGTTTATTATTGATGACTGTTGTATTCTTGACGATGTAAATAAGAAAACAACTAACTTAACCAAATTAGCTTGTTTTTAAAAATCAGAATGGGTGATCGTAAAAAAATACAACTCTGTAATTAAAGATTTCGGAGAGAATACACATTTTCTTTTGTCTTCTACAGCAAGGACAAAAACACTGTAAACTCTCTTTACTCAAAGCGATCTCTTTGAGGTACAAAGAGAGATTGTAGATACGTTTAAATAGAACAAACGAAATAAACTATTGACGTGACTTATATTTCCCATTCTCTAGTTTGTAATTTTTCATATAGACAATTCCAAATTCCTCAAAAATGTCACATAGTATCAATGTATCTTTCTTTACGTAATAGTCACGTAGATTCCCAAGTGTTTTCAAACTTAAATGTTCCATGACATTATTGACATACTGGTAGTCATCATTGGATGCGTTCAAATCGTTACGTGATAAGTATAACTTGTTTGTCTTCGGTATAACTTTTTCAATAAATCTTTCAAATCAATCCATGTAATCGCAATGTTCAATGAATCTTCTCCAATATTTAGGTGTCATATTTGCAAACTGTTTGAGACTCTGTGAACCTTTTATCACCTGAAATTATAGTGCGCTATTATATCGATTGTCACATGAAAAAATGTAATTGTCTTTTGAACTGCTATTTCTTCTCCTTCTATCAAATTACTGCTGATGAAATATACTCCTCGTCGTTGTTCGGAATAATTTTTACCTCTTCTTGAGGATAATTTTTAATCAATGTCTTGATTAACAGATGACTATCATGCCGGGCATTTAGTGTCCGTGTGCCTTAGGCACACGTTGGCACACGTTGTCTTTTGCACGATAATGGATTAAATTCTGAGTCAACATCGTCTAGACATTACCGTGGCATTGAACCGACGGTGTAAGTTTCATCTGGCACGATCCTGCATCTGCTTTCATCACAGCTCTACAATCTTCAGTTGAGTGTCAGTTTCGATTTTTCACTTTGGCTCTTACACAATTATACTTTCAAAATCACATTAAGTAACATATGGAGCTTTTAATTAATGCTGATAGTTCAGAAACGTTACAATTAGAACCCTCCCCGGGCATTATATATCGAGTTATTCACAGTGTAATAAAGTCGTTTGTGTATTGCTATTTTTCTGGCGTTGAAGAAATTAATCATTTTTAGAGATATATTTATGTCAGAGATGTCTTTTTTTTCTGTGATGAAACCAATTTTGAAAAGTCTTTGATTCAAACATAATGGCACATTCAATCTTTATAGTGGTTTGGACTAACACATTGACCTATAATTAAAATGTCAACATGGCTTTGTCTTTCATAATTAGTTCCTATAACAGGATTGGTGTAATTTCTCCCCATACCACTGCCTCCCCATTCCACTGCCTCCCTATACCACTGCCTCCCCATTCCAATATTTCACACACATTTACTGGTATATACAATTCCTGCACAAATTTACCAATCCCCTCTATTTAACTGTATCTATCTAAATGGAATTTTGATTGCCTGTCTAATGATGCCTAATATATATTTACTACAATCGCTAGCTCATAAAAGAAACACTTTCTGTCTTTATTTTCTACATTGACACAAGCTTTTTAGTTTTTAACCCCCATTCAGACAAATCTATGTATTTAGCTCCCTCTAGGCGGTTTAGATCAAGGTGCAATATCATATATTCAATCCTGTCAAACATCTATTTTCTTTTTCCCTTATTGTTCTTCCAATTTGGTATGTAAAATATCAAATTAACGTCCAATTTCTTGTTTTGCAGTAACAATTTATATTCACAATTCTCTCTGGTTGAGTCTTTCCCTACGTCTGATCGCTAAATCTAGCTGTACTTTGACATGGCCAAATTGCCGAAATTTTGTACTGATGATCTTCTTGAAATATGGTTGAATGTCATCAAAATGTTTTATAAACAATCTTGATTCTTATCGGTGTAAAATCTGCACTCATTTACATTTCTGTTAAATGAACCTCGACGTCTCTTCGATATAATTCTGTTTAACTTTTGCATAGTCATACGTCTTAATTCTTTTCTAGATCTGACACAGATTAAAGGTGTTTGTAACGTTTTCTAATTTGATTTGGTATTTGTTCATCGATTATGGAAGTCTTCATTTTGATTTATTTAAGTATATATAATAAAAATTATGTTAATGTTATTAAGCATTCTTTTCTGCTCTGTTCGGTGTATATTTGTTATTCTCTCTCTCAATCTCTATCTCTCTCTCTCTCTCTCTCTCTCTCTCTCTCTCTCTATATATATATATATATATATATATATATATATATATATATATATATCACTCTTTTTATTTATTGAACTACTAGAACTATTTCAGTGAAGACTTCTATAATCGATGAGCAAATACTATATCAGGTTAGAAAGGTTACAAAAATAGATATAAATAATAGCTTGAATCCTTTTTAACGGACTTTCTCCATCAACAATTCATCCTTTGTTTGACAAAAATGGTCCAACAGTGTGTCAAAAATCTTTTTGACATGGTTCCTACAATAAATCTTTCAAAGAAAAACAATTCAATGGATTGTCTTTTGAGTTTTGTCATACAGTTGCGCTATTTTCTGTAAGAATAAATGTCAGTTTGTATTTGATTTGGTGAAATAAATGTTCAGAAAAGAGCTTGTTATGGTTTATTGCTTTCCTAATGTTACTGTTTATGTAAGATCGAATCTTTGCTTTAGAAGGAGATAATCGTCCACGACATCGCCATGCTACCTTTGCTGTACCCAGGATATATCTTCAATATCGTCGAATACATGGGCGACATAAAAAGGCACTCTAAAACATGATTAGACATTTGTAAACTCTTTTTGTGTGTCTAATACGGTGTGCGGCGCTAACAAAACGGTAAGAATCATATGGTGCCAATCACTAATGTCACTAACAAAAGTGTCAGTTTAACTAAACTCATTTAGTTTATTAGACAGGCACACGTCAATCTCAGTGAGCTTACTGTGTGTGAGGGGCTTTTTTTTTTACAAAACATATAGGATGTTTCAGCAAATATATCACACATCATGGATTACTTTTCCTTTTAACTGAAAGGAAGAATCAGAGTTTCAGTGGTATATAATGTCAATAGTTTTAAAGGACATATATGCTTGAAGAACAGTCCTAGCAAAGTCGTTTTGAAAAGTTTGGTCACTCTAGGACGTATCTTTCATATGTCTGGACGGTATTTGAAATCTTGCATACATTTAATAATCGGCCCCTCCCTTCCTCCCCCCTCCCAATATAAACCTTTAGATTATCTTTCCTTTCTATAATAATCCGCCCTCTCCCCATAAACAATTAGATTCTCTATCCTTTCTAGAATAATCCGCCCCCCCCTCCCCCCATCATTAGATTCACTATCTTTTCTATAATAATCGTCCACCCCCACCACCCAAAAAATTAGATTCGGTATCCCTTTTATAAAGCTTACATCCTTGTACTCTAAGTTTTGCATCTGGAAACGAGACACCAAGTTTAGTTTCACCAATTATTAAAATGTCAACCAATTTCTCACAGCGATCTTCTGTCAAGTTTCATACTTATTTATATAACTGTTAATGTTCAGATATACCATGTTCAAATTGTTTAGGTTTTTCTCCTGCTTTCCACCAATACAGGGGGCATTGTGTTCATACTTGAAGTATGTGCCAGAGTCTAATAGAAGCTAGATATTAAAACTGTACTGGATATTATAATTTTGAGTAGTTTTCTGACATACTACTGTAAAAGTATGATGCTGAGAAAGGTCGAAGTGTGTATTTCTAACAGTGCCAGTATTAATCTGAGTTTCCCAGGTCGTTGTATTTATAGTTGGTGACGTCGATACATTTTACATGATGACAGAGGTTGCTCTCGTCATTCAAGATACATTTGTTTCAGGAACAGTCTACCGCAAATATCACAAAGATATATTTTTGGACTTGGGGTTTCCATCCAGATATTGACACATCAATATATTTATTGTAATCAAAACATCTTATTTCTCAACATAACTGCTTTTTATGTTTTTCTTTTATTTTTGCGTCTTTTATGGCGGGACGTCGTAGTGCTGCCATAGTTTTGAAAGTCTAAGAGAGGATGAATTTGGCAGAAAATGTTCCCAATTTGAGATAAAATGTATTTTGATACATGCTAATCTTAGTTTTGTTTGACACCATAGTTGTGCAAATCATATTTTCAATCGATTGACCAATAATAATCGGTATAGATACTAATCGGTATAGATAATACTCGGTACAGGTTTGGACCTTGCCAGCGTTTGCTGCTATCTATCTTACTATATTAATTAAAAGTTAAAACCGTCTGAGACGAGATGGTTCCAGTTTGCACTGATACGGTGAATGCCCTAAGATCCTCATGAGGATATAAAACTATTTTACGAGGCAGATGTTCAAGCACGCATATATTGAATCAGATCAGAAGCGATAACAGTTGTACAGTGCATCGTCACAATAACTTGTTCCTTTGTCTACATAGTGAAATTCTTGATTGAAAGTCATTGTTGACTCTGCGACACAGAAAGAATTTGATTCCTTTGGGGGCTTGCAAAATAGACCCTGAATAAAGATGTGACAATCATTTCCTACTCTTTCGTTTGGTGTGCCTGCGGAAAGAAACGTCGTTGCCGTTCATGGACATTACAGAACAAATAAGCTTCTCAGGTATAAAATATATGGGTTTCCCACACAGATAACGATATGAACTCTTATATTAGTTTGAAATATACCTAAATGCCAATGGTGGATTTGAAATGTACCTAAATGCCAATAATGGATGTAAATAAATTCAGATATGTCATTAGTGACCATTTCGAAAATATTGATTTTTGCTATAACGTGGCATATGATTTTTAAATAAAACTCCTGCTGTGTTGAACGAAAAGCAACGCTATATTTTTCGAATAGGATGAAAAGGCTGGACATTATGTGATAGCTGACGGCATATTAGAAATGCAATGACCTTTAACGATTGTAGTTTCATTGCCTTTCAGTGTTGTTTCATCTGCGGCACAGAAAGTGCATGTCTCTAGCGTCCATTAAGCACGATTACTTTAATACTGTTGATAACTGATTCTCTTCACGACTCTGACGGCAAAGGATTTATATCTGCGCTTTTCAATATCAAGATAGACACGCAGTTGCATGCTGTGATACTATAAGGTAACCTTTCTCTCTCTCTCTCTCTCTCTCTCTCTCTTTCAGAGGTAAATGCTTTGAGATTTTATTGGCGGCGTGAAGACACCTGATTGTGATCGATTGTTGTTTAACGGGTAATCAACGCACGGGATGTCATATCCTACAGAGGCAATTGGAGTATAGTGACTTGACCACGGACATATCATATAGGCCGACCTGACCTGGTCAGGGTAGGATTTAAACCCGAACAATTCTGGTCGTGTGAGCCCAGCACGCTAACCACTGAGCCACTGAATACACTTAGAAAAGTCTTTCCGCTGTCAAAGCACTTAAAGTACTATCTTTGGTTTTCTTAATAAAAAACTCTTGACGAACAAGGAGTATTCACAGTGGTTGTTTCTCTAAAATTTATCTTCTTTGACATTGCTGTATAAGGTAATATATGATTGATACTCGACACTATACGAATTAGTTGTACATATTATTCAAAGCACGAATTTTACCTAGATTGTAGGGTTGATCAGGCAATATATGCTACATGTTCAAGAAATAAGCCGTTTTAATTAATGTGCTAGGTCTTCTAGGTGTATGTTACATGTTGACTATATAAAAAAGTTATTTTCGGGTATAATTCGGGGAATATGTTGATATCAAAAGCATACAAATCTAAAGGAAAAATATAAGTGACATTTTGCAATAAAAAGGAATGAAGGCACATGGGTCTCAAGTTTTAAGCAATCACCAATGGTTACCGAAATTTATATATAATTTTTATGACAAAAAGGTTGAATGTTGAGCGGCATTAATATTCTATAGTCTATTGTGATTTCAGTAATGTCAAATGCATTCACAAAACATATGTTATTATTGACACGATTCATTTTTCAGGATTGAATCCTTCATATAGTATTAGTTTTCTGCTAATACTTCTAAATTCCTTCTTCTTAAATATTTTTCCTTTCGTTGTTTGCTTCTTTCCTTTTAGTTCTAAAGAACTCTCACGATGCCGAAAGGAAAAAGAGCAAAAAGGCTGTCTTTTCCAGAAATAGATGCCGGATCATATAGGACAGTAAGGAGAACTTTTTGATAATAATAATAATTATTTGTCGTACAGGCCATCAGCACCACCTAGAACCAAAATTAGCATTCAGTACATCAAAAATATAGGTAAACATGCTCAATATTGACAAATTATTTTGAACGATCATCAAATATAATATTTGTAGCGTGTTGCACAATAATACTAATATTTATAGAACATTATCGTAATTGGTTGTAAATTCATGTATTACTAAGCAAACATAATATAAAACCGGAATTCGTTGCAAATAGCCTAAGAATGAGAGAATGAGATTAAAACAAGATTGTGTTCATAATTGTATGTAAGTTAAAGATGCAGTAGCATTTGGTATTTACAATATTAATTAGACACTCTCATGTAAATTGGCCCATATTTATTTTACAAATCCCATTGAGAAGATTACTCCTAAGAAATATGTTATGTCAATTTATTATATATTTCATAATGAGATATTGAAGTATATCAGTGAGAAAAAATGATATCGCCACAGTGTTGATACCACTTGTATCGCCACAGTGGCGATATCATTTTGGAACTACTTTCTTTTCCTCATTTAGGAAATATATATGTCCTTAAGTATGTTATTCAAATCTATATTTTCATATATAGGCTTACTTCATTTTTCTTCTTCTTTTTCTTCTTCTTCTTCTTCTTCTTCTCTCTCTCTCTCTCTCTCTCTCTCTCTCTCTCTCTCTCAGGATGAACAGATTTTGAAATGTGTCAGCACTGTAGACCCTTTAGTATACATTTATTTAATCAATAAGGAGGAAGAATCAAAAATACCTAAAAATGAACTCCAAACATCAAAATTAGGCTTCAAGTATTAAAATTTTAATTAGTTTTCAACGTGAATCCTGCAAATGATTAGTGACTGAACTCACATGAACTGTTTCTCTTAAATATTCTATCACCCATACAGTGTGCCTTTTACACTACACGACAAACGGATACATTTTTAGGAAGCAAACTGTTGGTTAAATAAAGTAATAAAATTGTTTAAGTAGCGATTTCAATTCTCAGCACAATCATAATCATATTTGAAAACGATGGAGAAATCGGGCATTGACGAGTGTTGATTGAAAACCGAAATTACGTGACAATCTAAATTTGTGCAGAGTCTGTTGCCTAACTAGACTGCAAGATTGCCAAGGCCTAAAATTCATGTATGAATGCAGAAATGAACAAAATAAAGAACCAAAATCCATACAAGTAAACTCACAATCATAAAAATCTTTTGTTTAAAGATGTCACGCTCTGAAATCTGTCGGGTGTGACCGATTTGTGATATTTCTACAGTACCCTGCCCCAACAATGTTTTATGTATTAATCCGTGCAGAAAATGTGTTAACGAAAATAAAAATCTCTTCATTTTCGTTTGAAAACAGTCATGAATTGGACACAATACACAATTTGAAGCATTATTTGTACATGATAAATTTGAAAAGATCGCTGTTCTAAAATTAGTGTACTTGTAGGAACTTCTTTTTATCGATGTAGTAGTGCAAATATTAATCGCATTGACACAGACTGGAGAAAAAAACACATGCAAATCGACGGTGTTTGCCTTTAAAAATATATAATAAATAGAAAATCTACTTTTCTTGGGTAGATATAAGGAAATATTTCACGAATGAAGTGGAAACATTTTGTATTGTCACTAGTGGCTTCGCCACTTGTGACACTACAATGTTTCGCACTTCACTCGTGAAATATTTCCTTATATGAAGTGGAAATCTTTTGTATTGTCACTCGTGGATTCGCCATTTGTGACACTACGATGTTTCCCACTGCACTCGCAAAATATTTCCTTATATCTACTCAAAAAAAGTAGATATTCTCTATCTACTGGACACGAGCCTTGAAGGTGTATTGGAAAACATATGCTACCAAAAATATAGATGTACTAAATATTTTTGGTAAACATATTTTATGCCTTAAAATAAATTACAAAACAAAATCTTCGTCTTATGCTTGTTGAAAGCCATCAGGAATCATTAGTTAATAGCGGATTTGGTTTGGCGGGGGAGGGGGAAGGGCTACAAGTGGAATCACTGTACAGTAAGTCCCATGGGGCTCGTGTAGCTCTTCTGTTTACCTGGTTTATCTTCTGCTGCACAAAGCATGTATGGTTGACGCTTTACCTTGGCGAATGTTTTTTCTGTACTTCCGCGTATATTATCAAGGAGATGTTTTTTTCTATATTCGATCTTTCTCCCTGAGAGATTCTTGAATTAATTATAAAAAAATTATAAATGGGATTATCGCGCCAACGATATGTTTTTTAAAATTATGAATGTACACTTGAAATACAAATATTCAACAATTATTCTTGTATAACCCAACTACGAAATTATTAGACCCATAATAAGCTAGCAGATCTCGGTCTATCCTGTTCACTTGATAGCAAACGTAAACCAAACTTAATAGATCCTGATCTGCCGGCTCATAATGCCACTGTACCTCTGGGTCCACGTTGCTTTTATTAATATTCGTATTATACATGAGTAAAAGGTATACACAGAAAATTATCGTTCCAAAACAACAGTAGTCGCCACATTTCCTAACTTGGTTATGGACTGGTTGTCACGGAATAATGTGATTGGTTAAATCAACAATGCTAGATATAATACAATGTAATCCCTTGAAACTTTGTATTCCATCATGACCTAAATATTTGATAAACATAGCACTTATTTTTCGCTCCAGCAAAAGTATTGATTTTTAGAGAGCTACATTATAAAATGTGTGCCTCGTTATTGGCTTCAAATGTTTTGTTCAAACAAGAACTCCATTTAACAATTGCTTCTAACGACTTTGTTCTGAAAAAAATCGAAACATCAGTTTAATATATTAAGTCGGCCAGTAAAGTGAAAATGGTCATCTATACAGGAGAGTCCAATGAATGACATACAATTTACTATTGATTTTGCAGTCCACCAAACGTAGATCTAATTCTTTTCCAAGGACCTATTGACTAACAACGCGGCATATTAGTGATATAACCTATTTTCGATCTACAATTAGAACTTCACTCCACAGATAGGATGTAGGTTGAAAAAAAACCCCACAAACTTATTGTTTAATCATTTCAGTTGATATTCAAAAGGTGGGTATCTACTGATATATGTTTATAAATACTAACATACATGTAGGACTTATAACGTCTTCGGAACCGATTTAGTGAACCTTTTGTGTAACGCACCGTTTGCATAGTATTTGGTAAATTTGTGCTTTCTGATTCTATCATTTCTTTTCCTTGCTCTTTCTTTTATCTTTCTCCGACCGACTGTTCGTTTGCCAACTGTCTTTACTGCAACCGTAGTGTACCGTTTCTATTTTCATACCGTCTGTGTACTATTTCTAAAGGTACTTTTGTTTTCTAAATTGTACTTCGTACCATTTCTGACTGTATGAATACCGCACCCTAGAGTATACCGTCCGTTTAGTCTACGTTCTGTTTATTATTATTATTATAATTATTATTGCAATAGGCGCTTTAAGTGCTTTACTAGTTAGAATTGTTTAGCATCCAACAAAGCGTCTGTAATAAATAATATATTGTACCAATCTTGATCGTAATATTGTTGTTTCTTAATTCCATGTAGTTGTCTCCCTTGGAAGAAGAATTCATCTTTGCTGCGGAGTTTGGGGATATCCCTACAGTCCAGAAGATCCTGGAGGAGAATCCAACATATAATGTCGACTTTTGTGACATTCTAGGTCGCACTTCTCTTCATCTTGCGATAGACAACGACCACTTGGAGGTTATCGATTTTTCTGTTTTCTTCCACGGTCATTGTGTTAAACTGATTGTATATGCATAAGTGATTGAATGCATGAATGCATGAATGAATAGAAGGAGGAAGGAACGGATGTGTGTGTTCAAGTAAGGAGGAATAATGAAGATGAATAATAGTAGGGTAGATATGTAGGCATACTTGCTGCAAAAATATGAAGAAACGGGAAAAAAAACCTTGTCCTTGATTTCCTCAATTTTTCATGAAAGCTTGAGGTCTATTATCTCCATAAAAAAGAATTTTGAAATGATATTTATTATTTCCATTTTGTAGGTAGTCGAATTGTTGATAGACAGAAGCAGTGTCGCCAAAATTCACGAAGCTCTACTTCTGGCAATAAGTTCCGATCACGAGCAGATCGCTGGGTCCATTCTCCGACATCGACGGTATTGTGACACAAGAAAGGAATACAAGCGCTTCGGTAAGACAGACTACTTTTTCACAACAGCCAGCGAAGATTCGCCATTCTCTTCTGATATTACTCCGTTAATTCTCGCATCTGAGAGAAATCAAGTCGAAATCGTACAACTACTGCTTCTACAAGGAGAAACAATAGCCAAGCCTCATCACTATTACTGCGGCTGCCAAGAGTGCAGTAATAAATTGGAGTTCGACCAACTACGCCTGTCCAAGTCCAGGCTGGATGCTTATAGAGGATTGGCTAGCTCGATCTATATTTCTTTATCAAGTACAGACCCTATTTTGACTGCCTTTGACCTGGCTCAGGAACTTCTAGAAATGTCTAGAGTAGAAAAATATTTCAAGGTACATACAGTTTTTCTACACCTTCCGCAAAATAACCTTCATTGAAAGTTATTTATACACAGCTTTGGTGACACATCTCCGTTCTGTAAAAACATAAATATTAATGTCAAAAAACTCATGCAAATGTTACAGATTCATGACATGTTATTATTCACATGTATTAGTTATTGTGCTTAATTAGTACGTACTTTTAATGAAAATCCATTTTGTGATGTAAGAGAAGAGAATTCATGTTTACAAACTGTCTTCAGCCTAAGTCCCCTGTTGACAAACAAATATTGACTCGCCCATATGAAAAAACTGTGAATTATCAGATCTGTGTTATTTTCACTCACACCACAGAGAGCGGTCTTGACTTGAATCAGGTTTCATGTAGCCATGAAGTGTGTTAGTAACTCAATCGCTGGCAAATATTCATATCCTCTCTATTTAATTCTGCCTTTCTTTGAGTCAGAATTGTTCAAATCATTTCAACAATACATTTATAGTATCTGAAATAAAAGCAATACTGGCCATTATTCTCAGATGAGACGGCTAATTGATGACAGTTCTCTTTCAGATAAGTCTCCAAAGATAGTATAGGAATCTATGTATATAGAGAACGTTGATATTAAAACAGTTCTCGGTTCAAACAATTCTGAAAGTTAGGTTAGTTCTTTGTACACAGATGAAATTCATATTAAGATAGGCATCATGTACAACTTGCTTGGTTCAAATGTTTTGGCGGAACACAACGGAATATTTTGAACCCAAATGCTAGTGTTTGACAACCAGTGAAGTCATGAAGTTGCACATCTCAAACCGTCTGAAACCAGCCTGATTATCAACGGAGAGTATTAGTTTTTCTCAAGGAGAACATTTTCAAAATATGCAGGCGATGTCGCAGATAATGCGGAAGAGTTTGTTCAGTTTATTTGTTACATTTCAGTACATTTAGATTTTAGTTTGGTTTTCTTGGTTGTTTGTTTTCAATCAGAATATATATTCTAGTAGATCATGACGTTACGGATAAAAATTGAATAAAAAAAACATTATTGGACAGATTTCTTAAAAAAAAACAATAATAAAAAAAGAAAAAAACACATGTTCGTAATTTCTTCTCATTCAACTAATATAAACGATAACAAATACCAAAACTACTTAAATATAATTATCATTACGTAAGACTAAGAACAAAGTAAGATACTTCGGTAGTAATTAGTATTTTATTTGACATTTTTCTGTCGAGTTTTAGAAGTTATCGAAGATTTTAGAATGTGTAAACAATATTGGATTTGAAGCACGGCCAATGAGTCTTTTGTGCCCAAGCTATTCTCAGTTAAAGCTAGTTAGATGAGTGAAAGATTAAACAGTTCGCTAACAAAATTTTGATGAATCAAACCTTTTCTATTTTGTCAGTAGAAAGAATATTTATAGCTCTAGCTGGTAATAATTGTTTTAGTGCACTCGTATAGTGGATAAGACAACACTAAAGTAAAAACTATTTAAACGTCTAGCGAACTCATTCAGGAATACGACAAAACTAAAATAAAAAAAAATCGATATGACAGTATTAATTTCTTACACCAATCCACTCCTGTTAGAATACAAAATCACTATATTAAAAATCAATATTCACTGGTACAGCAGTACTAGATCACAAAATCAACACTCATTGGCGTAATTGCTGATCACTGAGGTGAGCAACAACGTCGGAGCGAAAACTGTTTTAAAAATGTGACTACTACTACAAAAAAATGGTGATGATAAAATACTCGAATCGATAATTTTTATAGACAGCAGCTCACAATGGATAGATGTTAAAATGTGGACAAATCTAATGTATGCTGGCTAATAAGCGTTAGTTCCATTGATTACATCTATTTATAGTATCAGTACAATACATTAAAAATGTCCTGCATCGTCCACATAATCTGAGGTACCTGTAATGGTTCATATATAAATCGAGTATATATGTGTGTAGCCATTAGGGAGCATTGAGTGTATTAATAGAAATTGCCACCTGCAAATATATTTAATACGAAGTCACCGTACTTGCTAATGGATGGAGGGTAAGACCTGATCTCCGTTGTCGTCTTTGCCTCGGTGGTCACAGGACGTTGTCGTCTTTGCTTTGATGGTCACATCGGGTTAAACGGTAGTTTAAGCTCGGTCACCAGCTGGCGACACTAATAACTGCATGAGAGTTCCTCAGTAATGGTGACCTAAAAATCAGTACGGAGAATGAGAAGTGTCCCTTGAACTACTGGGGAAATATAATTATCCGCACAGACAAGCATCCGGTAACTAGGCTTGGACTTGTGTCACAATTTATGTGATAGGTCATAATGCTTACAGATAGTTTTTTTTTTTGGATATGTAAACAAAACATGTAACATACTTAAAACTTCATAAATCATTTTAAAATGTAAGCTTTAGCAGCTTTCGTAACCATTGGTATCAATATAAATTATTCTTAATTTCATGGTCCATATTGTTTTTTGACGTTTCTAAATTTGAGATGTTTTTATTGTTATGTTCATGTTGATAGGTAATCAAATATAGCCCTACCACCAACAGCATATCTTAATTTCACTCTTGTAATTTTGAAAATCTGTTACAATCGTTTAATTATGTCCGTAATCTCCTGTTCCTTAATATGTATATATATATATATATATATATATATATATATATATATATATATATATATATATATATATATATTAATTGTATTTTTATCGAATCTTATACAGTGAAAATAGATTGTGCAATAGTTCCTTTGCTAATAACTTCTCCCAATACACATGTTGCATAAGGTATGATGTTTTGGTTTAATCTCGCTATTTCCTCGTCTGTACGATCGTTACTTTCTTGCAAATGAAGTAGGTCCAGACAATATATTCACCTTTGTCTACTGGATGATTATTCCTATCAAGTGATAGTTTAGTTTAAAATACCGACATAATGGTCCACCTCTTTCTTGTTTACCAGTAAAATGACTTTTTGTCATAAACATTTAAATCTCTTTTTTCCCAGTAGTATTTGCCATCATCTATCGCCTTGTACATTTTCTCCTAATGTAGTTTCGATCGCTATTCCATGAAATTTTAACATTTAAACTAACTCTTGAACACTTTTGTTTGTTAAATGTTAATACGATACTTCATAAGCAGATATTGCCATTCACACTCGATTTGACCAAAATGTCATGTTACATAGTCTTCTTCATCTGTACACAGATTAATCACCGTCAAAGTTTAAAGTGCTGTTACATAGTGTTCTTCATCTGTACACAGATTAATCACCGTCAAAGTTTAAAGTGCTGTTACATAGTGTTCTTCATCTGTACATAGATTAATCACCGTCAAAGTTTAAAGTGCTGTTACATAGTGTTCTTCATCTGTACATAGATTAATCACCGTCAAAGTGCTGTTATTGAAAATGTTTAATCGTTCATAAGTCAAATAATCTTTTGTCTTTACCTCGTTCAATACATTAGATACATTTTTAAGCATATATGACAACTCGGGTAGGGAACATGAAACTCAACTGGATGACAATGATAATGGTTACTGCTTGTTAGTTTTTTTAAAACCTGGCATCCATTAATTTACCAGCTGCATCCAGTTTTGGATCTCGCTGATTTTACACACTTTTATACATCTCTGGTATTTCTATGTTGTTTTTCCACAAGGAAAAACCAATACACGATATAAGTTTTTTATTTGTAACATTTTACAGCTGAGAGCATTTCAATAACTGATTGTGCCATTTAATTGTGTAGTTTAATTTCAATCACCACTAGATGTCAAATGACAGTACTCGATAAATGTATCTTTCAAAATCCATATATCTCCACACTGTAAAATGTGTACTGGATTTAAATGGTGTTCAGTGTATCGTCATATTCTTCCCATATTGGTCTTCAAAATCTTTTAAACTTTTCATCTATGTGTCCTATTGTTTGCCGCATAGAGATAACTCTATAGAGATAAAACATTTCATCTATATCCTCTCCCTTCAAGTATTCCAGTTTAAAAACGATTGGATCGCCTGAAATTACTTGCATGATTTCAATATTTCCGTGTTTCAAATTCTAACTGTTTAACCGACTATACATGTAGGCGTTCCTACTGTATCTAGCATCAGGTAACCAAGTAGACTAATCCATTTTTTTGATCTGTTTTGTTCCTTGTTTGCTCAGCTTGAGTTATGTCTATCTATCTGTGATCAGTGTTATTGTATTCGTCAATTATCTTTGGTAATACATCAACCTATTTGCTGGTTTCATTTTGAGAGAAATACTTTTATATTCTAGTCTTTAGGATTCTGCTAAACCTTTCCACTAAAGATACTTTTTTTTCTCAGGAATCTGAAAAGTATTCAATGCTGTCCTGTAGCAGAAAATCGTTATCTTCTATTGTAAAACTATTTTCTTTCAGGAAACTGTATCTGTTCAAGTTTTCGAGCTTTAAAGATTTTTTAAAACGTGGCTTTATGTCAACTTTGGTGAATTTCCACCCAATGGGATAAGATATTAACAAAAGATGTGCAGACAGATAGTAGGTATCACAATAACCTCCACCAAATATAGTCACATCTTTGCAAAGAAGATCTAAAGCAAAGCAGCACGTCTTGTGCATATAGTGTTTTCACGTTTTCAGCCCATTCGTATTTTTTCAAAAAATATACATCGCTGTCAAAATGTATTTCGTATCCATCGTTGTATTTTTCATACTTGCATGTCGACTTTTTCTGCATGCCACTGGTCATCCACGTGACTGACATAAACTGTATTGTTGGAAAATCTCTAACTTACTTTTGTTATGCGTAAGCAGAATTTTTCATATAATAATTTTTTTTTCTTCAGTTCAGTGTACTTTTTAAAATTTATTCCTTTATAATTTGTTCCCACAATTTATTGATATTTGTATGAACTGGGCTTTCCGGGTCATAATAAAAAATACCGTTCTTTCTCTGTCGTTTAAACGAAATGAAAATATGAAGAGAATACCTTATGCTTGATAAATTAACCTAAGGCTTTATCAACAAGCCAGCAGGACCAGCGTCTATAACAGGTACATTTCTCTCTGCATGATTTATTTCAGGTGTGTGTCCACTTTTCTTATTCATATGGTTGATTCTTAACCTATTGCTTGAATCAATACTTGTAAAAATTTTACTTTGTTTTTCATAATTATATATCTGTTTTGTGGAATTGTGGCAGATTGACCTTGCAAAGTTTACAAGATCTATACTGTACATTTATCCGAATATAAATTTGTCTTTATACTCACGTCAAATACGTAATTTATTCTTTCCTCATACTGCACTTTTTAATCATCTTGCTCGCTGGAAATCTTATTTCGATGTTATCATTATTAAAGTAATCCGTAAGTCTGCATCTTTTCTGAAACACTAATGTATATCTTTGTAATGTTTGAAATGAATAAATTAAAACTTGTATTCTCTTTAATGTTATTGTTCCACACAACTAGATTTGATCACTCTTTTATCCCGAGTAAAGTTGTAAACAAACAGATACCGACATTGTACTTTCCTGTTAAACTTATGCAATATTTCTATTACCTTTCTGAAAACTTTTGAATTCAATACCGTATTGATTTGTGCTATTATTTATAATGCGTACAAAGTCAAATTGTGATTTTGTTTTCGCTCCGTGACAAGGTTTGTTCAGAAGGGACAATGCCACCTTCACACTTTCTCTGCGATTGTGCTTTCGCTCAAGGCTCGTCAGCCGTACCAGTGAATATTGATTTTTAATTTAGTGTTGTCGTATCCCTACACGATTGGGTTATTGGAGATACTATCTATACGCTATAACTGTCATATCGATTGTTTGTTTTGGTGTTGTCACATCTCTATCCGAATGGTTTGTGATAGAAATTACTACTGGCCATAAATGTCAATATACATACTACTTTTCTCGTGTCCTTAGTCTCTCCATATCCAGTGAATACAAGTACGATGCCCTGCTGAAACGCTCTTTTAATAGATTACATTATTTACCTTCTGTTCATTAGATCGTATCCGCTTTCCTGTACAGGTTTCACTCGGATTAACGAATTCACTACAGGGTATCATGTAGATTATTTAAAACTTAAAATACAACAAGAAATCTTAAAAAATTATTCATTTATCTCAATTTGGAGAATTTTCATAGTTACATGAAATGGTAAAGAGAAAAGGTTACGTTGTTAATGAAGTCATGGTCTCTTGCAACGGTATACCATCAAAACAGCATGTACAATCTCAAGGGAATGCGGAATGTTTCTGGGTTTTTGGCAGCGACTTTCTATCTTAACAATAATTAACAACATGTTTAAAGAAATAAAAACCGGTCAGACAAGAAAACAAGCCGAAATACATAGGTAATAGTCTTTTGTACACTACACGTGAGACACTGGTTTTAGTAAAATTACGGGCAAAATCTTGCTTCGAATTTTACGCCGCCATTTTGAAAAGTATGTCCGATTAGAGGGAATTATTTTCTTCAAATTTTACTATAAGCACGGTTTTTGTAAAACACGCAAGAAGCGAAGTAGAACTACTAAAGTAGCAGCTCTTTATATCTGCTGGTTTTCATGTTTGAGTGACTCGGACTTCTTTTTTTTCAAGCATGTCGTACAAATGTTTCAGTTGACCAAGATATGAAGTAGACGATCAAAGTGATCCAAATGTGATGCGATAAACATGGTACCGGAAATACCTTTTTACATCCCAATAGAAATAGTATCATAATAAAGTAGTGTACACATTTATTCTCATCATCATTATATACATTCTTGCGCAATAAGAAATTTACTAGCTACAATTAATCTGTCCACCAGGATGCCTCCATTAGATTAGTTGTGCGATAACTACCACAAATTCCCTGTTGCATAAGTCTTTAGTGACTAAATATCAAAGGGCCGTAAGTAATACCGGTTTAGGTTATCACTCCTGTTGGTTTGAAATAAAACAAGCGCTTTTTTGTTTCAGTGTCGATTCCCTTTAATTTTTGGGTCGTACTTAAATACCGTCAGGCCAAGAACATATTCCAACATATCTGACCCAGCCTCAGAACAAAGCTTCTATAGACTTCTTGTTCTCTATGGTGCATCAAAACGAATGTCATTCGATTAAACACGCATTTCTAAATGTTTCGCCCACTCTCACAGATCGATAGTTTTATGGATAGTAGGATCGCCTCTAGTATTTACTTCTGAAATTGCGGTGACTAAGATGAGAAAAGATTGTACATTTGTAAAATATGAATTTATTTTATGTGTATAAAAAGAACAAAGGAAACTTACGTATTTGCTATTGCTTGTCTACGGAACGACATTTGCTATTACATTCCTTCATTTTATCATTTACCGTAATGGAAAAGCACCGAGAATATGGGTGTAGTTGAACCATCACGACGGTAATGACATTCCCAACAGCAGCAGCAACAATAACAACATAATTTTTCTGCATTTCGATATCTGTTGTGTTTCAGAGCGAGTACCTATCACTGGCTGACAAACTTAGTGAATATGTGGTGAAGTTACTGGACATGGTCAGAGGTCAAGATGAGTTAAAGGTGATAATTGACAAGGCAGACCGAGACAGCAAGAACGAGACTTACGAACGCCTTGCAAGGCTCAAGCTAGCCATACGTTACAACGAGAAGAAGGTGAAGATATCAATAAGTGTACTCTTTTTTTAGAAATATAGAATGTAAACTATAAAGTTTAACGAAAATTCATCAAAGGTTAAGAGACAAACAGTTAACTAATTTTGCTAACTTTTTAAGTCATTTTTACACAATTAATGAAATGGACATGTCATAGAAAAGTTAAAGCAAGGCAACTATTCTCATTTTGCAAATTATCCAATAGGTACGATATAAAACCTGATTTCATATTATTTGATTTACACACAGCCACCACTTACAAGTCAAAATATATCATAATGAAAGTTATTTAACTTTTTTGTTGGGGGGGGGGGGGTCATTACACGCCGTATATGGTCTTTATATTTTTATTTACTTGTTTACACTCAGTCTTCCGTTCTTACCATAGCCGTAATAAGTGATTCCGAATGAGACAAGTTCGCTTGTGTGTGCTATTCGTAACGGAAAATTGAGCTCTTAGAGTAGTAGTAGTTGGGTGGGTGGGTGGGTGGGGTAGAATAGGACATAAAGGACTCACGATGCTAATTATATGGAAGAATGAGAACCATTCTAGAAACTGGTTAAGATAAAATAGAGTATGTATTGGTTTGGCTTGCCAGGATTGCTTGATAATGAAAGTAAAATTTGTATGAAAATAATCTTTTGAGAGTTTATCCAAGTGAAAAAAAGATTATGTTTTACTGATGGAATTTCCGTCCTTTTACAGAATTGAGTTTGGATAACATATCTCTGATATTAGCACCTGACTCTTTGGTGCGGAATTGAAAACACATGTTTCAAACACATGTAGATTCAGAAAATGCCGCGGCTTATATTGTTTTCTCTGCAGAAAAGCTTGCATCAATAATATATCTATACTGATCAATATAGGTTTGATCATGAGCATTCAGAAATTTAAAGTTATTGAATTTTTAATACCGTGGTGTTTCCATAGGTTTACGATGGGAGCTGAATTAGTACATCGAGTCCTAAAGGGGCCTTCATGTTAAACAGGGTCAAACATTTACGGGGCATAAGTGGATTTTAACATTATGCTACCATTTTGAAATGTATGTTTGTAACAGTGTTACATTATGCGTTGGTCTGTGCTAGAACTGAAATGCATTATTACGTCATACGTTTCATGACATCTATGCCGTTGACAGCACACTGTATGCATTATTACATTGTTAGAAGTTGTTGACCTCAAAAAGTAGTTCTGAAATTCCGAAACCGTCAGGGACATTAGCGGAGACAGAAACAAATCCGGTAAAAATGACAAAATTTTGGCCTTGACTACAAGTAGTACTCAAATTTTGAAACTCATGGGCTTTAGCGGAGACTACAAAATGTCCGGAAAAGTTTAAAATATGGTCGAAACTGAAAGTAATACTAAAATTTCTAAACTAATATACGGAATTTAACAGAGATTAAAAATAGATTCCCCTCAAAATATAAACATTTTAATAAGTATTTTTTAGAAATTTTAAAAAGAAATTAGAAGTGGAACATTTACAAATTATTTTTTTTCTACACCCTACCCACCCCCCCCCCCCAAAAAAAAAAGATCAATAGATTATACAGAATTCAGCGAAGATAAAAATGTCGAGACAAATTAAAAAATTCCAAAAGATTTTAACAAATTGTGAAGATAAAATTTACAATTGTAATAAATTTCATTTTACAAAGTCTGAAAGATATATATAAGGGTGCAAATTTCTGTCGATGTATTTCGTAGAGCGCATTATTGCTGTGGTCAGTGTGGCACGTAACAATTATTCAGATTTATGAGGAAAGGTACCATATTAAATCGCTAGACTGCGATGGTATTTATGTCCCTGTTTTGGGGCGCGATTGATTCTTAATTAAGCATTCGTTTTATAACGGTCGGACAATGTGAAATGCTATGTTAATTTGGGGTCTAGGTATCGAAAATGACAAAGTTGAGACGATGCAGAGACTATTTGTGAAACCAGTTGAAGTAGTGTCCTCTTTTGAAATTTTCCAGAATCGGTTATATAAATAGCGCGCGAAATCTAGAGGTTTATACTAACCACGATGGGCGTGTATGTATAAAAGGCCGCAGATATGTTTAATCCTGATTGGCTATGCTAAATAAGGTGTGTGTTTCCCAGACGAAAGTTCATGTTTTAAATATTCCACATCGCAAAATTTAGTCAGTCCAAGTTTCCTGCGAAAGGCCGGAAGGTTCTTGACTCTGAACAGAATAAGACGAAATTCTCTCGTATAAACAATCGTTCAAGGGACAGGTGTTTGGAAGTTGAGGACACGATTCTGGCGGTAGAAGCGAGCGAGTCTCGAGAGCACAAGGTATTTGCGTCAATCTCATGCTATTCGTTGATATCAATATAATTATTTATTTGAATTTATTTGTTTAAATTCGTACATCAATTTTCTTGATATGAGTATAACTATTTGTTTGAATTCATTTATCTGAAATCGTACAACAATTTTCTTGATATGAGTTTGACGAATTGTTTCAATTTGTCGTCTTGATTGTTTTAAGAATCATGTATTCTAAGAATTTCATGCATTACTTTATTTGATATGAGTTGTGAATTTACTTGTCTTATATGATATAAATCATGTATGCTAAAAAGTTGAGTGAGTATTCACTGCCACTAATGTAGATAAGCCATGAATGGAATTTCATTAATTCATTTGTATAATTAAGACGTGAACTGAAAAATCGTATGTCGCGTGATGTTAGAATGAGTTAGTGATGAAATAGCCGTTAGAAAGTACATTAATCTTCTGAAACTAGGTTTGTTTATCGTCTCTTAGATTGGGCCTGAAAGGACCCGTTAGCCTTTGATATCTGTTTGAATTCCGATAGGACGATATCTGACGTAACGAGAGTAGGGTAATGTGCTACTCCCCAGAAGGAAATCTGACAGAATATTTAGGTTGCTGTTTTGTTTATTTTAAAAGGGAAAATAGCTCCACTTACCTACCCACCCATCCATCGATACACGTATGCGTATCCACTAAGAGAGTAGAGTGAAGAGGCATCCAATACTAAGTTTGATGACCGAAAAGAGGCTGGATAAGAGAGAGAGAGAGAGAGAGAGAGAGAGAGAGAGAGAGAGAGAGAGAGAGAGAGAGAGAGAGAGAGAGAGAGAGAGAAGCAAAAGGGGAGAACATCAACCCTGACCTGTCAGCAACGAGGAATTGTGAGCGACCAGCAATAACAAGGTTATGCAGGCATGCTGGGCAATTGATTCGACTGTTCACTAGATTCCATGATGAACTTTGTCTTATCGATATAAACAGATCGGCTAATTACATTTTGTTGAAATTCGCTAACTGAGTTCTAAAAGAAGTGTATCTTTCAAATGTTATGTACTATTTCATTTTGTTTTATGTAATGGATTAAATTGTTATATTTCACATACGGGGCCTCGTGTTATTCTATTCTATATCTCTGCTCAGATCTCTTTTTATCCCATCTATAAATTTCATATTTATTTTTATTATTTACTCGATCCGGGCAATAACACTGAGGTCGATCATCCTCTAGATAACGATAACCAACCATATATATATATATATATATATATATATATATATATATATATATATATATATATATATATATATATATATATATATATGAATTAAAATAAAATATTCCCGCCGTTCTGAGTGACTAACACCCCACACTTACTAACCAACGGGAAAGGTAGAGTGACCAATAACCAGTCAGCTATTATCTAACACCCTACATTCACCCCCGCCATCTTTTGTACGTAAAGTTTGGATATGTTGTCTTATCCATACTAGAAGAACAAATCAAGAAAAAGATGCACTTAAGGGGGGGGGTGTATATTCTCGTGAATAAGAAATATAATGAAATTTCAAAACACATCACTATAGTAGATTTTCGTGCTCTTTTTCACTGTCATTCTTTTTGTATTTTTTTCACTGGCATGTTCTTCTGCTTGTCTAGCATTTTTGAATTTCTTCACTGGAATGTGTTCTTCTCCTGTGTTTGCTTCTGAACGCTTCTTCTCCTTGTTCTCATTTTTCTTGACATTGATAACAGGCATCCTTACCTTTGTCCCTGTTTTCTCCTGTCTTAGATGTTCATTTTCTTTCACGCTGTGGACATTTTGTAGCCCAATGTCCTTTCTACTGACAGACATTGCAGATATCTCGACTTTTATCTCGAGAGAAGTAGTCTAAAGTCTTGTTGGAAGTATTTTTTAGAATGAATCTCTGTAATCTCTGACAAGAAGTGTGATCTGTTGTGGCTCTTCCATCTTCACAGATTGAAACTGAATGAGTGAGTTCTCTTAGATCGAGTGGTGCTTTATAGATAGATCGAGAGTTTGTTACCCTATTCATATTTGCAGTTTGAATCATCTACTCTCATGACACGATCACACATTTCCAAGGAGAAACCAGAAGCCAAGCGACGAAGACGTTCTGTGTCACCCAACACTCTCCAACAATTCTTGGCAGAAGTTCACGCTACCGATTTTGAAGAAGACATGAGTGATTCTGAGCCAACACCATCTACTTCTACCTCCACTATCAGATATAGAGAGTGAAGATCAGCCAAGAAAGAAAGTCGTTCAGTAGCCCCTGAACATTATTTTTTTCATTCGACCTACCCAAAGTCAAATGTAAATAGTTCAAGTCTCAAGTTCCAACAGAGAAAGTAGTTGTGTTAATTACGGATTTATTGAAAAGACAATGCCACGCTGAAGATGAAGATCGTTTGAGACTATCCATCGCTCGCGACAGTTTGAAATCTCCTGTGTGGATCGAACTCAGTACGCCTCCAGAAGTAACTTCTTCCAGATTCTTGGACAAAATTCAACAGGTCCAACAATGCAACGATGAGTTTGACACGACCGATGGAAAAACTGCTCTTCATATGACACACGTTTCACCTCCAAGAGGCAGCGGAAAACACAAAGTTTTATCAGGGGAGAAATTTTTCAGTACCAGATGAAGTATCGTCCAGATGAACAACGATCCGACGAGTTTGGCAATGTCATGATTGCTTCTTACGTGACAGTCAATACCCGTTTAAAATTGTATTCTGTCTTGGAACCTTTAGGGGATTGAGTCCTTTACTGTGACACCGATAGTTGCATATAAATCGCTCGCCCTGGAAGCTATCACGTACACATCGAAGACGAACGTTTTATAGTTTGGACCGATGAACATCCGGAAGACACTATTTTGAGTTATGCTAGTGGTGGATCTAAAAATTACGACTACCAGTACATAAACAATAAAAGGAGAACTTCATACCGAATGCAAAGTAAAAGGACTGACATTGAACTATCGCTTGTGTTAAGTGGTGAACTTTCTATAAGAAGCTTTAAAGTCCAGTCAAGATTAAGATTATTGTGTGCAAAACAATGGATACTTACAAATTTGTACGTTTGTCAAATTGTCAACTTGTTAATCGACCCTTGGAAAAAGTGTATCAGATCGTCTACCAACAACGAGCGTGACTTCCCGATCACAACACGGTACCGCGCGGGTACCGTTCTCCAGCATAACAAAGTTTCAAGAAAGAAAGATCATTCTAAGTACAGACGCTCACCCAAAATGAAGAATTCAACACAGTAATAATGTGATGGACCCACTGACTCCAAGTTCAAAGAATACACGTTTCGTTTTACTTTGTCTGGCAATGAAAATTTTGAAAGTCGATACCAGACGTTCAAAGGGAAATGGCTTAAATATCTGGAAGGACCTACTCCCAAATCTTTAGCCAGAGCAGAATTTGTCTACTTGGGACAAGGAAGCCAAGTTTCAGTTGTGGTGTGACGATCCGTATCGACTATAAATATGTAGCTTTCCTTAAACATGTCAGATGATCTCCGTGCTGTCTCTACCTTCCTTTGGTGAGCCATAATCATTATCTTCATTGATACCTTAGAAGAGAGAATTCGTAGTCACCTTTGGAGCTGCGAGAATGCATTTACATAGATTGTGTTCAGATTCAAGTGAAACGCAAAAAACAATTGCATCCTTTAGGACAAAGACGTTTTAGGCATTGGTATCTGAATGCTGTAAAAAAACTGATTAGTTTGAAATGTAGAAATGGTCTGACATTAATCAACTACAACCCAGTTTTTTACGATTTTGGTTGTCACAACTTCTGCCTACAGTGTTGCAGTGATACTTAAAATTCCATGGGACGACGTCCAGGAAAAGGTTAAAAACTTACAGGATTACAAAAATCTTTTGAATGATTCTCCTCAAGACGAGACTCCTTCAGGACGTGTGATGTGTGGTGAGATACTGCCTGAATTTTGTCGATAGGCTTCACCAGAAGATTCCATTTTGCAATTGAGTGAATATTTCATCAATAAAGAGATTCCAGTGAATGGCCAGTTTTAAAAAGCACAGTCAGAATCTACCACTGGAACAGCGTGAGCGCATTTGCAGAGAGTTTGTAAAGATTTAAGTAAAAGGAAAAGAATAATTGCCTCTGAAATGGCATCTATGTTTTAATCTTTGGTATCTGAAGTCTATAAGAAGATTGATTGCTTTGAAAATGTTCAAATTGGCAGACATTAATTAACTGCGAAGACATTTTAAGACGAACTATGCCACGAATACTGTCATCAGTGTTGCAGCAAATTCCTTGGAAGGTACATCCTTGACAGTGTTCAATACTTGGTGGATTACTAAGTACTTTTAAAAGAACTAATTCCACAAGATGTGAGACTTCCATTGCATTTTGGACGAAGTGAGGTGTGTGTGTTAGTGTGACAATCTTTCCTGGATTGATTTTGTTTGCCAGCAGATTCTTTGTGGCAAATTTATGAACAGTACATGCAAAGACATGACCGCCAAAACTTTATCCGTGCACGAAAAATTCATTGTGTTAAACGTGTTGCAAATAGTGCTGAATGCGAGTTGTGTACCTCTGTTAAGATATTCGTATTACTTAATCAACTCTTCATACCTACCAAGAAGTGTATGTAGCCGGTTGGTTACACAAACAGATTTACGACTGGAAAGATGTATATGACTGGAAAAGTCTTGTATTCGACGTTTGGACACAAGCGGTGGCTGACTATGCCAAAGAAATTGTGTGTGACTGATGAAAGAAAAGATAAACATGAACTTGTGTATTTTTAAAAAATGAAAATATGTTTTGTTGTGTTAGATCAACAAGAAAAGAAAAAATTTAAAACGTGTATAAAATGCATACAATGTCTTGTGTCGTTGATGGAATCTCAGAATTCTGAACATAATTGTTATGGATGCATCCTTCGTTCTTGAAGTGACTGACGAATAGTTAGATCGTCAAAGTTGGCAGACACTGTATCTTCGACATCCCTTTAACATGTTGATTGCTGGACCTAGTGGGCAAAACCAATTTTGCCAAGCGTATGATTGAACACAAATCAAAATTGTTCGATCGTTCTCCACAACGTATCGTGTGGTGTCACTAAGACTGGCAAACATCTTACACGTTACTGAAAGAAAGTCAAGGAGAATCCATTTCGTTTTGTAGAAGGAGTTCCTAGCGAAGACGATAGGATCGTGTCTGACTTTAGTCAAACACATCTTGTCATCTTCGATGATATGTTAGGAGAAGACGAAGAAGAATTTACAGCAAGGACAAGGCAGAAAGAGAAGTCAAAAACCTTTCAGACGTTGATCCGAAAAAGAATAAGAAAAGGCGAACAGCAATCAGACAATTGAATGTTTTTGATTACTTACTAAAAATAGTTTTTAAAAATGATGCACAAAGATTCTTGCCAATGTTCCAAGTCAGAACTCTATCTGTTTTGCAATGCCACCGACGATGACGACGATGTAAAATTCCCAATGAGTATAATTTCATTCTGTGTTGTCTTTGACCACCTCCGTACCTATCCAATTTGAAATCAAAAGGACAAACCGAAGATTACGCGATCTTAAGAACAGTTACTTATATCTGAAAGTCAGTGGTCTCTAAACGGACAACGCCAATCCAGGAGCAGATGCCAGAGTAGCTCCCGTCAAGAATTTCATGCATTCGTTGTTCAGCGAAGTGGAGCTATACTTGAATAACAAACTGGTGAACAACAGCATTTACGCTTACCCTTAGTGAGTGTACCTGGAAAATCTCTTGACGTACAGAAAAGAAGCCAAGAACACAGATCTTAATGCTTCAGTGGTGTGGAAATCTGATACGTTGGGAAAGTTCAACGACACACAGTTGACTACTGGTGACGATGCTCACAATATTGGATTTAACGACCGCCAAAGGAAAATTAAACAAGGACATAGTTTAGAAACGATGGATTGTTTGCACTTGGACAGGTGGTTGCAATACAAGCATTTGTTAAATGGGGTACATGTACGTCTGAGACTGAATCGAAGTAGTACTGTGTTTCATTTGATGGTTAATGCTAAAGTCAGACTCTACGTGCGACGTGTGAAAGTCTTACCTAAAGTGGGAAACGACATCAGTCAAACTCTGAGCAGAACAACAGCCGAGTGTCCTCTACGACGAGTGGAAGTGAAAACCTTTACCATTGCGTCTGGACTCCGATCCAATATCAAAGATCATGTTTTCCAAGGTCAAATTCCCAAACTTTTGCTCATCGGCATCGTCAGCAATGTGGTCCTATCGATCAAAATCCTTTCGAGTTCCAAAATTTCAGCGTTCCAGGATAGAAGTCACCCGAGATGGCCAGGCGTTGTGTACCAGACCCTTTGAACCTAATTTTGCCCAGAAAAGTACTTGAAATCTTACCTGACTCTGTTTTGAAGCCACAGGACAATTAGGAACCAACAGTAGCCATGACATTTCCTTTGACGAGTGTGCAGGAGGATATGCTTTGTGGGGCTTTGATTGCACTCCAGACAAAGGCAGGGACGAGGTACATTTCCACTAATAAAATCGGGCCAACTTCGTGTGGAACTTCAGTTTGCACTAACAGGTCTGGCGAACACGCGGAACGTTTTCTTGTATGCAAAAATTAATAATACTCTGTAAATCAATAATTTGAGAGAAGTGATCCTAGATTATTAAAAGATGGAATATGTGGAGATAGGTGAAGAGGATGTTTTCTATTCAAAACAAGAACAACAGCCACAGACCACAAGTGAAGAAGAGAAGAATACAATCATGATGTAAAGATGGCCAGAACAAGAACAACAGTTAGTCTCCAGTTTTGCTCATAACTTGGTTGAAAGAATCACCTCCCTGACCAGAGAACATTGTCATGGTTGTCAACTCGATTATCAGAAACAACTCGACAAATATTTGATGATAAGGCAAGAAGAAAAATTGGAAAAATATCTGGAAGACGCATGGACTTTCATCTCACAAAAGAAGACTTTGATAGAGTGATATAAAGGCTTTTGTGACCATGCCTCATTTCCATTGACTTTTTGGGAAACCAAACACATCGAAGCGCTCGTGCAACAGAGTACGGAGACCTCCCACTCATCGAATTACTTTACGGTTATTTTCAAGCAAAAGGTCAAGTGTGAGCTCATGACTTATCATTACCTGTAAAAAGAAATGAATAAATGCGAAGTTCATTATTTTCTGACTAACAGTTCGTAAACAGCTTCTTCGAATCCAGTGGTGTGTGCTACAGATGAACTTCCCCAAGCCTATATCATGAACATGGACGACAGTCATCGCCCAGAAACCCACTGGGTAGCCGTCTACTTTCCCAATGACCACAGTGTGGAAAATTTTGATTCTTATGGATTATCTCCTCTGGAAGACGAGATCATCGACTTTATGAGAAGAAATTATGTATCTCCTCAAATCAGTAATGTGAGATTACAAGGATAATATTTGATAGTGTGTGATCAACGCAGTCTAATATTTCCTTTAGAAGATTTAGTGACTTCTTTTGGAAGTGATTTCTCTAGAAACGATAACAAAATAACAAGGTGGTTTTGTGAAAATTATGGCTTTCTATTTTCTTTAGCACAGAAACGTAGTGTGCATACATGGCAATATGACACTATATCAGATCATTGGAAGTCTAGTCTGACTAAAAACGTTGTCAGTCCTGTAAATATGTTCATGTTTAATGCTTGGTATTTGCAAATGAAGAGGAAGGGACTAGTCCTAATCGTCCCTCTTCATTGGTGTTGTTGATGTTTCAGTGAACAGGGCTGATTAAAAAATGTTGATTAGAAAAAGATGATTTTGTCTCGTTTTATAGAAACAAAAACAAATTCGTTTTGACATGATCTTTCACAATATCTCTGGGGATTTCTTAATGTTTTCTAAGAGGGATGTTTTCCTTCACGTCCGTGCCTCCGTTGTTAAGTTGTCATTAGTTAGTAAGTGTGGGGTGTTGGTCACTCAAAATGGCCTGAAAGTTTTAATTTTTGATAGATATATTTCACAATTTGTAAAAAAAAGATAAAATTTAAATTATATTTTTACAATTTGTAAAAAAATTTTTGCAATTGTAAATTTGTCCTGACACTTTTCAGTATTCGCTAAATTCTATATAATTTTTTTTTATTTGATAAAAAAAAAAAATTGTAAATGTTTTACTTGTAATATTTGTTAGAATCTGTAAAAACATTATTTTTTATAATTTTTACAATATGAGGGGAATTTCATTTTTTATCGCCGCTAAATTCTGTTTTAGTTTAGAATGTTAGTATTACTTTTAAGTCTCGACCATATTTTATAAAATGTTTCCGGACATTTTCTAATGTCAATACGAATTTCGGAATTTTAGTACTATTTTTGGACTAAGTTAAATGTTTTACATTTTTCCAAATTTTTCATTCTCAGCTAAAGTCTTATTAGTTTCGAAATTGTAGTACTAATTTTGGTCTAAGCATAAGTTCTGCATTTGTTCCTGCTATTGTTTAAAGTCTTTGCTGAAAGTTCGTTATAGTTTCGTAATTTTAGTGCTACTTTTATTCTAGGCTAAAAAGGTTTTACATTTTTTTCCGGATTTTGTTTTTAGTCTCCACTAAAGTCTGTGATAGTTTCGGAATTTTAATACTACTTTTATCTGAGCCAAAACTTTCACATATTTCCGGATTTTTTTTTCTTCTGTCTCCGCTAAAGTCCGTGACAGTCACGTCATTTTTTAGTACTACTTTTATTCTAGGTCATTTTCTTTCTTTCTATTTTTTTTCACTTTTCCGGATTTTTTTCAGTCTCCGCTAAAGTTTTTGACAGTTTCGGAATTTTAAGACTGCTCTTAGTGTAGGACAATTTTTCTTTTTGCAGTCTAAGCCATAATTTTTACATTTTTTATTTATTTCTTTTTTTAGTCCCCGCTGAAGGTCCGTGACAGTTTCGTAATTTTAGTACTATTTTTAGACTAGACCAAAAGTTTTAAATTTTTCTAGATTTTTTTTTCAGTCTCCGCTAAAGTTCATGACAAATTTCGAAATTTTAGTACTACTTTTCTGGTCTGCGCTAAATTGCGATACAATTTCGTAATTTTATTACTACTTTTCGTCTAAGCCAATTTAATTTAATGTTCGGGTTTTTTTCGTCTCCGCTAAATTCTGTGACAGTTTCGTAATTTTAGCATTACTTGTAGTCACATGCAATTAAGTGTCATTGTGAGTCGGTTCGCTTGATTACAGCTATTTATAACATCAGTACATTATATGTAAATTTACCGTCAACATAATCATGATGTAAAGGTAATGCTTTATATATAAATCTCGTATATATGAATGTAGCTTCTAGGCAGTATTCCGTCGAAGTGACTTCCTTTCCTGTTTGGTCTGTAAAAGGGAGAGGCGTGTTGGATAGTAAGTGTGGGGTAAAGGTTATTACACACGGCGTGTTGGATAGTACATGTGGGGTACTTCATAGTATTTGACTGGATGTTGGTGACCGCACAAGGTGTGTATGATCGTAAGTGTGGGGTATTGGTCACTTCACATGGTGTTTATAGTATTGTGTGGGGTGCTGGATAGTAGATGACTGAGTATTGGTCACTATACACGGTGTGTTGCCCATTCGAGGTCAAGAACTTTTAACAATGTAACAATGTACTCTCAATGTTAAAATTCCCGTTAGAGGTCATGTGGTCCCATTTGCGGTCAACAACTTCTAACAATGTAGACAATGTGATCTCGACGGGATAGATACGACATTTCGTGGACGTATAATGTAACACTGTTACAAACATACATTTCGAAATGGCGGCCTAATGTTAAAATCCCCTTATGCCTCGTAAATGTTTACGCTGTTTAACATGCCCCATTTTGACACCCTCTACTACTAACAATTTTTCTATGGTTTTGTTTCAATTGAGGATCAATGTGTACAAGTCATTGCAGAGCTTTTGACAAACGTTGAGGATATAATGAGTAGATTACAGAAAGAAGCAAACTCTTTTAAGACAAGTCTGACATCATTGAAATTTGACATAGTCAAGGAGGTAAAAGAGACAGTGGAGAATAGTAGAAGTGCACATCAGGGTGAGAAGTCAAATGTTAGAACTTACGCAATTGTAAAACAGTCTACCAATGAAATGTATGTTCGATTCGTTAGAAAAAATAATGTATATTTAATGTAAAGACATGAAAGAGGATAGTTTGAGACAAGATAAAGAAAGAATCAAAGACATAGGCACGTAAAGAGATTTGGGAGAAAAGATCAGAAAAGAAAGGTCCATGGTCAAACTGCAGTACCTAGAATCATGATTGTAACTTCAGAGAAAAACACAAAAGCCAGAATCATGAAATATGCAGTCACAAACTCCTAGGTCCACTGCATTGTGAGGTGACATAAACTGTATGGTCTTAAAGCGCAAGAACTGTGTGGCTAATTCACCAGTTTTTCTCCTTCTTCTTCTTTGTCCTAATCGCATACAGAAAGAACAATGGAAAATTCAAATAGTAAAATTTCCAGTCTTTTGTCATTCATAAAATGTGTTTTATTTAGTTTGTGGTACATCCTAGTTGTCAGCAGTACCTCCTCCGAGTCTGGTACGGGAATCAGAGGAAGCTAGAACGGTCTAACTGGTTGAACAAATTGCTCATTGTTTCATCCGTGCTGATTCTATATCCTTTTATGTGTGTGATCTACTTGTTCGTGCCAAAATCAAAGGTGAGTACTGCTTGTCACGTAATGTCCATCTGATATATTTTTCCATTCAAATTCTTGACTATCAATGAAAATGCAATATATCTTTAAGAAAAATAGCAGCTTTGTAACTCATTTCAGCACCTAGTGTACAATTCTGGTGTTTTTGTTTCATGTAAACATATTTTGATACACTCAAATGCTAAAATTTGTATACCGATACAAAAAAGCATATGTATCGTATTCTATATTCACATAATTCAAGCGTCCGGGTGATACACTTTGATCTTATTTAGTATGCCTATGAGAGAATCGGTTAAATTGAGGTCGCTAAAATCATATGCGAAACGATTTATGAACCTTCTACATCAATGAATGGAACAATTATAAAGTACTCGTTTTTACCCATTTAGATTGAAAGTTATATTCAAATTGCCTCCATATCATAGGTTTTCTAGTCAGCTATTAATGGATATTAGTTTCCTCCCAGGAATCCAGTTTCATCCATCCAAACAAGACTAGCTTAGGATTCTATTTTATGGTCGTGTTTGTCTCTGCCACGCCAACGGAAAACATCATCCTAAAGCAGCTACAGTTTGCTCATTGGCTATATTCTGTATTCGGAACTAGGTACAATAAGTGAATCGCATTAAGAGTCGTCTACGATTTTGCGGGACGGTTTGGGTACTTTTCTTCTTAACTTTTGTCAAAATCGCTCTCTGAAGCAGTGTGGACCCGTGTAGTGGTCGGTTAGCAGCAACGGGAAATATGTATATAAGGACCCTCCAGTTTTTTTTTAATGCTTAAAGGTATGCGCGTATCACTTGTCAGTCGTGGGCATGTAATCTATGTAACGCGCTGTTCTCAATAGATGTGTGGCGAGACAGTCACCCCGAAAGTTGTCAATTCACATTTGACGCAGACACTCACCCGAATCTACAGTACCAAATTGAATAGGAAAAGTAATAACCTTCACATAAGTATGTACGCATTCAACACCTTTCTTTTGTTTTAGGTTGGATGTTTTCTGCGTGTTCCATGCATCAAGTTTATCGGTCGTACAATGTCCTTCATTAGTTTCTTGGCCATAATCTTCGCATGCAGTATATTAGAAATGCCGTCTTCGGCAATCAATATTTCTGAACTGGAGCCACTAGGTACGCACTACCGGGAATTTTATCAAAATGCTTCGCAACTGCGATTTCAGTTCCCATCTGACTTTAAGCTGAGAGCTTCTGAACTCCAACCAATCAATATACTGCTGACGCTATGGATTCTAGGTAGGCTTTAATAATATATTCCCTTCTTCGATTTTGGACATATTTTGGACCTTGTTTTATTATTCCTTCTCTATTTATTTTCTCGAGATCAAATGAATGTCTCCCCAAACCCCAAAATAGGGTCCTCCTCCTATTCCTCTGACTCCATTTCCACTTCTTTTATTTCGAATTCAGTTGTGGAAAAATCTGAGTAAATACGCTAAAAAAATTTCTCAAAATGGATCATTTACATACACTCATTTTAATTTACCAAAACAAGTTGCATCTCTTATGTATTTTCTTTTAAAATAATGACTCTCCTCATATTTATTTAGATATGTTTTCCACGCCTTTACCAACTTACCCATATCCTGCTTTACCAGCCTCAACTATTTCAATATCATTTTGCGCCTTTTCGTTTGTTCAGTACTCATCATATCTTTAAAAGCTTGATATTTCTTCTATTATTTTGATGGACTTCCTTGTCTTTGTTATTTTGATGGACTTCCTTGTCTTTGTTCTATAAAAGTCAAGCAATATGTCTTTTTAAATTGCTTATCTTTAATTTTTATGCAGCCATCTTTTTTATTTATCTAGCTAGCTAGCAATGGAGCTAGTGAGCGAGGGATACTATTTATATATTTATCCATATGTCCTTTGGCCACTTATCTATTTTTCTTCATTCTGTCTCACTTTCTTTGTTTCTGAACTTATTAACTTTATCGTAAAATACAGCAGTAGACTAAAAAATGACAACATTTCGTTTTTGGACATATTTAGGTATGCTGTGGTTCGAAGTAAAGGAGCTTTTCTCTGACGGGATTACCTATTACTTCGACACGATGTTCAATTACATGGATCTTACTGTACTCACGTTGTACATCACCTCATTTGCTGTGCGTTACGTCGGCTACATCAAGGTACGCTTTTTGTAAAAGCATTGTGTAATCAACATCTCTGATCTTTTGCACGTATATCAGCAACGTCAAAGATACCACACGATATCTCTTAAGAACGAATGTAAAACAAAGTCGTGGGCTTTTCAGATATTTCTCAAAAAGTGGTCAATATAAAAACGTGCATCCATCTGCCCGTCTGTGTTCCATTTCCTAACAGTACACCCCCAAGTCACCTTCTTTTTGTATAAATAAATAAATTTAAAAAAATGAAATTAAAATAGGCTCACCGGTATGGCCCCATACACACCACAATAACAATGAAGAGTAACTTGACTTATAATAAATATGACTATATTTCCATGGAAATACATTTAAACTGTCAATTGAATATCATGCTGCTCTTCAAACTTCTCCTCTTCCCACAACTTAGAAGACCTTAACTACCAATCTAATAAATTTACCTCCTTCATATTACCACTACTGCTGCTGCTGTTGCTTTTCTACTACCATTTTCACGCCCCAATGCTTGGCTGATATTAATATTGATGATATTATTATTGTTATTATTATTATTATTATTATTATTATTATTATTATTATTATTATTATTATTATGCACAGGTTCATCAGGCATTGGATTACTTCAAAGAATGGTCAAAATGGGAGTTGCTAATGAACGAGACAGAGGACGCGGAAGAAAAATTCTATTGGCTCATCGCAGGTTGAAATATACATTTTTATCAATCCTACTATGCTGTATAGTTTTATGTATGTATGCATGTATGTATGTATGTATGTATGTATGTATGTATGTATGTATGTATGTATGTATGTATGTATGTATGTATGTATGTATGTATGTATGTATGTATGTATTTAATTATTATTTATTGGACAGGTATAACGAGGTTTTTATATACAATGTTCTAATTTGTATATTCTGTGAACATCTACATACAAGTGCTATGTACATTACATTTCTCTCTCTCTCTCTCTCTCTCTCTCTCTCTCTCTCTCTCTCTCTCTCCAACCAACAGACCTGTACTATCATAATCGTGTAAACAGCGTTATCAAATTCTAAAAATCAGGAACCATAGGCGGCCTGGTGCTTAAGCTCGAGTTAAGACAACTTTCTCAAAACATATATAAAATAAACATATCAGTTTTAAAAAAAACTAAATAAAAAAATTGGCTTCTCTCTGCGGGCTGCTCATTTGAATATAAATAATTTAGCTAGAGTTCAAGGATAATCCTTGGCCTAAGACAGATTGATCTCAGCCTTACTGTACCTAACATTGTACGGACCAGGGGTGATCCCATGGCCTGTATCGGGGTGTTCGCAGCATAATCCGAACTCTAGAGCTGGGCTCATCCCAGACGCTGAACAGGCGAGGATGATACTCGACCATGAAGTGCTTGAAAACCAAGGTGAAATCAAGACATGTTGTAGTTTACTAATTTAGCATGTGAACGAGAGGCTTAACTGAAAACAAGGCAGTGTGCGATGGGTCTCAGATTTCACTTCCAGGATAGTATCAATGCCTGATTACTCACTGTGCCCTATAGCCAAAAATACACACAGAGAGTCCCACCAAAATCCTCATATTCTAAAGAGTAAACAATTTCCTCAAATGAGCACCAAGAACGAATAAATCCAAACCAAGTATCACCTCTAACACAAGAGAGGAAAACAAACAATAAACATAGATAGGGTTAATATTCGCGGGTACTGACCCTGAAGTGATAATTGTAATCTGAGTCCATCAGCAACGGTCATTATACATATATGCAGACTTATTAGTTAATTGTGATCGGTCGCGGGCATTGATAATCCTGCTCTGTTTTGAAACAAGCTGTATTCAACACATGCGCTGCTAGAGTCTCCTGGAGCTAACAAGTTCACGTTTGACAAAGTCACTCGTTGCTACGCTCATTTCCTCAAGTTATTGTACCCATCGATGTAGCAATGCGTGATCTAAGTGAAGTAAAGTTCTGTACTGTTTAATTTCTTATAGACCGTTTTTACTGGGAGCAGTCTGACCCCCACAATGTTGCCGAGGGACTGTTTGCTATCGGGAATGTCATCAGCTTCACCCGCCTGTTTCATCTCTTCGCAGCCAACGAGTTATTAGGACCCTTACAGATCTCACTCGCAAGAATGACTGCGGTATGACAGTATTGATACGTTAATGAATTATTTTATATTAGCGATTTTTCTTATTATTGTAATTTGAATAAATTGTACATTCTTCACTGATATCCTAACTGATGGCTATTGTCTGCATAAATGAAGTGAACAGTCGCTATTTCCTTCGTACATAATTAGTACTTCAAACAGTTTGCTCTAAGTAGAACTTTAATGCATTGTCTTAATTAACAGTGTGGTATCAATTAATTGTATTTATATTTTCGACCAATTGTTAAAAAGAAAAAAAAAATAGTTCCGTTTTGAATTCATACTGGTAAAGGCCGATGTTGTCCTTCTGCGAATACGAAATATTCGTTAATGTGAAACAGTCTATCTCAATCAGTTTTAAGTCTGAAAGGTACTTATTCTAGCTTGCTGACAAAATATCTCCGTGTGAATCAGTCTATCCAAAAAGATGAAAGATGAGAAAATTGTATATATACACTACCTTTGTAGGACATCACGAAATTCATTATAGTCTTCCTCGTCATATTGGTTGCCTTTATGGTTGGTCTTCACAACCTATACTGGTACTATCCGCTGAAAGAGAGGGGACCTACCGAGTTTCTTCCACACAACGCCACCACTGAGGCTGAGAAGAATTTCGGAATGTAAGTCTTACAGGCACTTTTCGCGATATAAATAACCTGTCACTAACTTCCTTATATCGGTGTATGTTTTCAAGTATATTTGTAAATCTCTTCTCAAGAAGTAAGCCACTCTTTCACTCTTTTTGCATACCGCTGTGTAATATTTTCGTTCCTTAATTACATATAGACAGCATAAAGTAGATCATGTGTTGTGAACAATAGAGTCAATATTTGTTTTTCTTAGCGCTGCATATATCTATTTTTAACAGGCCGATTTAATTTTTCTTTTCCATCATGAACTTATTTGTTGAAACTAGTCCCGTTTATGGCGATGTCATTGGGATCATTTATTTTCTTTTTATCTTAATATTATTGCCGTTTTATCAAAAAGTAAATATATTTACAGCTGGGTAGTGAGCTTTAGAACTGTTTTCTGGTCACTATTTGGCCGTGGTGATTCCACCATTGTTGAGCTTGGCGACTTCAAAAATGACTTTACGGAGACTGTGGGGTACCTAATCTTTGGTGTCTACAACATCGTCACCGTCATCGTTCTCCTCAACATGCTGATAGCAATGATGTCAAGGTCATTTGAGATAATACAGGTGACTCTTAGTTTTGGTCATAATCCTTCAACCTTATCATTACATAATCATGGGCAATGAATCAACCATGCAGAAACTGCCATTTTAATTCACTTCCTTTTTTTTGTCTGTTAACTTTGATAATACATACATTTTGTATCTGTGTTTGGACAAAAATGCATCATGAAAAACATGTCAAAATTCATTCAAACGATTGTCCTAGACTACATGTGAAATATTCCATGACTATCACAGTTTAAGATTTAAAGGAAGCTGAATATTCTAACCAATCAGAAACAGGACCTCTGAATTCATGCAAACTGCTATTCGATGGCTTTATTTGGAACCAACGCAAGTATGGTTCTTGTAGCTATGTGAAATATGTCATCACAAATGTAAACAGCGAATTTGTTACACTATTGTACATTGGAAATATTCACTTGCTTTTAATTTTTTTTTTTTTTACAATACCATTTCAACAAGATCAATGCACTCAAATTGAACACTTGAACCCAGAAATCAGATTCCCACGTAACGTACGTACCATAACTTAATCGTGAAAGATAAATTTTGTTCTTGGTCCAGCTGATTCGGACAGAGAACAGAAAGCACTTTTTATGTGTGTGTGTGTGTGGGGGGGGGGGGACATGTCTTATCATAAAAAATTATTTGAGAATATGTGAGATCAGTTTTCCTTCGGTATTATATTTTCATGAATGTACTTCATGTCTTGGCATAATCTACGCTGTTTTTTTTTTCATATAAAGATTGTATGTACATCGTAGTTTTAACCTTTGTTTTTTTTTTTCTTCTGTACATCAATGTAATGTACATATTATCAACGTCAGCAAGTGATTGGGACGCAGAATGAAACTTCGAGTGTTCCATGTTAAACCCCCACCCCTTTTCTCTGTCCTTCGTACCATTCTTTTGTTTTCTGTCAAATTGGAGAGATTTCAGAAACGGTGATGCTTCCTTTATCCTCCAATTACAATCCAAAGCTTAATGTTTTTCTAAGCTTACCGACCAACGTACCACAGTCTGTTGGGCAAATCGGAACGTTCTTAGTCTTCTTAGACACACCCCAATGTGTGTCTCTCTTTCAAAAAAACAAGGATGTTCCAATGCCATGATTCTACGTAGGCAATTTAACTATTAGGTCATTTACTTTATTCTAGTATAACCTAGAATGTATTAAGATGTATTGATACGTCCGATTGTTACACACTTTTTTTTTGTTTTTTTGCATATTGTTGGATTTTCTGTGAAGCTGATTTGAGTAAACTGATGTATTCCAAGTGCTAGATGCAGATGCGCTTACTAATAGGTTTGTGTTGCATTTTTTCAGGAAGAGGCAGACACGGAATGGAAGTTTGCTCGCAGCAAGCTGTACCTGGAATACATAAAAGATGGTTCCACTTTGCCGATACCCTTTAATATCGTCCCAACGCCAAAGGCTGTTTACAAACTACTAAAGAGTTTTTGTGTCTTGTTTAGAAATCAAGACGAAGATTCTGACACCCCAACAAACATCGACATGTATTCCACTAACTCTGCTATACACGTATGATAAGTTCCTTACAATATTCTTTTCTTTTTTTTTCATTCGACCACGCAGCTGTATGTTGAACCAGTGGTGGTTGTTGTTGTTGCTGATCTGAAAACTCTGTTTTACATTAGGCAGGGATAAAACCTTATTCACTGTGTGGTGTCGAACCCATGGCAACTGGATTCAGTACTAACCATCTTAGACCTACGCTGAAGACCAATCGGACACGGTTGCTTACACTAATACATGAAGAGTTTGTACACTTATTGTGGCCGCATGTGCTACACAGGGATGTTTTAATCAGACAATGAAGAAAAAAAATTACAAATCAATATGTCAGATATTTTTTATGATATTTTACTGTAGTTGGATTGTCATTTTTTGTTCCTTATGTATAATAAATATTCATTTGGTTTTGATCATTAACTTTTTTTTCTTCACATGCTTCAACAGACCTCGTCAGGAAGAAATGGATTACTTTCAGTTGAATTTAGGTCTAACATGTTTATTTACTTTTTCCTTATTTTCATGCCGTTTTTCTCGAATAATCACGGTGATACATTTATTTTACAGCCAAGACTGGTCCCAGTAAATGTACTTAGTCGAATAATCTTGGTTATACATTTTTTTTACAGCCAAGACTGACCCCAGTAAATGTATTTAGTCTATTATCTCTTCGTTTAAGAAAATGCGGCTGCTCTATACAGATATAGTTAAGAAGATTGAATGTCCAATATGATGTTTCATTGTATTAAAAGTTTATATTGTTTCCAACACTTCAGAGACCACCATATTCCCAAATTTTAGACTTTTCGAGTTCTTTGAGAGATCTGGTTGCATATTTGACATCTAGTTTGAATTAAATCTACGTCAGTTGATCTTCGCTTTTTTAAGGGTGGATCCTCCTCTCAGGATGAGATCAGAGACAGCCTGAATGGAACAATTCGGAAGACGAATGGGACTAAGTACATCCAGACATTACTTACTTATTTCACCCGCCGGGATACCGATATTTCACTTCCCACCCAGGCACTGACGTATGAGGTAATTGTACATGCTCATATATTTATGTTTATAAACGAAAAACTGTTTCACATTTCTTTATTTACGACTGCAAGTGTAGTTTTATACTCTTGATTTGTTCCTGTCCGTTCTCCCGTGCGTATGTTCTTTTCTCTGGGGCTAGCTCGTTGACACGGTTGCGCTAAAACAACTTAATGTATACCTTTAAATTTGGTAGGTATGTTTCTGTGTACTTGTGGTCGACATACTTGATTTTCAGGCATTTCTTAGCATTCTTCTGTATTTAGCACTCCTTTTTGCACTTTCTGAGTTAGAAACGTTTTATGTTGTTACGGAATTATGTATTATTTCGTTTTTTAAATAATGGTATAGGTTTATGATCTCTGCATAATAGTCTAACAGCTGTCGTCTTGCAGAAAGTACATATACGGTATTTCAATGTGACTCAGTACATTAGGTCGTGAGAAGAATTGTCGCTTGTAACATTAGTATATCACGTGATTTAGCGCGTGAGGGTATGAACTTCTGACCTAGATTCTATGATTCTTCAGAGTCAATACGTTATTGACTGTTAATAACGTCAGGGCACAAGCACTTTGGCGATGTCATGCATAACCTAGTTTCTGATTGGTTCGGAGAGGGTTGTAATTTAGAAGGAAATTATTTCGAAATACCCAGTTGTTTATCAAAGACGTAATGGGTTTTATTTCGATTCTGCGTAGTAAGAGACTATATTATAGGATTGATAGCAGCATTCTAGCATTCTTCATAGCTACACTGGATTGAGAGGTCATAAATGAATTTGGTTCTTTTTGTGTGTGGATATTCTACTTTAGTGATATATATCAGTATACAGCACATTCTGGATTAGTACTGTTTCTTAAACTTTAATAATTATACAGCTCCGTGGAATTATCGGAAACATTTCTAGAACTTGTGTTATTCCATATTCACAAGGACTATTTGGAATTTATAAAACTTGGATATACTTGATTCTTAATAGCATATCAGTACAGCGAAGGTTTCATTCGGAACCTACTTCATTCGGAATATTTGGATTAACTTTCTGATCAGTGAACTTTAGAACAATTTAGGACTTTTAAGGATATTCTATACTGTAAGTTATTTTTAATTCTTTCACTTTGATTGTTTGTTGAAATATTTTAATATTTTAGGAAATTAAATATTTGTATTTTAAATCTTGAAAGCTTGTTTGAGTCTTTTCTTTTGTTACATTACCCCTAGTCGTAACACTGTGAAAATCATGTTAACACGGTCATTAATTTTTTTAACTATAAAAGCTGAAAATTTATTCTACGAAATGATGCCAAACTTTTCGATTTGAACGTTTGTTACAAAAATTGTCTATTAACTTGGCCAATAATATCCTTTATAATACAAACCCCATTTCTCTATCAACTGAAAATTAATCTCTAATAAAGTACTCGAAGTTTCAGCAGATAAACCTTGATTATATACAAACGTGCTACGCTAATGAGAAGTCGTGGTTGTCTAGGCTCTGAAAATTCGTTACTAAGTGGTTACTATTCATTCACATATGGTTATGTTTATTGGCTGTTGATTCAGTGATATCTTTTTATGATTCGATGGCGGTCCAACGATACCTTTAGACGATTAGCTGTTGGTTCAATGATACCTTTAGATCATTTGATGGCTCTTCAGTGATAACTTTAGATGATTTGATGGTGGTTCAATGATACCTTTAGATCATTTGATGGCTATACAATGATACCTTGATGATTTGATGGCGGTTGAATGATACCTTTAAATGATTTTATGGCGGTTCAATGATATCTTTAGAAGATTGGCTGTTGGTTCAATTATACCTTTAGATGATTCTATGGTGGCTCAGTGATACCTTTAGATGATCCGATAGCGGTTCAGTGATACCTAGATGATTCGAAGGCAGTTCAATTGTACCTTTATGATGATTTGATGGCGGTTCAATGGTACATTTGGATAATTTGATGGCGGTTCTATTATACCTTAGATGATTTGATGGCGGAATAATTTTGTGTATTTGCTGCTAACGAAATGCTGGCATTCACAGTTAAAATGATATTATCCAGGAATAAAAACTTGTATTTTGGGGATTTAATTTTTCGAAACTTTAATAATTAATATTTTTTTATGTATGATTAACATGATAATGTTCTACTTTAATCCAAACAAATGGGTGACTGCAAATACCGATAATGATAATGATAATGGCACTTGTATTTTTGGGGGACGTAGGTTGTGATAATAGTTGCCCATCAATCAACAGTATTTGTTTTCCGTAAAGATTTATCCGTTAACTTTAGTTCCACCAGAGTAGTCGGGCCTGCGGATATGCATAACTCCACCAGGGTAGTCGGGCCCGCACATATGCATATCTCCATCAGGGTAGTCGGGCCCGCACATATGCAGATCTCCATCAGGGTAGTCGGGCCTGCACATATGCAGATCTCCATCAGGGTAGTCGGGCCTGCACATATGCAGATCTCTATCAGGGTAGTCGGGCCTGCACATTTTATGTGATAAGAGGCATAAGGACAATTTTTATGACTTATTTTGTCTCGCGGAAAAGGCAACTATCTGAAAAAAACTCAGTCTTCTCTGTCATGTACGCCTGCAACAATTTGGAGGGATCAGAACTTATCATTATAAAAGTATTGCACGCAAAGCAAAGTGAACATTAAAAACTTACAAGAATAACATTAACGCTCTGGAATGTACCAAAAGAGGAAGCGAGTGAAATTGCATAGAACAGAGTTGTAACTGTGTTTCCCATCCACGAAATCAATCCATATAAAAAATTTGTCACTTCCTTCACGCTTATAATTAATAAAACTCTAAAGGTCTGTGCTAAAACTAGACAAAAAGAAAATTCTGAAGAATGTTATGTCTTGCCTGCTTCGCCGCCATATAAATCCATAAACTTAGCAATACCACTTTAGCAAGAAAAGCAGGCCATTACAATCACATTTACCATTTTATGGGTCCTAACATAAGTGTCAATGATGAATGCACACATCAAGTATCATGCAACAATGTCTAAGAAATTGTGATACATATAAATGCGAAACGAAAAGTAAATATTAAATGCAGTGCTGGATTACCCAATAGGCAGACTAGGCACGTAATTAGGGCACGAGCAAAGCAGGGGCACCAAAGAAATGAGTAATTACGGTTTAGTATTGTTTTTTTTTTTTAATTACATATGGGTGGGGTGGGGGGCACCATAATTGTTTCAGTGCTTAGGGCCTCTAAAGGTCTTAATCCGGCCCTGATTACATACAGCATGAGAAGGACACGCATGTCATTTGTGCCTAAATGTTCCTTCAGCCTGTGGTGAAATGTGAACACACCCATCAAACTCCATGACTTTTTATACAACATGGTCTGTGATCACTGTGACCTACTTATGCCGATAATTAGTAGCACCCTCCAAGGAGAACACACGATTTAATGATAACTCGATAGGATTCGTCAGCGCTCACTTGAAATTTCACACAAACGATACACTGTAGTCCTATGTATCAGCTTATCTTAGAGTTTCTGGTGAACTTTGCCAAAGCGATTATAATCGCTGGATAAATCCAACTACAATATGACATGAAACTATCTTTTGTTCGACTATCGCCCCTAATTTTAGTTGTTAACATTCAAAATAAAAATCTCCACAAATCAGCTTTTGAGTGGACCCAGATAGATAAAGTACTCAGGTACTGTAAAATCAATATCTGACATGAGAAGGATGTCCAAGGAGCAGATAAGATGCATTATTTGAAGCAAATTATTATTATTTTCTTTTTTGTTGCGCAATTTTTAAACGATTTGAGTTTTTTTCCCACGATTTGATCGATCACCCCTACCCCTTTAACTATCCATGCAGAGAAAGCGGAAAAGGAAAATGATATAATCGATAAAGAAAAAAAGATTCTTCTTGGGTAATGTGCCAGGGGCACCATTCTCCTATTATAGTCAACATGGTCAATATATCTCATTGATACATATATATTCTTCTTTGGGAACACCGTTCTCGTTACATCCTGCATGCTGGGTAGATCATTTTCCCATTATAATCAACCTTTATCTTTAACGAAGCCAACACAGACAGTCCAGTATTGAAGGGCACACTGTTCTGTTTGCATCATGCGTGACGGATACACCGTTCTTATATCAGATTCCTTTTGTATGAAACTGGAAAAGACAGTCCAGTAAGGAAGCACCCTTCTACTGCAAGAAATTATAACAACCCAAAATATCTGTATTTAATAATAAATAAAATCTAATAATATATTGCATTTCTAATGTATTGACTAAAAGCTTTTCCTTTAGAGTGAAGCAGAATTTGATTACTTTTTAAAAGATTCTTGAATAGGTTTTTCAAGGGCACAGTGATCTACTCCATCATAAAATCATAATGCAGTGGCCAAAGCAACAATACAATTTATTAGTACAGAATTTCCTCAAAAACAGCAAAAAATACATAGGTAATACATTCATTCGAAAACAAAATTAATTCTTTGTTAGATCCAAAACTTCGCTTAATCCGAAGTTCGTAATGAATGAGTTCCATTGCAAGTACTGCTTTTCTGCAAAGGTAGTTTTTCCTCTAAAATTTCTCTGTATAAAAACAGAGCTTACAGACAAAAACATTTCAATTGGATTATCTCTTTCAGAGGGTGATAAAGCGAATAGTGAAGAGATATATCTTCCAATTACAGAGGGAAGCTGACAGAATGGATGGTAAGATTATATCACTTTAGAGCATGAACAATATTATAAACTGCTTAAAAGAAGCAAGGTATTTATGAAATATCAAAATATAATCAACCGGTTGTGATTTTACCTTTTCTTACCTTATTCTATAATATTCTTCCGCCATGTGTTGACAAAAAAAAAAAACACAACAACTCCTTAATGTTACATTGATGCTCATTCAACATGATTATGTATATCTATCTAGCTGTCTGTCTATCTATCATTAATTAATTTATTTCATTATTTATATATTTATGTATTATATGTTGTGAATAACAAAACTTCCATAGTCCTCATAGTCCTACGTTGTAAAAGTTGTCCAAGTTTGTGTTGCAGTGTACAAACCAAACAGAAAAGGTGTATCCTAGCATTAAATATTGATCAATATGTGTAATCTCTATTTTCAACCAGGTCTGTTATATATATATATATATATATATATATATATATATATATATATATATATATATATATATATATCACTACATAATAAAAGCAGTCAAATTTGATTGATCAGTCGCAAGTTTATATGACGTTGTACAACCCTCTTCTGGCACATAATTCGCATCCACCCTGACGAAACACCTTGTAACTAATATTATTGTACACCCAGCTCGTGACGTCCTATACAAATGCATTGCGTATGATCCAGTAAATGGTGTTCAATTTATTGGATGTTATTACTGCAGTTAATTGATGCTGTTAAACACAAGTCGAACGCAATAAGTATGTTGCTACTTAATATGGCTCATATCAGTCTATCATGGTGTAACTTTGCCTAAAATCATGCCATTTTTTTAATTTATCCTCGATTCAGTCCAAAAAATAATGACTAAAAGATTTATTTTTAAACCTATTGTTATTAACTTTAATTTTGTTTTAAAAAATGTAAATACATCTTATTATTTCATAAATATGGGCAGATAGCAAATACATTATAGTGTTTGTACTGTTGTATATTGTCGCCTCGCCCTAAGTACATTGTGCTCGCAATGTCGCCCCATTGTACTTAGGTCACGGCCACAATATCCAACAGTACAAATGCAACTAACGGTATATACTGTCTGATGCATGTGTTTTTCAAATTAAAATTTTTCTTATTTTGGGATAAATTCCAGTGTTAAAATTGACGTGTTAGCCTGTTAGCGATTTTGTTTAAAGAAATATAATTAGCGTATAAAATTATTAGCTTTATTTTGTCTCAAATTACGCGATCTACAACATGACAAAATTCGTCATATAGGTTGATAGATGGGTGATGCCGGTGCTGATCACCTGTCTGACAAACCCCTTGTCTACGGCCCGGGGTGGTTTATAAAACCTTAGGCAGGTGTTGATGTGTGCACACGTATCACCCACCTGCCCACCTCTGTCTCTCTCTCTCTCTCTCTCTCTCTCTCTCTCTCTCTCTGTCTCTGTCTCTCTGTATATATATATATATATATATATATATATATATATATATATATATATATATATATATATATATATATATATATATACGTATCCATAGTGATTTTTTTGATCAGAGAGTGCAATAGTTTATAAATATTATAAATACAACACCGATTGCTTTTGGTTCATTTGCAAGGTTGGTCCAGATTTAATGACTGTGCGTGTAACAACGATTACTAATGTTAATCCTTTTGTTGTAAATTGTTTAAAGAAATGGAAATGTAAGATCAGGTGAAAGGAAAACAATGCTGCCTGTAGATAGGGCAGTTGTAACGCCCTTGCTTTGCAATAAAGTCATCCTACATTCGATCCACAAAGCATGCAAGTGCAGAGTCGAAACGACGTCTATGTTTGCAAGGTTGATTGCATCATCTAGATTCTCAATCAATCGATCGATACAATCAATATACATTCAATTAAGTTTTTACTTCCAGATGTGGACGAGATCAAACAGGATTTAGCGAGCTTCAGATATGAGATACTTAATTGTTTGGCAGAGAGGACGAATAATGAAACAGATAACAAAGCCACTGCCAACGATGGAACAACAGGTTTGAGTTTGAATATATATATCCTGTGAAATGCTTTTCAAAATATTACCATAACTAATTAAAAATTTATTATTTCATTGCAATGTATCCAGTTTCTTCCTTTAAAAAGTTGCGAAATATGCTATCACATCCGTAAATCAGTGTCTATATCTAAATTTTTATCTCAGAATTCCTAAATCTGTTATTGCTTGGTGTTAATATTGGTTGCTGATAATCTATCTGTGTATCTACCTACCTATCTATATATCTGTCTGTGTATATATTTATCTATCTGTCTATGATTATATATCTATCTGTTTGTTGTTCTACCTATCTAGCTAGCTTTAGTCAAATACCTTTTTTTTATCACTCATATTAAAAAGATGTAGGCATTTTTTTTTATTGATGAATCGATCTTTGAAATCGTGTCCCTTGCATTACACCAGAATAATCGCCATCAGTAAAATTGCGCACCATTGCAAAACTGCATTTATGATCAAAAAGGTTTAAATTTAGGCACAGCTCATGCGGAAGAGAATGCAAAAAAGACAGTTATCTCCCTCCCCCCTTTCATAAGCCAAAAGTTATATTTCATATTCTGCATTCAATATCATGAATCATGTACGAAAGTTATTATTACATTTACATTTCTGTTACATACACTATAAACACTCTCTCCGCACACACACACACACACACACACACACACACACACACACACACACATACACACACACACATTCTGCTGCCTTTTAATATGCATCAATATACGTGATCATTTCTGAGAAATATCGAAGTTGAACCAATCATGCATACAAAATTTCATTATAGGAATATTGCCTGTTTCTCATAGTAGTAGTATTAGTTGTCATTTATGATGATAGCACATTAAACAGAATGATCTTTCTGCCAGAAGATCCACACGTATATTTTAGATGTATTTTAGGACTTACTAATGTAATTTCACTCTTTATTTTTTTCTAGATTGTGATGAAAAGGTGACGCTTGAAGACGAATCAGACCAGATTTCTAGATTGTGATATAAAGGTGATGTTTGAAGACGAATTAGAGCAGATTTCTAGAATGTGATGTAAAGGTGATGTTTGAAGACGAATCAGAGCAGATTTCTAGAATGTGATGTAAAGGTGATGTTTGAAGACGAATCAGAGCAGCCTCTGAAGACACACGCATAGCAGACTCAGTCAAGTGGAGAAATGCATTGTATATAAAGGAGTACATTTGTAGAATAATATCTTTATTTCGTTTTTTTTTTGTTTTTTTTTTTGTAAAATGGCTAAAATTGATGTGTGACAAGCATACATAAACCCGCTGGATCATGTTTCCATGGTAACCATTGAGACTGAACTTTATTTCATTAGACGGTTTCTTCTCCAATGCTATATCATCTACAGGTCACATGTACTGTAATTGTTATTCTTCTTTTTCCGTATCATTCTAATAATTTCAAATCTTTTATCAATACATTCATAAAATATATATTGTGTTGATCATTTTAGGGTTGATGAATTTTAAAGAAAAGAGTTGTTTTGTACAGCAAGCTAATTGTGTGCCTATCCATACACGATAAATAAAGCTGATGTCTGCGTATCTTCCACCTTTTCACTCGATGACAACATTAGCAAAACTGTAACAAGTAACTCTCAAGTTCAGTTAACTTGTCGATTTTTTTCTACAGTCTAGAGGTTGTTGTGTTCTTCAGCACGCTATTCTGTGATTTGTGGGAAAAATAGTTGTCAGCAACTTTTATTTCTAGCCAGATTTTAAAGCAACAATTATAACTTTACTTGTTCGAGTTGCCTCAACTGCCGACATAAATGTTCTTTGTGAATTGTGGGGGATAACTCTTGCATGTATCGTGTTAAAGAAAGTAGGCCTTTATTGGTATATAAACCACATCTTATTCGTTCCAACCATTGTGCCTTTGACCTTCTGAGCCTAAAAATTCTTTTAACTAACAATTATTCTATCTCTCTCTCTCTCTCTCTCTCTCTCTCTCTCTCTCTCTCTCTCTCTCTCTCTCTCTCATATTTTGTGTCTATGTTTTAACTGTTAGGAGCATTATTGTAATTTTTTGCGTTGCTATGAGAATATTTCTATGCATGTATCGTGTTAAAGAAAGTAGGCCTTTATTGGTATATAAACCACATCTTATTCGTTCCAACCATTGTGCCTTTGACCTTCTGAGCCTAAAAATTCTTTTAACTAACAATTATTCTATCTCTCTCTCTCTCTCTCTCTCTCTCTCTCATATTTTGTGTCTATGTTTTAACTGTTAGGAGCATCATTGTAATTTTTTGCGTTGCTATGAGAATATTTCTAGAAATAATCTTATGACTTAAATATTGACATATGTATTAAATTGCTTTATCTGTATGGCTAATCATATTTTCTGTCTATAAATATAAATCTGTGAGCCAATAACTAAGATGAATATCATATTCCTGTTAAATTTTTTCACAGTTTTATACAGCACACTCAATTAAAATAAACTTTTGCAGTATTTACATCTGTGCTTATTCTTGTGTGTTCCATGAGTGATAGGTTCTGATAACAAAAACTTCTGTCCCAGTGTATCGGTCTGGTAATCTTTCCGTCTGTCCATTTTTCTTTCTTTCATTTTAATTTATGCATGTGTGTATGTCTGTATGTGCGTATGCATCTATCTGTTATGTGTATCAATCAGTCGCTAAATATATCTATCTATTGATCTCATACTTTGATTTTTCGCATTTGTTTTTATATACTGTACGTTGAGTTTTGGATGTATAATATTACCTGAAAAATCAACATGAACACATTTCTGCAGTGTAGACATTTATTATTGCTACAAGCAAGAAGAAAATATCAACAATGAACATAGTTGCATCACAAGAAGCGTAAGAACATGAAGTAAATATTTCTGTAATTAGCTCTTGCACGGAACCACCAAGTTAGAATACGTATGCAACAACTTTACATATTCAAAAAGATCTCTCTCTCTCTCTCTCTCTCTCTCTCTCTCTCTCTCTCTCTCTCTCTCTCGTACAGCAATCATTATTTCTGCCTTAATTGTCGAGAAACAATTTTTTAATTACTGATTGTTTTATGTTTGTTACGGTCGAAATATATTTCAACTGAACATTCTTTACATTGCCATCTTCCATAAAATGCAGTGATAGCAAAGTGTTCATACACTAATGAATGTATTCCGAAATACTAGTAGCTACGTGCAGTGATAGCAAATTGCTCATACATTAATGAATGTATTCCGAAGTACTAGTAGCTACGTGCAGTGATAGCAAATTGCTCAAACATCAATGAATGAATTCTGAAATACTAGTAGCTACATGGTGACCTTCTAGTTCTATCCTTCAATGATATCGACTTCTAAATAACTAAAAAGGTATAATAGTTATCTACAGTTTTTCTTTTGTTCGCCTATCACATCAAAGCAAGAAAGATAAAACCTTTTCAACAATGAGTACTGAAAATAATTTATATTCGCAACGACCTGCTTTAGCAAATGTACGCCTGCAGAAAAGATGGCAAGGTATGTACATTTCCTTCCATATTGATTTTATCATATATAGTTCAGTAAATATCCTTTTCAAATATTAATAACAAACAGACAGGATCTTGGAAGATTCTTATAGTACAATAAAATACAATATAACATTCATATTTTTCCTCATTTTCCCAAATAGTATTCCGTTTAAAAAAAAAAAAATGATACAAAAGTGAACCAGATGTGATTCAGACCTCTCAAGGCCTATATAGTTACGTCTCTGGACTTATTTTTAGAAATATTTTATTGGTCATTTCCATTAATTATTCATATCTAAAAAAAGATAAGTGAACCAGGATGGACCCTAGACCATTCAATACCTGTACGTATTCTGTCTCCTGACTTGTTTGCGATTTAAGGGCATTGGACTAATTGTGTATAGAACTCTCTTTGTAGGACAAATTGCGAGAGATGAGTTTGCGTTTCACACACACACACACACACACACACACACACACATATATATATATATAATATATATATACACACATACATATCTGGAGACTTAACTAGGACAAAGACATTGCAGATCAGATCATGACATATATCTGTGCTGTTTTAAGTAATTGCCAAATATTAGTATGGAATTGCAACCTAATTTCCCAAGCATTAACTGTGCCGCTGCACCACTAAGAAAATGAGTTGTGCATTTTGTTTGAATAAAAGAGCTGGCTCTAGACAGAAGATTTGCTTATTATGTCATTATATGTTTTATTTTAAAACTACCATTCTACAGTATTCCGCCATGGATGCTTTACTCACATTTGCTGCCGATCAAATTGCAGCGCCCTGAAAAGTGACTGATGCATGAAATGGGTGTAATTACCTCAGTTTGTAAGTGGTCAGTCTGCATTGTTTTCTTTAGTTACCTTGTTTGTAAGTGGTCAGTCTGCATTGTTTTCTTTAGTTACCTTGTTTGTAAGTGGTCAGTCTGCATTGTTTTCTTTAGTTACCTTGTTTGTAAGTGGTCAGTCTGCATTGTTTTCTTTAGTTACCTTGTTTGTAAGTGGTCAGTCTGCATTGTTTTATTTAGTTACCTTGTTTGTAAGTGGTCAGTCTGCATTGTTTTCTTTAGTTACCTTGTTTGTAAGTGGTCAGTCTGCATTGTTTTCTTTAGTTACCTTGTTTGTAAGTGGTCAGTCTGCATTGTTTTCTTTAGTTACCTTGTTTGTTTGTTTCCTTGGTTGATTGTCGAGTAAGCATCGTCTTATGTCAAAAGAAGTCTGTGTAAACGATCAGAGAATGGTAAATCTACTGAATGGAATTGGTACAGTTACAGCAATGGGACTTTACACGTGATTTTCCTAATACCCTTTGTTTCGATGAAGTGTATACTTTTGGTGGGTCTAAAACACAAAGAAGATGATTTTGAAAGCGTCTAATACAAGAATTCTTCAAGACATCTATCCCTTGAAAACAGACTTCTAAATCTGAATTTGAAAATGGTATTCAGAATGTTTGATTCGTATAGTGTCGAATATTGCTAACATTGAGCAGCATTGTAGAAATGGAGAAGCGAGCTGAGCTAATGAGAAAATGACAATCTGTCAGTTTAACTTCACACGCATGTCATAGCGGCTTTATCGACAATTATTATCAACTACTTACCTTACATAATAATTATTTTGACCAAATATATCCAGATCAGACACAGATTGTTTTAATATTATAGAGAAACTCATTGCATATAACTTTATAAAATCTTAATGGAAGTTTGTGTTCTAAAAATTATATAAAACAATCTTTAGAATATTTTGCGTTTAAAATATTATATAAGATTGTGATAACTATACCAAAGCATAACACCGGTTTACAGAAAAGTCGAATAATACCTTTAGACAGAATCAAATATACCATATATAGATGGGTGCTGATCATAATCAGATATGTAAAGTACGGAACAAGAAATATTTACAAACAGGTATGAGTTTATATGTCAAGAGAACAAGAACGAGTTCTTAGACCATAAGATACAAACTGGAATAAAAAAACAAAATGACAAATTTAAGATAATGATATTCAGACTTGAAAGGGAAACGGTTCATTTGACATCATAGGGTTCTGAATGACCTCCAGAATCATATACATAATAACCCCAAACACAAGTACCGCTCCAGTGATACAGATTTGTGTCAGAAGGGACAGCCATATGTCCAGCAAGAACACTGTCACCAAACCGAGGCTCTGCAAAATCCGGAAAGTTACCACAGCAGACTCTTTCCTTCCAACAGATGACACCAGAATACCTGCAAGGAAAGGTAAAAGTCCAAGATTGACACCAGAATACCTGCAAGGAAAGGTAAAAGTCCAAGATTGACACCAGAATACCTGCAAGGAAAGGTAAAATTCAAAGATTCTGTATGAGTTGATACTCTGAACTGCTTTCAGTTCTTTGCTTGTGTAGATATCTTCCTGGAACACAGCCATTTTCCACTGATTCGACGCTAATTGAATTGTTTGTTTAGTTTTGTTTTTAAAAATAATTATAGAACTGCATATCTCGTATATTTTAGCCTATGCCAGAAAGGAAATCCGCTAGAAAGCGGCATTGGTGTATTCTACATTTGTTTTATTTCCCCGCTTGAAGGAGTTTGCAGATTTCAATATTTACTATCGGCCTGTTTGTGTGTCCGACCATCCATCCGTCCACCCTGTCCGGGCTTTGATTCTAATATTGGTACAACTATGCCATCAACTTGTTCACCAAAACTGGATCGCATTGACATACTTTCCAGGGCTTACACAACACACTCTAAAATGTTGTCCTGCTGACTTTTGCCACAGAAACATGTGTATCTTGTTGGCTACTGCTAACTAAAATCTCTAGTTCAGTTAATTCTGTTGTATTTTAGCCTTTCGCCCCCTGAAGGAAAGAATGAAATTTTTACAACAATTCGCACAGTCTAGGCGATAGCTGCAGATGCTCTGTTGGGTGTATGTGTATTCATTTAGTAAAAGCCATAGTGTATACAATGACATACGCATAAAAATGGTTACCACTTGAAAATCTTGGTAGTATTTGAGCCTCGAAAAATACTGGAATCACTTATGGCATATAAAAAGAGATATTCAACACCGTATTTTATGTCATTAACATGTCGTTCAGACCTTGAAAATCACCTCTGTGTCAATCAGCGAGACAAATTTTATGACATTTATAAACATGTCATTGAATACATTATGGTTTTTACGTGTTCTCGCCATATTTTGGACTATATACCGCTTATAAGTCGAGTCCAACTGCAAATAGCATAGACCCTGATCTGCCGTCGCATAAAGCGCTGTCTGATCAGGGTCTATGTTGTTTGTTCTACTGATTACTCCTAACAAACTGCACATGCCCGGATATGCGTCTGTGCAGTTTGCAGTTGGACTCAACTTAGATAAATTGCTCGTTTATGCCCTTTGCAAGATATTTGTAGCCACTAAAATTACATTATCAAAACAGTGGTTTTTCCATATATATCGATACGGTGAATTCACTTTTTTCGCTGGATATCAGTTTTTGTGGAGTTTTGAGTGAATGCTTCTGACCACGATTTTCAATACGAAACAATAGGGTTCCTGTCTTCGAAAAACAGACATCCACCCATATCGGCACATTAAGTACCCACAAAATGATTATATTTAACAAAACCACGAAGAAAACATAAAATTATTCTTTAGTATTATCTTTAAAAAGGTTCCATTGTATACACATGATGCAACGGTGAGGTTAACTTTGTCTCGGCAAACATTGAACTTGATACATACAGACCACTATATGTTGTCATGGAGACAAGTTATTGATTTTATAGCAGAAGGCAAGCAATAATTATTCTTGTATCTTGCAGTAGTCGTAAACAAACTCAGTGTTAAATATTTTATGCAGGGGCGTTCTTCTTCTTTAAACCTTAACTTGGATCGTTGCGTGCTCGTGAAGTTTTCCTTGGGCTTTTACAATCCTCCACATTGCTGCAACACTCCCAAGGACGATGTACATCTAAAAAAAACTGTAGCAAGTGACGTAAATTTAGGGTCGTCCAACATACAGCCCACGGGCCAGAATTTGACCCGCCAAAGGTTTCTATCCTGCCCGCCAACCTTTCATAACTTGTGGCGACTGGTAGTGGAAAACGTAGGCAGTGCTGGATTACCCAATAGGCAGAGTAAGCACGTGCTTAGTTCACCAGCGCGCAAAAAAAAAAAAAAAAAAAGAAACAAAAAGAAAAGAGAAATTAGGGCTTTAAAAAAAAAAAACTACATATGGGGGGCACTACAATCTTTTCAGTGCTTAGGGTCTTTAAAGGTCTTAATCCGGCCCTGATTAAATGGGTAATAACGATGTTTCATGACAGACACCAAACAATATGCCGTCTAAATCATCTTGTTCTTAATTGATGCTATACGTAGCGTTGTAAAGGACATTTTGGAATCTGCATATGTACATTTTGCAAACATCAATTTTGCTACAAAAATAACTTTTCTTTTTCATTTTAACACGGAAATGTTATTTATAGCGACGTTAACAGCTCATTTGAGCACTAGATAATGCAAATTAGAAATAGAGCAGTTAGGATTGTCCTGAAAGACTCTATTGCATTTCCATATGTGATGACCAATTGTATGCAGTCACCTTTCTAACTTTTGTCGGCAATAATAATAGGAGTGACAATATATAAAGTGTACATGGGCAAAAAATGCTAGAAAGGGAACTTAAGTTTCTGAGCTAAATCGATAATGTAATGAGCACAAAGAAGGATATCCCATTCATACAGCTAATGAGTACAAAGAAGGATATCCCATTCATACTTCACCCGGTGCTGTTAAATCTAAATTTTCGGTCGAGCAGCTTCGGTATCGACAAGCATGGGAAAAAGAGCAAGTCGATACATGTGGTCGGGTTTTCTAGGTACATACATACATACATACATACATACATACATACATACATACATACATACATACATACATACATACATACATACATACATACATAGGTTGGTAGGTAGGTCAGTAGGTAGATAGATGAGTTAGAAGGAATTAGGAGGGTATTTAGGCAGGAGACGGACAGTCATAGAGAGAGACATATGTATACACAAACAAGTTATACTTGTAGATAGATAGATAGATCCAATGCTTACACTGTAACTGAGTCTGCCACAGCCCATCCACAGCACCCCATAGTCCTACATAGCCAAGTATCCGGAATAAAGTATCAGGGGTTGGCTCCCAGACGTATAGCAGTACGAGCAAGCCAAGAGTTATTATGAATGCTGTAAATAATAATAATAATAATAATAATAATAATAATAAAAAGCTACAAGACAAAGACTCAGCACGGGTCCAGATAACCAGTGGTTGGTAACAAGAAGAAATGTTATTTCAACCTAGAGACAATTGTTTGGACATTTTATAAAATTATGTCATTAGACATTGTCGATCTCACTCGCACCTCCCTCTCTCTCTGTCTCTCTCTTCCTCCCTCCCCCTTATCTCTCTCTCTCTACATATATAACTATAATTATATATATATATATATATATATATATATATATATATATATATATATATATATATATATATATGAAAACTATAATTCACATCTTTAGTGACGAACTATCAAAGTTGCCATTCCATTAATAATTCCCAATTTTAGTGGCGTACTATCAGAGTTGCCACTAGCAGTAGTCATCCTCCTCCTCATCAAAATCATCATCATTAGAATAATTTTCTTCCTCAAATACATTACTCGATCATAATAAGAGTACGTCCACTACCACGCACATCCAGCCATCATAATCCGAAGAAAAAAAACGCTACAACCGCCTTGACTTGGTTTCTCAAGACAAAGTACTTGCACCAGTGCTTTTCTCCTTGCACATCGATGACATCATGATTGAAACTGATTCAGAAATTCTCCTCTTTGAAGATGACTGTGTATGCTACAGATCGATCAAAACCCATCAGGATAGCAAGAAACTACTATTACATTAATAAACTAGGACAGTGGGCGTTAAAATAGAGCATGCGATTCCAACCTTAAAAATGCAACATAGTGCAAATGACAAGGAAGAAATGCCACAAAACCAGTGTGTTACAAGTATATTGATTGAAAGGTACTTCTTTAGCAAATCTCTGTCAAATAAAATATCTAGGAGTCACAAATACGAGTGATCTGCAATGGAACCTTCAAATTCACGAATTATGCACCAAAGCAAATCGTACTTTAGGCCTATTAAGAAGTAACTTGTCCACAAAATGTGAAATAATTAGATTTCAAGGGTAAAGTTCGACCTATTTTAGAATATGCTTGTACAGTTTGGGACCCCCATTCCCAGGTTTTACAGGATGAAATAAATTGAACAAATATAACAAAGCGAGCAGCCAGGTTTGTTGCATCCAGTTATGACTATAATCCAGGAAGCATGACTTAAGTATTGAATAAGTTGTCTTGGAAACCATTAAATCTACGTAGAGTGGAAAATAGATTAATATTTTTCTGCAAAGGTTTAAAAAAACAAAGTAAAAATACCCCCTGCTACAATTTGATCAAACCAAAAAGAACCAGTAGAAATCAACATGAATATATCTACCTGCCCTACTCACGAATGGATAGTTAAATTTTTTTTTCCTTCACAAGAACAGTCAAAGATTGGAATTCGTTACCATACATATTAATTACAACTGCTGAATCCTCAGAAAACCAAATTCATACCGTTTCAAAATTAGTATGGGCGCATTTTGTTTCTAAAATAAATTTTTTGTAAAGGTTGACGCATAGGTATGCAACAGTGTCATTGTGATGTAACTCCAAACTTAAAAAAAAAAAAAGATCAAGAACAGTAATTGTGTTTAAAGGTCGTCTGCGTGATCAAAAAAAAAAAAAAAAAAAAGTCAGACAAAAGTAGTTTACCCTTGGATATTGGGGTTGTTGCCAAAAACCTTATTGTCGTCAGCTATTACTATGGCTAGTACTGGAGTACACGACTCTTACGAAGGCCTCGCAAATTCCACTTCTCTTAGTGCCTTTTCGCCGCTCTAGCATATTCATAGAGTTTTCTCACTTCAGGGAAGATTACTCCACCAATTTTGTACCTTGTTCTCGCTCTACTTTCATTCCTGAATAATATTTATCGCCTTATTTGTTAAATTCGTCATTCAATGTTTCAGTCAGCGCCATCTCAAATGCTTCGCACGGTGGTCTTCAGTTCTTGCTAGCCAATTCAATATTTGAACCTTCTTTGTTGACATTACCATATGTAATCGTTTATTCATACCTTGGTGCCTTTGTAGTTCGTGTAATGCATTTATTTTGTGTTTTTCAACTATTACACTGGTGTTAACTTCGCCCCTCACGAGAATTTAACGCGGCGCTTGATTAATTTTCATCTGTATATGCCTTTGTTTTTGCTCCCTTTAATTACAAGTGCCAAGTACAACGGGAAGGAGTAAGCGTATTCATAGTAATCGTTTGAAACTGGCAGAGGATAATCATCTGTAATTATTGTCGGGATGCAACTCGAGACATACGTGCGACGTGTGTACACCGGTTTCGGGGAAAGCCGTGCAACCATTACCGTCAAGCAACTTTCCCAGTGTTAACTAGACGGCGAGAAAATATCGATCAGAGTTTGGACGCTATTGGTATCGCCGCCGCCGACGCCTCTGTAGCCCACTTTCTCCTTGCCGAGTCTAGAAGGACAGAAAATTCTCCAATCAAACAAAAATCTACCAGTGCAACATCACGGGCCTCCCATACCTCAGCCCCTCCGTCGCCTCCGTCACGGCAAGCAGTGTTGTTATCTGTATCGACATGGTACAGAGGTCCAGTTTGACCAGACATCACTCTCCTCGGTACTATCTACGGTGATCTTTCTGGGAAAGCCAGTACCGGACTTCATCCCAGGAAGTCACCCGGCCTCAGACCGATACACTTCGGCTTATATATGACCTCCATCTACAAATGACGGTACTAGCTACCATGATCTTGGCCCTCAACTTAGGACACTAACCGGCCCAGACCAGCTAGATTCCAGCACCGGTGCAGCTTTACCAGACGCCTTCTTCTTGGACCGGATATGGTGACGCATAGACTTTTCTGCGACCATGCCCAAGCTATCCCGTGCTGGACCCATGACAACACCGCATAACAGCAACGGACGGGTCTTTCACCAGTCCCGACTCCACCACGACCCGGTACCGTTAACAGTCCAAAATGTACCGGACAAGGATGATGACATACGTTTGAGTGAAACCCTACGACCACACCCCGGTGCCGGACGCCCAGTATCAGCCATGGACCCTAGGACCATAGGTGATGCAAACAGTGAAAGCCTGAAGACAACCGTGTCCCAAAATGGACTTACGCCCAGTCTTTGTTCACCAATTTCACAATCTGTTTCGCATACTCAGTTATCGCATCCCTCCTATCACCCCACATTTCCGTTTGAGAATATTCGATTCGATGAGACTACTTACCATTCTCACGTCCGTTTATCTCTTAGCCGTGAAAGGCCATCTGACACTCAAGGAACTACCACAGGCTGGTTCAGTCAAGGGCATTATTCATAGAGTTGAAAGGCCACTTCCAGATGCAAGTGTCAACAGGCCTTGCTTTTTGCACGGTGACTTCCATAAAATTTTAATGCGACGTGCTACAAGACACACACGCCGACCTTTCATCTTGATGTTCCAGCTGTAGACAGAGACAATGCGGGCCTGGGACTGTCCAAGTTTCATCTGTGCGTATTGTCCGGAAGCCCTACCTCGACAATCAACAACTGCTTTGAAATGCTGTAGTGATAGGAACCATCTTCGACTTTGTTTCCATTGCTATTTTTCAACAAGTTACGCTTGTTCTGTCGCCAATCCCATATTCAAGGGGATATTACTTTAGTCTGACTTCCTTAATAAGCAAGCAGACGACCATTTAATAATAATGTTGCTTAACCAATCCAATACGGTTTTAACGTCTTTCTTTTGGTTTGGGAGGGCTGGATTTCGAGGTAGTATACGTCCTCCTATCTTGTTATGATTGAGTAAGTATTATCAAAGAAACATGTTTTACCTTCGAAAAACTTGGATTTGTTAAACCGAGTCCCGGTATTTCCTATTAGTTGCGAAAGAAAACAGATAAATTATATTTCAAGTCAATTTCTTATTTATCCCTAATTATATTATATTTTTCATGTTTGAGCTGCTGTAATCCAGATGACAAAAAAAAAAAAAAACAAAAAAAAAAAAAAACCAAACTATCGATATTCGAGAATATCATTTTTACGTTAAAATTACTACTATACTGTAAGTAATACTGTATATACATGTCGTTAATTAACATATTATTGACATCATTCTATGCCACCTATCATAACGTAACAATGGGTAAGATGGAAGTAACCTAAAGATTTTTCCTTCTCAAAATACATCGGCATTTGAACTGCTCACGATCAACTGCTAAGGAAAAACTATGTGAATAAAACAAACTTTATCTTAAAATGGCTCAATGGTATTCAAACGTATTTCCTCTATGGTCTCAACTTAATTCTTGAAATTTACGAATGTTATATAAATAAATAAATTTACTTCATAAAGATGTGGATCAGACTACAAAACAAATATTTCAGTTCAAAGAACATTAAGTATGGAATGAACATTCAACACCGAGGACATTTACCATTAAGAATTGTCACCGTAGGTTTAAGGCGTGACTGCAGCTTCTCTACAACCAATAGAATCACCAGTTGGCACGTGCCGTAACACATCATCATGTAACCCACCATGTGCAGCCCTAAGGTCAAGGTCCCGTACATCTGAAATGCAGAGAAAAGCAATCACTTGTATATGAAATAATGGCTTCATTGATTACTCGATATGTTAATGAGCACGAGCTTACAAGGTCTCCCCGCGACAGTGAGAAAAATCAGTAAACAATCTTGAATAAAAACTCGAAAGTAGGACTCAAGAGACCAATTTTTACTTGCAAGACATACACTCATCAAAATTTCAACCACACTGCAACTTTGCTGGCAATAGGTGAAAATACACTCGAGTTCTGGCACCGGTTAATGAAGCAATTTTTAATGAACGACGAAAGTAGATCACAGCGAAACCATTCAGCGCAGCTACAACCTAATATGCATCCACACTGCACGCTTTTTCTCGTTTGGTTTATTGTAATAAGAGTTACAGCTTGTACATGGTGGAAGTAATGACGGACCCACGGACGGACAAAGTGAATCCATATACCGCTTGCATCTCGAATCGAAGGTATAAAAATATGTTTACACGATTACATAGATATGCTTGGGAAGCGAAAGCATGTCAGTATGCTTTTTTACAGATGAATGTAATAGGTATTACTTCATGCAAAAGAGACAAATAGGATCTGAACTGGTCTAGCAGTATCAAAATGAACCAGCATGACTTCTAGTCGAGTAGTCCCTAGTGTTTTAAGCATCATGTTCCCTAAGATTTGCGACCTTTGTCACTATCAGCAATATCAGTGCATAATAACCTACTGACTGTCGTATATATTCATAGAAATGAACATTTGTATTTGAAAGGAGCACTGTTTAAATTTGCAATATATTATCAAATTAAAACTCAGACCTAATATAGGAACATAGCGACAACATAAAATTCGAAAAGTAATTTAATTCAGCAGGAAGTTTTCATTTCTGTGTGGACCAGATTCATCTTCAATTCTCATAAATTCGTTTTAAATATAGGCAATCATAGCTTAGGCTTTCCTTTAAACTATTCTGAATAAAAAATATTTTGATGAAGATTGCTTGAAATTGATTAATCACTATGTTTTTAATATATATATGTACCTTAGTAACGTTGCAGATCACCACTGCTTGTTGCATTCCGCTGAATAACATAAGAAGACCCAAAAATACGAATGCTTTTGACCGTAGAAAGCAACCAATCTCATGGATTTTTTCACCGAATGTGCATTTCTTCTTTTGGACAATAATGTCAGGTTTGTTGAAGAACAGACAGATGATGGTCATTCCTAGAGCAGCTAGGATAAGGAACACGAATTTAACAACGCTTTCATAATCAACTTTTTCGTTCGGGTATTCAATCTCGGGCTCAACACGATATCCAAATGGACCAAGCCATATCAAATCCTTTGGGCTTTCTGAAATGTTGTAGATTTCAAGATGATAGTAGCCTGTACGTGTGGGATCGATGTCAGTTTCGTTCGTGTAGTAATCCCCGCCCATATGTAGAATGGCGGACTCTAGTAAATTTCCGAATATTTGAGCCGCGTGGCAGAATATCAGGAACACACCTTGAAATTGTTGAATAGATTTTTCTATTGGAATGCTGCTCAAAGCCGAGTATGCGGCCCCGTAGCTGGCAATGAGAAGCTCCTGCATGGACCAAAGAGGTGCATGAAAAAAACCAAAAAGACAAGACGCTGGAACCAGTGTCATCATTGAAGGATATACATTAGTAGCAGTGTACATGACGTGACCAAACATGGCGATCAAAATTATACCTTTTGGTCTGGCGTTTTGGGCCAGCCAAGAAGAGACTGAACATCCAATAGCAAATGAAAGATACATAGCAGCCAGTGAGATGTTGGCAAGATGATTCATCGAATAAAGACTTGTCTGGATGTTTCTCAGTGGCATAAAAGACATAAATGCAAACAATAATCCAGTACAGAGGGCAATAAAATTTTTCCATATAGACTTTTTATTGTGAAGTCGATTGTTTATTTGACTTTCTCGGTATTGTTTTAATACTTCCTGGTTGATGATATGACTATGTTTATGTAATTCTTCCTTAAAAAGCATTGACTCTCTCTCATGGAAAGAAGGTCTCTCAATTCCAGCGCCTTTGATGGATGGAAACTCTTTTTGGCTTCCACTGTTGTTATCGATCGATCCATCAATACAAGAGCTATTCGAACTTTGTTCTGACAACAGCAGATTGTTAAGAGAATCCTTTTCTCGAACTTCTATATCTTTGTCTGATTCCATTTTGTATCTTTCTTTGATGGTGCTATTTTTTGTCTTTATTATAATTCAAGATTTATTTCTTCCGTATTCTGTCGGATGACGATAATGACCAGTGGGACGCTTGCATACAGGATCTGCATCCGATAACCTGAAATTATAAAAGATGAAATAGGCACAATAAAGCTGTTACAATTTAGACAACTGCCATATCCCTCATATTTTCTATTGCCCTAAGAAGAACTTGAATTAACTTGAATTTTGACTACTGTCATATCCTTCATATTTTCCATTGTCCTAAGAACTTGAATTAACTTGAATTTCGACAACTGTCATATCTCTTATATTACCCATTGCCCTAAGAAGTTGAATTAACTTGAATTTGTTAAACTTTAAAAATAATAAAACATATGCCTTATTAATTGTTTCGTGTATGGATTACATGAGCAGATACCATCCACGAATTTCGCAACTTACGGGTCGACAACGATATCGTGACACACATTGATAAACACAGACGAGTTCATATCATGTCAACAAAGATAGGGGACGAAGTTTGGGTGATGTGAATACCTAAAAGTTCAATAAGTTAAAATATAAAAGTTATCAGCCAACAAAATAACATGTTCAAATATAGTACTAAGTTCAAGGTATTACTTTACTACAGAAAGGATTATTACAGGTGTATAGTATGACGACAATGAACAACTAATTTCATGTGGTCTCGTCAACATTTGATATCCCGGATGCGCGAAAATATCGTTGTCTACTTATACAGAGCTTTGCTCAATTTAGAAACAACGAATCATAATTTTATCACAATATTTGGTATTTTTTTTATGAATGTGTAAAACAATATATTCTCGTCTAGTCTCCACATTATAGGTACGTGTAAGTAATTACACAATAAACTCGAAAGTGAAATGAGCTCAAATAACATTTATATTTCCACAAGGTAATGCACTGCGTACGACGAAAAAGCTAAAATCACACTTATATTTCCACAAGGTAAAGAACTGCGTGCCACAAAAGAGCTGAAATAACACTTATATTTCCACAAGGTAATGCACTGCGTGCCACAAAAGAGCTGAAATAACACTTATATTTCCAATAGGAAATGCACTGTGTGCCACAAAAGAGCTCATATAACATCTATATTTCCACAAGGTAATGCATTGCGTGCCACAAAAGAGCTTATAAAGACTCGAAAGTTTGAGAGAATAAAAAAATGTGAAACCTTTTCTCTGATCCAACTTACTGTTGATGAAACTACAAGGCTGTACGTCTTGAAAAAAAAACAATCTCTTATCTATACACGACAATCATGACGATATATCAACAATGATCTATGATCTAATATATGTATGTATGCATGTGTGTATGTATATATTTACGTATGTGAGGTTATGTATATATGTATGTGTACATCATATTGTATGTATGTATGTACATAAGTATGTATTCATGTATGTATGTATGTATGTATGTATGTATGTATGTATGTATGTATGTATGTATGTATGTATGTATGTATGTATGTATGTATGTATGTTTGTATGTATGTATGTATGTATGTAGATGGGTAGATAGTTAAACAGTAAGTAGATAGGTAGGTATATATGTGGTATGTAGGTATTTAAGAAAGTAAGTAGATGAGATTTTCGGTTTACTGGGGGTATCACAGACGTTATTAATAATTTACCTTACAAGCTGGCTCTTCTTTAACGTGGAAAGACTTCAGATTAGCCTATTGTTGACTCTAACCGGTGTTGGCACGTGTGTATTGTTTTTACCTTGCGTGCCCTTGAAACATATAAGGGTCATTGACTCACGTATAAGCAAGCCTTCAACAGTATATGCTAATCGTAATCGTAAATAATCTGGCACGGTGTGTGTCAGGTGTGTATTTTACTTGACGCATGACCCCAGGCTAATTCTGGACCATAACTATCAACGGTTTATGGAATTTTGCAGCTAAAATGAGTTTCCAAGTTTGAAGTGAGTTTCGGTGTTTATGGTTTGTTTGTTGATTGGTTGTGTGTGTGTGTGTGAAATTGAAAAATGATGATATTAAAGAAGGAAAAAAATTCGGGACTAAATAACAATTTCGATCTTGAGAGGATTTTGGTATACCGAGGGGTTTTACTATATTGCAGAGAATAGCAGCAATTATGCACATTTCTAACAGTCCTCAGACTTTGCTTCCTTGAATCTGTAAAAGTACATAAGATAAACTGACGTAAAAAGAATGTAGATAGCCCCCCCCCCTCCGTAAACCAACATAAATGTGATCCCAGTAAACCAACATGAATGTGATCCCAGTAAACCAACACAGATGTGATTCCAGTAAACCAACAAAAATGTGATCCCAGTAAACCAACACAAATGTGATCCCAGTAAACCGACATAAGTGATCCCAGTAAACCGACATAAATGTGATCCCAGTAAATCGACATAAATGTGATCCCAGTAAACCGACATAAATGTGATCCCAGTAAATCGACATAAATGTGATCCTAATTGCACTTCCTTTTGAACAGGTAAAAAGAGTGTCTATTGTTTTTATTTATCTGTCAGGCTATTTGCCTAGAAGATCTTACATGAGTGCTGATATCGAATGCAATATATGAAATTCATAGAATAATTTGCATTAATAGCCTATGCGAGCAAAAGACTGAACTTTATTCGACGAGTTTCATAAATTTTATTTCTCATGAGCACGCATATAAGATTATATCTCTCACTTAACGAACAATACTGACTTTGCATGACGAAATCGATAAATTGTGGATTGATATACATTCAAAAACCTCTGTCATTACGTATTTGCCTTACAAATAACGTACCTGACGTCATAACATAATTTGTAACGTCATCGGGTGTTATTACAGGTGCTACATTAACAAAAAATATGATATATTTAGGATATCTGCATTTTTTTAGTAGATATAAGGTAATATTTCACGAGTGAAATAGAAACATTGTATTGTCATGAGTAGCGAAGCCACAAGTGATAATAAAAAATTGTTTCCACTTCATGAGTGAAATATTTCCTTATATCTACTCAAAAAACGCGTTTCACAATCTGACACCTCGATGACTCCGTTCTAATTTTCCTATACTATCTGCGCATTTAGGCGCTCGTAACTTACACCACCGTAAAAAAAGACATTCCAAACCTTTCCATCATGTACCAGTCTTATCCACTTTATCACTGTTTTTGAAGACAATACTTCCGGTCTACTTCGTAGTGAATGCGACTATTGGGCATTATGTATATAAAAAAATAAATACCCAAAAATAATAACAATTTAATTTAAAATTCAAATAAAGTTGTTGTTTTTTTCAGGATCATTTGGGAAATAAAATTGTGTACATTTTTGCAACTAATCTGTTCATTTACTGTATTGTACACGTATCGTAGGGGTCAAATCCCTTACATCATTTGCATAGATGAACAGATGTCCCGAATGTCAGATTTCAAGAGGGAAATTCGAAATAGTTTTTAAAAAATATTTTTTGGATACATAATGCCCAATAGTTGCATTCACTCCGAAGTAGACCGGAAGTGTTGTCTTCGAAACAATGATAAAGTGGAAAAGACACGAAGCAGAAACTTCCTAGTAAAGAGTTCGACTAAAAAATTTCGAGTAAAAGTGGCCATTACAAATCAGTAAGGCACATAAATGGTACATGGGGGAAAGATTTGGAATGTCTTCTTTACGGTTTTGTAAGTTATGAGTGCCTAAATGCGCATATAGTATAGGAAAATTAGAACGGAGTCATCGAGGGATCAGATTGTGAACTAAGAGAATTAGTTACCTTGCGTTAATTTGGAGTAGGGGAGGGTGTTAGCATTAGTTTCTCCAGTTCTACTGATAGAATCAAGTGCCTGTGGATGAAATCCGCTGATTTGACGACAGAAAAGAATAAAATTAGAATTATAAGGATTTAATGATCATGGTTGGCTATTGATCGAAGAATAAACTTTGCCTAATCATTCACAAAGTTAACATAAAATCCTCAAGACATTAATTACTTTGTGATTGATTAGGTAAAATTTACACTTCGAAAATACCCAAAGATGATCATTTAATCCCATACTGAACTTAAATAATACAGTAGCATGTGATAACTATCCATCTATCTACACAAATTTATTGTCATAATTTAACTTTTTTAAAATCACAAATCCATGCAATCAACGTCTAAAAATATTAAAAATCAGGGTAATAAAAAGGCGATACACGAATTAAATCAATAGACCCGACTACAGTATTTCGCTTACCTCCCCGTTTGTTTGTAACCCCCCCCCACACACACACACACTGATTTTAAAAACGAAAAGCATCAAGGATATTAAAAATACACAAAACATAGTAATTTCATTAATCATTTTATAATTTCTATCCTGATTCATTATCATCTTGTTCGCGTTTCAAACAAAGCGGACGCTGTCGTTGTAAGCAACCAAACAGACTGCTCACCGTCCATTTCCGGTTTCTTGAACAGTCCATTTTCTGGAAACAAATTTTGTCTGTATCCAATATTTGCAATGCCCAGTTTTACTATTTCTTAAAAGAATTGAACAACATAAAAAAGGGTGTAACTCTTATATATACGTGTGCTAAGGGATTTACCTCTGAAAGTTACGGCAATTTATGGAATTATTCAGAGCTTTAATCAAAGACAGCGAACTACATCACATCTGTTATCTGAAAACAAATAGACTGGCATACACAAATATGTAGCCCTGTTAGTAACGAAACTCCCGTTTGGTTCGAAACGCGCAGAAGACGATAGTGTTAGGAACCCCCAGGTGATAATCAGGTTATAAATTATAAATTGATGACTAAAATGATTAGGTTTAGTGTATATTTTTGTATATCTTTGATGGTTTTAATTTTAAAAATCGGTAAGCGGGGTGGGGGGAGCGAATACTAATACATATTTGGTAACTTGTATGGTTTGAATGGCAATATGAATTGTCCAAGTCCATCAACTTATATATATATATATATATATATATATATATATATATATATATATATATATATATATATATATATATATATATATATATATATATATATATATATATATATATATTGTTCTGAAGACTATCTCAAGTGTTTTGAATTGATCAATAGGTCTCTTCAGTATGAATGTATGCAAATACAGTTGTCTAGATTCCATTCTCTAGACATTAATCTTTCGCAACCGCTTGTTACACACCATTAGCTATTTGCTAATGAATATGCATTATACCAACTAAAACAGCCTGAAATTGGATTTTATCTTTATGTTACACGCAAGCCATGAAAATATGGATATGTTAACATGCATGTACATGATAGATATAATCACCTTATATATATATATATATATATATATATATATATATATATATATATATACATATATATATGTATGTATGTATGTATGTATGTATGTATGTATGTATGTATGTATGTATGTATGTATGTATGTATGTATGTATGTATGTAGGAGTCCAGAATTTATGTCAGATTTTGTGTTTAGTGTATGTTTTGTATATGTAAGCTGTTGATTCCGCTGACGAAGAACTTGTTTACCTCGAAACGTTGGGAAACCGTTTTGAATTGGCGCCGTTATAAATTTTTGTGTCAATTTATATATATATATATATATATATATATATATATATATATATATATATATATATATATATATATATATATATGTGTGTGTGTGTGTGTGTGTGTGTGTGTGTGTGTGTGTGTGTGTGTGTGTGTGTGTCTGTGTGTGAAAGATTTAACTTTTGAATTTTAACTCCTCTTTATTTTGGTTGTTATAAAAGTTCGTTCTAACAAATCTACTGCTCTCCCAAAATCCCGTAGCCTCCTTGAACCCATACTCATATTACAAGACAAAGTAATAGAAAGTGGCATGGCAGGTTTACGCTTAATTTATTTCCTTTTATCATTTTCAATTTATTTGATATTATGAAAGGTGCGAGACCAATATAGAGCCAGGCATCATACATAAGTCATATCGTACTGACCAGTATCAAACACCTTATACGAACAGCATAGACCCTGATCTATAGTCACCTGAATTAATGTGAAGAACGAACCGCATAGATCCTGGTGTACCGTTGTATTATACTAGGACAGATATGTGTCTACACTCTTCGCAATTGGGCGTGTTTTATCAAGGAGCATATACGATAGTAGCTCAATATGACATTGACTGTAATTAAATTACCCAAGCTTCATTTTGTGAGCCATATGTATTAAATAATTAAATATAAACAACAATAATGATTACCACTCAGAAAACAACAAATCCGACTAAACTGTAATAAATATAAACCACAATAATGATTACCACTCAGCAAACAGCACATCACACTAAACTGTAACAAAGTCTAATAGCGTGAAAAATCACATTAACCTGATTAAAACCGCTTCATGTATTTCTTGGAGTGAATCATTCCTAGACAGACATACAGACAAACAGATAAATGGATGAGTGGATAGATAGATCGATATATAAATACGTCAGTACACCCAACCATTGATCCATTTATAAATCCATCCATCGATATATATATAATCGAGATATGACGTTTTCTTGAACAACAATTTCAAATTGCCCTTTTGATATTAAAATAATGCAGTATGTGAGCTCTGAACAAAAGAGAAATTTTCACCCTTGAAATTTTACTTTTCATGATAATTTCAATTATTTGTGTCATAAAATTTCATTTCAGGCACACAAATATTAAATTCTGATTATTATATTAAAAAAGACTTACTTAAATGTTTACGTATCTGTTACATATTTTATGCTGGGCCTCTAATTATTACGTTAAAAAAGACTTACCTAAATGTTTACGTATCTGTTGCATATTTTATGCTGGGCCTCTAATTATTACGTTAAAAAAGACTTACATAAATGTTTACGTATCTGTTACACTTTTATGCTGGGACTGTGTGAAGATTACGTTCAATCTTGGGTGTTCTTTTTAACTGAATTAGCTTAACTATTGACTGTTATTTCTAAAGATTTTCGTGCCCAGCCATGATATTTCTAGAAATATTGAACATGTACATACATACATACATACATACATACATACATACATACATACATACATACATACATACATACATACATACATACATACATACATACATACATATTTCACAAGGCGATACATTTGACAATAGACTAGTCGCCCATATTGGCCCCAACATACTTTACATACAAGAAAAACTACATCCATATTTGCACGGAGATAGCAAAATTTTTACATCTATACCATAACCTTCGATTTCCCATCTCTTTATTGGCGGCAGATATACTTTATTCTAGTAAATACAAATAATAAAATAACCATTAAAGTAGGAGATTCAGTTTTATAAGGCTCTATACTGACAGCTATATTGTTTTGTGTCTTTTGCAACACACGCACAACAACTGGTTTGGATGGGATGAGCCTTCTTTACAATATTTTGCCTACAAAGCTTTTGGTTTTCGTTGATTCGTGGAATGGTCCTTCGCTGTGAGAGAAACCAGAGTGAAAGATTAATTCGTTGAGGGGAGAATACAGAAACAGAGCTTACAGAATGCCCCAACCACATGTTAAACATAAAAACTTTTGTTATGTATGCATTAAATGTATACATTCTATTTTAGAGTCACAGTAACATAAATATACTTGACTACACCAAACATTAATTCTCCAAGATTTTAAGGTGAAGACCGACAAAAAAGCATTCATCAATATTTGAAATTATCAAATGTTGAGATGAGACCACAAGAAAATTTGAGAGCATTGACATTTTAGTTTTCTAGCCAGCATAACGAAATATAGTTTCAAGTTCCTCTCAGATTTATTTCCCCTGGATATAATTGTCCACTGTCTTTTGAGTCAACCTTCCTCAGCATTATATATTGACATAAATGGTATATTGTTACGTATTAGAAAATATCGCCATATAATTACTATTTATCTTTACTGCAAATAAGTGTTTTGAAAACAATTTATAAATTGACAAGTATTTCTTGTTCAATTTTGTTTCCTTCTTCTAACAGTATCTATAACTTGCATTTGGTGGGAAAAAGTAATATTTAATGCCCAGAAGTAATATTTAATGCACCGCATGTGCAAACAGAGATCGAATGGTTATGTTAATTATGATATTTTTCCTAATGCTACCACCCTCATATAGATATTTTTATATGATGTCATATATTTTCATAATTACTTCCCTTGAAATCTCTATCCGCCATCTTTTAGGTTACCTCCCCATGCCAGCGGTATTGGTGAGATAGAATCCATTATCAAATCAAATGAGAAGCCCGTGTGTATGCATGTATATTTGTATGTATTAATGTGTGTGTGTATGTATATATATATATATATATATATATATATATATATATATATATATATATATATATATATATAATGTAACAAATTATTAATACTGTTATTTCTATCACAAAATTGAGGAATTTGATCCAAAAAACGGCGGTCACCTACATTAGAGGGTAAGTCACCCTTACCGAGACTGAAAATCTATCAATTCCATCATATCAAATAATCATCTGGGGCATTACACTAATGATCAATTGAACTGATGATGCATGCTTGATTCGAACATTAATTCTCTGGTGCATCATTCACAAGTGATTTATTTGAAAGCAGCCCAGGTTCCAATCTATAAAACTGTCCCAAGTTTAAATCAATAATGTTGAAAATAGTTTCACAGTGAGTCACAGCGATTGCGAGACATACTGTAGACACTCAGATCAAACAATGCTTCCATAATTACCTTGCGCACTGGGTATCAAGGACAGAGTTGACATCATGCTAGTTCCTTTAATATGCATGAAAATGTGATTATTCTTTTCTATCATCTTGATGTCAGGTTTTATTTTCCAACCGTCAAAACTGATGACACATTGTAGAAATACAAAAATCTGGTAGTTTATTATTTTATTTTGATAGCAGCGTTGGTCAGGAATTACATTAAATAACGACTTTGAAAAAAAAATAAAAGATTATGTTATGGAGCAATGAAGAACTTTTCCACAAACAACAAGTATTGACTATGAATTTTAAAATACCAAGAGAAATATTTATGACCAGCAGGAAACGAGGTTGCTTATAATTTGATGCGATATGATTGAGACCTACTTTTGCAACATAATGCCATTCCCACCCATACCTATTCCTCCCCCCCCCCCCCCAAAAAAAAAAAAAATCATCATACCAGCTGACAAAATTATTTGACTCGTGAACTATGTTTTTTATTAATTAGATTTGCTTTTGTCCGAATAAAATAAAGTAGCTTTCTGAATACGAATACTGGTTATACAATGTATAAAATATCCAAATATATTTATAAATTATATTTATAAATACATTTTTAACCTCTGATTTCTGTCTACTCCAGATAGAATAAAAATATACTAACTACTCCATACAATGTATTTACTCAAGATTTTGATCCAGAAGGAATAAAAATAGTTTATACTCTGTAAAATCATTAAAAATATCACACGGTAAATAAATGACAAAGACAACTGTGATCTGTGTAAGTTAATTATTGAAATTTCCTTAAAATCCTATAGCCTTAGACACTAAAATCAGCAATCATAACTAACAATATAAGTGCGAACTGATTAATGGGTGTGGTATAACACACACACACACACACACACACACACACACACACACACACACACACACACACACACACACACAGTGACTCACTCGTCAGTTGATTAATGAATCTGGTGGTGGTATACTCTCGTGCTCTCTCTCTCTCTCTCTCTCTCACTAAGACTTGCCAATCGGCGAAGTTTTCATTAAAGCAAACTTCAACATATGGAATGTGGCCTTAGCATCTAAAAACCATTAATTCGCAGAATTATAACAGTAAAGTGAACTCCAAAATTGCATAAACAAAACTGGCACCTGACAGATTAGAATTTGTAAGCTCTTGGGTTTATTGCATTCTGATCAGGACTTTTCTACTGAAAAAAGCACTAATATTGAAAAACTTCTTAGGTCAGAGGTCATTCGGAACAAAACTGTCTAGGTTAGCAGCGATGTCGCACCAAACACTAAAATGAAGATTTTTGAGATTGTATATATTTAAGTTTACGTTTGTTGTGAAATGAGACCAAATCCCAGCACAGCTTGTATATATTTAAGTTTACGTTTGTTGTGAAATAAGACCAAATCCTTGCACAGCTTGTGTATATTTAAGTTTACGTTTGTTGTGAAATAAGACCAAATCCTTGCACAGCTTGTGTATATTTAAGTTTATGTTGTTGTGAAATGAGACCAAATCCTAGCACAGCTTGTTTATATTTAAGTTTACGTTTGTTTTGAAATAAGACCAAATCCTTGCACAGCTTGTGTATATTTAAGTTTACGTTGTTGTGAAATAAGACCAAATCCTTGCACAGCTTGTGTATATTTAAGTTTACGTTTGTTGTGAAATAAGACCAAATCCCAGCACAGCTTGTATATATTTAAATTTACGTTTGTTTTTAAATGAGACCAAATCCTTGCACAGCTTGTATATATTTAAGTTTACGTTTGTTGTGAAATGAGACCAAATCCTTGCACAGTTTGTGCATGTGTAATTCTTCTGATGCATTCCAATAGCACCTAATCAAAAGTGTAATGCAGTTTTGGTAGCACTCAGAGAGTGTTGTATGATTAGCTATGGAGTAAAAAAAATTGTATTGTAGATCTATCCACACTCATTGTATCTCCTTCGTTTTTTTTTTACAGTGGTTTTAAGAATGTCTGATTGCATGTTGTATGCATAAGAGGAACATTGTTGTGCAGAAACACATTTGCGCTAACCAGGTTTGAGATTAAGTTTTGGCCATCAATGTGCAAGAGCTGCTCTCCATTTTCTCCTTGCCCTTTTTAATTGTTTTTAGGATATTTTCAGTGTGAGTGATGTTATGAGAAATCGGACCGTGAATTGGTCTACTTTTCTCTTTATACTATATGGGAAGCATTTGTCACCGCTTTATATACGAAATATCTCCTATAACATTCAGTATAGGTCCTTTGCAGGTTCGAACATCGCGAGTCTTAAGGATTTCCATTCATTGCCAGGAGTGAATTTGTGTGATTCTAAAGTGGATAACCATAGATGATTCATCTTTATCGTGTCAATCTTTTTACAGATTCTGTTTCTCTGTTCTCTTTCAAGTTTGAAAACGTATACATATTGATGGTTTTGGAGTTTTTATTTTAGCAACTGGTTTTAAAGGTGATACAGTCGATTCTCAACCCCAAATGTAACCGAAAACAAATTTTGCGCTACCTTTACCCTGAATGACTTCAAACGTAGCACATATGTCTTGATTGGTCTTGTGCAAGACTGTCTCATCAAAAGTAGCAAACATTGGCATTACATATCTCGTTCTCGCAAGGAGAGAAATAATTACATTTCAACAGCAGTATTAAGATTACCTTCCTTAACAGATAAATAGGTACATAAAGAACCTACATGATCTGCCAAATTGTCCGGATACAGACTAGTCAAACATAATTAGAGGTTGTGGAATCGGTAGACATACTTAAAATATAACAATCAAGCTTAATATACTTGTTCTTTGAACGATATCTTAATGCTTAATAAATGTTATTCTATTACAAACAAGTTTACAATGTGCAAATGACGTTAACATGGAATATTTTCATCAGGTATTTATTTTTTATTATAACTGTTGTTATTTTTATTTAACAGTAAGTTTAATAATGCCAATCTTGATAACAATGCCCTTCAAACTTTTCTTTCATGCAATTTTGAATTTCTAGAAATAAAAAAAATTAATTCAGCAATAAGGATATAGTAAGTGGCCTTTATAATACACACTTTATAATACACAACATATGATTGACAATACTGCTCATAACATATTCAACCATTTCAGCTGGAAATTGAAATGCCTATACTAATGAGTAAATTTAAAGCTGACAACTTTACATCTGGCCATCCCAATAATTATCATCGTTTTCGTATACTTTATCTCTGGCCATCCCAATAATTATCATCGTTATCGTAATACTTCAGTATTCTTATTTTAACATCATTATTTTTCCAATCATTAAAGCAGACGTTCATATGTTTACTTTACTTACTAGTGTTATTTTGGTATATACGTAACTGTGTCTTTGTAAAGGTTATTGGTATATACGTAACTGTGTCTTTGTAAAGGTTACTGGTATATACGTGACCATGTCTTTGCAAAGGTTATTGGTATATACGTAACTGTGTCTTTGTAAAGGTTATTGGTATTTACGTAACCGTGTCTTTGTAAAGGTTATTGGTATATACGTGACCATGTCTTTGTAAAGGTTATTGGTATATACGTAACCGTGTATTTGTAAAGGTTATTGGTATATACGTAACTGTGTCTTTGTAAATTGTATTGGTATATACGTAACCGTGTCTTTGTAAAGGTTATTGGTATATACGTAGCTGTGTCTTTGTAAAGGTTATTGGTATATACGTAACTGTGTCTTTGTAAAGGTTATTGGTATATACGTAACTGTGTCTTTGTAAAGGTTATTGGTATATACGTAACTGTGACTTTGTAAAGGTTATTGGTATATACGTAACTGTGTCTTTGTAAAGGTTATTGGTATATATGTAACTGTGTCTTTGTAAAGGTTATTGGTATATGCGTAACTGTGTCTTTGTAAAGGTTATTGGTATATACGTAACTGTGTCTTTGTAAAGGTTATTGGTATATACGTAACTGTGTCTTTGTAAAGGTTATTGGTATATACGTAACTGTGTCTTTGTAAAGGTTATTGATCCTCAATCGTTTATACCTTATTTTGTGAACCTTTATAGTGTATTTGTATATGGTAAAGTTGACGAACCTTCTCTTTAACTACATGCAGCTAATTGTTACTCTACAACATTCTCTTGATCAGATTTAGTGCACTTTACCAGTAGCGGATCCAGATATAGCGTTTTGGGTGACTAAACATGTAGGCGAGGGGTCTGTGGGACGGACCCCCCACCCCCTCACTTGGGGGTCGGGGTCCCTGGGTGCGAAGCCTCTGGAAATTCCTGCATTTTAAGCGTTTCCAGTGCATACTTTTAACCATCTAACTGTAAAGAAAACTTATTCAAGGAAACGTTCCGGTTGTTTCGCGCTCTCATCCACCCGTTGCTTACACGAAGTTAAGCCACCACACTGAATCACATCATTTTATCTTACATTTGTCATTCCATGCATGTGGAGCGATCCTCAACAAATACTCTTAACCAAAAATCGACTTCTTTACAAAAGAAAAAAGATGATTCATGTTCTACTTATACTTATATATCGAATTGCCGCAAAGAATATCTAATGGAACAAAGAAACACTCAAAAAGAATATCAAATGGAATAATGAAACATAAAAAAAAAATAAAAAAAAAAATAGAAAAGTCTGTTTCCTACGATGAAGCATATACCTCCGTTTTTATTGCGATCTCGACCAAAGTTGTGAATTTGGTTTGAAACCCATCATTGGAGAGATGCATCTCTCGTATGGTGCAAATTGTACCGATCACCTAAAAGGGACACATTCCTGACCCATGCATACATCATGAAGGGTGAATGTCGACAAGAGTACATACCTTGCCAGTGTCCACTGACAGTGGGACACATTGTTATCCAGTACATCGACTTCCACTATGAAGGCTGAATTTTTTCTTTTTTACATGAACTCAATTAAGAATCTTCTTGATGATGTATCATGATAGAAAATCGTGGACATTTTAATAGACTGCAACTTATATAACACATTTTAAAGCTATATTTTAGGGATTACATATGTTTTACCTTTATCTTTTGGTTTGTGTACCTTTGAAAGAATTTTAACATCTTTATCCTTTACATATTATCTTGTAGGACTACACATCTACTTTTATATTAAAATGGTGGATCTTCCAATTTTTTTATATTAATATTTTTTGTTTTTGTCTGTTTTTTGTTGTTGTTGTTGTTGTTGTTGTTGTTGCAATATTTCATTTTACATTTTTGGAAGTAGTTATGTTTGGATTGGCACTGTATGACCAGGATTGTACTTCCGTGTCGTTAAACCCTGTACATACATTAAACTATCTGTCCAACAAATAAAATCATTGAAATACTCAGTATGGACTGTTATTTTAGTAGGTATTACCGTGAAAAATAATGTAAAATACTCCAGGAAATAAGGGTACATGGGATAAATACACATTCTAACTATTTGGCAGATAAGAGATAACAACGATATTGATTACCTTCCTGGTGATTCTCAAAAGTGACTTGGACCAAAGGTTTTGCTGTTGGGTCCGCACTCAAACCACAATATGTTACTTTTTCCCCCATATATGTCTATGCATATCATGATAAAAGCTGAGTGCAAATTTTAAATGGGTTTGCCTGCGCTTGTTTGTATACGATTAGCGTTTGTTTTACCAAAAAAATAACAATATATCAGTTCAATTTTAAAGGTATCATCAGTACATGGATATAACGGCTTTAAATATATATTAGCCAAATGATAATTCAGCATCTAAGGCAGTTGGCAACATACACATTTTTCAACAGAATATTGAAAATGCTACTGACCTCATGCTCCCATAATGTTCACTGTGTCCTACGATCGAGCACGATATGTTGAATCAAGTAAAAATGTCGCCGACCTACATCCACTACTTTGTATGATTGATCCTGGGCAAATGTCTACTTGGTAGGCTTGAGTCTGGGCTATCGATTGGGAAAATGTCTGCTTGGTAGGCTGGAGTCTGGACGATCGATACAGATTACGGTGATACTGCGGCAAAACACTACAGTCGCAAGCTGAAGCCTTCTATTGAGACTCTCACGTGACTAACGTGCTGTTTCTGATACGATCATGGTCCACGCAGACTCAGAAGATCTCGTTTGGTCACGGTATTGGTTACAAGAAAGACAATTATTTATTCAGCCGCAAATGGCAATCCCATAGCTTTATTGATATTCTTCTCCTCCGGAAATTCAGTTAAAAAGTCTAATTGTGTGGGTTTTTTAAATTTGTTTTTAAACTCATCTTCCAAGAGCAGGGCGTTTATCATTCCTATTCAGGCTGGATAAAATAACCTCGATGACAGCTGTTAACGTCTTCGAACAGACATTCAGTTTATAAATATTCACCACCATGGCCATAATTTTATTATTATTTTTATTTATTTACTTATTTATTTATTTATTTATTATTATTATTATTATTATTATTATTATTATTATTATTATTATTATTATTATTATTATTATATCGTGATATTATCACATAGATGCAGTAAGAATCAAGTCGATACACACAACAATAATTAATGACAAGAAATTATACCTACAAAAGATAATAATAATTATTCCATAACTCAAGTGCTACATTGGTTGACTTTTCAGACAATGAACACATTTTGTTAGTTCTTGTTTCTTAGTTCAATTTTTCGTTTAGATAAATGTATTTTTGAATTTTAAATTTGGAGTTTCAGGGGCATTTATACAATAAAAAGTTGGAAACTCTGATGGAAAGACAGGTGAAAATTTACATGATAAATCTTATAACTGAAAGGGTCCGCTAAAATGTTAATAAATATAGTACCACATTTACCCGTGTATCACCATCATGCAGCTTCAGACTTCGTAGACCCAGATCGATACTGCATAGTTTGCTGGCAGATCAGTGTCTACGCAGTTCACCTTCAATCATAAGAAAACAACCAGTGTAAGAGTAAACATGTAGCCCCAGTATGCGAAGGCTGATCTGTGTCAACGCTCTTCGCTATTATATATATATATATATATATATATATATATATATATATATATATATATATATATATATATATGTGTGTGTGTGTGTGTGTGTGTATGCACTACGTGCACGGGGTGAGCAGTCGAGAAATGGACTGAAAGATAGGATAACTGTGAAATCATTGATTTTCTTGAGCACTTAATTAATGAATTAGGGAAAGGGTACTGTTGTTTCCATAGAATTACGGAAAGAGTACTATTGTTTCCAAAGATTTACGGAAAGGGTACTATTGTTTCCAAAGAGTTACGGAAAGGGTACTATTGTTTCCATAGAAGATTCATTGTTCGTTGAGTTTTTATATTTGTTGTTTGTAGCAACAACGAAATCCATGAAAACTAATGATTCTAAAAAAATAGTAAATTCACAATAAAGGCCCCTGCTAGCAAGAATTTTTTGGAAAAGTATTTTGCAGCAAAAAGCTAGTTGTATATGTATATAAAACAGTGACCATCAAAATAACCCAACATAAGTTTGACAACATTTCATATTAGCATGGATTTTTTCAAATAATACAAAATTAAAGCATTTTCAAAGAAAATTCACAATCACCATTGAACTGTATTATTACCGTTTAAAACTGTCACAGAAAGGTTAGAGGTCATTACAAATTGATGAACACGAAAGCTAATATTTCGATGATACCAAAGTACATCCCGCATTTTAAAAAAAATCCAATGTTTCTGAAGCTCTGGTTTATCCCTAAAATATTTACTGGTGATGCTGATACATCACCTTTATAGCAAACAAGTGTGGCAACCTATATTTAGAGCCACGCGACTGTACAATACGTGCATTCTTTCGTCATGATGCTTAAAATTGTTGATTGGCTCTAGCTTTAAAGATATTATACTGGGTCAGTATATACGACCCTTGACTTGGGAATGGCGGACGATAAGTGAGTTATAAAGGGAAGGGATCTCAATTTAAACCAGAAATGACTAAAATACATCTTTGACTGGATCCTTGAATAAATCTATGACTGGGTTTGGACAGTACTTGCCTTTTAGGCAAAACAATGAATGATGCAATCTGAAGCTGGTATTGCGTCATACATGATATGAATTGCATCATGTTATTCTTAGAAGTCATGGATGATGCAATCATAACTAAGCTTACATCACTCTGCTGAAGAAATTGCCCTATATCAGCTCTACAAATCATACAGTGTCGTGCTCTCTTATTTGGCAGTGTTTGATTTTGCAAAGTGACACATTTCTGTTTAGCCAAAGTGAGCAGAGATGCCTCGTACTTGTGTGAACAATGCAGATAACTTCTGCTATGTTTGTGGTGAAGTGACTTTTGCATCACAAAAGCGCAGTATAACCACTATGGTTAAGAAAGCCTATCACCTTTATTTTGTCTGCATAATTGGAGATCAGGACGAGATGTGGGCCCCACACATATGCTGCAATACTTGTGCAACAAATCTTCGCCTGTGATTGAACAGGAAAAGAAAATATATGCCTTTTGCAGTGCCAATGATTTGGAGAGAGCCAACAGATAATATCAGCAATTGTTACTTCTGCATGGTGCCTCCATTTGGGAAAGGTGTGTCAAAGAAGAAAAGGTGGACTGTGCAATGTCCAAACATTCCGTCAGCTATACGCCCAGTACCCCACGGAGAAGGACTGCCGGTTCCTGATGCACCAGAATCATTCTCACTTGAGTCAGACGAGAAAGAGGAAGAGGATGAATCTTCTAGTCCTGAACCATCAATGTCACATGACCCATATTTTCTCCCATCCTCCTCCTCCTCTGAACCACACCTCAAAACACAAGGTGAACTGAATGACCTTGTCAGGGATTTGGAACTACCCAAGAGTAAGGCAGAGCTGTTGAGCTCCAGACTACAGCAGTGGAATCTCCTAGCCGGTGATGTTAGGGTTTCCATGTTCCGTGACCGTAAAAAAGGATCTTGTCCCATTCTTCTTCATGGAAGGTGATCTTGTAGCCTGTAACAACATCGATGGTGTGATGGCAGCCCTCAACATCGTTCATGATCCAGATGAGTGGAGACTGTTCATTGATTCATCGAAGACGAGTCTTAAAGCTGTTTTGCTGCATAATGGCAGTGTTTTGCCATCAATTCCAGTTGGTCATGCAGTCCATATGAAGGAAACCTGTGAAAACATGAAACAACTTTTGAGGTGCATAAACTATGACCAACATCAGTGGCAGCTTTGTGGCGATTTCAAGGTTCTTGCTCTCTTGCTTGGTCTGCAGACTGGATACACAAAGTATTGCTGTTTTCTCTGCGAATGGGATAGTCATGCGAGAGATTCCCACTACATCGAGAGATTGGCCACTCCGACAGTCATTGGAGCCTGGGATGAAAAGTGTTCAGCATCCACCACTTGTTGAATCAAGGAAGATTTTGTTACCACCCTTGCACATCAAGCTGGGTCTGATGCAGAACTTTGTGAAGGCCATGGACAAAACACAAGCAGCTTTCAAGTACCTCCTTGGAAAATTTCCAAGGTTAAGTGAAGCTAAGATAAGGAAGGTGTCTTTGCTTGTCCTCAGATTCGTGAACTTCTTCGAGATGATGCATTTCATCGTGCACTGCGTGGCAAGGAAAAGACGGCATGGAAAGCCTTCCAGTTAGTGACAACAAATTTTCTCGGAAACAACAAGTCAGACAACTACAGTGAGTTGGTGGAAAACCTCCTCAAGGCATACAAAAGCCTTGGTTGCAACATGTCAACAAAGATACATTTTTTGCACTCTCATCTAGATTTTTTCTACCGAACTGAGGAGCAGTGAGCGACGAGCACGGTGAGCGATTTCACCAGGACATTGCAACGATGGAGAAACCCTATCAGGGCAAATGAAGCCCATCAATGCTTGCAGACTATTGCTGGACAGTGACAAGAGATTCTCCATTTAATGAATACAAGAGACAAGCCAAGAAGCGCCGAGTAGACACTGAATAAGGACTAAACTATGTACTTATATATACATAATAGTTTTTTTACTTTTGTTTCAATATATTTTTTATTTATATAACCCTTTTGCTGTTTTTTAAAGTGTTACATAAACAGGACAGGTGAACTATTATCATGTAAAGCAACCATAAACACATGAAAAGACGTAGGTTTACAATTAATGATTAAAACTCTACTATGTACACAATATACATAGAAGTAAAATGTAAAAACTTAAATATCTTGGAAACAGTAGCCAATCAGTTGTTTGAATTTGTCATATTTGAATTCACCACATCAAAATCCCTAATAAATAGCACATTTTATCTCTGAAGCAGACGATTTCAAAAAAATTGTAGACCAGTGTAATGAGTAAGTTATGTTAATTTCAAACATATAAAAATCCATATCACGAAATACATTAGACATGGAACACAGAATCACAGAAGTATTTATTCCTTTTCCTCGTCGTCTTTGAGCGTGATTTCCAAAGTTCTCTGGAAAACACATTTCACCATCTAGTAAGTTTTAATGGAACTCTTTGAGTAGATCCATAAATGATTTGCCCATGAAAGAGAAAGAAAACATGCTTACCTAGCATCACAATTGAAATTCATTTTTAATTTAGAACATGCAAAGATTGACTTAAATTCAAACTTTTATATCGGACTCAAAGTTTGATCGCATCAAAAAGTACTTTATTCAAGAGACCCCCCCCCCATTTATTTCAAATGTTTGTTTTGTGCTATTGTCGTCAAACTCTTCTGTACCATCTTTGTACAGAATTTCAGCTTTCAAAAAGAGTGAATCAAAAGAAATGCTTCTAATAAAATACTTCTACTACCTTAGATAATACCGCCCAAAACTACACATTAAATTTACCGTCCTTAGACTGCCATAGATAATAACGCCCAAAACTACACATTAAATTTACCGTCCTTAGACTGTCATAGATAATACCGCCCAAAACTACACGTTAAATTTACCGTCTTTAGACTGCCATAGATAATACCGCCCAAAACTACACATTAAATTTACCGTCCTTAGACTACCATAGATAATACCGCCCAAAACTACACGTTAAATTTACCGTCTTTAGACTGCCATAGATAATACCGCCCAAAACTACACATTAAATTTACCGTCCTGAGACTACCATAGATAATACCGCCCAAAACTACACATTAAATTTACCGTCCGTATACTTCTTTTCAGTAACGCCACTAGCAGACGATTTGTAGAATGATATGTCATAAATTTACATGTGTCTCTGTGTGGGTACCAGATCGCAGTTTGTCCTATACCGGGACTAGAATTGTATAATTCCTATAAGATAAAACTTTCCATGTTTAACAGTCGTACTTTGACAAAATTAACACAAATGTTATTAAATTAGATACAGACAGAAGCCTGTAATCAATTCTTCTTTTATTGATGAATGTTTGTGACCCAAAAAAAGGTTGAGATTCAAAGGATTTATTTCAATCGACATACTTACTGCATTATGAATAGGGAAGTCTACCAAGTATAATCTGAAATGGGCGCTGTTGATTTAGTTCTCGAAAGGGTTTATTTTATACTTTGCCAACCAGTAAGCTCTTGTGAATGTAGGTTACCAATGTTTTTTAATGTTTAGGCTCCTTGCGAGCTCGGGGATCTAGAACAGACCCGATGCGCCCTCCTGCATGCTGTAAGAGGTGATTAATGGTAGGCAAAAGCCGCGGTAGCTTCGTGGTTAGAATGCTGGTTTCGCGCCCGAAAGGATGCGGGTTGGAATCCTACCATTGGATTAGCCAGGTTCGACTACTGTAGTGTGTCCTCGGGCAAGCACTTTACTCTAGTTGCCTCCGCACTAAACACCAAACCAATTCTTCTTTTGTGCATAGAAGATAAATGCACTTCAGAAGACTTTATTTCATACCCATTTAATTTTACATGGTTGATCTAACGTTCGATACGGATGTTCACAATGTAAAGCTACACATATTTATAACGCGTAAAAGAAGGTATATGTAATAAATACAAAACCGCGTCCGTGTTTTATTCCGTGTCAGGCTTCGACGTATTCCTTCGTTATATCAGTTCGTTTTTTCCGCCGATTCGGAGCAAAACAAGAATGTAGTTTTGTGTTTGTATTCGCGAAGAATCGTACAATGTATGACACTGTATGATCCATGTGAGTGATTATCACAGTCTGAAGAAGCGTACAATGTATGACACTGTATGATCCATGTGAGTGATCATCACAGTCTGATTATTTGTAAGATTTTCGAGCAGAAGCGACAACCACTGTATTTCTTGTGCAGAAATTACGCCGACGGTCCAAAATATAACAAATATACACACACACTGTTTAATTCTTTTAGTAAAGAACATTGACTAGCTTGTTAACCAATCGACGGCTGGAAATTTTTTTCCCATAAGCCTCGTTTTGGAGATAATAATTAGTATTGATTTGGTTACTTGTATGGCACATATCTTTCATAAAGACATTTTATTTACCAAAGCAGCATATTCAACATCCAATTCATTCCTCTTATTTAAAATAGTATTGTGTAACAAAAGCTCACCATTCAATTACATATTTTCCAATGTATCACAAATTGACACATAAAATGAATACACGTGTTGTGAATATCACAAATGAGGAAACATTATCAGCGCCCTATATTATATGGTTTAACCACTGACTATAAGATGCGCAATCAGTAGATATAGCATCAAATGCAAATATAAATCGAGATTAATATGCAAAAGGCACAAATAAAAACAATTATTTAAACAAATAAGTTTCGTCCAAAATTCGTGTTTAAAATATTGAGAAATGTTTACCTACACGTAAAATGGTATGTGTATGGTAGCCAAACAGAAGTGTATACACTGCAGGTGTTACAATTCACTATAATGTTCTACATTATTTTTGTTTGTTTGTTTGTTTGTTTATGCAATCGATGTACGTATGTTGTATTACTCATCTATCTGGTGTAAAACACTGAAATATGTTGATGAAAGTTAATTTTCAGTATATATATATATATATATATATCTATATATATATATATATATATATATATATATATATATATATATATATATATATATATATATATATATATATATATATATATATGGTTCCAATTACCATATCGTATACACATAGTTATTATACAATTACAGTAATGTAACTTTATGTTGCAACATGACAGATTTCTTTCCGCTCCTGTTTAAGGCACAAGTTCGTTATAAATTTTGATCTAGACAGAGATGGGGATCTCCAAACGATAGGGGCAAATAAAGACATATAATGAAAATAGTTAACTGTTTATTTTGAAAACTATTTTGATTTTCTTACAATGCAGATGCAAATGTTTCAATTATATTTTGATGGCCTACACTATGAAATTTTTTATGTCGAAAAATGCATAGAAAAACCAATTCTGAATATAATTAACTTACAAAGAAATTTAAAACAAGAAAATATAGTATAAAACCCACTTCCTGAACTATCTAACACTTAAAATGAACACAGTTATTATATTCAGGAAAAAGGTTTTTAAAAAAACACCCCTCCAATAATACAGATGTAAATGTTTCCTAATCAGCGACCAACAGAAAATCAAAGACCCCCCCCCCTCCCATTTTTATGTTATGCCATAAAACTAAGGGAAAGAAGGAATTATCTTTACCGGACTGGTATAGGGTTAGATTTTCTCAGTCGAAGATAGCCTCGCCTTCAGCAAGCAGGCCGACCAAACTGACCTGTGGTACGGCTTTTATACCAGTCCTGAGAAGTGGACTTAATGCATCTCCTTCACAGACCAATCAGGAAACGACTTACAAAACAAGATTGAGTTATGGATGGAAAAGAAGTGAAATTTTCAATATGGAGGATATAAAACCAAAAAGTGAAAGAGGACTATATCGGCTTAAGGATATCGTTAAGTGAAAGAGGACTATATACGCTTAAGGATATCGTTAAGTGAAAGAGGACTACATACGCTTAAGGATATCGTTTACGAGTTAAGTCAAATGTAACTAAATAATAATATTTTATACTAATCGAAAAAAGGTTCATTCCCAATATTGGGTTATAATTACAAACATTTTTCAGGCAGATAGGATGTGCTCCGTGATATTATACCATGTGATGAAAAATTCACATCAAATATATTTCATGGCAAGTGTTACATACAGCAGATAATTTCGAAGTAATGTAGATGTGTTTCACAATGCACAACAATTGAACATCACACTATGGTACAATTAACATCCAATCAGTCATAATGTCGAGTATGGTTGCATTAAATGCGATTTGTTTCACGTTAAAACTGCAGGAAGAGTATATATTACATAGTAAAAGCACCGTAAGAATTAATGTATTAATAAATAATACAAATTTTAGCACATATTTATATTATTAAATGACACCAATAATATTTGTATACAACGGCAAATGTAAGAGTGTGTATACATATGTAAGACACTGTACACAAATGTATGAGTCTGTACAGAAATGTAAGACACTATACACAAATATAAGAGTCTGTACACAAATATAAGAGACTGTACACCAATGTAAGACACGGTACACAAATCTAATAATCTGTACACAAATATAAGAGTCTGTACACAAATCTAAGAGTCTGTACACAAATGTAAGAGACTGTAGTCTGTACACAAATATAAGAGTCTGTACACAAATATAAGAGTCTGTACACAAATATAAGAGACTGTACACCAATGTAAGACACGGTACACAAATGTATGAGTCTGTACAGAAATGTAAGACACTATACACAAATATAAGAGTCTGTACACAAATATAAGAGACTGTACACCAATGTAAGACACGGTACACAAATCTAATAATCTGTACAGAAATGTAAGACACTATACACAAATATAAGAGTCTGTACACAAATATAAGAGACTGTACACCAATGTAAGACACGGTACACAAATCTAATAATCTGTACACAAATATAAGAGTCTGTACACAAATGTAAGAGTCTGTACACAAATGTAAGATACTGCACATCAAAACCACAAGTGTTTTATGCAATACAAAAACAACTTCTTCACCACTATGCAGTAACAATCATGCACTACCAATCATAATCAATACATCATCTATTCCTTAAAATTATAAAAATCTTGCTAGTGTCATTAATTAAGAAAAAGAAAAGTACAATAGCTCATTCGCAATAAAAACAAATTCCGTACCATAATGCTAACAATAAACAACTGATAGAATTCCTAATTCCATTTTCCTGATCTTCAAGTTGTTTTCTCCTATATTGTATAAGCTTACTATCAACATAAATCAATAGTCAACATTGATATTCAATATTTGTATTTTTTGTTAGGATCGCATGATACTTTTTCGGTGATTTTTGACCTAATACTCACAAAGCTACTTTATATAAACGTAAACATGACATATCTTACAAATCATTTAGAAAAGTTGTATTTAGTCTCAAAATATATACATTGAAAAATTTAGCGTAGCTGTTACTTCCTTGTGCCTCCTGGTCGCTTTATCCGACGTCTGCAAAGAAAATACAGAGGGATTTGATCAATAAACCAAAAGCTGACCACCACATAAATACATTACATTTAATAGAAAAGAATTTGTTCACAAAATGCAACGTTAGAAAAAAGAACCATTTAAAAGAACAAAACTGATAAAGATGATAAAAAATCACCATGGTGTTGGAATACACAAACTGTAAAATAGAATATTATCACAAAGGGAAGTATGGATCTTCTTATGATCGATGAAGCACTTTTCCATTGAATCAGGAAAGAGAATTTTTTATATTCTACGGTCCATTATTTGGACAGTACAAGCAAACACAGCACTGTATTTAGAACAGCCCTCTGTGTTTAGCATAAATCGTGTTGAATATTTGAATCTATTGATATGCATTTTTAACATTTCTTTTTCTAATTTTCTCGTGCCTATTAGAAACCATGACATCTCCTTCGTTCACCCAGAATGAATATTTCACTTGACGTCTCATATAAAACTAGCTAACCAGAATTGACTTGCCTCGTAGTATCTGTTTCGCTATGTTTTAAAGTCTTTATCGACGTATGTTTCGTATTTTGCTAGGATAAGTTTCTCTTTTTACATTTTCAGGAAACGTGTAGCGGACCTTTAGGGGGACTGCAAACTGACTGAAATAAAAGTAGTCGCCTATTCGCATTGTTCGACTTACCGGGTTACCTTTTGCCTCGAACTACAGAGAAAAGAAATACTTACTGCTTTTTATTTTTCATCTCTGCGTTTTGCAAAGAAACCATTTATGCGATAATTACAGAGTCACGCACCAAATCTGTATTATCTGGTCCTAGTCAATTTATTTATTTCTCTGGAGAGTTTCTACCACAAACAATGCAATAATTAGTACCAACAACGGAAAAAAACTAAAGGAGACTTGTTTTAATTTTATTCAGTGAGTGTTTATCAGTAAAAAACGACATACTTCTTTCAATAAAGTTAAACACATTACTTTAACCAATTGAAATGCATGTTTCTAAACAATCGCTTCGTATCCCTCTAGCAAATCTCATGCGAATTAATATAACCTGACTGAATACGTTACTGGATTTATAAATATGATTGACCATGATACTTGTCAGTGCAATCACTAACAGAAGATTTTAAGCCTAAGTATTTATTAATTTACCTGTATGGAGTGCAAGCTTTCAGCTGGTCTCATATAGGTCACACAAGTTTGCCATTTGTAACAAGTCATACTGAGTCAAATTTAAACACACAAATTACTATCAAAGACGTCGAGAGAAGTGTGTTTCCAGTTCTTCCGGTTCCTTTTCAGTTGCAATCCAGAATGGCTGCCGATGATGTCATTCCAAAAATGTGCTGCTTTGTAATCAATGTATGGTATAAAGTGTTTATGATCGGTTCTGTCGCATGTTTCTAAATAATTTGCTAAATATGATACCATATGAGAAGAGACATTGCAAACATTTAAAAGAAATGCTACCAAAATAGTACCAACAAATTATTTAAAACTATACTGAAATGCTAGTGAATGGGAAATTATCGTCGCCTATCGATATTTTCTTCTTTTCCAGATGCCATTATCTCAACGCAATAGGGATGAAACTAGTCTCGCGATATTTTCTTTCCAGGTCTTCGTAAACATCGATCGACCAGAATTACAGAATAACAATTCCTGCTGAAATATGTTACTGGCTTGTTTGTTTGTTTATTTCTCCAAAGATCAAAAAGGCACTCAAGAAATGAATATATACAAATGGAAATAGTAAAAGACACTGACGTGTTTGCAATTGAATAGCGTTTATTTATCTATAAATAAAGTGCTTTATCGAAAATCATCCAACCTATGAAATCGTTTAGGCACGAATAACAAATCATCATTGATAAGGCTTTGTCACATTGATAGTTTTGGGTATGATTGCTGCGTGCCACTGTAATTGAATCAGTCGAAGGTAGGCGATATATTAGATGTAAAAGGGGTATTTTGCACCCACCCCTGCGAGCCTGGGTGGGGCGCCGATTGTCAGCTGGTTAGAGGTTCCGTTTGTTTGTCGGAACGATGACGACTGTTAGTCTGGGGGGGGGGGGGGGCGCGTTGGAACGACTGTTACCCGGTTGAAAACGCCTGGTTATTAGGACGACCGAGACCCCCCACCCCCACCACACACACACCTTGAGGCTGGCTCAAAACATTAGCTGGTGCCGTCATTGACTCAAATAGCCACTTGACAATCTTTCTGTATTCATTTAAGACAAATGCAATCTTTTTCTGGAGATTGTGTTGATAAATAGTACATCATAAAGTGTAAGAAGGCTCTGAGTATGAAGGTCATCAAGTCTGATTTCTTTTAAAGAAAAGTACGCACTAACATCTGCATGACATCTGTTTGCAAGTTTTAATTTACAGTTTTGATTGCGATTTAGTACTTTATTGTCTTGATTATGCGCATATTAATTTTGTATAAACGAATAGCTCTTTGTTTGCTCTTGGTTCAACTGTAAATCTTTGCCGAATCAGCACATTATTTTTTTTCGTCGTACTTGTTGTAATTGTCTATCCGCAGATCCTTTGCGTTTTTTTATTTTAAATTTTTTAAAAAATCAATATTTGAATGGAACGCAAGGGGAAAAAAATAGGTTGGTAGGCGCAGTCTTGTTATTGAAAAACCGCATCGTATGTAAGAAGTGGGCTTGGAATAGGCATCGAGTCACAAAGCTGTTGTTACGACGGTTGAAACGACAACGGTTTTGTTTACAGGGATGACAGTGATGATGTACCGGGTGCGGCGATGCCCTGCTGAACGCTGTGTTGGCAGGAAAACTGGCCATTAATAGCTGACTGCTGGGCATCTGTGATCATGGACTGGAAGGCAAGGATGCTCAGGTTGGTCTCCGCCATTAGCGATGGTTTCATACTCTCAGAGCTCGCCAAAGAGCGAGCTTTGAGAGTATAACGTTACCATTGCAGAAGATGGCGTCATCGTCGATGTTTTTACGGGTAAGCGCTATGGTGTGCTTGGTGCCGAAGATAACCTTGCGTACAGAAGATGTGAGTTAAAAGTATAGAGCAAGGAAAGCTACCTTCTCTGTCCGCCGAGGTTAAAGTTGGGGTTGCTGCCCTCCACCGCGGCGTTTATGACATCTTTAAAGGCAAACTGGGTAGTGTCAAAGTGTTCTGTAATGCCCTTTGTATTTGTATGCTGTCTTTCACGCTTTACATTTTTGTAAATGGCATAGTTTTTAAGTATTTGCAAGACATTGGCAGACTTCAATCTGATACAACCCACACCTTATCAAGGGCAACCTGAAACTTTACTGGGCATGTGCTGGTCAGGTCTATGGTGGCGAAGCTATGGGGTATGGACGTTGCCTCATAACAGAACCGACAAAACTCGTACCAGTCCATGTTTGCGGCACACCATGTGGTGTGCACGTTTCGCAGGCCATGGATGTCAGTCCCGCTGAAGACGACCACCATATCTGTGTTGTCGCGAATTTTCTTTGGTATCTGGTTGTAGCGCTGAGCTAAGAACATCAACGTCGGCGTTCTTGTGCCGTCCGCGCGTATGGTTGTTTTTCCCCTCGAGCATCGCATCGTCATAGACTATGACGTTGTCGTGGTCGCGGTCTAGGTCATCAGGGTCTGGGGCCTTTTCGGCGTTGGAGATAAACGTCACGGGGTCCTCAATGATGACAAGTGTTTTGACGCTCGACGTTTTGCCCGTGGCCTCTGCCAACATCTCGACCTGCTCTAAAAACGGCGGCGTTGTTGATTTGTCGCAAGATGTCGTAGCATTACTGATTGTCCGCGCTGGACGCAACCGTATACAAGCTGTTCCATTTCATCCAGCGCGTCAGGATGTTTAGCACCAGCAGCGTCTTTCCACAAGCGGATGGGGTCTATAAGCATGCTGTAAGGCGGCAGGGCTCAGTGGTAACTGAAAAATCAATGATGTCCATGCTAATAAATGGTCACTACGTCCTTTAAAATGCTTGTATATTGTCTGCACTGTTGGCAAAAGACTGAGACTGTCGGCAGTCACGAGGTGAAGCTCGCCGCCAATAGGAAACACGCGCTACATGGAACTTAGAACTGTTGGAACACTACGCGAGCACAAGCAAGCAAGGCGGCGACATTGCTGCCAGCCATGAAAGGTGCTGAGGCTGCCCTGGAGCAAGTATCCCAGGTAAAAGCATATACCGCGCCACAACTACTGCAGGACAGGCACAAGGCCTGACATTCGACTACACGCCGACGGCTGACCCAAGCCTGGCGAGGCCCAAATAAATCGTGTAGATGCCGCGTGCTGCCGACATGACTTGGACTACTCGCACAGCCGCGGCATCCGCAACTAGTTACTGGAAGAGTGTGGCAGCGGTCAAGAAACTTGCAGAAGCCGCCAAAGTCTCGCAAAATTTTTCCAGAACTTGGCTCAAAAAGCTGACCATGTGGCAGATTTACCTGTCGGCACCACGTAAAATTCATGTTTCAACGTCTAACGAGGTGCACCAGGCCGATATCTTGTTTCTGCCGCACGACAAGGTTAGAAGACACACGTAGAAGTATGCGTTAACCGTGGTTGATGTCGCCAGTTATTACAAAGAAGCTGAGCCCTTAACCAAAAAGGAAACTTCCAAAGTCGTTGACACTCTGCGACCTATCTATAAGCGGGAGCCGCTAAAGTGGCCCAATCTGCTGCATGTTGACTCTGACTGGGAGTTTATGGGGGCAGTGTCTTAAATCTTGGCACGGCGTGCGTGTAAGGCGGAGCGATGCCAACGTCCACAGTGTGCAGGGCATTCTGGAGAGGTTCAACCATACTCTGGCTGAGTGGCTCTTTGGACACCAATTCACCCAGGAGATGGTGCTTTATGAGAGAGATACTGCAAAACGTAGTACTGAGTGGGTTCGGCGGCTGCCTGCCGTTGTGGTGGTCCTAAACGGTGAGGTAGCGTGGCTGACAGGTAAGAGACATATTAATGCCATTCGTGCTACGTCTGCGTGGTCAGCGACGTCTGAAGCGTCTGTGGCACGATCGGTTGGTTTGGAAGAGCATCGCCTGACCTCAAATACCCTGGTGCGGTACATATATGTGCCGGGAATGCTGGAAGGTGGGCAATATCAATGCCACCGATCCTGTGTGGTCGCTCATGGTGTTCACCCTAGCTGTCCGGTTTGACTTCCCAGGCCAGCCATCTATATACCATCTTTCGGGTTGTGATTCTCTGCATAGAAGCTCCGTGCGCGAGGAACTACAGATTGTGCCTGATGGTTACTCAGCTAACACATAAGGGCATTTATATACGTGGCCTAGGCCGAAAAGCTAGTCGAGGTATTCCTCCGCCTAGGCGTTTTGCTATTGTGCGGTGTGATAGTGATCATATGCATGCGCCGTAATACTGTTCGGAGCAATCTATTCTTGGGTGTCCAGCGGACTAAGGCTTGTCCTTTTTATGCGGTACAACCCAATTTTGTGGTGACTGCTGCATATGACTGTCATGCTGTGTTGAAACTCCTTTTTCTCAATGATGCACTCCAGGTATAGCTTGTATTGTAAAACAGCCTGGAGTACATCTTTGGGCAGAAACCAACTGACTCGCCAATAGGTTTTTCCTCGCCCTCAATCTTGAATTTGCATACCACTTTATTCGTCTTTCTGCATAGTGGATGCTCTTCAGGGTACTTGCTCATGTCGTATAGGTGAATATCTTCGGTCATATCGCGATATACATCGGCTGTCTCAACGGTTAGATCAAGATTGTCAGTGTCTGTGCACAGCAGGTGCACTTTGTCCCTGTAACGCGCCTTAGTATGGTTGTAATAGAAGTTACACATCCAAAGCTTTCTCAAATCTAGGACCTCCTGCCTAGTATAAATTGGTCAAATGGGCCTCAGGTTGTTCTTTTTAGAATTAACTGCCACAAGATTTTCTTCAACGATTTTTCGTGATTGAAATGTTGGGTCAGCAATCAAAGAGCGCAGCTTGTTTTCTTCACTATCCGGCCGCACAAGGTCTACTCGACTGTGCTTCTGTAAATTCCCCATTGTGTTAGCAAGATCCGAATTTATGAAACATAGTCCCTCCTCCCCTTCTGAACTTAGTCCCGCCTCCCCTTCTAAACTTATTTCCGCCTCCCCTTCTAAGCTTATGTGCGTGTGCTTTACTTTTATTTTGTATAAACAGCTCTGACCACACTTCTTCATATTGCCAAGAGTCAGAATGCAAAATGCAGACTTGTTAGCCCTCAAGTTTTCTCTCGCGTTCCGACAGTAGAACACCCCGTTTTGAGCCGGTCTAATGGTGGTGGTGGTGGTGGTGAGGTGCAGGTCTTGGCCAGCCTAACAAACAGGCGTGTTCAACCGGTTAACAGTCGTTTCACCCCCCCCCCCACACACACACACACAGGCTGACAGTCGTTATCATTCCGACAAGCGGGCTCGCCAACTTTCATACAGTCGTGCTGAATCAGGCCACCAACCGGCTCCCCACCCAGGCTAATCTGGCTGGACACAAAATACACCTTTTACGTCCACTGATATTGAATTCATTTATGCCTATGGTAATAGTTTCGTCTTTTATTGGAATGCGCCATAATAATATCGATCCACTTTTCTTGCATAAAATTTAACAGATATAAAATAGACATTTTTGAGACTGACATGTCATCCTTCCCAGATGGAAATGACAAACATAAATCATCATGTGTCTGTTCTTGCTAGAAAAAAGCAGGAAGCCTCGACGTATTTTGTATCATCATATATATTTACAAAAAGTAAAAATTGGTCTGTCAGTCACCCTGCTACAGTGTACACCATATGAAATAATGTTAACTGTTCGTCGAGACAGACAGTTAATTGTTATGATAAACTAGAAAAAGCACAAGTTCTTTGATTGATTAGAATAAGTAAGTATGTATGTATGTATGTATGTATGTATGTATGTATGTATGTATGTATGTATGTATGTATGTATGTATGTATGTATGTATGTATGCACACATGCATGCATGCATGTAAGTATGTATGTAATACAGAAAGACATAGACTTGCACTCGAGAGAAGAGAGGAAAAAAGAAACAGGACATATTATTTCGTTCTTTTCCGCCATAATCATTTTTGTAAAAGAGGCAAATCGAGTAGGACGTAGCTGTCTACAAGGACGCCACAGAAAGTTCTATTTTGAGACTATATCTAACATCAAGCACCTTATGTGAGAAAATATCCCCATATAAGGTATTAACTAGAAGAATGTGATAGAATATCCCCATATAAGGTATTAACTAGAAGACTATGATACAATATCCCCATGTAAGGTATTATCTAGAAGACTATGATACCATATCCCCATATAAGGTATTAACTAGAAGACTATGATACAGTATCCCCATATAAGGTATTAACTAGAAGACTATGATACAATATCCCCATATAAGGTATTATCTAGAAGACTATGATACCGTATCCCCATATAAGGTATTATCTGGAAAATATGATACAAAATCCCCATATAAGGTATTATCTAGAAGACTATGATACAATATCCCCATATAAGGTATTATCTAGAAGAATATGATACCGTATCCCCATATAAGGTATTATCTAGAAGACTATGATACAAAATCCCCATATAAGGTATTATCTAGAAGAATATGATACAGTATCCTCATATAAGGTATTATCTAGAAGAATATGATACAATATCCCCATATAAGGTATTATCTAGAAGACTATGATACAATATCCCCATATAAGGTATTATCTAGAAGAATATGATACAGTATCCCCATATAAGGTATTAACTAGAAGACTATGATACAATATCCCCATATAAGGTATTATCTAGAAGACTATGATACAGTATCCCCATATAAGGTATTATCTAGAAGACTATGATACAGTATCCCCATATAAGGTATTAACTAGAAGACTATGATACAATATCCCCATATAAGGTATTATCTAGAAGACTATGATACAGTATCCTCATATAAGGTATTATCTAGAAGAATATGATACAATATCCCCATATAAGGTATTATCTAGAAGACTATGATACAATATCCCCATATAAGGTATTATCTAGAAGAATATGATACAGTATCCCCATATAAGGTATTAACTAGAAGACTATGATACAATATCCCCATATAAGGTATTATCTAGAAGACTATGATACAGTATCCCCATATAAAGTATTATCTAGAAGACTATGATACAATATCCCCATATAAGGTATTATCTAGAAGACTATGATACAATATCCCCATATAAGGTATTATCTAGAAGACTATGATACCGTATCCCCATATAAGGTATTATCTGGAAAATATGATACAAAATCCTCATATAAGGTATTATCTAGAAGACTATGATACAATATCCCCATATAAGGTATTATCTAGAAGACTATGATACAGTATCCCCATATAAGGTATTAACTAGAAGACTATGATACAATATCCCCATATAAGGTATTATCTAGAAGACTATGATACAATATCCCCATATAAGGTATTATCTAGAAGACTATGATACAATATCCCCATATAAGGTATTATCTAGAAGACTATGATACAGTATCCCCATATAAGGTATTAACTAGAAGACTATGATACAATATCCCCATATAAGGTATTATCTAGAAGACTATGATACAATATCCCCATATAAGGTATTATCTAGAAGACTATGATACAGTATCCCCATATAAGGTATTATCTAGAAGACTATGATACAGTATCCCCATATAAGGTATTATCTAGAAGACTATGATACAATATCCCCATATAAGGTATTATCTAGAAGAATATGATACAGTATCCCCATATAAGGTATTATCTAGAAGACTATGATACAATATCCCCATATAAGGTATTATCTAGAAGAATATGATACAGTATCCTCATATAAGGTATTATCTAGAAGAATATGATACAGTATCCCCATATAAGGTATTATCTAGAAGAATATGATACAATCATGAAAAAACCTCTCCCTACACATTTTTTTTTTCTTGTTTTTTTTTTTTTTTTTTTTTTTTTTCTCCAACGATATGTAAAATAACGAGCAAAAGTTTAATTTAGAACAAGCAATGTAAGGAGATGATAAGATGCTAACCAGTGAAAGAGCTTTTTGAGAGTTTGGGGCCCTATGTACTTCTTCAGTTAAGACATAGTGTACCTGTCTAAACGCTAATTACTGCGCTATCGACAGCCACTCGGCAACACAATTTCGTCAGACTCTCACTGTTTCATTTGTTGAAGAACTCATCCAAAGTGCATCTTCTTGTCAAACATTCCGTCATTTATCTATTTTCAATATGGGACATGTTTTTGAGCCTTGACTAAATGCTTTGTCAAAGTAATGGCATACAACCGACGTTAAAATGTATTATCTTCTTGTCAGACACTCTGTCATTTATCTTTTTTCAATATGGGACATGTTTTTGAGCCTTGTGCTTTGTCAAAGAGATGTCATACAACCTACATTAACATTTATTATCATAATATAACATATGCAGACAACATACTGATTGCCCATGCAAAACCACGAAAATGGTTTGAATTTTAATTACCTTTCAATTCTAATACTGATTCCTTTCAGCTACCTGGTAATCTCTGCGCATATATCCGGATCGTGGATATACGTATCCACTCCGATCCTCAAATACATGTAGCTTTGTAGGGGCACCGGCAGCCGGCTTCTACAGAATAAATGAAAAGACTCTTGGTTTTTTTTTTCGTAAGTTAATTTATAAATTGCCAAGAAGTAAGGAATAACTGGAAACATAGAAATCTAGCAGATTCATTAGTAGAGATAAGTTTAAATTCGATTGTCTTGCCCTTTTAAATAATACTGTACAGTTCCAGGAAATTAATGTTTTAGAAGGTTCTAGCAAAATTCAACCTGTTAGAACTTGTGCAGCTGATGGAGGACAATGATATGGTCGACAAAGTGTTCCTTTTCACTCACTTACCTTTACAGGCATAAAATAAACGGAGACATATTTACTGCACACGATGGGCCTTAAAATACAACGCTAGATGGGAAAAGAGAAACAGTACGCCAAAGAATGAACCTTGATTGGTAGCGTTTAGAAAATTTTATTTCAAGATATAAATGGTCGTAAGCGTTATATAAACCTGAAACGTTATGCGCCAAATTAAATCGTACATTACAGCTTCGCAAATTTAATGGTATTTGTTTGCATTTAATGGTATTTGTTTGCATTTAATGGTATTTTATTTGTTTGCATTTAATGGTATTTGTTTGCATCTAATGTCATTTGTTTGCATCTAATGGTATTTGTTTGCATTTAGTGGTATTTGTTTGCATTTAATGGTATTTGTTTGCATTTAATGGTATTTGTTTGCATCTAATGGTATTTGTTTGCATTTAATGGTATTTGTTTGCATTTAATGGTATTTGTTTGTATCTAATGGTATTTGTTTGCATTTAATGGTATTTGTTTGCATCTAATGGTATTTGTTTGCATCTAATGGTATTTGTTTGCATTCGTGGACAAAGGCAGAGTATCAACACTCAGATATAAAATATGCGAAATCTTATATTAAAGTTTTGAACTTGTTATTAACTAGGCATTTAATTTTTCGATTGTAATTACCTTTGTGCATGCAGATTGAGCGGAAAGATTTGGATAAACTTACGCTGAATTGGTTGTTGGTGCCTCTGTAGTCAGTCTCATCACCTGAATCATACTGGACAGGACTGGATCCATAAGCAGACCTTTCATTTCTGCCATTTTTATCAATAGCATGGATATACGATGCCTTCTTTGAAGTCTGAAAAACAGAAGAGTTTGCGCAGCCTGCTATACAATAGACTTACTTACTGCATCATTTTTTAGATTTAAATTTTTTTTTTTTACATATTCTTCAGATCATAGATGGTTTGAATGGGGATTCAATAGGTTTAACGTTAAACATAATACCTCTAGAATCTCTTCTGCCTTATTACATGGAGATGTGTCTTCTTTTCTTCTTTGGCAATTTGTCTTTAGTTATTTTCCTTCAACAAAAAATAAAATAGGACGATAGCTTATCTCAAGTTATTCCTTTTCAAAGAGAGATCTTTTCCCCTTGAATTGTGTTTTAGTGAAGAATGGTTTGTAATGTACATATTTGACTCTAGTTACAGTTTTATTCATAGGTCCATAATTGTAAGGAAATTTCGATCAATTTGTTTATTAACTCCACTAATGGAGAGTTTTGCTCCAAACGTTTTGAGGGTACGAGGCGTTGTCTAAAAGAAAATTCCATCTCATAATGTTCAGTGGATAGAATTTACAGTGATAACTAACTACCTCATATCCTCCGACATCGCCCAGCTCCAAATAGCCCCGGTCAACCAAGTCAGTGTAGCCAGAATCCTCACTTCGATCCCCGTGTAAGCGCACTCGCGGTAGCACCCTGTTTGTCTCATCAGCTGGTATCTCGTCATATGTATTTTCGGCCCACCTTCTATTCCGTACGTAGTCATTTGGAGGTCTTTCAGCACGAGTTGGAGCAAGATTTCCTTCCATAGCTCTAATCCACATTGGGATTGCCAGCTGTTCGCTGTATATAATAATAATAATAATAATAATAATAATAATAATAATAATAATAATAATAATAATAATAATAATAATAATGATAAAATTAATAATAATAATAGAAAGAACAAAAATAACAAGCACCATGATGAGGATAATTATCATCATCATCATGCTCATCATCAGACAGTAGGGGATGCAACAATAGTTTAGATCACTGTTTGTAATAACGACATCAGTTAATTTGATAACTAGCTTTCATCTCAGACATCCCCAGTCTGTATATGGTGCTATGTCATAATTCATGCGCAGTGGATTTACAACATGTTCTATGATAGTTAAGGAGAAGTTATCGGACTTTAGGAATTATTACCATGGTAACCATGAATCCAGCTCCAATAGTCCAGTGGTTAGAGCGTTGGCTTCGTATGCAAGAGGTCCCGGGTTCGAATCCTGGTCAAGCCATTGTAAAACAAAATAAATGAAAAATAGCACCAAGAGCTACCTCGTTTGACGCTCAACACTAAGAACTACCTTGGGCTAGACAGGCAGTGGACCAGATAAAAAAAAACTTGCAAGGGAAGGTTTACGACACTCCCGCTTCCACAAGTCTTCCTACCTATGGGAGAAATAGGGTGGTGGTAACATGACATCACTGAGCGGAAGTCTTCCAAGTTGAAGTAAACGGCCAGGGCGGAAGGGTTCCAAAGACGAACTTAACGGCCACATGTTCGAGACCAGGGCGAACCATATAGTAACATGGATATCGGCTAACATGGGTGGTAACATGGGTCTACAGCCTGGAGAGGGATGGGCGCCGCCAGGTTGAAACGGCCCATGATACACCAATGATGACGAAATGACAATAAATAGATTTCACATACCACGGGTTACCAATGCGCCATCCGCTGGACACCAGGACGCAACTACCATCAAATTACGGGCAAGAGATAACATCACCATTGGAACATGGAATGTCAGGACTTTAAGACCAGCAGGGAAACTCGAGGAGCTAACCCACGAGATGGGAAGATACCAATGGCACATCCTTGGACTCTGCGAGATGCGCTGGAAGAATTTCGGAGAGAGATCAACAGATGACGGACACGAGATCTACTTCAGTGGGCATGAGAACAAGCATGAACATCGAGTCGGTTTATGGTACACAAGTCATGGATTGATCGACCAGTGTCGAACAGGATGATTACAATCCGCGTAAGGGCATCTACCTTTAACATCACTATCATACAGGTCTATGCCCCAACATCTGACCATGATGACGAGGAACTGGATGAGTTCTACGACCAGCTTCAAACTCTCATAGAGTCTGTCAACTTGTCATAGACCAGACACCCAAGAAGGATATTCTGGTTATTCAAGGAGACTGGAATGCTAAGGTAGGAGAAGACGAGAAGCCTGTGGTCCATACTGTAATAAGCAGTCCAATGAGAGAGGACTCAAGCTCCTGGACTTCGCCACATACAATAACCTAGTGCTAACGAACACCCTTGGCCCCCACAAACTATCCAGAAGATGGACTTGGCACAGCCCAGACGGAAAACATTACAACCAGATTGACTACATCTTGGTGAAAAGCGCTTCCGGTCTAGCGTAAACATTGCTAGAACAGGTAGCTACCCAGGAGCTGATATAGGAAGAGACCATGACTTGTTCATGATGACTATCAAACTTCGTCTGAGGAAGACCAATAAGCCAAGACAAGTTAGGATCAGGTTCGACCTTGAATAACTTAAAGATCCAAGCGTGACACAAGCATTTGAAGAATCAATAGGCGGCAAATTTGCACCACTCACAATTCTGGGACATGAAGAAATAAACCTAGACTCCTAGATCATCACCTTCAACAAGGCAGTAATAGACACAGCCGGAGAGATCCTTAGCAAGCATCGTAGAATAAAGAAGCCTTGGGTCGCAGCAGATATCCTCGACCTCTGCGATGTGAGGAGAAAACTGAAGAATAAGTGAGGAGACCATGAAGGAGCAAAAAAAAAAATACAATGAGATTAACAACAGGATCAAGAAGAGCATACAGAAAGCAAAAGAAAGCTGGTTAGAGGACCAATGCAAGGAAGTCTAGAAAAGCCTGAACCAGAATGACAGTAAAAGGGCATACCAGGTGGTGAAAGGCCTGACAACAGAGAAACAGGGGAGATCTAATACGATTCAGGACAAGGCTGGTAAGAGTCTGACAGAAAAAGAAGACATTCTTAATAGATGGACGCAATACTGTTCAGAGCTTTACAACCAGGAGACTTCTGGAGACCAAGCTGTACTAAACGTACCACTGACCACAACAGAAGTTGACCACCTGATCCTCAGGGACGAAGTAGAGGCTGCAGTAAATGCGCTAAAGCAGGGGAAGTCAGCTGGGGTAACTTGTCAAAGCAGGAGCAACGTCCATGATAGATGTCCTCACAACAATCTGCAACAAAATCTAGCAAACAGGAGAATGGCCCACCCCATGGACCCAGTCTCTGATCGTTACTCTTCTAAAAAAGGAATCTACAACTGTGCAAGAACTACCGAACAATCAGCCTCATCAGTCACCCAAGCAAGTTTATGCTTAAAATCATCCTTAATAGACTGAAACTCCAAGCAGAGCACATCATTGCGGAAGAACAGGCAGGTTTCAGAGCAGGACGTAGCACTACAGAACAGATCTTCAATCTCAGAATCCTCTGTGAAAAATATCTACATCATCAACAGAACCTCTATCATGTCTTCATTGACTTCAAGAAGGCTTTCGACAAGGTATGGCATGCAGCCTTGTGGGCCACCATGTAGATATACAACATAAACGCAAAAGTAATCCGCATTATAGAAACCCTGTATGACAAGGCGACTAGTACAGTTCTCGTCAATGGCAACATAGGAGACTGGTTCAGAACCACAGTCGGAGTCAGACATGGATGCCTTCTCTCACCCACTCTCTTCAACATCTACCTGGAAAGGATCATGTCCGACGCCTTGGAAGACCATGAGGGCAGTGTCAGTGTTGGAGGCAGAACAATCACCAACCTGCGTTTCGCTGATGATATCGATGGCTTAGCAGGAGATGACGAAGAAATGGAAACCTTAGTGAACCGTCTCAATCAAGCATCACTAAGATATGGGATGGAGATCAACGCCGAAAAGACAAACCTAATGACAAACAACCCGAGTAGCATCCAAAAGGAAATAAGAGTGAATGGACAGAAGCTGGGCACAGTAACAAGCTTCAAGTACCTAGGTGCTATCGCCTCTGATGAAGGTTCAAAACCTGAGGTTCTTTCCAGGATTGCGCAGACAACAGCTGCTCTGGCTAGGCTTAAGCCTATTTGGAAAGACAGCAACATCACGCTTGGGTCCAAGATCAAGCTTATGCGCTCCCTCGTCATGTCCATATTCATATATGCATGTGAGACATTGACCCTAACAGCAGAAATAGAGAGAAGAATCCATGCCTTAGAGATGAGATGTTATCGAAGGATCCTGAAAATCTCATACTTAGACCACGTCTCTAATGCGGAGGTGCCCACTAAACTCCAAGGCGCAGTTGGACCTTATGAAGATCTGCTCACCACTGTAAAGAAAAGCAAACTAAGATGGTATGTTCACGTCTCACGCTCAACTGGCCTGTCAAAGACAATCCTACAGGGCACAGTGAGAGGAAAGAGAAAACGAGGCAGACAGAAGAAGAGATGGGAAGACAATATCAAAGAGTGGACAGGTATGGACTTTGCAAAGTCCCAAAGGGCAGTGGAGAACAGGGCGAAATGGAGAGAGATTGTCGCAAAGTCGTCAGTGGCGTCCCTACCATGAATCTGTTTCACTTTTCCCCTTCTTCTTCTTCAGTTTTGCTATATATATATATATATATATATATATATATATATATATATATATATATATATATATATACGGAAGCATGCCTCAAGAACACATTATTTATCATATAGTTTCATTTAAAAAAATCATATGTGGCTCAAACTTTCAAACGTAGTCATTTGTGTTATTGAAAATGGACGTCCCCCCCCCCCAAGATTCAGTAACATATTATCCCCAGCTACAGACGGTCGATTGTCGTCAGAGAGGAAAAGCCTGTTGACCACAATACAAATATGTAGCATATTACCCCCAGTTACAGACGGTCGATTGTCGTCAGAGAGGAAAAGCCTGTTGACAACAATAAAAAATATGTATATCACAGTACCTAAAAACAGAAAAGCTGATTTAAAAAAAAAAAGATTTCACCAAGTTTGAAGTACTTCAAAATGGGCAAACTTGTCTCAGACTCAGTCATTTACGTTAAATTAAGTATGTAGGGCATTACCCCCTTCTTCAGATGATCAATTGACAATCGGGAAAACAATTTAAAAAAGTATAATATGCAAATTGCCTAGGACATTTCCATTTATTGCTTTTATTATCAACTTTATAAACTCTTGCACAAATGGAAATGTTCCTGTCTTTTGGTAAATGTTTTCATAAACAGTATTTTTTTTATATACTTGCGTCTTACGGTTTATTGTTACCATACTATAAAATTTTATCAGATTCACATGCCCGGGGAAGACAATGTGATCTCACTGAGTCAACAGCTAGCAGGAGGTCATACTTAAGCTGATATCCACCCCTATCTTCGTCACAGTTTATATCTCCTTTCTTACTTATGATCCTTGGTACTTCTTTGATGAACACAATAAGTGTGTCACTTTATATATCTATCACTTTCAAACTGCCCCGAGTGACGTATTAGATATGACGGCAAGAGATTAAGTTGAGAATTCAGAAGAAGCATGGAACTGTAAGGACCTTACAAGCAAAGTTCCACAACACTGTCACAGAAAAAAGAGGAAAACGTGTCAGCATTAAAATATGTGATGGAGACATTACATAGACGTGGCTTCCAAAAGTTGCCATATAGTAGGAATGAACATGAAAACGCGAATAATAAAAACAAAAGCAAAAGAGAATTATTAAGATGGTCACCATTCTTTCAATCAAACGTTTTTCAGGGACTGTTTCAGCACTATTCGAAAGCTTATTATCTCTATTAGGAATATACCAGTCCGTCTGGAACGAAATGAAGTAGTTTATCAAATCCGCCATGATGAAAGTGATGTACTTACATAGGAAACACGGCAGGAAGTTAAGAAAACAATACAAATTACGTACAAAAAGACGCTGAGTCGGCCAGAGGAACATCATAAACCCACTTCAATAAATCAAATGTAAACTATCATATCACACGAAAAAATCTTATAATAAACGCGATAGAGACTAACTGGTACAATTTCCAAACGTATTAGAGAAGCATCCTGGATCGGAAGTATCAATGCTGCCATTAAATGTTCTGTAGGGAAACCAGGAAGCTTAATTGATAATCATGACCATTTGCTGACTGTAAACTCAGTTTCTATACCATGTTCATGTGGGTAACAGCTTAAAGTCACCTGTAACTAAATCACAATTAGCTTTTTTGTTTAAAATCAATAAACAAAAAAACACGGATTACAGCCAACAAAAAGATGAAACACTTTCAACCATGTACTAAGTGTTTGTAAAACACTTTCAATTTACATCAGAATCAAATTAGAATCAATTTGGCAAATCTCGACTCCACAAACTTTTATAATAAAATAAGCAGTTTTTTAAAGTGAAACTTTACTTTATTACATGGTCAAACCTATTTTTTATTGCCATATTTGCATAATGTTTGACAAGTATTACATTGGCAATATCATGACAAGTATCACATTGGCAATATCATGACAAGTATTACATTAGCAATATCATGACGAGTATTAAGTGTGGGTCTAATTTAGAATTGATGTATGGGTTTAGGAATTGGTTTTAAAAAATGAGAACATTTCAAAATACCTCGTTATTTCTGGCTTTTTTCTCCGTCGCAATATGCATATGACGATGGTCACGAGAACAAACAGAATAACGAGAATACCACCACTAACTCCTGCAATAATGGCAATCATGTACTTTGTATCGGACTTCAGTTTCTCTATTTTATTCTCACAATATGTTCCACGATAGAGGTAATCGTCGTCTTCGACGCATCTGAGAAAAAAAAATCATTCTTTTCTAAAATATTTCATTAGACAAATATTAGAATGAAAATGTTATTAACTTTGGAAATGAATATTAGTAGAAAAGCTGTCTCCATTTGGTTTTAACAGCTAATTTTCGTCATCAAATATGTAGTTCATATCAATGACTTTATGAAAAGTAATATCTAAGTTATTCGGAGTTTCTTTAATATGACCACTCATAATATAGATGGGTTGTTTAGGATGTTTGATACAAATGCATGATAAACATTGTCTTGTAACGTGCAAAAAACTACAGTTAGTGCTTTATATAATATGAAAGATAGAATTATTAGGAGATATATAATGTCTTTATGCCATTTAAAAATACACCAGTAACATTGTGTTACTGTCGTATATACACGCCTCATGCATTTTTATTTTACACATGACTAAAACTGTACTGTGAGTGATACAATGATTGATGGAATTAAACTTTATCCAAATATAAATACCTGCATTCAGTTGTGTTTTCATGAGATGCTGGTTGACAGTGACCATGTATTTCACATTTGTCCATGCCAGACAGGCCACATAGAGACTTACACACCACGAAATCCTTATCAGGATAGCAGTAATAACCGTTACTGCATGGATGTTTTATCAACAGGCACAAATTATTTATTTCCGATCGAACTGAATAGGAAACGAAATTAAGCTATTTATAAGTGAATCATCAACTGTGTGAAATTAACAATCTGCATAAAAAACACTTTTTAAATTTTAAAAATCTTTGAAAATTTGTACTCAGATATTTACCGGAGTTATTCATATCCAGAAGAGACAAATATATTGTCTAAAGAATTGCTGTCAAACATAATGTCTGAATATTTTTGGTTCCGAAGAAATTGTCTCTTGAACAGTCCTTGCAATCCATTTTTAGATTCCTCTGACCTTTCTTTTATATGTTTTAAATAGCATCCAGGTGATATTTTTACAATAATGGATAAATGCGTTTCTAAACTTATGGAAAGGGACGAATACGATGATAAGAGTGAAGAATATTAAATAAAATATAGACTTGTCTAGAACAAGAGAATATAAGAAGTCTACCATGTTTACTCGTGTACAGGACAATATAAGAAATCTACCATGCTTACTCATGTACAAAATAATATAAGAAGTCTACCATGCTTACTCATATACAATACAATATGAGAAGTCTACCATACTTACTTGCGCACAAGACAATATAAGAAACCTACCATGCTTACTCATGTACAAGACAATATGAAAAGTCTACCATGCTGACTCGTGTAAAAGACAATATAAGAAGTCTACCATGCTTACTCTTGTACAAGACAATATAAGAAGTCTACCATGCTTACTCATGTACAAGACAATATGAGAAGTCTAACATATTTACTAATGTACAACAACAACGTTATTTAACCATGTATACGTAAACTAAAGGATTAACACAGAGATGAAAACAGGTGGGTATCGACTTTTGGAAGAAATATTCATTTTCTATTCAATTGTGTAGTTTTGGCTTGGACAAAACATCCAAATATTTCACATGGTCAGCCTAATTAAGGTTAAATCCTGGTCTGTTCAGTGCTAATAGAGCTTCTGAAAACGACGATTTTATGAAAGCGCTAAAAAAAAGATCAGTTCTAATTTAAGTATTCAATTTATTTTCATGTGGAAATTTTAACCGAATATCATCATTCATGTAGACTATCATACCTAATATGACATAGGGAAATAGGGAGGCAATTGGAGACGGGATAGTTAACTTTGAATTAAATTGCTATAGTTGTGTCCATTTAACATTCTATTTTTCTTATTCCTCTTCATTGTGCTCAGTTAAACAAACTCGACAACATCTACTGCATCACAAGAAAAACTATAGTACTTAATCTCGCTGTACTGACCCCATGGGAGGCATTCCTACCGAGAAAAAAAAAGTCAAAAAAGCAGTTTGAAATTTACACCTAATTGCCGATATGCATGTAAATAAATAAAATAATAAACAAAACACCAGGTCACTGTATCTGTTGCCTCTCGTGTCAGTTACTCCCTAAACAGAAAAGCCAAACAAATATATGAATTATCCAAATGTTTATAAACCTTTTTTGTATCTACCCATAGTAGTTATATGTAATTAGCATGGAGGCAAAGTGCACGATTTTGAGGGAAAAAAGAGTACATACTGTCAGGCAAAAAGTCAAAAAGGTCACGGAAGTGCCTGTGGTGACATGAGGAGTTACGTATTTTCAATTTAACCTACACTTTTCAATGTTGCTGGTAACTGCCATAAGTGTTGCGTTTTTGTTCACCGAGAATCCAGCTAGTTCTCCTTGTGTTATGTTCTTGACGATGACTTTCTGTATCGTGTCCTGTCCAGAGTTTTATTGTCGGTAGTATTTCCTGACAAAATCACCTCATGATCAACAATGATATCTCCTATGCTGTAACAAATTTGGAAAGGGAAATAAGACCAGTTTTCTGTATAAATTACCTGCATACATATTTCTTCTCTGCATCTTATCTCATCGTAACCGAATGGAGAAGACATCATTATATCATTTGGAATTCGTTGGATATTATACTCAGCTAGTAGTTTTTCATTTTTGCTAACTGGATATTGAAACACTTGAAAGGTCTCAGAAAACAGCTTGATAACTTATGAACAAATTTCAAAGAATGTTCAAATCATTCACTGTCTAGGGCACTTTAGCAGATATACCTATATCAATAAACACTTTAGCAGATATACCTATATCAATAAACACTTTAGCAGTTATACCTATATCAATAAACACTTTAGCAGATATACCTATATCAATAAACACTTTAGCAGATATACCTATATCAATAAACACTTTAGCAGATATACTTATTTCAATAAACACTTTAGCAGATATACCTATATCAATAAACACTTTAGCAGATATACCTATATCAATAAACACTTTAGCAGATATACCTATATCAATAAACACTTTAGCAGATATACTTATATCAATAAACACTTTAGCAGATATACCTATATCAATAAACACTTTAGCCGATATACTTATATCAATAAACACTTTAGCAGATATACTTATAGCAATAAACACTTTAGCAGATATACTTATAGCAATAAACACTTTAGCAGATATACCTATATCAATAAACACTTTATTTCAGAATTAACCACCTATTTAAAGGTGGAATAAACGAAAATCATTTACATGTACATCACTTGCAAAACAATTCTTCAAAAAGTATATAATAGATCTTTCTTGATTAACGTATGTTTCGTATATCACTTCTAACAAACTATCAGCTTAAATAATGAATGAGTCGTTCTTTACCTAATTCGTGCCGCTCATGACGAAAGTTCCAAAATAAGTTGTTACGAGCCAAGCAGACGACAAGTTAGGAATGATAATTCTTGTTATGATGCATAATGAAGAAATCTCCTTCAAAACTCTGAATCACTAAGCATTATCAATTATTATATTTACATAATGTTACATTATATAGGTCCCAACTTTTCTAACTGTAATATACCTTTCTTCGTCCACCATACTTACAATGCCAGTTTTTAAGCAATGTTGATACAGGTGGAATATTTTAAAGTTTTTTTTGCATGGTATTCGTTTATAATTGTATTATAGTTATCTGAAAAATATACATATGTGTGACGAATTAAACAAGAATAAAAATCTTTCCCTATCTATTTTACTAACCAAGTAGTATCAGTTTAATGACGGTGTTTCATCAATAGCTCGCTCGTGCTGTCGATGTCATACGTTGTTACAATATATAAGTTGTTATGAGATAAGCACGAGACAGGCAAAGCATGTTTATTTTCGCCCTTTTGTGAAGCATAATACTCAGATATTTTCAGACTCTATAAAACTCTAGCTTTTTAAGCATTTTGAAATTGGACTTACTTTATGCAGAATATTAATACAAGGTAATATATAAAGAAACTGGTAGGTTGTAGAACAAGTTTCGAGTTTTTAAATTATGAGATTGTGACATAACAATGGGTACATGTACATATTTTTCAGAGCTCACATTTTCAAATATCCAAACTTTTGTTCTCTCTTGCAAACAACTGCAGTTATATTCCAGTTCAGAAATGTATAATTCATTTTTAGTAAGTGGAAAACACTCCAAGTTATTGGCATGTGCTTCTGTGCCACTTTACAAATTACGATCTGAGTTGCGTTCTGACAATCTAACCAAACCAGTGGTTTCTCAGCTAGATCTTGTGAACCATTATTATTATTATTATTATTATTATTAATGTCATTAGTGTTTTTGTTTCTGTTGTTGCTGTAGGTTTTGTTATTGTTTTAGTTAATTGTTTCAAGAGAAGAAATATAATGGTACCTACCCAGGGAGTCTGTTGGTGTTGGTGATGTTGGATGCACCGTCTCTGTCAGATTAAAAAATAAATAAGCACCAATGATCTGTTGAAGCGGGATTGATTTATTAATTTAAAGAGTATAATTATTTTAACTCATCGTTTTGATGAGTACGCTTTAGAAAGGAGACTAAACTTGAAAGTAGTTATTTCTCGCTATGGCTAGAAAGTAAGCCCTATGAATTTTACACCTCCTCATGTGAGAAGTTTCGACAACCTCACCACCCCTCCCAATTACACCTACCCACCCCCAGCCCACCAAAAAAGAAACGTATTTATGTACAATGGCAACTACAGTAAATGTAAAAAAGATTGTTCTTGGTCCCAAGAAATTGTTATGATCAATTGTAAAACTCGGAGCATGAACATTCTTTTTTATGATAGATGGATAGATAGATAAACAAATAGATAGCTATTCCCACGTCCGGATGGCAAACTTGTTAAATTTTTCCATGGAAAACAATGTATTCGAGTTTAAACGTTTTTATTCGTAAGATAACAACTGTAATATCTTTGTCTATTTAAGACATCCCGTATCGTATCCATTGATACATAACAAGTCTTTTACATTGTGTGTTTTATTTAGTCTTGATTATAAAGGTTACCTAAATCCCGAGACATTGACTTAATTATAAAGGTTACCTAAATCCTGAGACATTGACTTGATTATAAAGGTTACCTAAATATTGAGACATTGTCTTGATTATTAATGTTACCTAAATCCTGAGACATTGACTTGATTATAAAGGTTACCTAAATCCTCAGACATTGACTTGATTATAAAGGTTACCTAAATCCCGAGACATTGACTTGATTATAAAGGTTACCTAAATCCCGAGACATTGTCTTGATTATAAAGGTTACCTAAATCCCGAGACATTGACTTGATTATAAAGGTTACCTAAATCCCGAGACATTGACTTGATTATAAAGGTTAGCTAAATCCTGAGACATTGTCTTGATTATAAAGGTAACCTAAATCCCGAGACATTGACTTGATTATAAAGGTTACCTAAATCCCGAGACATTGACTTGATTATAAAGGTTACCTAAATCCTGAGAAATTGACTTGATTATAAAGGTTACCTAAATCCTGAGACATTGACGTCCATGAAGCCTGCAACTATTCTGTAAACTTCCCTTAGCTGTAAAATATTATAAGAAAATGATATGCGCTGCATTCGCATCAGCATGTCACAGATATACAGTATGTTTAAATTATTTTGTGTAAAGTCTTGTCAAAACGTCTTCTTTAGAAGCAGTCAACAGAAATGTAAAACTGTTTTAAATGTGTAAAGTCTAATCAAAACGGCTTCTTTTGAAGCAGTCAACAAAAATGTAAAACTGTTTTTAATGTGAAAAGTCTTGTCAAAACGGCTTCTTTAGAAGCAGTCAACAGAAATGTAAAACTGTTTTTAATGTGTAAAGTCTTGTCAAAACGGCTTCTTTAGAAGCAGTCAACAGAAATGTAAAACTGTTTTTAATGTGTAAAGTCTTGTCAAAACGGTTTCTTTAGAAGCAGTCAACAGAAATGTAAAACTGTTTTTAATGTGTAATGTCTAATCAAAACGGCTTCTTTAGAAGCAGTCAACAGAAATGTAAAACTGTTTTTAATGTGTAAAGTCTTGTCAAAACGGCTTCTTTAGAAGCAGTCAACAGAAATGTAAAACTGTTTTTAACGTGTAAAGTCTTGTCAAAACGGCTTCTTTAGAAGCAGTCAACAAAAATGTAAAACTGTTTTTAATGAATAAGATAACTAATATTTCTGATCTGATATTGAATGGCCAGTAAGTTTTATACATAACGTTTGCATTGTATGATAATATTTTATCAGCGTTTTTTTTTCTTTTTTCTTCTCACTTACAATACTGCAAGTATATGGCTGATATACAATCTATAAGAAGTATTGTTGTTGGTCCACCTTTGGTCTTTTTCATCAAAGTTTGAAGAAAAGTAATCACATTTAATGTGTGTTCTTCGGTCAAAATCTATTATAGGTAAACACATAACAGGCTCGTATACTACTGGAAATGAATTTATAATAATCCATATTCAGGTGGTTACATAAGTATACCTACATGTTTGAGTTCATAGCGTCTTTTAGGAGTGAAACATTATTTTTATTAAAATATAAAACTATCTCTTTTTCAAAAGACAGCGTAGAGGGGCAGTCGTAAATGACAGATTTGCCTGACTTCAGCTGCTAAGATAAATCAAAACTAAATTGCACTTTCTTGCCTTATACTCACAGAAACAGTGAAATTCTGCTGATAGGACAAGAAAAGTTTACTGTGATGGTCCTCCAGGTCTTTTGTATAGTTGGCCATTACAACCACATTCATAATAAGAGTCACATTTACGTCCCCTGTAAACGAGTTTTAAAAAAAATCGCTTAAATCCTTTGATTAATATCTCAAATATATCTAACATTTGAAAACGTAAGTGTGTGTTTTATGTATTATTGTGACGATTTACTCTTCCATTATGACGTTTTACCTTTTTTAGAAAGGTCCAATTTTTTCGGTTTGTTAAACGCTGAAAGAAAAAGATGGTTATTTTGACATTATGTCACAGACTGCACAGTAATTTTCATAAGCCATGGATAATTTTAAAATTGTTTCAATGGATATTTTTCGACTTATTTCACTAGCACTACTCTTGAGCACTCTCTTGTCATTGTTCTGGGCAAGAACGACAACTTTCCATTACACTGCTTCCATTACAACATAGAATTACGCATAATGTTTTAATTTTGCTTTAGTAAAATCGAAGTATTTATGATGATGGAGTTTATGATTTATAGATTTTTGTACTACATATTCATAATTTTACCTGATACAGTTCTTTTTAATATTATATGCAAGTTCGATATACTGGAAAATTTCTCGCCTTTATTTCGAATAATTTCACTTTGTGAATAACTCAGAATTATTAATTAGTGAATTATATGTCACATGCATGTTTTTCGGGAGTTGCTTGACATAAGAGATGACTTTATTCACAATTCTGCCATGACGTCACGGGTCAGTGTTCATTGTTTCTTTCACAGAAGAATTGCTCATTCGGGAGTTAAAAAACTAAGCCTTTTGTGTACTAGTCTCCCAATCATTTTTGAATTTAGAAAGCTACGATTGCTGACCTGGCAAGGGGGTATCGTCAAAATGTCTAGGTGGAATTTCATCGTATTCTAAATTAAAAGAGAAGAATGAGAAAATGGTTTCGTAAAAGCATGTAAAATTGACAAAGTGTATATTTCTTACCATAGCCTTACTTACGAATGTCATCGTTTATAGCGGAAACTAACCGTAGCATGAAACGAACCCATAAATCATCTTTCAGACCCTAAGTCTTTACCCTGGCTAATAATATAGTGACTTTTCACCACTGCAAGTGTATTATGTGCTTTTAATCGTTTTGTAATCGACGCTTGCTTACATAAGAGTTGGGCGGGGGGGGGGGGAGTCTCCGTATTTCTGGAATCTTCTGTGGACATCAGTAAGCAGCAAAACATTGGGGCTATTTTTAAACACTCATATCGAAAGCGGTTGCCAAGCACAAAAAGTGAAGGTTTTACTTTATATCGCAACTTATAGTTAGTATGTGTCTTTACTCGCAGTAATTCTTGTATATTCAATACATGTTTTACCACTAGTACTCACCCCTTCTTACGCTGTATGACTCTGGTATCATCGTTGGAAAAGTGATTATCGGTTGTCTTGAGGTCGTTATATATGTTGTTGATGTTGTTTTTGTTGTCGTTGTTGTTACTGTTGCTGCTGTTGTTGATGATGTTTCAGTATCTAGTGTAGATAGAAGTGCTGTCTCTGTGCTTGTAAGAGAAGATGTTGTTGGTGTTGTCTCTGTGATTGTTAATGCTGATATTGTTGCAGTAATTGTTGCTGTCATTAGAATTAAAGAAAGAGACGTCACTGTTTTTGGTGTGGATTCAGTATTTTGCGTAATTGACATTGTTGTCTCTGTGCTTGGCATATATGATATCTCTGTAGTCGTGGTTGTTACTGTTGTAGGCGTAATGAATGTTATTGTTGCTTTCGTTGATTCGGTATTTTGTGAGATGGCATTGTTGTGTCTGTACTTACTATATATAATGGTTGTGTTTCAATTTCAATATAATCCGTTGTTTTTATATCCATCGTTTCAGATATCCAATTAGATGTTTTTGATTCATTATTTTGCGTAGATGACGCTGTTGTCTGTGTGCTTTGTGTCAAAGGTGCGAATGAAGGTGTCAACGTGGCTGAGGTTGTTGAAAAGGACATGGATGTCACTGTTGTTGTTGATAATTCAACCTGTTGTGTTGATATCATCGTTGGCACTGCGTTCGATATAGGTGACATGGAAGAATCAACAGATGCATCATACGTAATATTCTCTAAACCAGTTATTGTTGCTGTCATTAGAATTGAAGAAAGAGACGTCACTGTTTTTGGTGTGGATTCAGTATTTTGAGTAATTGATATTGTAGTCTCTGTGCTTGGCATATATGATGTCTCTGTAGTCGTGGTTGTTACTGTTGTAGGCGTAATGAATGTTATTGTTGCTTTCGTTGATTCGGTATTTTGTGAAGATGGCATTGTTGTGTCTGTACTTACTATATATAATGGTTGTGTTTCAATTTCAATATAATCCGTTGTTTTTATATCCATCGTTTCAGATATCCAATTAGATGTTTTTGATTCATTATTTTGCGTAGATGACGCTGTTGTCTGTGTGCTTTGTGTCAAAAGTGCGAATGAAGGTGTCAACGTGGCTGAGGTTGTTGAAAAGGACATGGATGTCACTGTTATTGTTGATAATTCAACCTGTTGTGTTGATATCATCATTGGCACTGCGTTCGATATAGTTGTCATGAAAGAATCAACGGATTCATAATACGTAAAATTCTCTAAACCAGTTGTGAAGCCTATTGAAGGCACACTTGACATTGTTGCAGTGGCAAATGTGCTTTATACTGTTAAAAATAGCAGTATAAATGACCAAATAATCGCCTTGTCTTGAAAGTGCCTAAAACCCATGTTGTATGTTGACGAGAGGCTGCTTACGTCAGACGTATTTAACATCAAACAGTGCTGTATATAAAAAGAAAGAGTGGTAACATGCTAAAGAAAATATTATGTTTTGATGATTTATTTTCATGTATAAATTGAGCTTTTGCGCAAGTTAGCTTTAATTGTTTGAATTGTGATGTTGATTGAGAGGAGTAGGAAGAACAACACTTTTTAAAAATTTTGCAATAGTTAAAACAAGGGTTGGTCCTATGATTCCTATAGCTGTAATAATTGCAGCAGTTTGTATACCTTTCTTTTTGAACAGCTGTTTTAACCTTTCGCATAATGGTAGCTTTCCTCTAACTTTTGAATTAATGCCTTAAAAAAAATATTATCTCTAGAGTTGGTATTTCTAACTCTGCTAAATATCCAACTACTTGTGCTCTTTTTTTTCTCAGTATTTTGCAACAGTTCTTGCAATTTGGCTTTTATTGATCTGAAGTTTTATAACGAGAATACTTCTTGTCGAAAGCTTTGTCTAGTTTACGAATTTATTCCATAAAATCAGTCATTCCTTAAATTCATTATCTAATTTGTTTATTTTAGGATAAATTGCGTCCATCACTGTTTCCTTAGGAATCCATTTTGCTTCCTCTGTTTAACAGTTAGTTGTGTTTCTTTTATGTTTCTAAGCCGTTAATCCATGATGATATTCATCTCTTATTGTAGAAGTAGGAACCATGTTTTCCTTGAACCAATGCTTTAAAAAAATGTTTGGCTACTTTTTTTTATCTTTTTTTTTTAAATCTTCGCCATCTGTTGGTAAAAATGTCCAATATAACCTTGACATTATAAATAAAAAAGCGTTAAAAATGTCCAATATAACCTTGATTTTACAAATAAAAAAGCGTTTAAATGTCCAATATAACCTTGATATTATAAATAAAAAAAGCCTTTAAAATGTCCAATATAACCTTGATATTATAAATAAAGAAGCGATAAAAATGTCCAATATAACCTTGATATTATAAATAAAAAAGCGTTTAAAATGTCCAATATAACCTTGATATTATAAATAAAAAAGCGTTCAAATGTCCAATATAACCTTGATTTTATAATAAAAAAGCGTTCACATGTCCGATATAACTTGATATTATAAATAAAAAAGAGTTCAAATGTCCAATATAACCTTGATATTATAAATAAAGAAGCGTTTAAATGTCCAATATAACCTTGATATTATAAAAAAGCGTTTAAAATGTCCAATATAACCTTGATATTATAAATAAAGAAGCGTTTAAAATGTCCAATATAACCTTGATATTATAAATAAAAAAGCGTTTAAAATGTCCAATATAACCTTGATTTTATAAATAAAGAAGCGATAAAAATGTCCAATATAACCTTGATATTACAAATAAAAAAGCGTTTAAATGTCCAATATAACCTTGATATTACAAATAAAAAAGCGTTTAAATGTCCAATATAACCTTGATATTACAAATAAAAAAGCGTTTAAATGTCCAATATAACCTTGATATTACAAATAAAAAAGCGTTTAAAATGTCCAATAAAACCTTGATATTATAAATAAAAAAGCGTTAAAATGTCCAATATAACCTTGATATTACAAATAAAAAAAGCGTTTAAATGTCCAATATAACCTTGATATTACAAATAAAAAAGCGTTTAAATGTCCAATATAACCTTGATATTACAAATAAAAAAGCGTTTAAATGTCCAATATAACCTTGATATTACAAATAAAAAAGCGTTTAAAATGTCCAATAAAACCTTGATATTATAAATAAAAAAGCGTTAAAATGTCCAATATAACCTTGATATTATAAATAAAAAAAGCGTTTAAAATGTCCAATATAACCTTGATATTATAAATAAAAAAGCGTTTAAAATGTTGAATATAACCTTGATATTATAAATTAAAAAGCGTTTAAAATGTCCAATATAACTTAATGTGATAATTTTACTACCTATGCAGATTATATAATCATTTGTAAGGTTTATTTTCCTAAAGGTTTTCAAAATTTTTCGCTTGATATTTTCAGAACATTACTTGTATTCGGTACTATATAGCCAGGGTTGTGCTGACGTTGTTATTTACTTAAGTTTAAATTAACAATGGAATTGTTTAATTGTACTGGAAATAATTTGCTGGTTTCAAATCTGCAAAACTAATGAACCTCAAATCATGTAATAAAAACAAACGTTTAATGAAGATAATACACGCAAAAATTCGAACAATCCAACTTGCAGTTAGACATTTTTTAAAGACGCTTTCCCATTATCACAGATCAAAGAGTCTATAGACAATGTACAGTAACGTAAATGAAGCCTGTGCTACTTTTAATATTTGCTGCTTCTTTGTGTTAACTTTCGTATTTCGTATTGACCATATATGAAAGACATATGCTGCACGGACACATCGCTAAGGAGAAGTTTACTTTTCTGAGATTCCTTGAGATTTCTTGATGGTGTTAGAACCACTACACTCGAACATTTGAATTATGTGTTGATCTTTTCTTGTGTGTTGCGATAGATAAACGTTTATATCCAGCACTTATCTTCAACTATGCGACAGACATCGCAGAAAGAAATCGATTATCTTAGATAATAAGGTCGTCATGCTACAGGTAGATAAACTGAAGGATCGCAATTCAACTGATATCGCACGGAGAACGTTACACCGAAAGCTTTTCTTTTTTTTTCTTTTTTAAAGCTATATACATGTAGTGATATGAAAATCATGAAAATCATGAATCTATTTGTGTATTACACCCCGTTTAACAAATGGCCCAGTTCATTTGGATGAAAGAAATTGAAAACAATCTGCATAAATACAAGAAGAATTAGCTCTTTTAATTGATAAACTAGTATCAGTTAAGCGACAATAAATGAAAGAAGAAGAAAAAGAAAGAAAAATGTGCTATTTATTTATTTTAATATTTATCACTATTTTATTACTCAAACACTTAGAAAACAATATCATTTACATGTTTGTCCTATGGAATTTGATTTAAAAGAAACAAATCTAGTTAGTTAATAATTATAATTTAAGCTCTTATGTTTTCAATTTCCCATCGAATAGTCATAAATGTTCGAGTCATTCATATTGCAGCGACACAGTCATTTCCTTTGAAAGAGTCAATGGGAAAGGCAGGAGCCACATAACATACACATGTGATAAATTTAACATTAAGCTCATGGGCAATTAAAATTCACTGGGTAGGCAATAATTACATAACATGCACATGTGATAAATTTAACATTAAGCTCATGGGCAATTAAAATTCACTGTGATAAATTTAACATTAAGATCATGGGCAATTAAAATTCACTGGATAGGCTAAAGAAGCTCGAATCTGCTCTGGAGTGAATCACTATTATTTGTAAAAAAATCAGCAATCTAAACTAAAAAATAAATAAATGATCTTTGGCAGAGATTCCCTTTAATCACAATATTACAGAAATTAAGCTTTATTTAAGCAAGTCACCCGTCTTTGAAGGTAACCCACGCTACCATTAAAACTCGGCTTCCTACTACATATTTGACTTTATGTAAATGCCAGAGGTAATTAACACATTTTTTTGACGACCTTCAAAATAATAAATAGGTTTCATCTACAAGAGTTACCTATCATCATAAAATGTTCCCAATAAAGGTTTCTTCAAAAATATACATACCAAAAGATTCAATGGCCCCGTTCAAGCTTTATCCACAAGTGGCCAGCAGAAAGGAATTTGCTGTTATTACCCAGTTTATCAGCTGCATGGCTCGGGACCAGAACCGAACACTTACCTGTACAAACGGTGTTAGTTCTGTTTATCATAAACAGGGTTAAAATGAGTACATGAAATCGATTCGTTTCTTGAGATGATCGTAACTATTGATAACCTTATGTCTAGAGATTCATCTTATATACTTAAAGACCGTTCTTTAATTCAAAAGAGACTTTCGATAAGAGCGGGTACTATCGAAGAATAAATACATAAATTTTCTTTAAAGTCATGATCTTGATTATCAGTCACTAATCGATACGAAAAATAAACGTCCTGATCGTACATTTGCATTTTACCTTACATGCGCGTGTGTACACGTGAGTTTCTTGATATAATTTATATACATGTATTTCTTCCATCGTATCAAGCTAGAATCAGATAAATTATGTGTAAATCTTTTAGTCAGCAATCCATTTATTTGTAAACCAAATACTATTTTCAACTACTCGACGAAGGAACAAGATGTTTAGATTAGTATAAGATCACTCACCTGGCAGGCCTATTCAAAAATTTAATCCAAATATGTTTTAAATTAAATCTGCTCATAATTGATTAAGTGCTTTTTGAAAAAAAAATGCTATCTGAAATAGCTTTATCATAGAAACACAAGCCATATTAAGTTGCAGATCAGCATCATTAGTAAAAGTTCAAAAGTGAAATTTGATCAAAACTGGTCAAACAGTTAATAAGAACTAATTGAAATTGTTGACATATATTTTTCAAATAGCAGAAATATTGTTATGTATATTGAATTTATAATATGTGTCCATGAGTTAAGTTGTATTTTAGTCATTTTGTAAACAACATATTTACTGCATTTCTTGTTCCAATGGTCAGTATATGAAGAATCATTTTAATAATCAGATGTTTATAGCTGTGTTGTGAAAATTCAGAGCAAATTCAGAGAGAAAAATTCTTTATTTGAAATAGTCATTGGAATTACCAAAAGTGCTCATTCTCACATTGAATTAATACTTGACTTTGGGATTTATCTGAATTTATTCAAGATATTCTGGATTACATCATTCAGGCATATCATGACATTCAAGACTACTGACACATCAGAACATTCAAAACTACTAGCACATTAGGACATTCAAGTCTACTGGAATTTATTCAGAACATTCTATACTTAGACTTGTGATTAAGAAGTGAAATTGAAATTGTAGAATTGATATTGACAATATACAGGAACGTAAATGAAGCCTGTGCTACTTTTAATATTTGCTGCTTCTGTGTGTTAACTTTCGTATTTCGTGTTGACCATATATTAAAGACATATGCTGCACGAATACATCGCTAAGGAGACGTTCACTTTTCTGAGATTTATTGAGATTTCTTGATGGTGTTAGAATCACTACACTTTAACATTTGAATTATGTATTGATCTTTTCTTGTGTGTTGCGATAGGTAAACGTTTATATCCAGCACTTATCTTCAACTATGCGACAGACAGCGCAGAAAGAAATCGATTATCTTAGATAATAAGGTCGTCATGCTACAGGTAGATAAACTGAAAGATCGCAGTTCAACTGATATCGCACGGAGAACGTTACACCGAAAGCTTTTCTTTTTTCTCTTTCTTAAAGCTATATACATGTAGTGATATGAAAATCGTGAATCTATTTATGTATTACACCCCGTTTAACAAATGGGCCAGTTCATTTGGATGAAAAAAAAAAAATGAAATGAATCTGCATAAATAAAAGAAAAATTAGCTCTTTAAATTGATAAACTAGTATCAGTTAAGCAACAATATGTGAAAGAAGAATAAAAGGAAAGAAGAATGTGTTATTTCTTTATTTTATTTTTATCACTATTTTATTACTGAAACACTTAGAAAACAATATCAATCACACGTTTGTCCTACGGAATTTGATTTAAAAGAAACAAATCTAGTTAGTTAATAATTATCATTTAAGCTCCTAGATTTTCAATAAATGTTCGATTCATCCATATTGCAGTAGTACAATCATTTCCTTCGAAAGAGTCAATGAGAAAGGCAGGAATCACATAACATACACATGTGATAAATTTAACATTAAGCTCATGGGCAATTAAAATTCACTGGGTAGGCAGGAATCATATAACAAACAGATGTGATAAATTTAACATTAAGCTCATAGGCAATTAAAATTCACTGTGATAAATTTAACATTAAGATCATGGGCAATTAAAATTCACTGGATAGGCTAAAGAAGCTCGAATCTGCTCTGGAGTGAATAACTTTTATTTTTTTTTAAAAATCAGCCATATAAACTTAAAAATAAATAAATGAACTTTGGCAGAGATTCCCTTAAATCACAATATTACAGAAATTAAGCTTTATTTAAGCAAGTCACCCGTCTTCGAAGGTAACCCACGCTACCATTAAAACTCGGCTTCCTACTACATATTTGACTTTATGTAAATGCCAGAGGTAATTAACACCTTTTTTGACGACCTTCAAAATCTCCTACAAGATAAAACAAAAGTAATAAATAGGTTTCATCTACAAGAGTTACCTATCATCATAAAATGTTCCCAATAAAGGTTTCTTCAAAAATATACATACCAAAAGATTCAATGGCCCCGTTCAAGCTTTATCCACAAGTGGCCAGCAGAAAGGAATTTGCTGTTATTACCCAGTTTATCAGCTGCATGGCTCGGAACTAGAACTTTACACTTACCTGTACAAACGGTGTTAGTTCTGTTTATCATAAACAGGGTTAAAATGAGTACATGAAATCGATTCGTTTCTTGAGATGAACGTCACTTTTGATAACCTTATATCTATAAACACATCTTATATACTTAAATACCGTTCTTTAATTCAAAAGAGACTTTCGATAAGAGCGGGTACTATCGAAGAATAAATACATAAATTTTCTTTAAAGTCATGATCTTGATTATCAGTCACTAATCGATACGAAAAATAAACGTCCTGATCGTACATTTGCATTTTACCTTACATGCGCGTGTGTACACGTGAGTTTCTTGATATAATTTATATACATGTATTTATTCCATCGTATCAAGCTAGAATCAGATAAATTATGTGTAAATCTTTTAGTCAGCAATCCATATATTTGTAAACCAAATACTATTTTCAACTACTCGACGAAGGAACAAGATGTTTAGATTAGTATTAGATCACTCACCTGGCAGGCCTATTCAAAAATTTAATCCAAATATGTTTTAAATTAAATCTGCTCATAATTGATCAAGTGCTTTTTGGAAAAAAATGCTATCTGAAATAGCTTTATCAAAGAAACACAAGCCATATTAAGTTGCAGATCAGCATCATTAGTAAAAGTTCAAAAGTGAAATTTGATCAAAACTGGTCAAACAGTTAATAAGAACTAATTGAAATTTGTGACATTTTTTCAAATAGCATCCATATATAATGTTAAATTAGACATGTATGTTTTAAGTGTAAAGACTGGTGTCATGATGCTCTCTATACAACGGCAAGAGAACATTCATACCATATCTGATCACAACTTGTTCGGCTCTTGCACTTCTGTAGAGGTTGAAGATAAGTTTTTAATCTGGATGCTCTGGAAGCGACGTCGTTGCAATGGAGGCCATCGGGACACAATCTTGGTTTAATAAAATGTCCTAAAAATATTCCTACTAGGTTTGACGAAAATTACTCAGCCCTTTTGAAGAACTCGAACAACGTCTTTAACCTAGTTGCTATGAAAGTCAGGCCATTTGCTAGGGAAGTTATCCCATACACAATTTTGGTCAAGTATGTTCCACAAAAAAACTATTTTGTTTCTCAAGTATAAACAAATCAATTATTTTACGGTTGCGGTAGAAGTCACGCTGTTGCTAAGGAAACCATCCCAGACAGAATCCACTGAATATAACCTACGAAATATTCCTTCTAAGTTTGATCAAAACTAAGTCGGCCGTTTGGAGAAGAAATAAACAATACGAAATGTTACCGGACAGACGACGGATATTTGACGGACTCAGGATCATGAAAAAAGTCCACATGACCTTTCAGTACGCTAAAACATCCCCTTCACCAATGGCTCTTCCGACATCAACCGCAAGCTTTGATGTGATCCGTCATTTCGATGAAGACAGAAATTGTCTACTAATTGTTTGGTTATTGATAAAGGAAGGGGCCGTTTAACCTAGAATTTGTGAATTTCATTATTTTCATTATATTTTAATTTTTTTCAAGAAATGAATACCCTGATATGATATTCTTTCTAAATTGTATCGGTTAAAAAAAAATATTTAAGTAATAAGTAATTGAGAGTTCTGGTTCACTTGACAATAAAAAATAGTTGTAAATGTTAAAATAATATCTTATCGTCTCATATAGGGGTATGATAATATAATTTCTGGTGCAATCGGTATTATGCATGCGCTATATATAATAACTGCTGTATAATTAACAACTGGGCTATATATAACAACTGCTGTATAGTTAACAACTGGGCTATAATTAACAACTGTGCTATATATACAACTGAAACTGCGATGTTCTAGCCAACGAAGTGCGTAGAGGCGCAAGACAACTCTTACACCCGAGGGTATAACGATGAAACCCCTGCGTGGTCACTCCTGCCGCAGAGCTCCAACTAGAAAATGTTTATCTACTCTAGCACAGCTGGTGAACTAGCACAATGAACTGCACATCATGTACAAACAGCAGAGCGCAAAGTATGATGACGCAGTCCATGTCTTGGTTAGACAGTCATCACTTTATCAAAACGCTTGTAAAAATATGATCCTGCTCAACAGTAAATATAATACCAAATAACGATGAGAAATAGATTTCATTCAGCAAGAATTTCATTGTTAATAGGTTCAAAAAGGATGGTAAGGAAAAAATGTGAAAAACTATTAGATCTACAGATAGCTTTCGGTTCAATGGCCAATTTCTAGAGTGGTTGTCTAAATTTTAATCGATGACAAGTTCCTTTGAAACAATGAAACATTTCGGTGCAATGACACCTACAAATTTGAGGAAAGACATCTACCCATAGGAATACATGTATAGCTTTGAAAAGTTAATGAAACAGCTATATCATCCAAACGTAATATGTGATACAATACAGAAACTTAAAGCTGTGCGTGAAATTGGGATTGAAACTGAAACAGATGCACAAATTTGTCTGGTTTCAGCAGAATCCTTGGCTGAAATGATACATCAAGTTAAATACCAGTTCGATACAAAATGCTAACACTGATTTCGAAAAAAGACTTAAGTGGTAAAATGATAACGAATATAAAGGAATCGTTCTTAGATGAAAGCGTTATCTAGTTTACAAAGAAATAACATGATTAGAAACAGTGTGAACTCTGAAAATAGCCATATCTCATTTACGAACTAAGATGACTTGCTAAGGAGAAAGACGACTTAATTTCAAGTATGCCGAAAATACATTCATAAACAGTGTACGAAGAGCATTCACAAATAAAACGATTTGAGTACTACCTTTGATTTTGGTTTTCAAAACATACTATAAACATACTACAGAAAGCATGTAAAGTTGCCAATATTACTGAATTACTCCTAAAAAACCTGCTATAAACCATCATAGTGGTTATAACTTTCATAAGATTATAATTTACAATTTTGATAGACCATTTCTACAGAGATCTCCAAAAAGGAACTTAAGTTTCTCAATCCAATTTGAACCTTGTGGAGAAGGTCAGATGAAAAAAGACCCATGTAACATAATAGAGCGTCGTGAATACCAGTATTTCATTTTGCGTGTGTGTATATGTGTGTTTGTGTGAGAGAGAGAGAGAGAGAGAGAGAGAGAGAGAAAGAGAAAGAGATCGTATCTGTGTGTGGTATGTACGCTGTAGCTTTGATATACCACGAGCTCCATTTATCATTGTAAGGAAAAGAGGCTTGCCTAGTTTCCTTTTAATGAAACATTTATTCAACGAGTCGTATATTAAAGATTCTATACCTGTATTTCATTTATATCATAAAGAAATACACATACATACATTTCCAACGGAATCAGGCCACGTAAAGTGTACACATACCATTATAAGGACTCTGATTCTTGTAGGGTACGTGATGCAAGTTCAAGTTCAAGGTTTTCCTCCAGCTCAAATTCTTTTCTGACTGTGTCACTCTCAGAGATTTCCACGTATTTGTGTTCCTTTGAGAGAGAGAGAGAGAGAGAGAGAGAGAGAGAGAGAGAGAGAGAGAGAGAGAGAGAGAGAGAGATGGATTGCAGAGGGAATTTCGATGAAATCGTGTAACACGTTTCGCTCATTTAGAAAATGTAGAATAAACGAGGAAGATGAATATTTTTCACATTATTTTCTTGGTATCGTAGAATTGTAGCAAATTCCCATGGAAAGTGAGCACATCTTATTATAACGACTCACGTTGCTATGGGTTACTTGGTGTAAGTTCAAGTTCAAGATTTTCATCCAGCTCATATTTTTTTCTCTCTCATTCCACAATTTCCATGTATATGTGGTCATTATGGAGAGAGAGATGGGGATGTTGATGGAATTTCGGTGAAATTGTGTGACATGTTTAGTTTATTTAGAAAACAGAGATTATGAACATGTATTGTAACCTTAGTTTCTTATTTCATTAATTTATATTAAGTGAAAATTATTCACTGTTCTAGAGAGTATATGACGCCTCTTTCGGTTGTGGGAATTTAATGCTGAAAACGTCTATGGTATTAACATTTGGGGGCCACTAAGGCAATCATGGGAATTTAACATTACGGGCCGGTATGACGGTTATGGAAATCTAGAATGAAAGTTCCACACGGAGTTGTCGTGATTTATAGTTTGTCAATGTCCATCGTTATACCTTGAAATCAAATCCCCGCAAACAATAACCTCCTGCATAGTCGTAATTCGAAGTGCCGTGTGTACTGTTGGTACCTAATTGTCCTGTGGCTTCAAAAAGAGTTAAGCAATATCTCGAGTAATTCTTCTATGTTAAATTAGGTTCAAAGAGTCTGGTACACAACGCTTGTCCGTCCGTCCGTCCCGGGGGATTTCTATCTTAGAGACGTTGTAGTGCTGGAAATCGAACGAGTTTTGATCAAAAGCTCCGATGAGGGCTGCATTGCTTACGTTGGCAATGAACAAACGTTTAGGAGCTGACCCTGGAACACATGATCTTTGATACTGGATCGGAGTCCAGCATTATTCGTGAAGGTTTTGCCTTTTACTCGTTGTATGGGATACTTGGCAGCGTTTCTTGACAGAGTCTGATTGATGCCGTTTCCTATTGTAGGTAAGATTTCGACACGTAGAGTTCGGCTTCTTCGATGTTGGTTTTGTACTCGATAGCGTTAGCCATCAAATGGAAAACAGCGGTACTTCGATTAAGTCTAAGACCTCCATACACTCCGTTCAACAAATACTTGTCTTGCAAACATACGTCTTAGTGTAAACGATCCTTCATTTCTAAAGTGGTCCCTTGTTTGAATTTCTTTTGTTGGTCGTTAAATCCTACATTGAGAGGGTCGTCATTCCCTGTCAACTATGTGACGTTGAACTCGTTCGACGTGTCAGGTTTCCACACCACCCAAGCATCTTTATGTGTGTTCCTGGCTTCCTTTCCTATAGTCAGTAGATTATCTTGGTAAACTCGATACTAATAAGTATCCATGCTGTAGCTGACGAGTTAGTTGTTCAGGTACAATCCACTTCGCTGAACAAAGAATGCATACCATTGTTGGCGGAAGCCACTCTAGTACCTGCGCCTGGATTCGTATTCTCGGTTTAGTTGACTTTCACTCTTCGGTACAAGCAACTGTTATTCAGATCAACGTAGTCTTCGGTTTGCCCATTGACTTTAAACACGATAGGAGCTGATGTCGTAATAAAAGACAAGTGATGGAATTCTACCGACTGAGATTCTTGTATCATCATCATCATCATCATAGGATGCATGGCAAACAGATCCCAATCTGTCTTTGAACATTTGCTAGAATCTCAGTGCATCATCTTTTTTTAAATGTCCAAGTCTCTGACGGTTCTTCGCCTCTTCTTTATCGTGTCGTGCATCTGAAGTCCTAGTCTTTCTTGTGGTCTCTTCCTGCCTTGTCCTTGATGATGCATGCATGAATTATTTGCTTTGATAGGAGTTTGAAGTGAGTTTATAGGTGTTTCACGGGGTCAAAAGAGCTCTTTTACTATCTGAATCAAAACATCTTTTCTGCACTCGTTAAAGCTTGCTTGAGATTCTGTGTGTCCACTAACATGTTTTGGATGAATTGATTTTCTTGCGACAGAGAGCATTTTTTTTAAAAGCATGCAGTCCTTGATGAACAAAAGGTTTCAAGACGGGTGCCACGGTACGAAGGAGCGATGAGAACATACCTCCCATACCATGTCCTCTTTGTCCAGTTTGAGACTGGAGTTTCCGTGGCTAGCATTATTGCTACTATCAGTATATTTCAAAGATGGATTGGGGAGAAGATAGCAATTACAAATGCTGACTAAAATAGTTCACATTTGCTTATTCCCTTGTTGCAAATACAAGTTTTCAGTAGTCGCACCAATCACATCATACACCACTTCGATCGGACAGTAAAAGACAATTTGATTTTTTGAGGACACGTTGTCCGTGTGATGACAGGCCTTGTCAAGTTTCTATAAATTCATTACGATCTGTACATGACTAAACACAAAATAAGGGGGGGGGGGGTATGCAAAACTGTCAGCTATTCGAAAGACTAGTAAAAGTTCAAGGAATTCAAAGCAAATATTTTGTTGACTAACATTATCATCTAGATCTGTTCCATTCATAATCATATTTACTTGTCAGATAATTTAATCTTTAAAATTAGTCGTTTTGATGTCATGAGATCAATTTGTGTATTCAATGTTGGCGATATGATTGCGCAATGTCGCCTCGTTGTGATACATCTTCCGTTTCCGGTTGTTACCAAACTACCGACGGAGATTAAAAAATGCTGATACAAGAAACAATTTTAACTACGATTTATTTTAGGATAAAATGAGAACATTTAGCAATGTTTAGAAAATATGCAATGATAATAATGTAGTAATAATTTTTCTTTATTTATATTACTAGACAACAATTATAGTTTAATGAAATGACGTAGCTAATTTCTTTCCCGCGAGGCCGCCTGCTGTCAGCCCAGCCGATTTACATACAACTTAAATAGTGACGTTATTTATAAACAATGATAGTTTGCTGCTATTCTGTACGAATAGGGAAATCCCGTGGGTGTCACCAATGTTAGCAAGTGAATACTATAATATTTCTTTAGAAATCAGAGTTCATTTTGAGAAGGCAGATTAAGAAAACAAGTATTTAAGTGCACGTTTATTCTTTGGGAGAATTTATATATTTTATTCATTGAATTTATCATTGGTTACATTATTGCAAGATATGCGATTTTTTCTGTTCATTCAGATTCTCAGTGATACACAAAAGATGATGAGTTTATTCTCATTTCTGTTCATGTGTATCTTTTAAAGTCCTCACAATTGAGCGATTAGGGTTAATTTCCTGGAATTCTCTCAAAGGTTGAAGTAACTATTTTGATTAAACGATAATATTTAATACTGAGCCAATTTGTCACAGAATTCGAGTGTTAATTAATTTGAATTATGCAAATACACTAATTGTTGAATATTTGATATTCCTAATAATACGACGAGATAATCCCTTGTTGATATTGGTACCACGTGATATTTGCTACACGATGTCAAGTGTATTTTTCTGTTATTTATACATTTAATTTTATTTTGAAGAAATCAATGTAGCAAAGCAAATTGTCTCTTTTTGACTTCATAATTATATATGCGTAGAGGCTTCAATTTTCCCGCATTGAACATATAACTGAAAACAATTTCATCTGTTGAAAACGCCCTTGCAATACCGCGTAACCGTTACATTTTTGGTGGCAATACGGTGGGATATGAATAAATTTTCATATCCTGTGATACGAGCCTAGTGTCTCAAAGAAGGAGATAGGGCCTATGAAATGCATGACTGTTATGGAAAAATAAATGGTTATCACTAGATCACAACTCAGTAAAGAAGATAAAAGAGAAGAAAGCCAAGATTTTAGTAAAAGAAGAGAAAGAGGAGGTAAACGGGATAGGGTACCATTTTGGAATCAACTGAATGGCCTCAGATTATGAATGGCATTGCAGACAAGCAGGAAATAAGGATAGAATTAGTTCAGTCTCTCAAATTATGTTACAGAAGGGAATGTTTGCAAAACAACATAGATAAGTTACCAGGAATGAATAAAAATCAGATTGATGAGATAAGAGGATCAAGATCATGGCATGTAGGAACAGGATGGAATCACCCAGAGATAAATTCAACAGTGCAGGGAAACATCCTGAAAATAATAATAGAAGAGGAAATTGCACTGCTCAGCAGTCGCAGTCAAATGTTGTAGATACAATAGTCGATGATTTACAAGGGAAAGTTATGTGCACAGTTGAGGGCGCACCGGTAAGTCTGTTCAAGGGTTTGAATGGTGCAATTTCAAAAGTACGTGTTCATCCTTTTAGTAGCAATATGAACCTTATAGACAAACATACATTTGGTACAATCGTTTTAAGGATGTAGCTGTGAGATAAAAGATGGGCAAATATTCAACAGCTAGATCAACTGTTGCATAGACTACAGGGAACAGCAGGTGAATTAGTGTACGGACAGCTACCTCATAGTGTTTGGTCAAACTATAAAGCCTTGCGTAAGGAGCTTAATAATAGGTCCCGGGTTGTTAAGACTGCCAAGACAAATGCAGATCAGTTTAGTCACAGATTTCGTAAAAATGGGGAATCTCCAGAGGAGTATGCAGCATAACTTAAACGTCTATATGACAATGAGTACTCCCGGAGAAACAAGAAAACTAGACAAGAGGATTTACTAAGAAGACATTTGGATGGGTCATCGGACGAGAAAGTAAGATTTCACACTGAGTATGTGAAGAAGCCTGAAGATATTGAACAAGCTGTTTTTCAGGTAGTTCATTTTCAAGAGACCCAACAGAATAGTAAAAAGGCGCTACAAACGGTATCTGGACAACGTTAGAATTCGAGAATGGTACATGAATCCATCAATTTTTCTGAGACTATAGATGCAAAAGAGACAGATTCTGTTGCAAGGTGTGCCAGGTAATAATAGACATCAGGTGATAAAAAAATCTGAGTCATCTTCTGAATCAGGAGAAAACAGTTTATAAAAGGAGAAAGGGAAACCTAGAATGAATCCATGAAAGAAGAATTTGAATCCAAAATAAAAAAGGAGTAGAAGTTCTCAAATAGTCACTCGTGTAAATAACAGCAGTCATACAGATATGAACAGTTCCAGATACCAAGAAGAAAAGTCTAGAAATGGGCTTTCAGATAAATTCAATAACAGCAACAGCGTGAATAAAGAAAACAGAGCTTGCTTTGTCTGCGGTGATACGAGTCATCTGATGAGGGATTGCACTTAGAGGCAAAATCGTACAATGGATCAGAAAGAAGAGATGGAAGCGAACAGAGAGTCCAGGACAATAACATGAACGTCAATCAGAGATGGAATGAAGTTAACAATATGCTAAATTAGATTGTACTGATTTCTAGAGCTGTTACGATTCTATGATCTAAGAAAAATGTAACAGAAAGAAAGTGAAACCAACAAATCAAGTAAAAATCAACAAGTAATTTATATCTAGACAATTAAAGTGAAAATTTATAAGACACTTACAGTAACGTGAATTAAAATCCAAATAATCTAATAGTCCTAAGTGTCCTAATCACAAATTCTAAACATAGAATGTTCCGAATGAATGACTGTATACTTGAACGTGTTGATGAGCCAATAGTCTTTAAAGTCATGATGTGCCAAAATAAAGTACTCCAGAATATATTTGAATAAGTTCACATAAATCCCAAAATCATCAATTCAAAATCCCAAATCCAAAAGTCTATGAGCACGTTTATAATCCAATGAATATTTTAAATAATTCCTCTCTCAGAATTTGAAATGATTTTTCACAACTGTAATGGCTATTTAAAAGACTGATGTTAAGGTCGAAACTGAAAAACTGTCCACTAAACATGGTATATATAAAGATTTGACACATAACTCTAAAGGAAATACTGGTTTTATCTGTAAATAAAATCAACCTTGACCTCAAATTGAATCAACAACTTGTTTACCAAAACCGTCCCTGAACTCAAATACTAAGTAAACAACCTAATTCAAGAACAATAGCTAAGCATATCAACATTATTCTTAATATTCATCTTTAAGCAAAAACAAAAGTCAAGAAACATTTATAATTTCCTAAAAAATTTAGAATATTATATAAATATCATATAAACCAAGAACCGAGAGTCAGTCCAGTTTCAAAATGGCCTAAAACAGACGTAGAACACAAATACTCCAATTTAGAAACGAGCACAATACGCAGAGATATACCAAATTCATCTCACATATGTATAGAGGGATCAGTGGAAGATGTTAAAGTTAAGTTTATAATTGATACTGGAACAGAAGAGGAAAAAAAGCTAATATCTTAAAAAGTGTCTTGAAACATAGACAAAGAAAGGCAGCCTACATTTCGAAAAGGATCAGGTGTATCACATGCAGATGGAGCTTCTTGAAATACTCTGGGAGTTGTATATTCAATCTCCAGTTAGGACTTTTAAAGGTACAGTATGACGTTATTGTGACTGAAATTGAAGATAACGCATCAATTGGATTGGATATCTTACAAAGATCATCCGGGAATATAATCCTAAGCCAGGAAAAGTTAATGGATGGAATGAAATCAAGTGTGTAAAGAAGAATCAATGTATAACACAGAAAGAGAGATATGCAGTTCATTACATATTGCCATGATTATCAGAGGTTATTCTTGACTGCTGCATTGATCTATACGAGGAAGATGATCAACATAACTTACTTGAGGTTTTGTTGGAACCTACGACACAATATGTGTGCAATTATCCACTTATGATGGCATCCAGTTTGGCTAATCTGAGTACCTCAGTGACTGTGAAATTGAAGATAATGAACCCTTTTCCACCCATTTTCAGTGTCTGTCAAACAGGATTCAATCTTTGTACATGCTGAAGAGATAAAACCACGATCTATCATGAGGATTCTTCTTGATAGCGAAAGTGAAAAAAAGAGCAATTTGTTCTAAGTGAAGAATCAATCTCCCAGACTAGAAGAGGTCTTCAAAGATATATATATTTACACAAAGCAAGTGAATGCGACATTTTTAGTCAAAAGATAGGCATGAAGGAAGCTTTGAAGTCTGAATTAGACGAGGACAGGAAAACTTTACAGACAAGATACCAGATCATTTACAGAGTCTGTTTTCAGAAGCAATTTAGGGGAAATAAAAAAGCAGATATGACTACGTTGACATATATTCTAATAGAGTAGAACGGGTGTTTTCTAAAAGAATGAAAGTTATCTTGGGTTGACAAAACATGTTATCAATACAGGAGATACCAAACCCATACATTATCCCAGCAGGACAAAACCTTTAGCTTCTGCAGGTCCGGAGAAGAATTTAATTGACAAACATATAGAGATTGGTGTTGTCAGAGTCGTCTTCTGCATGGAAATCATCAGTGGTGCTTGTATGCAAGAGAAATAGAACTATTAGACCGTGTGTTGATTACCGTAAACTAAACGCGGTAACAAGACCTGACGACTACCCAATATCAAAAATACAATAATGCATATATGCTGTTTCTGGTGCAGCTACTTTCAGTACTTTGGATTTGATATCGGGCTACCATCAAGTGCTGATCAAAGAGGAGTACAGTCTATAAAGTGCCTTCGTTAGCAAACATCACGATTTTTTGAATTCATTCGAATGCCATTTGGGTTGAAAAATGCACCTGTAACTTTCCAAAGAATGATGGAATTAACCTTGAGATGTCTTCAGCGGACAACCTGCTTAATGTACGTGGACGATATTATTATTTTCAGTGGAGACTTTAAGAAGCGCTTTCAGAGATTGCGGGAGGTGTTGCAACGAATGAAGATAGTAAATCTGGAGCTGAAGCCTAAAACGTTCAAGATACTTTCACTCCATTGTAGTATTTATTAATCACAAGGTAGCACAAAATCAAATAGGGACTGATCCAAACAATATTTTAAAGATTATGCTGTGGAAAGAACCTAAATATGTCACAGAGGTGAGACAGTTCATCAGTTCCTATAAATCTAATCCTGTTATAGTCGTTTTGTCCAAGATTTCGCAAAGATAGCAAAGCCTTTGCTTGATTTGACTAAGAAAGTGAGCAATCTAGTTTGGATACCAGAATGTCAACTGACCCTAGAACAACTGCATTAAAAGCAGCATTACCAGGTACCGATATAGTTGCTTGCTCACAGGATTCTGGAACATTCATATTGGATACTGATGAATCAAGTGAAGGGATTGGAGCAGTCTTGTCAGAGATGCAGGATGGCTAAGAGAAAGTTGTTTCCCATGCCAGTCGTTCTCTCGACAAGCAGAAAGGAATTATTGTATCACAGACAAATAACTCTTGGCAGTAAGATATTTCGTAGATATTTCAGACACTACCTTTTGGGGACAAACTTCAAGGTTAGATCAGATCATCAGGCTTAGCGCTGGTTGTTTAGCGTGAAGAAACTGAAAGGTCGCATTGCTCGTTAGATTAAAATACTTTCAGCTTACAATTTCAAAATTAAATACACACATGGAATCAGGTATGGAAACGCAAATGCACCATCAAGACCTTCCAACCCACATGACTGCCAATGTGCTGAATAAGAAACATGAGAAGTGAGAAACGTGCTGAAGAAATGGAGCGTACGCTGAAATGTACGAAAAGGAAAAGACTACATAGAAACCATATTAATAGAAATGGACTGTACTACCATACGGGTAATTTCTGAACAAAAATGGGGAAAACTTGTATAGCCACATACACTGCTGAGACTGAATTGAAGAAAAACATAAAATTAATATATGTGGTGTACAACATTTGCACAGATAAATAGGGATGCAGTATCACAGATTTTACAAATAGCAACAGAATACTTGCTGGAAAGTGCAAGATCGGTTATGATGTTAGGTAGATCGTTCTGTCATAGAACTATACGCAGTGAGACGTAGACTATATGAGAAGAGTTCCCATGGACATCTGATTGCAGTGTGGAGAAAATAATGCAAAAGGAGCAGGCGAATTACTGACTTGAAGTCTTTGTTTCAGTGTCTGGAAGAAAAGAACCGACCAGAAGGGCAGGAAGCATGTGCAGCTAGCCCTACCACACGCCTTTACGTATTGTATTGGGATGATTTGGAAATGCGGCATGGAATGATATTTCGTAAATTTAGGAAGAAGAATGGATCTGGAGTGTATGTGCAGATCATTGTACCAACATTTATAAGAAAAGAAGTACTTTTTCAAATGCATAACACTTTTTTTTATTAGCAGGTCATCTTGGAAAGATAAAAATCCATGAAAAAAGTTTGCAACGATATTATTGGTTTGGGCTGAGAGTAGATACAAAGAATTGGATAGCTCAGCGTGACGTATGTTTAGCTAACAAACCGCCGGTCAAAATACACAAAGCACCACTTGGAAGTATGTTGGTTTGGGCTCCATTATGTCGTCTGGCATTTACAATATGTGCACGTAAGAAGAGATAAGCATTTCCGATCAATGTTATTAGATGTTTGATTTCTAAAAGTTGTACCGGATTGAAATTTCGAAGTACTCGTATGAGATTGAAATGATTTTTTTTTATACCAAAAATCTGCTGAGAGGAAGACTTACTGACAAATGAAAGTATGTGAGTTAATAAATGATCATCAGCCATGTGAGCAGCGTTTTGGAAAGTTTCCACTGTGTGCTCATCGAGATAGGTCTTGACATCACTATGGTTGCACTTCTTGAACTCTTCAATTAATACGAGCTATTTGAGGTAATCGTAATCTTGATCAACCGTGATGATTGAGCACCAGTTATCAAACAGTTGTTCTCTTTCGTTTGCAAATTCAACATGGGTTTGTCGAGTTTCTTGTCCTAAACCCCTGTCGATATGCCTCAGGTACCAATTCATAACCCTTCAAGATATATTCCTTAACCACATCATAATCAACACTCTTTTGTACCGACAGTGAAGTTTAGACTTCACTAGCCTTGCCAATAAGTACACTTTGTAGTAATAAAGTCCAGTGCTCTCTGTGCCATTTCAAGTTTTCAGCAATTTTCTCAGAGTGAAGAAAGTATTTATCTACTTCTTTTTCCTGATAAGGGTTTACTAACTTAATATATCTGGTAACATCAAAAACTGAACTTGTGTGTAAAGGGGGGGGGGGGGGGGAAGTGCTCCGCTTACAGGTTCTGATTATTTTAATCTATATTGCATTTCCCTTTCCTCTCTCAGTATCTGCGTTTCCCTCTCCTCTTTCTTTCTTTCTTTCTTTCTCTCTCTCTCTCTCTCTCTCTCTCTCTCTCTCTCTCTCTCTCTCTCTCTCTCTCTCAGCATCTGCAGTTCCCTCTCCTCTTTCTCTTTCTGAATTTGCATTTCCATCTCTTCTTTCTCTTTCTGAATATGCATCATTTCTCTATGAAGCTGAAACTTTCTTAATTCCAATTCCATCTGGGTTTTTTTTAAATCTGTAATTCCCTTAATTTGATATATAAAAAACCCAGATACAGACTTACCAATCAAACCAAAAGCACGGTTATCCAAAATTTCCTTTCCCACCAAATACTGGATCAAAATATTCCTTATCTCTTGCTTTGTTAAAGACGCTTTCGCCTCAGAAAGACCATAATGTCTGGCAAACTCAAGCAACTCACCCTTTTTCATAGACTCTAACCCTACCTGCGTAGGATTTGAAACAAAATTCTCAATATTACATAACATTGTGAATGCTTGCTGGTTTCACAAAATATTTTTCAAATGTGTGAAATAAAATTCTTTACCAGGGACAATGAAAATTCCAAAACAAAGTCAATTTAAATTGTAAAGGCAATTTTTAATATCTCTGAAATGTTTTTAAAAAATTCATATCCCGGACGAGCCCCCAATTTCTGTTACGACTCTAGGTCTTAAAAATATGTAACAGAAAGGAATTGAATTGAAACCAATCATGTAAGTAATATCAACAAGCAATTTATTTCACTATAATACAACGTGAAATTCAAGAGATACTTACAATATTGGGAATCAAATTTCAAATAATCCTAAATGTCCTAATCACAAGTCTAAAACTATAAAATGTTCCGAATGACTTCCAATAGTCTTGAATATCCTTATATAACACAATGATACAATCCAGAATGTCTTTGAATGAGTTCACAAAAATCCAAAGTAATGTATTAATTCAAAAGTCAATGAGCACTTTAGTAATTCCAATGAATATATTAAGTAAATAATTCCTCTCGAATTATATCTTATTTCAACGACACAAACTATAAAATCTGATCTAAAATGGATTCCCACAGACCGATATAAAACAAGAATGAAATATTTGATTACCAAATCCTTATTTATACACATTTTCACTTGACCAATATCAACAGTATGTGAAGCAATAAAATGGGAAAAAGACCTGTCTAACTGTCAACAAGACTGGCATTGAACTAAAATGCTTGTAAACATTCTATTTGCAAGTAACCAGAATCTAAAGTGCAACTTACCTTCATGGACAAGATTTAAACATACATCATAGATTAAATATACATAATACATATAATATGTTAGGTCTTACAGTCATAAAGGTACATATGCCCACTATTTGTACCTGTGTCACGTGATATTCATGAACCATTTCAATTCAATTTATTTTATGACTTTTCATTTAAAAAATAATTTGGTTACCCGTGTCAGTCGGGCTTACGTCCATATTATTCGTGCGAAACAGAACTCACTGGTGTGATCACTGGTTAAAGAATATTGATGACGGGAAGTTAACTGGGGTTTTATTCTTCGAGCTAAATAAAGCTTTTGATAGTGTTAATCATACAGTTTTCCAACATAACTTTTCAGCATATAATGTCGGAAATCCCCAATTGGGATGGTTTTCATCCTATCTTAATAGTAGATTAGAACCTGCGAGTTGGACAGGTTCTGTCTCGGATTTTAAAGCAATTTCCATTGGAGTACTGCAGGGATCAATTCTGTGCCCTCTTTTCTTATATTATATATAAATAATTTTCCAAAGTGCTTGAAACATTCTTCTGTACCTATGTATGCAGATGATACATTGCAATATGTTAGCGATAAAGATATTAGCATTGTTGAGAGCAAAATAAATGAAGATTTACAATGTGCTATAAAATGAATGTATGATAATTAACTCAATTTAAATTTACATAAAGCCCAGTTAATATTTATCTGCTTAGCACAATGAGAAGCCAAATTTTGAGAATTGTACTTAGACGTAAATGTTATAAAAATTGAAACTGTTAAATATGCCAACCTTTGAGGTATTATTGATAATACTTTATATTGGTCCAGCCATTTTGAAACACTCTTTATAAAAGTATCTATAAAAATAGGAGTTTTAAAAAGGGTTAGATGTTTTATGTCGGATCATTTGATTCGAAAAGTGTACAATGCAGTTGTTTTTACACATTGAGACGATATAGCATACAGAAAAGAGCAATCAGTCTGTTTTAATGTGAAGCATATTTTGGCACCTGCATCATCTCTATTCAACACTCTTAGATGGATGCCAATTAGGAATAAATTATATTTAGAAAAGCCGTTCTTCCTTTTAAGGTCTTAAATAATTTAGCGCCAGAGTATATTGGTGTTTTTTAATGTACGGAACATCAGCACAATTAGATGGTCTAGTTCAAACAATGATTATATATATATATATATATATATATATATATATATATATATATATATATATATATATATATATATATATATATATATATATATATAAAGTGCCTGCAAGACAAAACCAAAAGTGGAGACAGTATTCACTATTTTAATGTGCATAACAGGGTTGATGTTGATCTCTAATATTTGGGCGAAATTACTTCTCCTCCAGCCAGAATAGGGCGAAGTTTGCGAAAATAGAGAGAAGTTGGTGTAGAAAGATAAAAATGTGCAGGTTTTTACAATTGGTCTAGAACTCCCAATTTTGTTATTAAAAAAATGTATGGAAAATATCCTAAATTGCAGTTCGTGGAAAGTGTCATCATCTGCCAATACTCCGAATGTCAGATAATTGTACGTAATTGAAAAGGAGCCCTGAGACAATTTCTTGATTCATTGAAAACCAGACTGCGCAAGGGAAGGATTGTTTTACATTCCAATAAGTGATGGTCAATTGTTTCACTGTTTTTGCAATAAGCAAGGGATTTTGATAGTAAAATTCCCTTTTAAAACATTGTATAATTTACAGTTAAGATGGTCCGTATTAGTTTGAAATAGACGTCCATTTTGACCAGGTCTTGAAATGCATTATATAAATTTTTCCAATCAATATTAAAATTGAAATTATGTAATCTTTCCAAATATGTTCTATTAGGAAATTCTTCAATTCTACTTGATACAAAGGCGGAATTTCGCTCAAGTGGAAATATGGATTTCGCTCAACAAACGTTTCAAATATTTTTAAGAGTTTTCATTGAATTTTGGGACATGAAGAGAGTGCATACAATTTAATTAGACCTAAATTTTGGTCATGTGATCATAACCTACACAATATATAGTGAAGAATATCCACTTTACTTTGTAATCCTTATCTAGGAGTGTTTTGTATGTTATATTCTCATAAGGTGAATTTTACATTCTGTATTTACAACATTTGCACCACAATTCTTCAAAGACCTATAACATACGTTTGTGACTAAAGGCTGGAATTTATAATTGCATAGGTATGTGAATATATTTATATTCATCGATGTGGTATAAGAAGATCAACTATCGATACAGTGTACTATAACTAGCAGCAAGTTTGAAGATTAACAGTATTCGATTTACCAAAGAGAGATAATTGTCTGCTTTTACAAAGATGAAGAGTGCTTTAACAATTTTTAAATTGTTTCCCAAGTGATCGTATTCTGTTAAGTTATTGCCGAAAATAAAAACCAAATTTTGGGGATTATTTATTCAAAATTAACAGAAAGGACAGTCTTTTCTCGTTCTCCATTTGCTAATGAAAATACCCTTTGGTTTTATTGTAAATAATTTTCTCACCCGATGCTATCCCGTATGTTTTTGGACCAGTGAAGATAGTTTACATTGATTTATCAGAACATCAAAATCCAGTGTTATCATCGGCAAACAAAGATATTGTCCTGTTATGCCAGATATTTTAATACCCTTAATATCTTTAGCTATTTGGTTTTTGCTGTAAAGGTTCATAGACTATAACATACAATAAAGCCGATAAACTGCAACCTTGGCTGATTCCCCTTTGAATAGGAATAGATTCAGATACTCAATCATTTACAACTTCAGATGAATATATATATATATATATATATATATATATATATATATATATATATATATATATATATATATATATATCTATATATATATATATATATATATATATATATATATATATATGAATAGATTAGACGTATCCATCTAATAAAATCGTCACGAAAACAAAATGCATTCAAAGTTTGAATCATAACTGTGTAATTTGCTCTATCAAATACATTTTCTTAGTCTAGACAAATAAAAGCGCAATTTAAACATTTATGTTCTGTATAATCCCAAATATTTCTAATAAGACGACTGTTGTCAAACAGAGAGCGCTCTTTGACACTACATGTCTGATGAATATGTATAATTTCGGACATTAGATCTGACAATTAGTATGTAATACCTTTTGACAATGTCTTATGATCTAAATTTCGTAAGGAAACAGGACTCCATTTTTCCATAGCTGTGGACTAATTTTGATGGTTACGTACAACTGTAATATACGATAGTCTTTGAGAATTTGAAGGAGTATGTAAAATCATAGATCATATGGTTAAGTCTAACTAAGTGTCTCCAATTACATCGAAAAATATGTCATCCAATTCTGGACCTGGGGAGTTTTTAGTTTAGATCAGGGTAATAACTTTCCAAACCTAATTTTTTGTTATTGATCCGATTAGCAATCCATTATCTTCATTTGTGTTTTGTGGTAAATCTTTTAAACATTTATCCAATAGGGTAACAGCAATGGGTTATTTGTACATGAATCTGTATACTATTGTCTAAAAGAATTAAAAATATCGAAGCTTGTTTTGTATGTAACGTTTTCATATTCATATTCAGTTATTGTTTTATTCTCACCCAGCTATTTTCTAACTCAAAGAAAATATACAAAGTTGATTGTTTCTTTCTAAGATATTTGCCATACATCTATTAATAGAACCCTTAAAATTATCAATTTGTATTTATCTGCCCCTTTCGTTAAAATTTTCATTTTGATCAAGGTATTCCGTGCTATTAGAAATATCTTTGGCATACTTTAACATGTAATATTCGTGTTTCAGTTGTTTTAATTCATAAGTTTTTATTCCGAAAATTCTTTGCAATATCGTTCGAAATCATTTCTAATGTGTGCCTTAAAAGACTCCCAAAATTCCAGTTTTAATTCGTGAATTTTCATTTTTCTTTTCCATTAATCAATGAAGACAGTCTTTAAAACTGCATGTCTCAAATATGAATTGTTGCATTTCCAATAGCCTTTGCTAAATGGAATTTCTGAATTATTGACTAAATCAGCTTCACAGCGTGGCAATCAAATTGTGACAAATTTATGATTTGGGTATCTAAAACACACTTTTTAATGACATTTGACACATAAAATCTGTCTAAATGGCTACCAATCTTTTCTGCGTTCAGATCGTAACTGGGTTACCGCCCACTTCCTCCCTTGACATTGTAGTAGCTGCAAAAAATGTCGAAATAAAAAAACAATTTTCATTAATGCCCACTGAATATTTTCACGCAAATGGAGACATCATCGGTAACTGTAATCCAGAATCCCTTACAACTGAGTGGTGCACGTATAACCCGTGATCAATTTACACCATATTTTACTTCTTTCCACGCTGACACTGCTTTTACCTGACAAAATAATTTTTCTCACAATAGAGAGAGCCCTTGATTTGACTATTAAAGCCAACTAGTTAATTCAATAATTATGCAAGCATGTCAGTCTTACTGGATTATACAATAGAGCTTCCTGCCTTTTTCTGAATAACAATCACAAACAAGAGAAACAGCCTGACTCCGAGAAACATTATACTTGATGACGTCTTGCGATTAATGGAACGAGGGAGTCTACCATGCACACCTGGTCACTAATGTTAACAATGCTGGTCCCTAAACTTCTACTACCCCGAGAGTTCGTGGCTAGAATGGAAAGAATTAATTTTATACACGTAGATTCTTATGTTTTCTTGTCACAGAACGGAATATAAGAGCACAAAAATCAGAGATACCAACGATCTCGAAGAGGAATTCCGTTTCTACGAGCAAAATTTTCGCTGGTATACGTTTTAATCTATTGTGTGGGATCCTTCTTTTGACGGACGTTAATAGACGATTCTATCATAGGGACTGAGTGCCTGGCGGAAAACATCTTATTACACTGAGGCTTGTGTTCAAACGATTAAGATATGCAGATTGCTCTTACAAAGCCGTTAGCTAATGTTTATAATGGTTTATGCACGGTACAAACACAGCAGACTGGTTCAAGTAGAAGATTGTTTTCATTCTACATTTGATTTTTATTTTTTTCATTTTCTTTTAAGCATTAACGATATCGTTCCCGATATTTTTTAAAATGTTTTCCTCCTTCGCTGTTCTCATCGTGTTCCATGTGATCAGTTAAGATCTCCGATAAGATTTAGAGTTCAAAAGAAAGGACGGCAGGTCGCTATGGGGCATAAAATATATTCATCTTACGGATGAAGGAAAAACATTTTCGTAGCTGATATTGTTCATCTAAAGTTTAACAATTATTATTAACACGAGATTTCGCACCAGATATGCAATTTACTTAGTTTCACTTTTTGGGGTATTTTTGCATAAATTGTATTGAAGCCGCTATGATTTCAGTCCATATTACGATGCAAGGCACGACAAATGTAGTCGCCTTTCTGGTGATTAGTTTTAGGCGTCGCCTTTCTTCTCAAAGTACAATGAGATTGCTGATCATTATACATATTCTGAACTATATTGTATTATGGTCCCGAGTTTTCAGTAAAAATCTCCAATAATACTTAGGCAGGGTTGTGTGCATTGCTGTATTTCAAGACTTGACTGTCTTCAAAACTAAGTATGGCAGATCACTATGGCTAATGCAATACCGCCTATTTTAAGGCAAACAGATAAACAACGGTCCCTTGGAAATAGTTTTTATTTATATTTTGACAATATTTTGCACCTGATAGGCAATTTCACTCATAACGGCCTAAGACGATGACTTATTATTATTATTATTGCATTCGCCTTTTTTTAAACCATGATTATCATCGTTGCGAAAGCTTGTGTAACCCGCCACTACATCTAAAACATGATCATTGAAGAACCAACTTTAATTACTGTGCGGGACTATGTTGATTTGTAACTTTCAAGACTTGTCTGTCTTCAAAAGAAAGGACGGAAGGTCGCTATGGGAAATAAAATGCTTTAGGATGAAGGAGAAACAACTCTCCCGTAAAGAAATACTGTTCATTTATAAGTTGACATTTATTACACGCACAAGATTTCGCAACTGACACGCAATTTCAATCGTACTTAGTGTTTACTTTTGGGGTAGTTTTTGCATCATTTTTGTTGAAAACTGTTAGTTTCCCGGTCATGTTGCAATGCAAGACAAATATAGTCACTTGTCTGGCTATTTTTGAGCTGCATTTGTTATTTGTTTTCTCCGCGCATAATGTAATTGCTTATCACAAACCTGGCGTCTTAGAAGCATTTTATATTTTCCAGCAGCCATTATTTACACGAGTTATCTTGCAGAATATGTCACGTTAACTATGTGGGTGTTTGCTTCAATATAAAACATTGTCACCAGTTTTTGTAGCGAAAGAGTAGATCGCACATAGATGCATTGAACCATCATGTTTCATTACCATATAATAAACGGTGCCCAAGTTATCAAATTTTCTACAACAACCGAAGCCAGCGAAGCACGAGATATGTTACATGATTTTTTTAATATTTAGAAAAATGTATCTCATCGAAAGTTGTAATACTTTAATTTGGAAAAGATGTCCATATGCCTCAAATAAAATATTTTCATCTTTGGAGTACAAATACTTCAACCGCTAGTGGTTAAAACTTAATACAAATTTAGATCACTCAATCCATCACTGAGGTCAGATTAAGTTCTAGAAGTCTGAATGGTGGAATGGCAAATGTAGATCACTCAACCCATCACTGAGATCAGATTAAGTTCTAGAAGAGTTTAAATGGTTGAATGGCAAATTTAGATCACTCAACCCATCACTGAGATCAGATTAAGTTCTAGAAGAGTTTGAATGGTTGAATGGCAAATTTAGATCACTCAACCCATCACTTAGATCAGATTCAGTTCTAGAAGAGTTTGAATGGTTGAATGGCAAATGTAAATACTCTTACATTGTTACACGAGGACGCACACACTAGTGGACCTTTTTTGTAATAAAAGTTTATCAAATATATAATTTTATAAAATACAAATGATCTATACTATATATATATATATATATATATATATATATATATATATATATATATATATATATATATATATATATATATATACATGGCGTGTTATCGTATATGTATATAGTTCTATAGCGTGGTTTGTACCAAACCATTTACCGAGTCGTGAAACACGCATTATTTTCGCTCTGTACAACCCTGCATACTGCAAATATCCTGTTGGTGCTGTTTATTATTGATCTCTATGTATATGACATGCAATTCAGTATATTACCTGCAGCTGTCGAATTATTTCGGTGCACCAAGGCTGTTTACATTTGTCTCCATTTCGGTTTGTTGCCAATTGGATTATCATTCGGATACATATGTTACCAATAGTGAAATCCAAACGCATTAGGTTCGTTTTGTTTCCGGTCGTTTGGGTTCTATGGGTATTAAGGTGACGCTCTAATGTTTCGTATTTTGCATAGAATTTCCCAGGATTTCCTCACTAGTTATCCTGGGTATTTAAAAATAACCTTGTATATCTTAGGTATTATTAAAAGAACTTTTAAATCCCTTTATTTTGGTGTATGATTGATGGGTGGATGTTGCAAATTCAAACCATTTTACGTTACACCTGTCACTCTCTCAGAAGTGCATAATATCTGTAGAGCGCCTCCAAAAGGACGCGTAGTGAATTGTGTTCTTGGACATCCATCCGTAAACATCTAAACATCTAAAAGCCCCAGAATCCGCCAGTTGTCAGTATCGTTAGAAGATAGTCACAACGCCAGAGTTTCGTTGTCAGTATCGTTAGAAGATAGTCACAACGCCAGAGTTTTGTTAATATTAAAGGTGATTACCATTGATTCCCATTTCGCGTTACGGTCGTCTGCTTACCAGCGGAGGTAACAACGAGTACGAATGTAGTTAGACCGATGTTGCAGTTTCTCCCCTTTCCAGTTGGGGACTTGAAACGAACAAATATCTATATTTAAGTAACTTTTGGAATGAGTGGCCACGTTATTCCCTCATTTCGATAGCTTTTAACCATTATAAGGGTGTATTTTTATGTTACTTTTTCACTGTCTGTCAACCTGTTTTTCTTAAACTACATATTTTTTTTCAGGTAATGTGATACTTTCACTGTAATTAATTATTTATTAACTTATTAATTGTTAACTATTTAATAAAGTTATTTGTTGAGTTATCTGGACTCCAATTTATAAATAATCATAGATTCATTTCATTCTCTCCACTTTCATTGCATGCACTAATTTGCATTCACGCATTACCATTTGACACTAGTCTCACAAACTGTGCTTTTGACATTCATACTCTCTCTCTCTTTCTCTCTCTCAAGCTTGTTCACATTCGTAATATTACAAAAACTCGACAGATCAGAATTCATAATACCAACTTGGATGTGGTGTTGTTGTTTAAACATAAGTATCAGCTCAGTCAGACTTTCCATAAAGTTACCAAACGGAAAGAATTCCACCTCAACCACTTTACAATATATATATATATATATATATATATATATATACATATATATATATATATATATATATATATATATATATATATATATATATATATATATATATATATATATATATATATATTTAAAATGAATGTAACTATGCATTCTAACACGAATAATCGTTATTTAATTGCAATCCAGACCATACTGTTACACGTATTCAGAGTAGCTGTTATTACAGGAATAAAGAAGTCAATGGGGATAGAGCTGGAGGTGAGAGGGTCAACTGGCAAGTTCATACAGTGCAATCGTGTGGGTTGTGAAACGAATATATTCTCATTGAGTCCACGCGTGCTGCTAGATGTGGCAGTACGAGTAGGCAACTGATCTAGTTTAAAAGATACACACGCATGTGGGTATTACCTTGAAGGAGAATTTCTGGAGTATTATTCATATTTCGGAGAAGTGTGTGTGTGCGTGTGTTTGTGTGTGTGTGTGTGTGTGTGTGATAACAGTACACATAATTCAGGCTTTGAAATGTTATTAAGTTTTATTTTGTAGCACGTTTACGTTGTGGCCAATATGAGTCACATCGAACTCCAGTTAAAATATGTACAGATGAAAAATATTTCAAATGCGAAAAAGATATATAATTCGCTTGGAGAACAATTATTGACGATGACTTGATGCTAATCAGTCTGAAAACAAGAAAATCAAATTGATCTATCGTGGTTTTAAAATATTAGAGCTTTTCCAAACTCTTGATTTACGAACTATATCAAAATGAAAACTAATACCGTGATAATACGAGACTAGTAATGATTTATACAGATTCATTATAAATTTATGTTCAGACAGAAAACTTCTACAGTGACATGAAGGATGACATTATGTTATACTGTAATAAGTGGCATACTAAGGGTAAATGGTGCCCAGGGCGACGATGATGGCCCAAAGGGCCAGAATACGAGGCCCGAATTGTATCAACTGCCCCTCCCCCCACCCCGTTAGTACACTACAGACTGTAATAATAACTATGTCAAGGATAATGTGTGTGAGTTGCCACAAATGAATAAACAGATACCCGGCGTTTTCAAAAGACGAGTGACCAGTGTACCAATCAAAGATGAGCTTCAAACATGCTTGTGAAACTAAGTTGTTTCATAAACATGGCTGAATACATGCACTTAAGCATGTATCAAATAAATGCCCATTAACATAAATATATATACCTGTAAACAGTTACACATATACATGTCGATAAACATGTACATTTGCCCATAAAATACTCATGTTCGTGCAATTAAACAGTGATATTTATATATATATATATATATATATATATATATATATATATATATATATATATATATATATATATATATATACATGCCCATAAACAACATGTACATATGCCCATCAAATACTCATGTTCATGCCCGTAGACAGGTACATATATACATGCTTTTAAACATGCATATATATATATATATATATATATATATATATATATATATATATATATATATATATATATATACCCACAAATATGATTAGTATACATGGACTTAAACAGGTATACATACACATGCCCATAAATATGTATATTTACAACTGTATTCATGTAAAACTTGAGAACTGAAAAGATGGTTGGTTGGTCCATGTACATTGTACAGCGCACCAGCATTGTATGGATACATTGGACCAAAAAAATGGTCATGTTATACATATTTATGCATCGAAAAGGTTTATTACCAATGAAGGATAAAAGGGGACAAAAACAAAATGATGAGATGTAAGGACAAGATGGCAATGTTAATATCTGAAGGTTCCCGGTCAACAGGTAATGTTGAGTGTGTATAAATAGTAATTAGACATAATAATTTAGGGTGATTGACCGTACACGTTGGTTAAAAATATTCGAATAGGTTGCACACAAGATATATTTTAGAATAAATATTAGCTTTTTTTCAAGAAATTTAAAATTCAAGACACATTTAAGGTATGAAAAAGTTCCTTCATGTGTTGAATGTTGTACTGACGATTGTATGTAAATTGGAATCTATCATAAAGTGCTTCATTGCAAGAAACTCACTTGGGTGGCTCTTCACCCTTTTATATGTAAAAGCAGGTTATGCAAGTATAACCAATTCAAATCCTTGCAATGACTACCTCTTCCTTACGGATGGTTCTGTAGGAAGTAGGCCATTCGCCCAAGGTAGGTTTGTCAAAAGGCGTTTGTATTTGTCAGCATCATTCCATTATGCCTACCACTTGCTAAAAAAGGATTTTTTTTACCAAGTTTAAAACCAGTTGGTTGTCGAGATAGGGCTTGAAAAGATGAAATTGGAAAGAAAGTAGTTATGACAGGAAAAAAATGGATTTTTAAAAATTCCTATCACTTCTCTATTAGTCAGTGATTCAAAGTCTGATTTGTCTCATTTTTAGAAGTCTTGGAATAAAACATTTTCAGAAGTAATCTTCTAACCTGGGTTATTGAAAGAGGACTTACTACTCAGTTATTTCTAATACATGGACAATAAAATATATATGTCCAAAACTTACATAAATATACATGTGCATAAATATGTACATATTTCCATTTACTACCTATAACATAAAATACGAATTAGTAATAGTAGCTGAGGGAATTAATAGCATGAACATAAATAAATTTGGGAAAATTAAGCCTTCCAAAATATAAAAAATGATAAAAGTTACAAGGTAAATATGTGAAATGTTTTTTTTTACAAATTATCTAAAATAAAAGACAATGGTAAATCAAAATCATACAAATTTAGGGCCAAACATTTTTAATCTTGACCACATTCCTATGATATTCGCATATTAGTTGCTTATGGTCAGATTTCATTTCAAAGTTTTTGTTATCAATTAGTCAAGAACAATTTTGAACGCTGACCTTTGGAACACATAGTCTCAGTAGTAAATCCTTGATAAACTTGTTTTTTTTAACATGAACTTCAAGATGTCTAGAACAGGCAAAATGTTCATAAATGGTATGTTGTAACTATGGAGTTTTCAAAGAAAAGAGTTTACAAAGGAACATGAATGCATAGATGTATATTAATGTCTTGCACAATAGTTTTATCTTCAAAGGTAAAAATGACAAAAAAGCAATTTTCTGTAAAACATTTTATTACCAACTTATGTTCTGGTAGGTAAGAGAAATGACATTACAAATGATGAAACTTTTGCTTTTTAGTACAAACCTTTTTCTAGATGAATCTAAAGTAACTATACATGAATTTAAAATCCATTAAATGATTATTAAAGAACTGTCAGAAAAATATTATCAAAAACAATTTCCAATTTATAACATAGTATACATCCTGCCCCTTTTTGGAATAGTGCTTTATGAAGATAACTGAAATATGTGTGGAAACCACTTTTCTTTAGAATGACCTTGACCTCTAAATAAATAGGCTTCTAACCACTGTGTAAGGCATCTATAACATTGTGCTGAGATATGTTATCTCTATGTACTGTTATCATGTAAAGATCATTATTTTTTCAATGACCTTGACCTTTCACTTTTTGACTCTAAAATCACTAGGATTCTTCCCTAATGCAAGTGAAAGTTGTCCACAATGTTTGGTAACTGCAGAAACCATTTTTCTTCTTTCAGTCAGTGACAATGACTTTTAAGCCAGATATCAATAGGGTTCTTCTTCATACTTAGTGCAAGTCATCAACCAACTATCGTAAATGTAGATGATGGACCAATCAAGTTATTCTTTACACCGGAAATTAATAACAGTCATATGACTAGACAATCAGATATCATCATAACACAACACACTCCACATTATGGCAGGAATATAACGAAATACACAAATTTATAAAATTGGAAGAATACAGGCATTATTCTTCAAAGCCACCAAATGTCTTTACCACTAGCCAAAAATACTCAAAACATCAGACGGACTTTATTTTTTTAGTTTCACTAAGTAGGCCCTATTATGAAAACATGTGACAACTTTACCTGTAGAATAGTAGTGATATGAAATAAGTACTCAACAGGCAAGACATGAAAATATAAGGGGCCATTCCATTATGCTTGTTTCTTTGCAACCGGTAAAACTAGCACATTTTAAAATCCTTATAACAAAAATATCTTGCAAGATAACAAATTAGCAACAGAAAAGAGCTCACATTTATAAACTGAGAAAATGAATAATTTTCCTATCAATTTTATGCAGGTATGACTTGATGCAACAGTGCTTAAGTTTGCTACACTATCTGGTAATTGGCTACCTTATGCCGCCACCATGTTGGCTTATAGTGATGGTAGACTGGTTTTCATAACTTCCATGCAAGATATGATACAGATATCTAGCTGTCTTTGAACTAACCAGTCTACTAGATGAATCTAATCCACTGAGCATTTGGATTGACTACACAAATATGTTTATGGCAATCACCCAATAATCTGTACTGTAACCTCCGAATATTCTGGTCAGAACTCAATAAATTTAACTCTTGATCAGTTCAGCTACAACTCAGTTATGAAATTCTTTCCATCAAGTGGTGGCAGAAAATTTCCTGGTTTTCCAAACTTTCTTCCACAGTTGCATAATTAAAGAACATTTCATGGTCGGAAAAAAACTTTTCTCCTGACTTTCCGGTAGCGTGGGAACCCTGTCAACTAGATGATTTGAGTTATTGTGCAGAACTGAAATTAGCACAATCTGCCATAACATTTCAAACCTCTGTAAACAAATAATACTTTTGTATTTACATCCAGCCTTTTCCGAAGTTTAATCCTGAACCCTTATATAGAGCTAAAAATGAAACATCAATATTTAATAATGAAAGCAGACACCTATGTTTCCAGCCTCTGCATGTTGATAGATCAAGCTATTTGCACAAATTTAAATCAGGAACGAATATTTACACTTTCGAGTTTAACAGTTTAACAGAAAATCCCCCCCCCCCCCCCGCCCCCCCCATAGATGCACACAATCTTGCAAGTAATGTGCAGTGTAATTATCAAATTTGAGTTTTATGTAGCTCAACCCATGGGAATGGCAGAAGATAAAAATTCTTACTAGAAAAGGCACACTAGATCACTGGTTGCATAAATATAGAAGTTTGATGAACTTTCTTCAGTTTTTGAGGAATCCTTCAGTGAAAGTTGATACCCTTTCCATTGAAATAACTATTTCATCATTTTTTTATACCAATTTTCATGAACAAATATGATCAAAAAATGTTAGAGTTACACTTCTGTTACGAAAAGAAAACTATGGAGAACAAAGGCATATTTAGAGCACTAGTTTGATGTATAGAGCTTCAGGAACATATATCAAAACTGATCTTAAGTTATGCTTACAAAACAAATCTTACAAATGTACAGCTTCTTTACTATGGAAACATATATGCTAATAAGTTCCTAATAGCAAAAGAAACATCCAGAATACAAGTTTTGGGGTAGACCGATTCCAAATGTGTTCTGGAAAATAAATTTGGCATTTTCAAGTCATTTCCATGGCAAATGTTAAGAATATTTTGTACGAGATATTTGTTCCTTGTTTCGACAGTGTCTGTGTCAATTCATAACCCGTTTGCATGAAAGCATGAAAAGAAAGTGATAATGAAGTGCTGCAAATAGGAAAAAGGGACATTTACACCTCAAGTTTTATTCATGTACAAAGTTTCAAAAATATATGCTAAATGGTTTTCAATTTATACTCCTGAAATGTATGATAGGCAGACCGACAGAACAGTTGCTATAGTACTGTTGCTATTTTGCAATACATCACGCCATTTAATCTAATTTATGATCACTACCTGAGATGGAGTACAAAAGTCTCGACCTGAAAAAATATTTGTGCTACAAAACATACACTGCTGCTTTTACAAAAATATTTATTTAATAGTGACATCACAGGTTAACAAATGAGCAATACAGAAATGCACTGTTGATCATGTAAATGATGTGGTGTCGAGTTTTCATTCAAAATAACAGTATATCCATGTTGGAAATACATGTCAAATATATGCTTCATTACATTTACTACAATCATTTCATTCCCGGATAAAGGAAGCATTACAGTAAAACACAGCTCGTATACTATGTGATAACTGGTATAGCAGTCAAATAATTTAAGATAAGTTTTTGCTTCTCGTTTCCTTTTTTCCACATGGCGAGATGCTTTAGTCGCAGTAATAATCAATATGTGTCTAAAATAAGTAAACCAAAAGCAAAAATTGTACCCTAAAATTATGTGGTGGCTACCACAGTTACGACTTAGTATTGCTCGAGTCTAGCATTTCCAAATGTCCCTAAAACTCTCGAGAACCTGCAAATACTGCCCGATTTACATTATGAAAAAAAAGGCAGTCATAGACCTAAGACAGACCTTAGAAAGTGCCACAAACTGAATGAACAGTCAGCAATTTGTACGTGTACATATACTCTCACATCTCCTGCATCCCAATCCTATGATGGAGTGGAATGTATAGACCAAACGAAGCACAGCACTGTTCTCAAAAGAGTTCAGGTACAATGATTTGTCAACATGCACATCTTCTGATGATGAATAAGATATGTACCAAGTTTCACAGCAACCCAATAAAACCTGCACATGTAGTTGCATTCATAAAAAATCTGTCATACACTATATCCAGCTTGAAGTCCAAAAAGGTCACCAATTTGCATAAAAACTTGATAGAGAATAAAGATTCATCTATGTTCATCTTTTGACAGTGACCATAATATGTACAAGTTTGGCACATAATCATAAAAAATACTTGCTGACAAACCACTAATGAGATTGTGTCACACAGTGCTAGTAGACAACAAAAATGGCTAGCAACTCCCACAAACATTACTGGAGCAAAGTCACTTGTTGATATGCTCATGTTCAGATCATCTAAAGTCCCTCAAAGAGACATGCTGTAATGGCAGAAATATTTTTTAGGATTACAATATAAACCCATTTATTGTTTCATCTGTCTCTATACTGTTGCTAAGTTCAGTTCCATTTAAACATACATTATACCCAGGGAAGGCATTCTTTTAAAAATATGTGCCAGGGTACTTTGATTTCACATAGTTCATATTAAATTTATAATAAAATTCTAAATTGCATCTATGGGTGAGTAACCCACATTAGAAGTGCTTTCCCTGGGTTCCAGGTATGTTTTACAGTAACAGCCATAATGACTGAGTATTGAAATGATATCCGATATTGTTAACAAAGTGCAACATACCAAATTTGGTGACCTAAATGTTTTCTGATATGTCCAAGTTTATATGTTCAAAAGTACACCTTCAAAAGTAAACCTGTAAGTGAAGTACAAAATTCTTAGATCAATAAACTTGTGGTGCACAAATGTCAAGATATAACTACACCTTGGTTCAATCCTTTCATTAAGCACAAACCAAACACCACAAAAAGTGTTACTAAAACCCAAGTTTCAACAAGATCAGCTATTCTGGAAAAGCAGAGATAAACTGAATTTCAAGATGGCCAGCATAACATCCCTATATCATTTCCAATGGGCACCATTTTCATTTCAAATCAAAAAAATATAATAATAAGTCTTTCAGTGAAAAAAAAACCATGTTAATGTGGGAATCCATTAATGAGGAAATAGCAATGTTTTTTAGGATGATCACCATGCCAGCTGGAGGATCTCTAGTATTCCTTATTGATGAGCTGATGGCATTTACTCTTGATTTGTGCCTTTGACCGCCTCTGTAGGCACTTTTTCTTATCCTGCAGGCTCTCTATTTGGCTGTATCCTGGAAGAAGTCCTTTCATGAACAGGTGGCCAAATGCTGTTTTGATAGTGGATACTTCTTCTTCAGTCCATTTAATTTTTCCTGTAACAGATTTTTGTACAACTGCATTTAGAAATTTCAATGTGCAATAATTTTCATCTGTGGTCTGTCAAGTCCTAGAATAAGATAAGGATATGATATGTACATATTTAACTATTAGCCCTGAACTACACATATGATGATAAAATTAATACATATTTAACTATTAGCCCTGAACTACACATATGACAATAAAATTTTTAATACATATTTTTCAGCCTTTATTGGAATAAAAGTAAAGAATACAACGTCACTTTCGTTTCTCAGGAAATAATTGGGTGTGTGGTGGGGATGGGGTTGGTTTACAGGCATTATATTCCTGGAATATCATCAATATAAGTGGTCGATTGTGTGATGGAAGGTTCATATTGAAATAAGATGATTTGCTTCTACACCCATGTGGAACTGAAGGTGAATTCTTGCATATGTGTACTTCTAGCCAAGGAGAGAAAGATTTTTAGTTATGCATATGTATCATGAATATACAATACACATGATGTGAATTTGGTAAGATAATGACATTTGTTTAACTGGGAATATGATTCTTCCCAAATGCATCTTCTTGCAAATTACTCTTAAGTTCAGTAATTTCACTGCCGTATTTTGAATACTTGTTATTGGTGCGATTCAGTAATTTGTATAAAATTTACATTCAGAAAGAGTTACCAATGTCTGTTTTGTGGGCAGTGAAAATATGACAAAATATTGTTGTATTAGTTGCCATCAAGTTTATAACTTGTAACTTACTGTTTAAATATACTAGTCATAATGTTAGGAATTGTAATTCTTACTTATACAAACTCACTTTGTGGCATGCACTTCATCATCAGTGTCATTGTTCTGCCTTTCTTGATTTTTAACTGAAATATTCAAACAGTTCCCCGCTTTTATTCATAATTTACTTTTTAAATTTTAGCTCTGATTAAGATATTTCAATACATTACATAGAAAACAAGACAAGTGAGACCAATCACCTGATGAAATAAGCCTAATGGACAGATTTATAGCATTAGAAAATGAATGTGGATTAGAAATAAGAGTGTTATTTGCTGATGAAGAAGCACAAATGTAAAAATGTCAAAGAACGTGATGCAGAAGTTTTGTGAAGTTCTATGGATGGGTTCAAGAACAGTCTTGAAAAGATTTTCAAAGTTTTCCACATGTACTACCCTGTCAGCATAAATTTTACAAATGTGATATCTCTTGAGTTAGAATGATGCAGATGAGATGTCAAAATTCTATCCTGCAGTTTTAAAGATGTTGTGTAAAGGTTTCTTCATTTCTACTAGTGGCAGAGATACTTGATAGGAGATTATCATTATTTGCATTGAGAAGTTTATGTTAAGATGGCAGCTGTGAAATTCAAAGTCTGTCATGCAGTTTTGAAAAAGTTTCCCTTGCTCTTTGATTTAGGGATCAAGTATGGTTACATTAAAAACGAGAACAAAATGGGAAAAAGTAAGGGCCAATGTGGTTATTTCATATTGAAAAATAGTATGAATGTATGTAAATTACTGAGAAAAAAAGCCCATTACTTCACTTCCTTTCGTAAGCTTCAACAATAGCATGACCTTACATACTAGCTGCGTCTTTACTCCTGGTCATCTCTTGTTCTCAAGGTTCATTTTCCCACTTTGGTCATTACACTATACTCTGGTCACATGATTTCATGCAAATAATGTAATTAAATGTAACTGACAACAGTACCTAAATTATATTACTACACAACTACACAATCTGTAAAAAAAATTCTCAATTGCCAATCAAAGAAGCAACTGTTTTTTGTTTCCAAAATTCAGATGAATTTGAAAAAGTTTTATAGTATGCATGAAGAACATGTTGTGAAGTTGAGGTTACTCATCAATAACATCAGTAAGCACTATGGTTTGAGTAGATGACCACCCTGGTGTTTAGACATCTTTGGATGTGCTCTCATGCCCATTTATAGGGGTTCTTTCAAAGTACAGAGATGCTGCCATGATTTTATCACAAGAAGGGCGCTCCCCCTTGTTACCGAATAAGAGGTGAGTAGGAAAAAGAAGGAGGGGGGGGGGCAGAGGACATGACCATACTTCAGTATTTACTTAACACTGAAGTATCCATGTCCCTTTCTGCCTGCTCCATTCTGTTTAAACTTTATTGAACTCGAAATTCTCGAAAGATGTCTACTATAGTTGTAAAAGCAGTAATCTATTGATGGTTTCTTAGATTAATCTGTTCTTTTCCTGTGTATAAATATTGTTCTTTGCTAAGAACCTCATTCAGTCTGCCTCTAGAGGGTCAAATGCATAGCTAGCTTAGCCAAGAACCTCATTCAGTCTGCCTCTAGAGGGTCAAATGCATAGCTAGCTTAGCCAAGAACCTCATTCAGTCTGCCTCTAGAGGGTCAAATGCATAGCTAGCATAGCCAAGAACCTCATTCAGTCTGCCTCTAGAGGGTCAAATGCATAGCTAGCTTAGCCAAGAACCTCATTCAGTCTGCCTCTAGAGGGTCAAATGCATAGCTACCGGTAGCTTAGCCAGCTTGAACAAGTTTGGAAACGGTTCTTTACTGCTGATATCCAATTTTCCACAGCTCATAGATATTGTCTCAAAATATCTCTGATCCCAAATAAGATTTTTTTTACTAACACTAGCTCTGCAAATTTTTCACTGTCATGAATCAGTGTTTTGCTGACTACTGTGCTAGATTTCTTATCTGTTCCATAGATGATAGTACTGAATTACGGTTTCAAGTCCATCACTGCCATTGTTGTCTTGTTCAGACAGACGCATTTTCATCAAATGAAATATCTTTTCTTTTTCATTTTTCTTTAGATTTTGATTCTTTTTTATTCAATGTATCTTAACCCTTAGAGTACTTTAGATAGTTTTGCAGGAAAAGATTCCTGAGTGCTGAATTGTTTCAAGAAAAGAGATGAAAAGTGCTTTCTACAATTTAAAATTGCTTGTATTTTAATCAGGCTTGGTAATCTGCGTTTCTAGATTTAATTTGAAAATACCGCTGAATAGGGGGTTGATCGGTATGCCGTCTGTTTTTGTCCAATCTTGCATGAACATCAGAATCAAAGTCAACACAATTTAAAATCACTGACATTATCAGTAAAAATTTTCCAGCTCCAATAATCTGATATACTTGAAAAATTTAAAAATGGTTATCTATCATCAGTTTGCATTTCCCGAATGAAATCATCTGGAAATGAACCATGTTAGGATTCATCCATTTTTGGTTTTTCTAGACAACACATATTTTAAACCTGCTTTTGTAAAACATCCTTGATAAATGCAATGTTATAACTACCACAGAATGAGGGCATAATGTGTCAATCAAAGTTACTTTCAAAACCATTTATGAATACATGCCATATTCCCAGACAGTGTTGGGGGGTTTTGGAGACTCAAAAAGTGTGTTTTGGGGTCCCAAGGGGGGTCAGTGCGCGTGACCAAGGGGGGTCAGTGGGCGTGACCCCCCCCCAAAAAAAGTCATCCAAATGAGAATAAGCTATCTTTTCAAATCAGCCTATAGCAAATGACTGGAAATTCAAATCTGAATAAAACAAAATACCATCTGTTTTCTCTGAAACATTTAATATACTTACAAACAAAAAAATGGTAGACTTAGCAATGTCAAATAATATCACCTGCATAGGTCTGTAAAATGATCTGCTACTGAAAACGGCAAATTGTGCTCAGCAACGAAATTGCAGAAAAGTACTTCAGCTCTAGTTACATTGTCTGTCGACGACTGTTTAAACAAACTATTTAATTTGGGTATCGAGCTCTGCATTTTTGCCGTGTCACGGTGCTGGGTGGTGTTGCTATGTCGACGAATGTTATATACTCCAGAATGACTAATGTCAATATGGTGGTTGCAATATGTGCACAGAATTAAATGTTCCCCCTTGATGCTTCACAAAGTCAAACTCCATCAACCAGGAGTTCTGGAATTTGTTTTGCTGGGCTTTGCTGGCTTCGGAGATGGCTCAATATTTCCTGAATCGCTACAACGTTTCAACATTTTTCCTTCGAAAATGAATCATCACACTTGTACACTTTTCCATTTTATATATGAAGTTAAAATCCTACTTCAAAGAAACATTGCCGCTGATCACAAACTTTAAAAAAGATGGCGTCAACATTCTCAAAGAAACGGTGCCGCCGATCACAAACTTTAATAAAGATGGCTTCTACATTCTCATTCAATGCAATCAGTTTGTTCTTCAACAGGTATCTCTTTGATGTTCTAAACTTTAAATTGGGTTGTTCCATTTAATGTACTTTACCTATGCAAATTAGCCTAATGGGCTCTCCCGCAGCAGTGCTCAAAAGGATTTGACACGACACATCACCCTAGCTATTGTGAGTCAATTAAATAAATCTCTGAAAGGTGGCTGTTAATCTCTGACCGCCTTACCTTTTAATTGCCTCTAAAACAGGTGTATAAACCTGCCCAAAGGATAGTTTTACATGAACTTTGAGCAGTACTGTTTACTGTTTATATATACCACAGATTACGGGCATATATAATAGTGATCAAGAAATATACGTTTTTGGGGGGAGGGGGGTTTCTTTTTTGGGGTGGAATTTTTTTGTTGTTGCTAAGATTGCTGAAAATCGTGTTTTTCGAAACACGATCGTGTGTGTGTGTGTGGGGGGGTTTGGGAGTCCAAAATCGTGTTTTTCGCGTGACACGTCGTGTTATGGCAAGTATGTTTATGTCAAGACGATGAACTCAGTCCTGTAAACAATTGCCTACTTGAACAAAGACGCAGGTCAAGACATGTGCTATGAGACCTCTACCAGTAGTATAACTTGCGTCGTGACAAACACTTTAGTTAAATAGAAATGTTATAGTGCACAAAGTACATTATTCCATGCATTACTTGAAACTAATTTGCACGAGTTCTTATGCACTAATGATCTCCAAACCATCAAATTCATTAAAAAAAAATTCACGATTCAAGCACTCGTGCACCCTAGCAGAATCTTAGAAATATATTTAGAATGTTTTAGACTGAAATTTTACTGAAGTTTCAGAAACTAAAAGCAATTTACATTTATTGTAGTAGCAAATACACACAAAAATCTTAAGCACTCTGTTCCACATCACAGACACCATAACTGAACTGACTTTGTTTTGGCCATTTATAAAGTTTGTAATTGACTTTCAACACAGAATCTTAAAAAGGTCGGTATACTAGGGCTATTCTGCAAAAAGTAGGGAAAGATAGGGACTCGGAGCATAAAGGATGAAAAACTAGGCAGCTTGAAATACATCATGATGCCAACCTCAGATTCAAAAAATATTTCCAAGACACTTCATACCCTAATCTAAATTTTGTACAACATACTTCTTTTACATAATTCTCCTCTGATGTGTCGGAGGATCTGTCTCCGAATCTGCAAGAAGAAGCAAAACTATTAGCAAGGGTTCGAGATATCTTCCATGATGGGTTTTGGCCCGATTCTAACACATCATTCACTTCAATGATAATTCTATCTTTGTCACTAGAATGTGATGCCCATATCTTGCACAATTAATTTGTGGAAAAGTAATAAACAAACCCATTATATAACCATGTCATAAGTCTCTTTACTTGTAAGAACTATGGAAAAAATAAATAAGGAATTTCCTTAGTATGGCAACTACAGATGTATTCCAAGAACACAAATGCCCCACCACAGAACAAAAAACTACATTCCCTCCCACAACCTATTTTGACGGATACAACTGTAACATTCTCTTTGAGATGTAGTAGGTACAATGCTGGTCTTGCCACTCAAATCCACCTGGATCTTCCTTTTTGTCCATTTATTTCTTTGCAAAAGTACTAGATGTGCTCACTAAAAATCATGTTCAAGTTGACACAGTGATGCAATGCTTTTGTCAGTTAGGCCTACCTTATCATGCTCATGAATCATTTGTGAAACATTCGCACTACACTGATATAAATAATCATAGCACATAATTAGAACATATTATGATAGTTTTAGCTTGATTGCAACATACTTTTCACCCTATTATTTAAATCTTTTATGGCATTGTATGCGCATTTTGGATTTGCAAAGTGACCTTTCACCACTGTGCAAGTAAGTGACACCGGTTATTTTCTTGTGTAGATCATGCCAGGTGTACGTGTGAATAAACTGATAGTTTAAATCACCACAGTTCATTTGAATGTTAAACTCTTGGGGAGACAGGTTAAGCAATCTCACATTACCTCTCCTTTCCCATTAAGTTATTTTATGGTGCATTTTGGAAAGAATTGATACAATTTTGTTTAGAATTTTCCTTGTTGTATCTCATTAGTAAGACCACACAACCATGATGTCATTATCTCAGTGTATCACATTCTGAGAGACAATGTAGTTTTCAATGTGTGAAATGCTCAGATAGAGTACACTATATGTCCATTCCATTTTCATATTGGGCATAGACGATTTAAATATATTGTTCAACTGTGCTTTTTATGTCTTGTATAAAGGAAGGCTTTCTTAACATTTTTCTTCATCATTGTCAAGCTCTGTATGAAAATAAATTGTTCCTTAAGGACAAATTATGGGGTCACTAATATCCTTAAAAGAAAAAAAAATGACAATAATTGGCAACAATCACATTCTAAAAATGTCATCAAAACTAGTGCAACATATCAATAACAACACTGTGACTAAAAGTTCTATAGTGAAATCCATGTACAAAGGCTACCATTTAAATAATGTTTGATTCTAATGAGATTTGTATAATCAGGTAACAAGAGTACCTTCAATGGCAAGAGGATACACCCACCCCATGTTTAAAAGTCCACTACGTGGACAAGATACATGTTTACACTAAATGCAGGGTCCGTACTAAAATCACATGACAAAATTCACGATTTTTTCAAGCAATTTTTAAGGTTTCCAAAGCCGTTTTAAGACAGTTTTGCTTGCCATTTTAACACGCCTTACTAGAGCAGTGACATCAGGGAACTTTATCAATTAGTCATACAATGTAAGACGACTCCCCTTATATTTATGTTTACGTCGATGTCTTACTACCTAAATAATGGCACCGTGTAGCCTGTTCCGTCGTCGAGTGACAGCAGAACAAGAAGCCAAATTTTCAGGAAATCTAACACACTTGGCAGCACATATATATGTATACAATGAATAAAGTAGTAAATGCTGATACTGTAACCATACAGTATGACGTATAACTGCAGTCAAGGAACATAATTGCATTTTTAGTCCTCTTGACAACTAATTTACTCTGTGTGAGTGTATGCGTTTGGATTTTTAAAGTAGCTTTAACAATTTGAGTCATATTACTATGATGCATGCATTGTGGCAGTTTACAGTGATGTCTAGCACTTGCGCATCATGCCACATGCATGTGGCACCATTCCCCACCCAGTCACATTATCCTGACATAAAAACGACCAGTCCTTACACTAACCTCTTAATGCTGAGCACCAAGTGAGGCAGCTGCTAGTACCATTTTTATCAGTGTTTTTTGTGACTCGGCCGGGGTTTGAACCCGCGACCACCTGCATCCGAGGCGGATGCTCTAACTGCTTAGACCACCAAAGCAGTCCCAATTTACTCTAAAATGAAACTTCAGCAACAATTGTATGCAGTTTCCTACACTATGCACAGAAGAGCCATTCATTAAAAGTCATATTGATGTATTATAATAAGCCGCAGAGTAGAGTGTGCCCTGCTAACGAACAGGTTGGGTAGAAAAGTCAGCCGATGTAGCAAGTGAAACTTTGGTTCATTGTCATCACGATCCACTCAGCTGGAAAGAATACTTTATACAGTCACAAATAAACTTGAAAAGAGTGTCAACATAAAACTGAGCTACTAATCCATTTAAGTTTAACAGGTTTGACACATTTGGTTCATACTGTATTCTGTATGGCTTTGGTGAACAATGCCTGATTATGACTCTGGAATTTTTAACATGTCTGACGACTATCAATAAATGAAACATACTGAATAATCAGAAAAATTACCTTCTTTATTTCTTTTTCCTGGATTGCTAACCGATCCTGGTGAATCCTACGAATAAAAAAATGTTTAAAGATATCTGAACAGGTCATAATACAATAAAAATAAATAGTAGGATTCCAAAACAAGTACATGTTTGTTTCTTCTTAATTATAACTAAGTAACATCAGTATGTTCAAGGATGTGATAACAATGAGAATGGAATTATTTTGTACTGAATTCCCAAGAAATGTGTCAAAAGCACAGTGCTACTATTAGTACATGGAATGAATGGTATTGGGTATTTCCCTAAAAAAATTAAAATTAAGTGAAATTAGATTACTTTTAAGTTTCAAGTGATAATTATTGAAAATCGAAAAATACCCAACGAGTTTTGTTTATGTTCTAAAACAAACTCAACATCTTTACACTCTTATTATCCTTGAAGACTCTCTCTCTTTACCAAGCACCTCTGTACATTTGATGTACCTGCACTCACTTGCCCAAACATCTTTCGCTTTACATTTGGTATAATGCATACATCTCAGCCTTTTTTGCTTTTCACTGACATAAATTACTTCGAATCATGGTAACAATCATCTCCACAAATTACATTTCTTACTGTCATTGAATGGAAAAAAACCCTTACAATTGTTGAATTTTAAAACAGACTTCGAGGCTTGGCAGATTATCTCCCCCCCCTCCCCCGTTTTTTAGTGACAGTATGTTAGTATATAAATGCTTGATTTTATGCAAGAAACAAACAAACAAAGCACCATGTAAATTGCTACAATGAAATCTGACTGGTTTACCATGCTTGTTTACATACTACACATATGCTAATTTAGTTTTACTTAGCAATAATGCAAGTGGCACATACAATAATATTAGACCGGATGTTTAAATCGACTGCCTGTTTACACAAATAGATACAATGAGACATCGATCTTTCAAGTGAAACAAAAATACTTGCATATGTGGCATGCATACTGAAAGAAAAAAAAATGGGCATTTAATTGTTTTAATTGAGTGAAATATGTGGATACACTGCTTATCTGGAGCATAAGTGCAGAATGAAAACAATACATATAAGAATGTACCTCATTTGCCACAAATAGGTACTTGAGATATTTTACCATTCAATGAAACCATCTTGAGAGACCTTGACTCTTCTTCTTTTCATATCTACAGCCACAACTTCCCCTTTCTCCAAGTAATCCCCGTCCTCTCCCTGGGCCCACACTGGTATCCCAATGGGTGGGAGGAAGCACTCCAGGACATTCTTCTCATTTTTCTGAAACAAATATTTCTTATGTGCATGAAACATACAAATGAAGCTATCATACACTGTATAATCTGCAGCTTCCAATGCTTTCATGGTTGTCACAGACACACACACATCAACACATATATTACAGTGCAGAATCTGAGGTTACTTTGGCCTTCAGGAGATGCACATGGAAGGGGGTGGGGTGGACAAGCCAATCCACTCCCCATAATTAAGAGTATTGGATGATTGAAAAACAACGGCCACTTGTCCGCGTTATTTTACCACACACAATGTTGCATCTTAATAGTGGAAATGAAAACATTCAATGTTTGTGCTAATTGTCCCAGCTGCATTATAAAGTCAGTCAAAGTTGATAGTGTTAAGCACCTTTTAGGTTAAAGTTACACATATCCCTAATCCCTTTTTTTCCAGTTGACTTAATGAGAACAGAGATGACATTCATCCACATGCACCATCTTTTATGCAATCAAATATCCTTTCATTTCAAAGAAAATTCATTCATACAAAATGGGTATTTATTTATAAGTAAACAGTGTGGTTCTTTTCACATAATCTTCCCTAATTTGTCATTCCCGAGATGCTGAAAAAAGAACAGTTAAACTAGATTTAATCTCTCTTTTAGACTTGCAAAAGTACCTTTTCTTACAGATCATAAACTTGTGAAAGAGAATGCAAGTTTGTCATATCAAATATTCCCGGTATCAAATAATGTCAAGAGAGAAAAATACATTACCCATGTTCCAATTTGTATCTTCAATGTAAATTAAACAACATATGTTTACTTGATCTAATATGTAAAAAAAGAAAACCATTCAATGTTACATGTGAATTATTTCTAGGCCTGCCTAATGACATTTTAAACAAGACTTGAAGAAAAAACAAACATACCTGCTTCTTACTTCCATCGAGGAAGATCAAGTTATTCTCCTTTCGAAGACAAGGCTAAAAATACTTTCCCCACTTTCCAAATGCCATTTGAAGCTGAAATTACAAAAAAAAGTTTTTTTCAGTCTTTCTTTTCAAAATGTCCTATGTAAAAGATGAAAAAAATACATAAAATATTTCTGTATTTAATCAATCATCGCTCCCAACATTTGGACCTCATAAAGACTATGCAGCACAGTATATGTAGGATACATCCAAAATGTCCAGAAAATCCCTTGCTAACACCCCACTTGGAAAGGTCATTTTAAAATTAAATGAGAAATGAATGAAACAGAAAATAGAAAAAGAGCTCTCCTCAACAGTCCATACCCTATGCAATAAGGAAAACCATTTTCTGATATGGAAATACCTTAAGCGCTCAAGGAGAAGAACAGTATTAAACTTCGTGTTAATTATAAAAACAGATGAGGGCAATAGACTTTATTCTGTCAGTTGATAAAGTCTCGAGAGATTCGATTAAGCTAGGGAAGGTTTTAATTGCAGTAAATAAATTTCCATTCTTGCTGATGGAAGTACGGATGCTACCATATGATTATCAGAGCACAAAGTAGACCAGAAATATAAAAGTAGACATTTTGTGAAAGTCTACAAGAGATGAAACAATGGATAGACTTTGCGTAAAAATGGCCAGTCAAAATAGTAAGGTACTTAAAACATGCACGAAAGGTGTGGTGTGTCTTCTTTATGGTGCTGTTATGTTATGAGTGACAAAATGTGCAGATAGTATGAAAAAGTGAAGCAGAGTCATCAAGGGGTCAGATTGTGACCTGCATGAGTTAGTTACCTTGTGTTAATTGGGGAGGGTGTTATTACTTTCCCCTTGAATCAAGTGCCTGTGGGTGGGGGAGGGGAAGTGATTTTCTTTTGGGTTGAAACGTCTTTTTACTTGATGAATATTTTCCGAGATGATATGGATATAATAATGTGTCATTTTGCTGTACATCAATGTAAGATATTTTCCACAGCTATTGACAGATGGAAATTAACATTAAAGAAAGTTTCATATACAACCAGAACTGCACACTGAAGATGTCAAGCATGCATGTACATTTATATATATACACTGCATAATAATTGAATTAATGGGCAATATATATATATATATATATATATATATATAGATATATATATATATATATATATATATATATATATATATATTCCTGTTCGGTGGTATAAGGGCACATTGTACCATAACCAGTTTGTGTGAACTTGGTGATGGGCAAGTGATATCAAAAAACAAAATTCACCCTACAGACCTCATAACTGTATATCTGCAAAGACGTTTGTGGGCATATGGAGTTAAGGTGATGGAAATTAAAATCACAGTCAGCGAAGTCGTTTAAAGCAACATCGTTTTAAAATCTAATAAAACCCCCATAAACCTGTCAGATGCCCATATCCCTTATAAAAAACATGAAATGACCCATATACCACCTAAAAGAACTCTATTTTATATATATATATATATATATATATATATATATATATATATATATATATATAGATAGATAGATATATAGATAGATAGATAGATAGATAGATAGATAGGTTTGTGGGAACATAGTCTGTAAGAGAAGTAAAACTGACATGTAACCTTAAGAATAAACCAAAGATGGGGATGGCTTGTGGGCACCTGAATAATGAATATATACTTTGGATTAATGCATTTAGTATCCAGGTGCCTGCAAACCATTCACAGTTCTCATTTTTAGGTTACATTTCAACTGTAGATCTCTTACAGTTGTAAATGATCTACATATTACTCATAAACCCTTGTAATTCATGCATTTTTATATCTTCAGGTATTACTGATCATTTATATGTACTTCTGTTTGGGCATGGAACTTTCTTTCAAGATTATAATCTTTAATCATTAATGTATATACATATCTGCTAGATATACCTATAAATATATGTATAATTCCAAATGTCTATGATCATTGCTTAACATTACAGTTATTGTTTGTTTGGTCATTTGATAGATATATACATGTATGGCTATACTTCTTTTAAAGAAAGTTCCCTAGACAACCAGACTTGCACATGGAAGCTGTCAAGCATGTATGTACATTTATAGTAACAAATAAACACACTGCATGATAATAGGGGTTAATGGGCAATATATATATATATATATATATATATATATATATATATATATATATATATATATATATATATACAGTATAGTGTGATGAAATTAGATAGCTAGCAAGTGTGATGTTTTGATGATTAGTTAGGTTCAAGTCCGACAAAGAATTAGGGAAAACTATTTACGCTCGCGTAAGGACATTTATGGGAGGTGCGATTGGGTCCACATGTTCCCGCCAGCTTTGGCATGTAACACGCTGTTAGGGCCAATATAATTAAAGTTTCAGATCCCATTCCAGCCCGGGACACTGTGTGAGGTGGGTTCCTTTTCCACTGTTCTACTTTGATCGTATGACTGCATGGCACTATGGAGATCTGTCATGATGTGATGTTAAAATTGCCAAGTCATACTATGTTATATGAAAAACATGATTTTAAACTGCCAGACAAACTAACAAGATTGTCATTTGCAAAACACGAATTGCTAAATATGCATCCATGCCCAATAAAGACAGGGGTGGTTTTTGGTGGGGAGAGTGGCTAGGCATTATCAAACACTATTAAAATAGTATTTATTGAAGAATATCCAAATTTGGGAAAGTGTTTGGAGCTTAGTAATGCCTTCAGCAAGATATCAGCAAGTAATTTACTGGTTTTACTGCAAATTATATCCTGTAGAATGCATAGTAGCTGCCACTGAAAGTACATCTGGTTTAGAAATACATGCAATTTTGCAGGAGAAGTATCCATGTATTATAGTTTAGAACACAGTTGGAATTACTGATCAGGAAAAAAGAAACAGCACAGAAAAAAACCCCAGAATTGATATCTAGAACTAGATATGTGCCATATCTCCTTTAGAAATAAAATAGAATGAACAAGATAACAATACAAATGATGTTAGCATTCACATAGCCATAGCTTGTTTGTTGTCACATCTTTTATTACCATTTAAAGGCCATAACAGTTTTATTGTCAATCAATTATCATTGTAACAGGGGCAACTCTTTAAAAACTTATATTTAGGGCTTTCTCTACCTCAAAATGCAGTAAACATAGGGATGCTGATGCATGTCAGTAAAGTCAATAGCTTATGGGTGTATGAACAGATGGAGTCAAGCCTTCAGATAATCCCAATGTATTTAAGCTATTCTAACCCATGTTTATTTCTATTAAAAATGGTATTTGGCGATCAAATTTAGATATTTCAGAAATATGAGGACAGACAGTTTAAGGTCTAAAAGTAGAATGAGAAATAGAGAGAAGAAAAAGAAGGATAGCTCATTTCCTTAAACTCAAGTTGCTACCTAATGAAATTAAGAGGCAGAGATTTAATTCAATAAAAATAAGAGGTTTATCTGACGTAAATAATTAGTTAAATAAAAAGTTATAATGAAGGGCCTGGTTTTGATGGATGGAGACGAAGCTTATGAGGGAAATTATTGGAAACAAAAAAAACACCTCACAAACACTGGAATAAATGAAACCACGCTGCATTGCTTACTATCTAGACATCACGCAGATCATTATGTCTTCTTGGTTTGTTGAAATGTGATGGTAGCTAAGGAATGCCAAAGTCAGTTGAGGTAGGAGAAAGTTTCTTTAATGAAATGAAGCTATCTAATCATCTTTGTTAACATTAGTGTGCTTTCCTTCATCTTGTTAAAGAAACTTACCCCATCTTCAACCAACTTTGGCATTCCTTGGCTAACATCACAATTCAACTAATAGAAATGTGTGTCAATGGAACTTGAAAACGCATCCACTTGCTTGTGTCAGGATTTGATTCCATCAGGAAAAAGACATCAGAGTAAGTATTGTCAGAATAAAGCAAAGCAATTACACTTTAATCTGTGCAACAGTGTCAATATGGGCTGCCAAATGTGTGAGATACATGTATTCTTGAAAATGTGGCCCCCGGTTCCCTGGTCAGTTAATTGGGGACCATACGACACAACACCATTTGTGCTGGAAGTAAGATGTCAAATTCCCACATTATAAATACCAGGAGGGACATTTTACATTGCTGGTAGCAACAGGGGACGATTTTTTCAAAATTATAAAATAAATGAGAATGGAATGTTTTCTGCATAATTTGAGTGTGCAGAATAAAAAAAAAATTAACCCATTTGCATGATATTTTTTGAAATAAATTCACAGGAAGCATTGAAACACATGTTCCATCCACCATTTTTTATATTACATGCTGAAATTTGCATATCTCTTTCATACCCCTTATATAGAAATCTTTTGTGAACATTCAACTTTAAGAATATGTTAACTTTTTGTGTGTTCCGGGTACTTCTGAAGCTTTTCTGTGCTTTTTTACAATGCGCCACCCTAATATTTTTGAATGAAATACTATATTCTTGGGTCACACACAAGCTGAAATTATATGTTACTCTTCAAACCAATAATGCATACTCATTACAATGTTCTTGCACATATATATGAACTCTGTGTAGAATAAAGAAATATATAATTTCATTTCAGAGTATGTTCAAGAGGTTGTTCATGCAGGAAGGGATGGCCTTCAGGCTGAAGCTATTATTTTTCACAACAGCAGTGACAGGTCTTCAAACATACTTGAGAAGAACATGAAAGGATATCTAACACTGGAAAGTGGCTGCAGATGCCAATTTTTGAATGATTATTTTAACTGTCCATATGAGGTTGCTGAATTTGCATGCTGTGACCTTTGCAAAATAAGGCACCTAGTAGTGCAAGTGGTATGAAATTTTTAACCGGACAAAATCAAACAGATAGATACCTTGTGCACATGACTTCAAATGAATATGTCAAAGCTGATGTATCTGGTGAAATTGCTTTTCACCTGACTGATGATTTAATTCAACGCATAACAGAAACATCTGATATTAAACCTATGGACATGAATTAAATTATACAATATTACAACATCCCCAGGTACATTCCTGATTCACTTCATGCAGTATCTGTTACCTTTAGGAAACAATATTAAGTTATTCAGACCAAGTAAGTAAATCTCTCACCTGCCCCTTTGCTATATACAAATCCATTTTAATTTTCTAGTGACCATAACCTTAACAACTGGGCAGAAGAAAGGTGGGCATCTAGGGAGATAAAAACACAATTCCAAAAATTACACCAATACCTAATACCCCCACCCCCACCTGCAGACACACAAAAAGGTATAGGACTTTAATCCCAACAATTATTCAAGATTCTCAAATGACCTTGAGCTTGCTTCAAGAGCAGAGAAAGGATAGGGTTGTGTGGAGAGAAAATGGAAATGCTTACGTATCCTCCAGTCCAAATATGAAACCAATTGCTTCAGGGTTTGGGAATTGTATCAAAACAGAAAAAACGGTTTAAGCCCCAACCTTAACTGTTGAAGACACTACCACTATAGGTTGAATGAGTAGACACTACCACTAGAGGTGGAATGAGTAATGCCTGTGTCTTGCCTCTACCAAAACTGACAAGACAACTAGACAAATGTTGTGCATGTTGCTTACTTAAATAAACCCCAACTTCTCCAACATCTCACTTATGTGCATGTGAGGGAAATTAATCTATAGTTACTGTGCAGTCTCCATTGATTAGTTGCCTGCTGCAAGTAAAACAGGAGGAATGACTATTAAATAATGTGTGTCAGCACAGTGAATAGTCCATGTTCACATCAACATAAGATGACTATAGATATAATACAAACCAAGAATGACTTATTTCCATCAATAACTGTGAGAACAACTGTAATGGATTCTATTCAGCTTTAATTTAAAATGGGCTGCTATTCCTATGTATTGACCTCCACCTAACATGCAGTTTCACTATGGCAGATAATGGGTTCTGGGCAATATCAGAAAGTAGGCTTACAAATTTTTAAAAGTTTCTGAATATTGCTTTCCAGATTTAAAATCCAGTCTAAATTTGTAATAGTCAATCCGGGACTCAAATTCAAGAAAGCCGTTTTCTTAATCTGCTGGTGTCTGAACACTTCTGTGAGCACTGAAAACCTGCCTGGATGTGGTACAAAAGGTTTGACTTGTCACAGATCATGTATCATTTTCAACTCGCCAGTATGAGAGTTTCTTTGTTTGTGGTTGCCTGCCATCACCTTTACATCAGCTACACTGTCAAAATTATCAGAAATGTTGTATATGACAGCTAATGCTTTAGATCTGGCCAGAAGGTTTTTGTCTTTGTTCATTGGGCCCAGTCCTTGAAGAATCTTTTTTTGTCCTTTGACAAGGTGTTCCATGAGTAGGTCTGCTGGTATATGACTATCTTTCCCCCCCCCCAATGTTGATATAAAGGCCATATATACTTTGATATGCAGTGCACAAACAACATGATGCTTGCTGATGGCATAATAAGTGCAAGATCTCTAGAGCACATTTACTTCTGCTGTTATGACTCTTGCCACCTGAGGTATAGTAGCTTATGTAAAGCCATCTCTCCAGACTGACTGTATGCATCAAAGCATGTAACATATTATCTGCTGAAACGAAATAAAATGGTATTTTAAGAACAGTCTTATGTATACCTTATGTCCAAGACAAGTAAGGCAGGGTCTGTTTGTGTAGATACTGTGCAAGTATAAATATCATCATACTGAGTTGATACTTCCTTTTTGGTTGAGCTGTTGGACACATCACTAATGGTGGCGTTTTCATCATTGACCAAACATGCAGAAGGGAAAAAGCATTTCACCCTGGCATGCTGTGATCTTCACCAAGCTCCTGAGCATATAGAAAAACTCCCATTATATAAAGATCTGTAAAAACACACACCATACCTATTCTATATAAAAACAGAAAAGGATTACATATCTGCAAGCTATGTGGTTGTACATGATACATCACAGAAGCTAAGAGTTAAATACAAAAACCAAACAATTCAAATATTATCCAAAATAGGTCATTGTGATTTTCTCCAAAGAGTTTTTCCTCAAAATAAATGAACCAAACAAATTTCAAAGCCAAAATTTTCATTCAACTAGTAGCCAAAGAGCATTCTGGTGGACCTATTGTTTGCTTAGAGGTGATTGACTAGATAGGTGTTGTTTCTTTATCATGACAATAAAATTAGGCATATAAAAACTTTTGTTAATTACTCAATCATGTTGTGTTTAGCACTGTATACCAACTAACATATCAACTATGCTATTGATTCGGCAAGCCATGTGTGAATCACTTAGACATTTATCAGGATGTACCAATCAATAATTCCTGAAACAACAACAAAAAGAACAAATCAAATGGCTAAAGTGATGTTAACTTGACAGAGGACTGCATGGAAATGAAACCAGATGCAATTATATGACTTTTGTAGCATGGCCTTGGCTTTAATGGCTTAGCATGCACTAATAAAGTTTAATTACTCAACAATATTAGAGAATTATCCCTAAATGTCAACACTTATAATAATAATACTACTTTATTTATAGAAGTCAACTCAATTAGTATAATACTACTCTCTTGAGGCCTTTTGTTTAAAATGTGGAAAAATTATATACAATATTTAAAACATAATATAAAGTGTCTGTGTATCATGACAATAATCAGATGTTGTTAAACATGTAAGAAATATTGAAATTTTCTTTAAACAACTTTAGATTATCACTTTTTTCGATGTTTTGGGGAATATTGTTCCATATGAAAGCATGTGAATATTGCAGAGACTTGTTGAATGTCTCTAACTTTGGCTTGGGAAGTTGAAGATTCCCATCACAAACAGATCTTAATCCATATTCAGATGAGTTTGCTACAAATAATTCCTGAAGATATTTTGGAGCAATTCATTGAAGAGACTTGTACACTAACATGCTTTTTTGGTAATCAATCCTTACAGATAAGTCAAGTCATTTCAGTTCACAGAAGAGTGGCTTGCTTGGTGCATCCAATGGTTTTCCAAGTATAATTCATGCTGCTTTTTTTGTAGTTTTGAAAGTCTGTCAATATTATGTTTAGAACAATTTCCTCCAATAGTGACACAATAGGTGGAGACAATTTAAGTATTTCAGGTCCAATTCCATCTAATCCTGTAGCTTTGTTTACATTTAGGTTTTCCAATGTTTTGTAAACTTCATGCTCTGTAACATAGTCCAATTGAAATGGTTCTATATTTTGTAGTTTATCATTTAGGTTCTCATTTAGAACAGTAGGATCAAAGTTCTCACTTTTTCTTTGAATTTCACCAGATACACTACTAAAATACTTGCTGAATGAATCTACAATATCCTGCACAGAAGTCGCTTTATGACCATTATAGGGAGGAACAGGCGACTTTTTGGAATTTAGTTCATTTAGATATTTCCACACATTACTAGATTATGTATTTTTCTCAATGGCTTGTTTGTAGTATGTCTGTTTGACTATTCCAATCATATCTGTAACTGCATTCCTCAGTTTCCTGTAGTTTTCCCCATCTTTGATTTTATGAAATTTATTTCTTGCATCATAGCATTATTGATTTCAGGTGAAAGCCAGTTTCATTTCATTTACTGTTTTACTTGCTTTGTTTTGAAAGCCAGTTTAATTTCATTTGCTGTTTTACTTGCTTTGTTTTTAGTGGTGCATGAATATTCATGATTTTCTTGAAGAGACTATAAAACATTTCCACAGCAATGTTGCAATTGTTAATATTTTCTAAACAGTGGTTCTTGTCGCAGGTCATTTAGGAATTCTTCTTCATTAAAATCCTTTGATGTCTCTGTATGTAATTTATGATGGCACATATGCCTTAATTCAACATCAGTGACAACAAGAATGAGCTAATAATGCCTGACCTAAGCTTCAAAGACAAGGAAAAAATATTAAATGTGGTTATGTCATCAACACTTTGCTTGAACTATATACTTTTGGACTGGTAATGATCTGCAAAGAATCAGACATTTTTTGCCACACAAACTAAAAAAAGATGCACCACCCATTATACACTAAACTATCATGATACACTAATTTTACACCCATTATACACTAAACTATCATGATACACTAATTATAGTATTTACTAACTTGTCTACCTCTAAAAAAATAAGACTTGGAAACATATATCAACATCGAGGTAAAATTGATCAAAGAATCAATTTTAAATAGAAAATTTTGTAGATGACAGTCTGAAATGTGCAATATTTGCAAGACAATCATTATCCTCATCCCCTCATAGAAATGGGTTATTATAATAATAATAATAATAATAATAATAATAATAATACATTTGTTTAGGTAGGATCAGCAAATAACAAGTAGTAATACATTAATACATATAACAATTAAATAACATTGACACAGTACATTATAACAGCATAATAAACAGTTGTGATACATATTTACATACATACATACAAAGAAAATAGTGTCCACCAAGAATGACCCATAACAGTTTGCAAAACTTATTTCCAATGGGGTCCTGAGGGATCAAGATTTTGGGGCAGGGTATATTTTCCAAATTAAAATGATATATTCTACTAAGCTAAGCAATTACAATTAAGTGAAACAAATTTAAAAGACGATTTCAGAATTAAGAAGTATCAGTAAAAACAATTCATTCTAGTAAAATATCATTGAACTCCGTTCTCTTGATTTGCTTTGTTTGAAAAGGTATGACTTATCAGCGTTTGAAACGACTTAGCCAAAAAGGTCAGATTATTGATGAGGATGTTGAAATAGCAAATACATTCAATGAATTTTTGTCAGCGTAGGTTCCAGAATTAAGGAACCCATTGTAAACTCCAATCACGATGAACTAAGAAATTTCCGTTCATAAAGAATTCCAGCTGACAAACTTTTTTAGCTCTGCAATACCAAACGAAAAAGTTTTAAAATTTTTGCAAACTACTGCAACAACGAAATCAACAATCCTAGATAATATTGGACCACATCTACTGATGTCTGCTGCAAACTTAATATCTGATAGCATAGCTTACATATGTAATCTAAACATATCCACCTCAGTGTTTCCCCAGATATGGAAATTGTCAAAAGTTGTCCATTTCTTAGATATGATTCAAACCATTCAACAGACACAACTCCTAATCCTACCAATTTATTACAAAATATTTCATGATTCACTGTGTCAAATGCTTTTTCTAAGTCAAGCATGATCATTCCACTGCAGAAACCTTTTCCCATTTGTACCTTAATATAATCAAAAAGATGTATCAAGCATGTATTAGTAAAGTACAATCCCATGAAACCTGAATGTAGTTCATAAATTAAGTTATTCTTGGTGAAAAAGTTTTGAAGTTAAACATAAACTGCTCTTTCCAGAATCTTGGACACAATACTGAGTATACTAACAGGCCTGTAATTGTTTGCATCATCATTACTACACTTTTGTAAAGAGGTCTAACTCTAGCTAATTTCAGTTCATCATGCACAATACCACTTGATGCAGACAAGTTAACAATGTAAGTACATGTAATTGGAATGTGAAAATACTGACATAATCTTTTATAAACTATGCTAGGATGTTGTCAGGGCCTGTATTTTACATGGATTAAGATTACTCAATCCTTTGTAAACAAAGTCCTCACTTACAGTTTGAAGTTGGCATGTGTAAATTATAAACATTTCTTGCCCTGTGAAACTCTTTAAAAATGGCTGAATCTGTTGCAAGTGTATTTGAAGGTTGTGGTAATTTCACCAAGAGAATAGATGCTACATTAGTTAAGAAGGTATTAAAATGATTTGCAATATCACAGGGACTGTGGCAGTTGCTATCCTCAATAGTCAGTACAATATTAGCATTATCTTTTGATTTAGAACTATAACTGAGTGACTTTAACTGTTGCCAGTTTCTTTGGATTGTTTTTATTCTCTTTAACTTTTTTACAAAAATAATTAGATATTGCCTCTCTAACATTTCTATGCACTTGATTTCTAACTTTGCAAATTTTTTTTATACACAACATTTACTTTTATCTCTCCTATAAATGTTCAAAAGCTGATCTCTATATTTAATTTTTCCAAAATTTCAGTAGATATATATGGGTTCTTTTTTGTTTTAATCTAACTTCTTTAATTGGAGCAATCTCATCGAGAATTGGAACAATCCCATTGAGAACTGTTATAAACACATCTCCAAGTTTGATCCATACTGCGTTAACATCATCAAAGCTAAAGAGATCAGGCCAATTAATCTGTAACAATTCTGTAATAAACCAGTCTTTACTGTAGCTCTTCATAGTTCTTATTTTTTACTGTGTTATGTTTCCCAATTTGTCCTTCAACTATTTTCCTAGTACAGAGGGTAAGAAAGTGATGACTAATACCTATAGGGATTGTCCCTGGTTGACAATTTATTTTCTGGTCTATTACATAAAATATGATCGAATAATGTTGAACTCAGTCTGTTAACTCTTGTGAAGTCCTTGATAATTTGACTTAATCCTGTAAAATCCTTGATAATTTGACTTAATCCAAACATTTTCATTAAATTAACATATTTTTTACATATTGCTGACATTGTATTCAAAAAACAAATACTGAAGTCACTTAAGAATTGGAGTTCACAGTCTGATCTAATTTTTACTAAGGTTTCTTCAAACTAAATCATTCTGCTTTGGAGCTCTATAACAAGTACTGTACCAACAACTGTAAGCTTACATTTGGGTAATAATAAGCCAAACCAAATCTGGTTTAGTAGAAAAAGCTATATCATTTCTTATATATGTACAAACATCACCACCACACATGTTCCTGTGTTTTCTAATGACACAGTAGCTTTCAATTCTATTTTGGTCTTAATATTTGGCAAAATTAAGGCTGTGATCTATCACCTTATATTAATTTCGATGTAAACTTTATCAAGGAATCGATTGGAGAAGGAATATCTGAGATGACGCAGTAGGGAATGTGCAATATTTTAAAAAAAAAAAAAAAGCATCGTCTGTAGTTCATTCCCTCATCAAAGTTCATCTTAACCGACAAGTGAAAATATTTGTAAAAATAATTATATGACCAAATTGCTGGTTAAGCTTGAACACAAGATAACGACTGGTATAGATCAAACAGGCAGTATTAGTAAAGTTCACACTGTGTCTGTAATAAATAGATAATTAAAGGAATAAATTTGCCACGGTTTGATTACCGAAAAAATCTCCATTTTTATATATGCAGCCATTTTGTTTTGATCATATGAACAATGTGAAGGTTGGCGTTCACGTGACTTCTTCTAGCAAAGTCCGATTACCTAAGCATACGAAGCAGAAATAGACTAATGTGTACATATCGGTTCCTGTGGACAGACGATTTGCACTCTTCATTTATCATCGTCGTAGGCAGTAACCCAGCTAACAATTCATCGTTGCTACAACATTGCAGCAACGTTGCACTAAAGTTGTGGCAACGTTGTTGTATCACGTTGTGGCAACGTGATTTGGTGAACTTGCTGAAATGTTGCTACAACGTTGTTGTTTAACGTCATAATATAACATTCCCACAACCTCCTGACAACATTCAAAAACTATACTGAAAACTGTTAAGAATGAAAGCTACTCGTTTTTCTGAAACACATATGCCCCACTGCTGACAAGAAAATCCAATTCTACAATTAAACATTACAAAAATGTTCATGTAACCATCCATCAAGGATGAGTAGCGAGATATTTAGGATGGCTGCCATTGTGGCCGTCCTGAATGTCAGATCAGCACTATTTTCATTTGGGACAAACTAAACATGTGATTTGATGAAAACTCTGTGTCAATATGACCATCCATCTAGGAGGAGTAGCTACAAGATTTTCGAGATTGCTGCCATGGTGGCCATATTGGATGTCAGATCAGCACCATTTTCATTTGGGGCCAACTAGACATAGCAAGTCATTTGATCAAAATTCCTAATCAATATGAATATCCATCTAGGAGGAGTAGCATAAAGATTTTCAAGATGGCTGCCATATTGATGTCAGGTTGGCATCATTTTTATTTAGGATCAACTAGACATCATCACAAGTCTTCTAGTGAAAACCCCATATGATATGACCATCCGTCTACGAGTAGTGACAAGACTTTTAAGATGCTCACTGTGGCTGCGGTATTGTTACCCGAGCGGCACCATTTTCATTTAGACCATACTAAACCTTAGGCCGAATCTGTATGTAAAGATTCCTAGCATTCCTCCAATTAGTTTAGTAGTAGTAGTAATAACAAAGTTGTGTTGACAGATGTACGGACCATCCCATAAGCTCTTCTGGTGTATGCTGAAAACAGTAGAAGTATTACATAAGATGGCAGACGGTTCAACAGCAAAATTTGATTTAAGAAGGTGAACACCATTTTTCATGTTTCTATGGTGAAAATTGGGAATTTGAGTAATAAAAGGATTGTTTGATTCAGGTTTATGTGTATCCAATATCTTCAAACTTGCTGACACTATGCAGAAAGAGCACAGTGAAATTAGTAAAATTAGTACCCCGTCGACAAAGAAAGTAGGGTACCAATATTAGTACCAACTAAATTGCAGTCGTCTTTAATTGTTTTTGTGCAATAACACTTGATGAATCTGTACGGGTGGATAGCCAGGATCCAATTTAGACGCTCTTAATGCAAGCAGTGAGGATGTGAGGATACAAAAATGAAATTCACTAAACTGGATGCAATTTACAGATCATCTAGTTATGAAGGAGGAAACTCTTTCTGAACATGTTTGCCTAAATCTAGCAATTTTCTGTGCAGTTGTTCTAAAATTTCTACTCTACATAAGCATAGGAAATTACTTGAAAATATCAATTTGCCAATACAAAGGTTTTGTCATCAAATAGTTGTGCTAACAAGCTTTACAGGCATGAGGTACAGACATTTGTATTTTAGAAGAGACAAATGGGTATAAAGAAAAGAAAACAATACAGCATATATTTTACTATTACTTTATTTGTATCTGTTTATTTTCAGTATTTAATTAAGATTCTGTGATAGATACTGTATCCTCAACAGCAAAGTCAATATGGGTCTTCTTCTTCTGCTCAGGCTCCTGCAAGTTGAAAACTAATTTTAATGCTTGAACAAAGTCATACATCATCTCAGCAATACTTACATATGTAGAAATAAAGTTGACTAGTTAGTGTAATGAAACTTAATTCTCTGTACTTGTCTTTCCCTTAATATCGTTAAGCAGGTTAAGACTGTAATTTTTGGACATGATTGTCCATTCAGGCAAGTGGATGGTGAAATCAATTTGTGCAAAAGTAGATTTTACTTGTCCGAATAATTCACTTCAGTAAAATTCCAAGTGAAAGCATTTGTTCAAATGAACAAGTTGGATGTAATTTTAACTGTCTACTAAAGTTTTGATTGTCATGGGCAATATGATAAACATCAATTTTATTTGCAATTTAGAAATGCAACGACTTTTGCAAATATAATGCATAAAAACACAAAATCTAATCAAATCTTGATGAAATAAGAGCTCAAGCACTTAACCTTGTATTTTGTCCCTCCTCGTCGTGTCCAAAAGTTACTTGATGGTTTCTGATATGGCATTTTCAACTTCACTTGCCTTGGCCTTGTTATTACTTCTCAAGCATGCTCCTGCAAGAGTAACAAAATATTTTCAAAATAAGTTTCACAACAAAGGATACATTTAATTTTTCTGTCATCAATAATCAAGATAGTATCTGTAAAAAAACACATCATTTGAAATGTTGCCTTAGGTTCTTTTACGTGTATGTAGTTCCAGTATGTGTGTGAAGACACATGTAATACCTTTTCCATTCATTTGAAAATCTGTATCCAATAGTATGAAAATCTGTGGCCAATAGTATGAAAAGTAAACAATGTAAATCAAGTCATACTTACTCATCAAAACCCTTCATATCAGGCGCTCTTGAAAAGCTTTCTTCCCTTTATGGCTATATTCTGACCAGAGCCTGTTGGTACCAATTTTTTTCATCATTCTGCGGATAGTCTCCCCAATATTATAACTGCCAAGGGAACTCAAGGAGTAAATCTGAGAAAAAAAATGTTTTAATACTATAATAATAATAATAATCATCATCATCATAATAATAATAACAATAATTATTTAATTATTATTATTATTATTATTATTTCTTTAGACAGGTGGCAAAATATGTTTAGAAATATAGCTTTTTTGCCATGGTTTTGCATGCAACATTTATAATACCACTCATTCACACTTGTAATATCAACATTTGATTACGTTTTAATGTGCATTTTCTTTTTTACATTCATGCATATGAACATGTATACATCTGTCTAAGCATTTAAATTTCCTTTCAATTTCGCTTTTAATTTATTTAATTTAATTTTATTATACAAGGGGGAGGGGGTCAAGAACGATAAATCTCACGCTCTTGATCTGCGCGCATGCGCAATTTAACGTTAACTCGAGGCATTTTACCACGACCCCCATCCCTATTCTCGCTAATTTTCTTTGCAAAAATGCCCCAAATATAATTTATTTAATCCGAGTAAGATAAACGCCACAGAAATACTACAAAAATGTATATGATTGTATGCATAGACTGAACACTTTGGCAGACAGGCCTAATTTTCTTTGTTTGAAAATGCGGCATGGTGTTTACATGTGGAAGAAAGCGTCCGTAGGCAAGGTCGAACAATCACCCCAAAAATAATCTCTCTATGTCAATAGCAGCGTTACTTTTGAAACTAAAATGTGAATTGTAGATTAACTGATTAATGTACATACCTTGACTGTTCCACGCAGCTGAAAGCAGCAAATAATAGTCCACGTCTCAGACACAGATGCCGTAATGCCCGAACAGGAGGAGTAACAAAATTTGGTTCGTTGATTCGTAAACAATTTATAAGACAATGATCGTACTTCACGTTTGTAATCATCATTGCTGGCGAATAAAGTACTTTTAGACAAAAGTTGCAAACTTTATTCAGTTATTTATTTTGAAAATAAAAATGAAAAAAAAAACTACGAAACCATGACTGTTACCCCTCATACTGCAATGTCAATCACGACATCGGTAGAACGTTGTAAAAACGTCACATATTATATTAGTAAAAGTGACACTATTTTTTGTACAAACTGTAATAATCAATGTATATACGTGCTATTTGTAATTTTTGTACATTTTCGCGATCAGAGGACAATTAATATTATGTTCGTGTGTAATGTTTTAGCAACGTTGCTAGAACGTTATTTTCCCACGTAACCAAATCACAACCTTACAGCAACGTTGTAAAAACGTTATGTGTTAGCTGGGAAAGTGGGCACGAGTGAATCTTGTTCATACGTTTCGCTATGCACGTGCATGTCCTAATTAACATGAGTAGTATACATTTTTATATTTCTCGTAAAAATCATTACAATGGCACTTCATTATGGTTAATTGATCACGTGGTCTTGGAGAGGCTATATAAAGCCTTGTAGACTGGAATTCGTCGGATTTCAAATTCTGAGCTGGTAAGTAACACGACGTTTCCTCGCACATGACCAGATTGGTCGCACGCGAGTTTAATCCAAATAAGTAAGTAAGTAACACAACGTTTCTTTTAGAATACCAGTGCGCAACCAAAATGGCTAGAATACATTTAAGAAGCGTTTAATATTTTGTGGGGGTTCGGATATTTCTGCGATTGCAGCGTAACATGAGGCTTATATTTAAATTGTACAACCTAACTTTTGCGTACCTGCCAATCTTCCAGGCAGTGTTGGGAGCTTTTTGCGACTAAAAATGTGGCTTGTGGTCCCGGAATGGGGGGGGGGGGGGGAGAGGGGGTTTAATGTCATGACCCAAAAAACGACGTCATATATTTGAGAATAAGTTATCTACGTATATAAGCTTATATAAAATGACAGGTTAATAAAGGAAAGAAAATGTTTTCTCTGAAGCATTTAATACACTTTTTAGCAAACTAGTTGGTAGACAAAGCACTCACACACACATTGAGTATGTCACTATGTGCACAGAGCCACACAATCACAATTACATAGGCATTAAATAAAAATTAATCTTAACTAGATTCAGACTTTGCTATCAGCGATTCAGTGTAGGGTTAGAAAATGATGCAAGTGTCATTCATTTTGGCGGGGTACCAGGGAGGAGGGAGGCCTGGGATATCTGTGGGAAGAAAAAAAAAAGTGAGGTACCAGATGCCTTGATTTGTAGAAAAATAGACCTTATTCTATCCATCATAATAGTTTAAGGAAAAAATTCTCTTGAGATAAAAGGAACAAAATATATCCTGGTTGGAAAGAAAAATGTTCATCTTTGCGCTTATTTAGAGACCGGATGATATAATTGTTTAAAGTTTTTCAGTTATTCTCATTATTGAACATGCTCTTTCTGCACTTGCATCGCTGAGATGGAGTGTCAAACCAGATATGTCTATGTCTCTGGTCAAACAAGCAATGGTCACACTAGTTAGAATGTCAAATCTTGGTTTTCCTGAAGGTAAATAATAGTTGCGCATGTCAGTATTGTGTTTACAGTATGTGCAAAGAATAAAATGCCACCCCACCCCATTATGCACAGCAGATCAGGGTCAATGTTGTTTGCATTTGGGCCCGACTTGTACATGAGTGTATACTGTACATCTTTGATTTACTTAAAACAATAGGGTTCCACTTTCATGTACTTTATCTAAGATGAAAAGACACGTTACACAAAATCACTGTTGCTTTTATTAGTTAAGTAGTTTGTGGAGTTGTGGTTATTTATCTGAGATGTCCATTTCCTATTAATCACAACTGTATAAACTGCTCTATGGTGATGGTGATACTCTTGTATGAGGATTAAACATGACTGTTTGCTTTATATTGAGGCTACAGATTACGGGCATATATTGTGGTATCAACAAATGTTTGTCTCTTTTGCAATAAGATTTACTGAAAATCATGTTTTTTACAAACATGATGGGGGTGGTAAAAAGTCATGTTTATCATGTGACATGTCATGTTCTGGCATGAGGTCAGATTTCATATCCAAACTGTGTCAGACTTTGAATAAATACTTAAATCATAAAAATCTTGGTTGCATTTGAGGAGTGAGATCCGCGCATATTAATGAAGTGAAAGCACATTTGTTGACCTAATTCATGATACAAGTCTCACAAATATAGCACCAAGCCTTTTTAAGATAGGGGAATGAAACTTGATTACTTTTGATGTCTGCCCAGTAACTTTGTAGCTCTGTCTTAAAGGTCATTATCAGATTACATGATTGTAAATTTTATCGTCCAACTATGGTAGGCAAGGGACTAAACTTCACAGAATTTGTTTATTTTCAGTTTTCTTTATGGTGATGATAGCAATTATTGTTATCATCATCAGTTGCACTGGCTTATTTGCATCAGATAGGACATGAAACACTCTAATTTGTCTGTTATCATTTATTTTATACCTCTCCCTTTTTCCCATTCCTTACAACTTGTAATAATTTTAAAATTGTTCAAGACATTCTTTTAGAGAAGTAAAGTTACCTACTTCCACTGATATTATATTTGATCATGATAGTCCTAGCATCATTTGACCATGATTGTATATAGATCTCAAGAGTTTCTTTCTTTCTTTCATTGTTGTTTAAGAGCACCTCAACACATTAAAGACTATGTATTTACTAAAACAATGGGATTTAAGTGCCTTGCCCAGAGACTGACCACAGTAACTGACCCAGGATGGGTTGGGCTGGGCAGGTTTATGACCTGCAACCTTTGGTTTGTAAATGAAAATTGTGCTGCTTGGACATCCAATAGTGGCCTTCTTGAAAATCTTCTTGTTGCTACTCGTCCTGAATGGATGGTCTTATGCACATAGGGTTTAACACTCTAAGACTTTTTTGATGCACACACTGTAGTTGGTCCTTAATGAAAATGGTGCTGAATTAGACCACCAATTTGGCAGCCATCTTTAAATCTTGTTATAGCTACTCGTCCAGAACAGAAAGTCATATTGACATAGGGTTTTCACCAGAAAATTTCTTATGATGTCTAGTTGGTCCTAATTAAAAATGGTGCAAATCTGAAGTTCAGAATGGCCACCACGCCAGTCATCTTGAAAATCTTGTTACTGCTACTCCTCCCAAGTGGAAATTACTATTAACATGGGTTTTCACTGGAAGACATCTTATGTGTCTTGTTGATCCCCCCCAAAAATGGTGCTGATCTTACTTCCAATAAGGCTGACACAGTGGCCATCTTTAAAAATTTTTTATTGCAACACCTAAATGGTAGGTCATATCGATATGGGATTTTCACCAAAAGACTTCTAGTGATATCTAGTCAACAAAAATGGTGCCAATCTTGCATCAAATATGCTATCTTTAAAATCGTTTTATTACTATTTCTTTTCAACAGAAAGACACACTGACACATGCTTTCCACCAGACTCCTTATGATATCAAGTTCCAGACCATACTTATGTCAATACATCTGTACCCTGTTGTTCTGTCCATCCCAATAAACTCATGCTACTATTTTATGCAAATATGATTTTTTAAAACAAATGTTTGAGCTTTTTGTATTTTTGGGGTTGGGTGGGTGTGTGAAGGCCTTGCCAGCATGATTGTGCAAAAATCTCTCGACATAAACAAGACTAAGAAGTGTACCTGTTATATTCCCAGACAGACTTTGTTATGCCTTTTTGTGACTCCGAAAGTGTTTTGACGCCCCAAGGTGGATGAGTGCATATGACCTCAAAAATGCAAGTCATCCAATTAAGAATAAGCTATCTTTTCATACGAGCCTATATAAAATGTGGAAATTAAAATTGCAATAAATTTAAATAACATTTGTCTTCTTTGAAGCATTTAATACACTTACATACAAAAAAATAGTTGGGAGACTTCGCACTGTCAAATATCATCACCACATAACATAAACACACTTATGTGCACACACATAATCCCAACCACATGGACATTAAATAAAAAATACACATAATTTCTGTCTTTAAAATCCATTGGACTGCATAGCATAGTTTTAATTAGAGGCAGTTTTTGCTGCTGTCAGTAATTTATTAGGGGGTTTGAAGGCAATGCAAATGTTGTGTTCATCTTTGCACTCATTTGAGATGGATGGTACTGTTGTTCAAACTTCCCAGAATCTCTTGTTGAATTTTTCTCAGCATAGAAAATAACCTTTCTACATCTGCACTGCTGTGATGAGTGCCAGATATGGCCATCCTAGTTAGATTAATAAATCTTGGGTTTTCATGAAGGTAGATGACAAACTTACTTCCTGGCATGGTCATATGCATGGATCAAAGTAGTGACGGTCTTATCGTCTCCCTTGTAATCAATCCTTCTAGACAAGTCAAGCCATTTCAGTTCACAGAAGAGAGGCTTGCTTGGTGCATCCAATGGTTTTACAAGTACAATTCATGCTGCTCTTTTTCTATAGTTTTGAAAGTCTGTCAATATTGTGTTTGGAACAACTTCCTCAAATAGTAACACAACAGTCAGAAAGTGGCAAAATATAAGCATTATAAAACAGAATCCTTGTTTCCACAGGAAGATATTTCTTTTTCTTAGAAAGTAATGTAATTTTTGAATTTACAGATTTATACACTTTGTCGACTTCATCATTCCATTGTAGATATCTGTTCACATGAACACCTAAGAGTTTATGACTTGCTACGTTCTCAATTTCACATCCTTTTATGATTAAATCTAAACGTGTTCAGCCTAATTGTGCCTGTTGTGTAGTTGTCATCAGCATACATTTTGTTTTATTTCCATTTATATGCACATCATTTTTGTGACACCAATCTTCAATTTTGTTCAAGTCATTGCATTAGTTTGATTGCACAACATTTATGGAGAATCCAGATGAATGAAGTGTAGAATCATCAGCAAAGAGGTCAACATTTGATACACTTGTAATGAAGGGTACCGGTATATCATTTATGAAGAGAAGAAATAAGAGTTCCAAGCAAGGACTGATCCTTGGGGAACACCGGTTTTGATAATTTCTGGTTGCGATGTTGTACTTCTATGCACACTTGCTGTGTTCTCTCTTGTAGATATGAAGCTAACCACTGGATATTGTTGTCATGAAACTTGTAGCATTTAAATTTTGATAGTAAGATGGAATGATTAACAAGATCAAATGCCAAGTAAACAGTTCCAGTTAGGTTTCCTTTGTTCATTTTGCTAAATATATACATCAGTAATTTTAGTTCAAGCTGTTTGACATGAGTGCATATCAAAATCCTGACTATTCCTTATGTAACAGCATATTTTGATTTAAATAAGAATATATAGAATCCACTACTTGTTTTTCTATTACTTTAGAAAGAGTTGGTAGCATAGATTTTGGTCTGTAATTTTCCAGATTTTCCTAGTCACCTTTCTTACAAATAGGTGTCACTTTTGCAATTTTAAGCAGGTCAGGATATTCAATAGTTGCAATAATGTTGATTAAATTAGTAATTTAAATGATTACCACAGGTGCAGATAATTTAAGTATTTTGGGTCCAATTCCATCTAATGCTGTAGCCTTGTTTACATTTAGATTTTCCAATGTTTTGTTAACTTAATGCTCTGTAACATAGTCCATTGTAAATGGTTCTATATTTTGTTGTTACATTCATCAATCAGAACAGGTAAATTGTTTTTTTGGAATAGCTCGGTTACTTGTTTGTTAAACATTGGCGCAATTGCATTATTTATGATAGTCACTGCTTTTGTTCTTTTGCAACTGGATTTCTTATTGATACATGTACATGTTACATTTTCTTACTTAGGTCTGAAAAATTATCAGCAACTGAAAACAGCATGTGTACTGCAACGAAATTGCAGAAAAGAACATCAGCTCTTGTGACATGGTCTGTTGATGATTGTTTAAACCTGTTAGTTACTTTTAGGATTGATCTCTGCATTCATGCATTGTCCCGAGGCTGGGTGGTGTTGCTATGTGGGCAGATGTCACACACCAGAATCATACTGTTAATATGGTGTTTGCAGTATATGCAAGCAGAGTGACTAATGTCAATATGGTGTTTGCAGTATGTCCAAAGAATAAAATATTCTCCATTGCTGCTGTGATTCACAAAGTTAAACTCCATCAACCAGAGTTCTGAAATTTAGTTTTGCTGAGCCTTGCTTGCTTTGCAGATGGCTTATATTTCTCAGAATTAAAACTGTTTCAACATTTTTCCTTCCGACTACCAAAATAATAATGTGTTTTATATATGGAGAAAATCCAACTTAAAGAAACATTGTCACGGTTTATGAACTTGCCAATAATCTTTAATAAAGATGGCTTAAACATTCCAATTCAAGGCTTTTGATACATCACCCTAGCTATTGTCAGCCAATTAAGTAATCTGTGAAATGGTGTCTGTTTATCACTGACCACCTTAGCTTTTAATTGCCGCTATCACAATCAACTGAGGATAGGTTTAGAAGAACTCTAAGCAATACTTGTACTGTTTATATATGGCCGCTTTAGGAAAAGATGGCTATGACATCATGTTTGCATCAGGGTCTCCACCAGAGGTATAATTTTGTCAGTCTCACTAGAGCAGCTGCACTTATCCATTACAATATACACAATGGTGCATCAATCTTGTGCATTAGGAGCATGTCCAGAACAAAAACATGATGATCGGAGGGTGTTCAGTTTTTTAATATTAAGTATATATCTCATGAAGAGAAAAAAAAATGAGCATAAAAGGAAGATCGTATATATGCACGCAGATGTCATGTAATGGATGATTTGCACGATGTTGTCAGATCTTAAACCAACCCTTTCTAAATCAGTAGCCAAATTGGTAAGTTGAAAAATGAGATAATATTTATATTTTTCCTATTTAATTTCCATACATTGCTAACCTCTATACAGGAATACGTGCACACTCAATTTTGGCAAAGTACCAATAGTTTGGGACCGACTATTTAATGTTTGTATGAAGATATACATTTTTTTCTTTATCTCGAGATACAAAAATTTCCCAACAAAATATGACGGATTTAGATTTTTTGCAAATCAGAACAAGAGTGGGGTTTTTTTCAAGCTATTTGAGGGTCAGAATTTTTTTTCTCAGAACACGTAGAGCCCTTGGAAGAGTAAATGGTTGATCCTTTACATTACTGAAGTTTTGTTTCAGCTACATAATTATGATAATGATGGTCATGATGATGATAATGATGATGGTCGAAAATTCACATAGTTATTATGTTGTGCTGATTACTTGTTTAGTGATAATGATTTGTTCATTGTTAAATGCTGATTTTTGTGATGATTGTGATGTTGATGATAAATTGTTGTTGATGTGATGATGATATGATGATATTGTTTATGTTGTGTTGATTAATGATTTGATTATGATGATATAAAATATAGGAGAAAGAGAGACTAGGAAAGTACTAGATTGTTGCTGTTGTCAGTGGTGGTGGTGGTGGTGGTGGTGATAATTAGGTACTTGAGTTGGTAATTGTTTCTAGTTCTGCTATATTGTATTTTACCATATTGATTGTTGACTTGTACCTCTGAAGGATAACCGGATGTAATGCAATGATATTAAGACATCTTTTCCTAAACAGCCATACTACAGGTTACAAGCTAGAGGCATATATTGTGATGGTCAAGTTAGGTCTCCCTCTCTCTCTTTGTTGCTAATATTACTGAAAATTCTGATTTTTTAATCACAACCATGTCCAGGGGTTGGGGAGTCAAAAATTGTGTTTTTCACATAACACATTGTGTTATGGCATGTATGAGGAAGGTATGTGTGGATGAGTTGATTAGGTTCCTATAAAGCAAATTTTCTGCTTTTTACAAAGTTTTTAACTCTCTGGGCTTAGATTTGTTTTCTTTCCTTTTTTTTACTTTGAGATTATTTAGATAGTAATAGATGTAGTGTCGGCATGGTTATTCCCTTGAGGAACTACTATCACTGCAGCAGCGGCATATGCAGTCGGGTTGTGACTAGGTCTGTGGCACAGTCTATAATTGTATAATAATGGTTTTCTTTCTCTTTCTTCTTCCATCTTCTCAAATAGTTCTCAATGCAGTATTGCTGTACTTTATAATTTGTTTTTCTTTTTCAGTAATACGTTTATACATTTGAGAGAGCAGAGCTTGAAATCCTCCTTAGTGCTAAGATTTTGATAGAAATTGATGTGATTGCAGCAATGGTCATTCCCTTGAGGAATTACTATCGCTGCAGCAGTGGAGTGAGCAGTATGGTTGTAACGAGATCTATGGCCCGGAGGAGAGAAGCTGAGGTATGTATTTTTTTCACATGAAATAGTATTGAAAATATATCAATTGTAAATATAAAGAGAGTTTTTTGGGCATTTCTGATGCTGTTCTTACCAGTGTCCTAGGCAAATATTTAGCCAAAACAATCATATCCATGTCATTTATCTGCTCATTGCAAGTCATACAGAGAAAAAAAAATACTTTTATGGCTTTGTTACAAAGGTCAGAACTTTTAATGTCCAAGGGTCTTAAGATCGAAAAACATAACATATGGTTCTGTTATGTAGTATTACAACCTTTTATGGAAAATAACTTGCCAAAAGCTTGTTAATTTTATTGATGTTTCCTCATAAAATAGAAAATATTAATGGTGCCTTTATCTCCAGTGTTGGCAGTGTGTTGCAAAAACTGCCCAATGTACGTTTGTAAGTATCTTAGTTCAAGCAAGTCCTGCTCTGATTTATGTATCATGATGACTTTAATAATGAGTTACTGGGAATGGGTGCAAATATTTTCCTTGGGCAGGTTTGATTGTTACCCATGGTTTGTTCAACCTTGAAAAATCCTTGAATTCGAGGGGTGACTTTGAGAACTATTTGAATTTTAGAAATCTTAGTTTTATCTTTGAAAAGTCCTTAAGTTTCTTGATATGCTCCTTGAATTTTTCATGATTCCTTGAATTTATCTTTGGGAGTACATAACACTAAAACTTCATAAAATATTTAACTTTTTAAATTCAGAATTTTCATTTACATATTTTCCAAAATGAATGAATAGATAAATACATAAAATGGGTTAAAATTGGGTGGATCGAATGACATATGACATGGGTAGTTACCAGATGGAATAGTCTGTTTTCTCTAGTTACACACCAATTATGTTTTTTCTTCTACTGTGTATTGTTTTTAAAATTTATGAAGTGATAAACAAAGTAATGTATGGAGAAAGTTAAGTTTCCAGAAGAAAAAATACTTTTGGAAGTCCTTGAAAACACTTGTTGAACAGTCTTGGATAAACAACTCTCTGGAACTGTATGAACCCGGTTTCATTTGTCATTTCAAGTGAAAGCTTTGAGATCAAATTTGATATAAAAATTAAGTTTTGCTCCATGTTGTGGTGGCACAAATTACCAAGTTAATCAGTTTCAGACTAAAATTGAAAAGATTAGATTGCTCACTTTTTTGACTGTGTTGCAAAGCAAATCCAGCTGATGGATGGATGGCTGTCTCATTCAGTAAATCTGTCTGTATTTAGGTCCATCTGGGGTGAAACTTTGAGCTCTTTTTGACCTGCATTAACCTTTGCATTTAGCTCAGTTTCTTAGCACTATTACATGCAGAATTGTGTAATTTGTATATACATTCATCATCAGGATAATTGTTCAGTGATCTGTGACATTGTCTATAAATTGATTGGTTGAAAGTGTTTCAAATAGGTCTATAACTTTAAAGCCCTTTGAGATTAAGGAAGAAAATTTGAATACTTGTACATCATCACTAGAAGGTTTCGTCTGCCACATTGGGGGTGCTGTATTCGATGTCAAGGTTGTGGCATGATATTTTATGTTTTCCATCACACTTTCCCTGTCTGCTCAATAACTTTAAAACCATTTGAGATTAGGGGTGAAACTTTATGCTTAATACATCACTAGAAGGTGTGGTATACAACATTGGGATCTTCATGTTCAAGGTCACAGTACAATATTTTACATTTTCATCACACATTCTCTTTCTTTATAATTTTTAACCATTCGATATTCAGGGATGAAATGTAGTATACTTGTACATCATCACAGGAGCCATATTAGCTCAGTTGGTAGAGTATTGGACTCATAATTCAAGGGTCACAGGCTCAATACTCACCCAGGCCACCTTGGTTTGTGTGTGTGTCTTTTGGATAGATGCTTAACTCCTGTTATCTTTGCATTATATAGTCAATGTGTTAGAAGTGCAGTTAAAACTATCATCATCACTGGGAGATGTGACATGTACCACATAGTGGGTGCTATCATCATCACAGGGAGATGTGTTATGTAACACATATTGGGTACTATCATCATTGCAGTGAGATGTGTCATGTACCACATAGTGGGTACTATCATCATCGCAGGGAGATGTGTCGTGTACCACATAGTGGGTACTATCATCATTGCAGGGAGATGTGTCATGTACCACATAGTGGGTGCTATCATAATCACAGGGAGATGTGTCATGTACCACATAGTGGGTGCTATCATCATCACATAATTCTTTCCATTAAGAACAATATATCAATGTGTTTGTCATTGTTAAATTTTTTCATTGAATCAATGTCAAAGAGCTAAAATATTGTTCAGAAGTTTAAAGCGTTTCATTTACCTTTTGTAGACGCAGTTAGCATTAGGGCAGCTTTGGCATAGTTTAAGAGAAGCGAGTACAGTCATCAGGGAGACAATTTTTTTCCGGTGCCTGTCTAAAGGACATAGGCTCCTTGATATTGACAAAGAGCTGCCATAAATTGTGCCATTCCACCTTCACATGAAAGTGGTCAGTTAAGATCTGAAAGAAAATAATGCATATTGCAGCAATAAAATGATGAAAAAATATCTCTACTTAATTTATCATTTAATACATTCCAGTTGCAAGCTAGTTGTTTATTGTTGGAGAAATATTTCATATATAAACGAAATAATAACCCAATATGTTCTATTGACCTGTTTTCAAAACCGATTAAATTATAAGATAAAAACAGCTCCTTTTCTTACTTTGATAGACAGAAAAGAGAAATGAGAAATTATTAGTGCAGCACTGACATAGGTTATAGTTTACTGATCAAACACTTTTTCTTTTGCACAGAGTATATTATGTAAATATAAGAGCAACTTGTTATTAAAATTCAACTTTCACTCCTTGTAAAATTTTCCAAAAATTTATAAGAACAACAACAATCACAGCTACCGCTACTATTCTAAAAGCAAAAATATTATATTGTGATGGTGCCAGAGGAATTGCACCCCCCATCCCATCTCATTTGTTGGTAACTAAGATAGATCTGAACCAAAATTTAGCAATATGGAAAAGTTACTATCTGATTCAGTAAATTCCACCCAAGGATATGATGTCTTCCATTTACTGTTGAACCCTGTCCTTCATTTCTTAAGCACATTCTTTGTGGAATCGGAATCACCACTGGTGACACCAATCTCTGTTCTTTGTACCAGACCAACATGGTACTAGCCGGGCTCTGGGTAATTGCATGTTTTTGTGGTGTGTCCATTTTTCACAAGAATTTGCTTAACTTAAAATGTAATGTGTGTAACTTTTTTTAGCTTGTAGTGGAAATGACTGAAATGTATATGTATAGCACACGCTACCAGTAGACTCCATCATTGTTGGCTGATCACATGTCTGTATCAGTGAAATAACGAAACCCACTTCAAAGGTCGGTCCCGACAGTTGGGCAAACCATTTACAGAAAAAATAACCAAGTGAATCAATGAACTATCTTAATTAAATACCCAGGAACAGGTAAGAACAGCTGTCATTTGAGTAATAAGGCTTTGGATTAAGTGACGCAATGTTTATTTAACAGATTAATTTTATAATGATAGTGGGAAGCATAAAAGCATAGTGACACAAGCACATAGTGTAGTGGCAGGTTCTAAAGCATCATGAGCTAAAATGATAGCATAGCAGGACCGCTATGGTAAAAGGCCTTAGGGAGAACACTGGGTATGGTGCTTCATCCATTTTGTGTAGTCAGTCATGCATTGTCTGTTTACAGTTGCTATTTACAAATTCTCAATAGCCCCCCCCCTCCCCCCCCCAAAGAATTGGACCAATTGTGAAAGAAATTATCTTGGCATGAGGCTCTTTTAAGTTTTTTCAAATGATGCTTATCTGCCATTAAATATGGCCACCATTACTTAAAATAGAAAAACCTTTAAACAACTTCTTTTGAAGAACTGCTAGACAGAATTTGACTAAATTTTATGGAAAGCACCCTGCGATGAAGGTCTTTCAGATCTGTTCAAGTGGTGCTGTTCCACCATCAAATATGGCTGCCATTACTAAAATCAGAAAAACAATTCAACAAGTTCTTCTCAAAAACTGCTCAACAGAATTTGACCAAATTTGATGCAAAGCACCCTGGGATGAAGGTCTTTCAAATTTGTTCAAGTGATGCTGATCCACCATCCAATATGGCTTAAATTAACAAAAATATAAACTGTTAATCAAGTTCTTCTAACAAAACTGCTTAACAGAATAATACTAATAATAATAATAATAATAATAATAATAATAATAATAATTTATTTATATACGGTAACTAAGTACAATGCTACTCTCATTGAGGCCTTTTGCTTAAAATGTTGAAAGATTATATACAATATTTACAACATAATCAGATGTTAATAAATATGTAAGATAAACACTTTTCTTCAAATAACTTAAGATTATCAATCTTTTTTATGTTTTGAGAAATACTGTTCCATACGAAAGCATGTGAATATCGCAGAGACTTTTTGAAGGTTTCTAACTTTGGCTTGGGAAGTCAAAGATTCCCATTACAAACAGATCTTAACTCCTATTCAGACAAGTTTGTTACGAATAATTCCTGAAGATATTTTTTTTTTTTTTGGTAATCAATCCTTCTAGATAGATCCAGCCATATCAAATTCATGGAAGATAGGCAACCTTGATGCATCAGATAGTTTTTAAAGTATAATTTATGTTGCTCTTTTTTGTAGTTTTGAAAGTCAATCAATACATGTACATGTATTGTTTGGAAAAGTTTCCCCAAATAGTTGCACAGTAGTCAAAAAGTGGCAAAATATAAGCATTTTAATAGAGAATAATTGTTTCCACAGGAAGATATTTCTTTATTTTTTAAAGTAATGTAATTTTTGAATTTACAGCTTTATATACTTTGTCAACTTCATCATTCCATTGTAGATATCTGTTCACATGAACACCTAAAAGTTTATGACTTGCTACATTCTCAATTTCACATCCTTTTATGGTTAAATCTAAATGTGTTTTACCTAATTGTACCTGTTGTTATAAAGTTGTCTTCAGGATACATTTTATTTTATTTCCAATTTTATGCATACAATTTTTATGATGCCAATCTTAGATTTTGTTCAAGTCATTACATTAAGTTTGATTGCACAACATTTATGGAGAATCCAGATGAATGAAGTGTAGAATCATCAGCAAAGAGGTCAACATTTGATACACTTGTAATGAAGGGCATGTCATTTATAAAGACAAGAAATAACAGAGGTCAAAGGACTGATTCTTAAGGAACACCTGTCTCAATACTTTCTGGTTTTGATGTTGTAATTCCTATGCACACTTGCTATGTTTTGTCTTGTAGATATGAAGCTAATCCACTGGATATTGTTGTCATGGAATTTGTAGCATTTCAATTCTGACAGTAAGATGGAATGATTAACAAGATCAAATGCCTTTTTAAAATCCAAATAAACAATTCCAGTTAGGTTTCCTTTGTTCATTTCTCACCACTTCAGTTTCGAACTTGTCAATCCAATCAGTTTTTGAATTTGGTTGTCTGTACAATGAACAGAATAGGATAAGCTTAGAGTGTGGTAAATTGATTTGGATCCATATGCTTTCAGGTTCTCCTGTTTGTAGATTGTGTCATATAGCATAGTTAATAGCATATGTCTGTCATGTCTCAGAGAAGGAAATCCATCTATATTGAGTTTATCATCATCTGTTCTTTTATTCAAAGTTTCAGAGATCCCCAAAATATCAACAGATCTTTTTTCTTTAAAATATATTTTAGTTTATTTTGTTTAGGTAGAATGTGCCTGATGTTTAATTTATCTGTTTTCAACCCTATTTTAACTAGACCAGATGTTGTACAGTTATTCTAGTCCAAATTAGGCCGGCTGTCATTTTCATTTTGTATTATAGAATTAAGATGATGAGACTTGGAATTTGACAGCATTCTTCCATGGATGGCTTTAAATTTTCTTACATATGATGTCGCTCTGCCATCAAATGTGGCAGCTGTTATTAAAATAGAACCACCAAATAAAAACTTCTTCACAAACAGCATTCAACTGAATTTGACAGAAAGCATGGAGTCTTATAAAGGAAAAAACTTTAACAACTTTCTTCTAAAACAACACTAACAGACTTTGATCAAATTTGAGAGAAAGTGTCCATAGTCTTAGCTTCAAAAAGTGTACTTTTGTTAGGATGGGACACTTTTTGTAACAAAAAGCATTTTTTGCAATATAAAGACGAAGTGTTAAAAAAGAAATTTAGCATTTAATTTTTTTGAAATAGAAACATTCCAAAATTAATCCTACATCAAATAAATAGAAAACAAGTGGAATACAGTACAGCTCATGCAATTTTTCATTTTGGCACACAATGATGTGAACTGGACAGTGGAGGATTATGAAAGAGTCCCTCTTCTGTCTCTCCACACATTCTGATGGAGCTGCCACAGTTTCATGTGTAAAATAGCTCTCTACACTGTGCTTTCTTTTGCAGTTGTATGACCAAATGACAGAATCTACAGTTATCATTATCAGGTTTCAAATTAGCAAGATGTGGGGAGGAGGAATTTGGAAAACATGTCAACATCAGGGACAGTTGAAAAGATAAGGTTGTGGGAGTCAGGAAATCAATGACAAATTGGGTAACTGGGTCATATTCTTCTAAAATGCTGGGTCAGCATCATTAGTTGCTAGGTGGTCTGTGGGTCCCATCCTTCATTTAGTAAGGGTTAGTCAATCATATTCTGTATATAATTGAAGTGGGCACTGGTATGTGATATAGTATACTGTATATATAGATTGACTGAGAGAGAATAAAGGGAGGATGAAAGAGGCAAAATAAGAAAAACTAATTGGAGTGGTGAGACATATTTGAAATCCATGTAGCTGAAATTGTAGTATAGAAACATTGGAGAGGTGGACAGGAAATTAGCATATATATATATATATATATATATATATATATATATATATATATATATATATATATATACAGTAGTTGTCAAAAATGAATTAGGAATTTATATACCACTGAGGTCTCCTCACTCCAAAACCACAGGGGGTTATATCAGGACAGAAGAAATCATGGGTCAGAGTTGCATCCACTGATAGTTGAAGTAGTCTCCATTAAATTGGCATGGTTTGCTGTTACAGAGAGAGAGAGCATATTGGTGCTCTGAGTTGTCTATATCATTTTCCTTATAAATTAATGAACAATGTTTTTTTAAAAATATTTTTCCAAATAAAAGTTTCAACACCATTAGCATATTAATAACATATTGCAAGAAGCATCTAAACTTCAATTGCTTTTTGTTTTTGTTAACAAAAATTTAAATCCTACATTGTTGGAACTGCAGTCAATTTCTTTATCATCAAAATAATTAAGACTATTAAACACAGTTCTTTGATTGTTAAACTGTATATGCTGAATAAAATGCCACTAAAATCTTTACATGCAAAAGTTGGTGAAATAATTGAATAAACTTGAATGCAGAACAACAGCAGCCTCATGCGGATATAGTTACAGTAATTGTACAGTAGGTATCTTGGTAAATAATGTATATACTACGTGAGAGAGATAGAGAAGGTGGGCAGGAATCAGGTTGTGAGTGGTTGCCAAAAACTGAAATTAGCCATCATTGGAAAAAATATACCGTACTTTGGTGTGCATCATGTGCACCCTGATTTTTGACCAGAATAAGGTAAAACAAAAACTTTGTTCTGCCATAAACCATGCATGTGAACTACATTTTAAAATCTTGATAATTGTGCTCCATTTTCATAGTGCAACAAGGCTTAATCATTTTGGATAGTGTACTGATTGTCATTTATTACACGACATTTGAATTGTTACAATAAAAGAGTGCTTGGCTGTTTTACTGATCTTCTATCAGTACATGGCACCTAATCGTGCCCATTAATTATTTTAAAGATACATGTATAATGAAAGTAAGAACAAAAAAAGGTGGCAGTATTGAAAGTAAATCTTTCTGATTTTTCAGTCGGCTCTTAAATGGGCTCTTTAAGGTTTGCTGTATTGATAGAGTTCAGTCTGTTGCATCAAACCCTTCAAATTCCTCTTCATCTTGTCACTCAGGAAAAGTTGCTATATGTCCTCATCTGTCATTCTTCTCCGCTCCCAAACAGAAGACTCTTACATTGAACTCCCTCCCAGTGGCTCTGTTACCATGTGCTTCTGCATAGGCAGCAATGGTTAGCCAATGTTTTTTGTAGTGTACAAGTTTATTACAGGACCTATGTTGATACTTTGTATGATCAAACACAAGATGCTACAGTGTATGTGAAAGTTCAGGCCCAGTATTTATACTTGTTTAGACTACCATGACACCTTTGAAATATAGCTCCATGTCCAGGTTAGAATTTAGCAAGAAAGTGCTTTGTAATCATGTTTGGCATGTCCAAGCTTTAACTGGCGCTGATTACGTTTATAAATACCATGCGGAGGCAATTAGACATTGACATTGATCACTGTATTGTAACAAAAAGGTATAAAATACAGTTGTTTAAGATGAGAAATAAAATAAAGAGCCAAGTTTATTTTCAAAAGAAAAGTAAAATCAATTGCACTTGGACAAAGCAATGTACATGTAATCATGTTTAGAACATCAAAACTTGAGATGTTGCTGATTACTTTGAAAAGACCCCAGTGAGTCAATGAAGTAGTGATTACTATAGTCATGAAGAAATATCAAATGCTGTTATTTAAGATGAGAAATAGAACTAAAAACAAAGTTTATTTTCCAAGAAAAAAGTATTCACCAATTTCATACATTCACTTACTATTTTGCTTCATGATATGTGGTCAGTGTTGCCATAACAAACAAACTGTAGTCATGAAAAAGATATTAACATAAGCACTGATAGCACGAGACAATCGAGGTTTGTAAGCATATTTAATTCTTTAAAAAGGCTAATAGGCAGTTTAGTTACAATGCAACAAATTTAATATTTCACAAGGAGTGAATGTGATGTAAAATGCAGCTTTAGTGCCTTGATCAAGATTGACCTGGGATTATAAAAAAAATCATTTTTTTCTTTATTTCTGTAAAACATGCACTCCCTCTTGAAAATAAGAAATTAGGTAAAATAATTAGCGTTCTTCGGGAAATATGGTATGCACACTTCATTCAGTACTTTTTTGAGTTTGGATGATTAGAATTATGACTATAATGGTTTCAATAAGTCAGATGTAGGCTCTGATATTGGTTTAAGCAACTCTGATTTTGATAATTTTTCAAATTCAGATAATTTAGTGATACAGAGACAATGATCTGGTAGATTTTGAGGCTGAGAAAGGTCATCTATAATTGGTCACACAGCTTCACTGACTTGCCAGTGAATGAATTCTCTCAGGATTTTAAAGCATATTGAAAATACTTCAGTATAGAATAATTATACAGCTATAGTGATAAGATTATACTCATAAACCTAGCTATAGATAACACATAAATACAAAAAAACTAACTATAGATAACACACAAGTACAAAAACCTATCTATAGATAACACATAAATACGAAAACCTATCTATAGATAACACACAAGTACAAAAACCTATCTATAGATAACACATAAATACAGAAACCTATCTATAGATAACACATATGTGCAAAAAAAGGTAAATTGGTTACAATATATGTTGAACTTTACATATACTACACTATAAATTTTCCAGGCGGGCATTATAATTTACATGGAATCATTTAGGTAACATGTTCTATTTATAGCACACTGCACATTGTTGTTTTGGCACATCTATAGTGACAGCCTGAAAAGCAACATATGCTGTGAGGTAAAGGGTTAACTATTTATCAGCTTGCTGACACTGATATGACAAAATAACATTACCCACCCATTATTAGAGGAGAAAACCATTAAAGTGAAGGTTATCATCTTGAAAATTAACACCTCCACTGTGGATAAGATGAAAACCTGCACACAGTCATGTATGGGCCAATGAACCAATTCCAGTTTGTGCAGTCTGTTACCAAAACTTTCATAAAACTAGTACCAAACTAATTTACATTTTAATACTTAAAAATTCATAATCCAAGGATTTTTTATTTTTTTCTTCAATTTCTTTTAAATACATTATAGTTCACTGAAACCAATTCTTACATATGCGATGGTACATGATTAGCTGCAGGTTTTATGATTATCCACAATGGAGGTATTACACAAACTCTTTGAGATGAAGACTTTCACTTGAACTCTTATCTCTAACATCTCTAATGCCTTTTATGATTTAGATTTTTTTATCCACAGGTAATTTAGTTTTAAACAAATGTTATTCCATATATCAGTGTTATTGAGCTTATGAATAGCGAAATGTGGCTCTCCAAATTTGTCACAATTATAATCATAAATGTAACTTGTCGTGTTTGTTTCTGATTACAAGCAATCTATTTCTCAACTTTCTGAAAGTGGTATTTGTCAGTCTTATCACAGTATAACTGCATTTGTGTCCAAAAACAAAAGTACATAAATAAAAATTCTTTCAAAGTTGTGTCCAAGACAGAAGGAGGCAAGAAAGTGATTTTGGCCACAAAAAAGCCTGGTGTCCTTAAACAGTGTCTGAGACATACAGAAAATACAACAGTTAATCCTGAATGAAAATTCTGACCTAGCATCCAATAAGGCCACCATGGTGGCAATCTTGAAAATCTTGTTATTGCTCCTCTTCTAAAATTGATAGTCATATCATGATAGTGTTTTCACAAAAAGGCTTTTTATGATATCTAGTTGGTCCTAAATGAAACTGCTGACCTACAGACATTCAGTATGCTGCCACAATGAAATTATAGAAAATCTTGTAACAAATTCTCCTGAATGGATGGTCATATTGGCAAAGAGGTTTTCACCAGAAGTCTTCTAATGGTGTATGGTTTGTCTTGAAAGAAAATGATGCCGACCATACATCCAATATGGCACCCACAGTAGGTATATTTGAAATCTTGTAGTTTCAACACTGCAGTTAAAAAGAAGAAATGATCTTAACGTGAATTCCTGGAAATTCTTTTAGACAGTAGACTTTTGTTTGCTATCGGATTGAAATCACTTTGACATCTCATAATTAATCTTTTCATTGGTGGTATTGAAGCATTTGTTGTTCAAGTATCAATCAGTAATGTCTACCAGCATCCTCTGCAATGGAGACGTACAACATGTATCATGGTCAAGGTTCATCTCCAAGGTCACTAATTAGTTTCTTTTTTTTTCTTCTAAAAAATACCCCTTTATTTTCACTTTTCATGTAATGATCTTTAAGATAGGGCAATTAAACTTTATTACCTTGGATGTCTGCCCTGCAACTTTATGGCTCCTTCTTAAAGATCATTATCCTACTACATGATTGTGAACTTTTGTGACCTTTGTATTGTAGGCAGGGGGGGGGGGGGGGCAAAAATTAATAAATGTGCTTGTTCACTCCTGTAACATCACATGGCAGTGCATAATTAAGCAAGAGCACAATGGGTGCAGCCATATTGGGAATCTAATGCAAGAACATGTGGCTTGATCTTGCATCTTGAAATGCAGTTTAGTTGTTTGATTCAGTGACATTTCTTGGATATATTGATACTTAACATGGAAATAAAAATGGTATTATCATTTGTATATTTCTTTGAAATTTGCTTAGAAAATCAAGTCGGGTGGGGTAATATCTCCATTGCCCCAATTTTATGGATTTCTTCATCTTTCATTAAATTGAGTCATATTTGGTATCATTAAAATGCTAAATAATTATACTGTAAACTACACAAGCTTTCATAAAGGTAATTTTAATTGTAAGGGCTATATCCAGGGTCTAAACATTCTAAGGGCTATATCCAGGGTCTAAACATGAGTATACAATTCTGTTTTTGAAATAACCTCTACCTTTTTTATGTCACAACTGTCAAATACAATCTTCCCATCTATTTTATGCATTTATTTAGCTTTCCTTTAATTCGAGTCCTATTTGGTATCATTTGAAAGCTTAATAAATTATGCTGTAATCTGCATAGGTTTTAGTAAGGTAATTCTAACTATAAGGGTTACCTATACAGGGTTAAACTATGAAGTACAAATCCTTTCTTTGCAATAACCCAATTATAAAAAAAAATTGCAAGGTTCAATACCATGCCCAGGTCAGCTGGCGTTGGCTGCCTTGGTGTGGTCTTTCAGAAAGGCTACTTGGCTCCCATTTCTTCAGCATGATTATAGCCAAAAATGTGTTAAAAAATGCCATTTAAAAACCAACCAACAAGACTGTTACCAGCCATTAAATTAAGTCAAATTTGGTAAATTTTTAAATTTTTTCATATTATCTGTAAACTGCTAAAACATATTATTAATTTTTGTGATATTCTGAATGGTAAAATCATGCATAAAAATGTACAGACCACAATACAAGAAACAATTTTTTAATACCAGTTTTATATCTTTTTGAAGTCAATGATGGATGCCTTTGGAATTTTGTAAAAATTTTGTGTAATTATATTTGACACAAAGCTTTAGCTTTCATTTTTTTTTTTTTTTTTTAGTAGACCAGCATTAAGAAATTGAGAACAAAAACAAAAAAACAAAGCAGCACTTCATGATAACAAAAACACTAAACACTCATCTCTCTCTCTCTCTCATCTCTCATTTCTCAATAATTTATAGCTATTCTCAGTTTGTCAGGTTATTAGTTTACAATGATCTTTAGAGGTAAAAAAAATCAGATAACCTGACATGCGTTCTGTTT